>CAJQZJ010001896.1:8413904-8468117 GCA_907164525.1 Lophiomys imhausi
CACACACACACACACACACACACACACACACACACACACACACACACACGCATGCACGCACGCACACACACACATAGATACACATACACCACAAACATATATACATAATAAATGAATAAATTAGTATATTCATTTAAATAAATATAAAATAGTCCTTCCTAGAAGTTTCCCAGTAGATGCTTGTGTTTTCCAAGTAATGTTTAAACTCATGGAACTTGACAACAGTGGCCAATTCACCTTTCTGATTTTTCTCAGAAAGAAAAGGAGGGACCTACACTAATAAGCCCTAGAGTCTCCTGTGCCAGGCTGACACCCCAATGACACCCCAAATTCCCTATTACCACTGATCCACAGTGATATAACTCCACAGCCCCACTAGAGGTTAATACCCCATGGGAAAGCCAAGGGGAGTTCAGAAAAGGTGAGCTCACCTCTGGCTACCACTCTGAACTAACTACACAGTAGGAAACATCTAGAAACAGAAGATGCTTCTCCTTGTCCAGCATGCTTCTCTGTTTCTCTCCACTTATTCCTATGAGGCATGGTCTCTTTCTGAACCTGGGGCTCTCTTTTCTCAGCAAGACTGAAAACTAACAACCTCCTGCAGTCCTTTGACCCCTTCGGAGACTGGGTTACACACTTGTGCTGGACCCAAAACTTGTTATGTGGGCGCTGGGATCCGAACTCTGTTTCTCATGACTGTGCAATAAGCCCTCTTAACTGCGGAGCCATTTCTCTGGTCCTCTGAAACGCCTTGTGTGATGATTTGAGTGACAAACTGCCCAATAGGTTTGTGTATTTAGACATGTGGTCACAAGTTGGTGGCACTATTTGGGGGAGATTTAGGAGGTATATCCTTGAGGCGGGCTTTGAGAGCTCAGTGCCTGGTCCTACTTCCAGGTTGCTGTCTCAACCTCATGCTTGCCACTGAAAATGTGAGCTCTAAGCTCACTGCTTCAGTCGCCATACTTGCTGCTTTCTCCCATGCCTCCCCACCATGATGGATTCCTACCCCTCTGGAACAGCAAACCCAGATGAACACTTTTTTTTATAAGTTGCTTTGGCCATAGTGTTTTTATCGTAATGACAGAAAAGTAACCATTTTGATACTGATAAAGTCCTCAGGTAAAATCTGAAGGGCTGGAAGGTACTGTTTGTTAACTCCTTAATGTATGATTCTCACTCAGCAGCCACTTGGGGTAAACCCGCACAGTAGGGCCTAAAACTCACAGTTATGCAAATTCTTTATATGTAGTTGAGCAGTGTTTAAATAGAACTTGCATGTGTACCTACATGTACATGTATATTTTCAATAATTCCTAATGCTTTTATAATGCCTATGATACTGTCAATGATATGTAAATGCCAATGGAGTCTAGGTCATGTCAGGAATAACAGGAGAAAAACTAATGGTACATGTACTGCACTGACAAAATTTTCCTTCACATTTCAGCACACATGTGGATGGATCCACAGATTTGCAGACACACAGGGTGACTATGTTCAGGCCACTGGGTCCTCTCCTCTGTTTTGTCTTTTCTGTGTTGGTTGTTCCCTTGTCATTGTGATAAAATGCCTGATGATGAACACTGAAGGGGGAAAAGTTTATTTCCACTGAATACAGTCCATGCCGTGGCAGGAGCCCGAAGCAGCTTGACCATGTTCAATTTGCAGTCTGGAAGTAAAGAGAGGTGTTAGCTAGTGCTCAGTTTGATTTCTACTTTTTACTGAGCCTAGGACTCAGCCCATGGACACGGTTCAGTGGATCTTCCTATCCAGATATTCTGTATATCCAGTCTAGAAGGTCCTTCAGAGCGATTTGTGTCCTAGGTGATTCTAGAGCAGTGGCTCTCAGCCTTCCTAATGCTGTGACCCTTTACTACAGTTCCTCATGTTGTGGCGATCTCCAACTATAAAATTATTTTTGTTGCTACTTCATAACTGTAATTTTGCTACTGTTATAAATCGTAATATAAATATCTGATATGCAGGATATCTGGCATGTGACTCCTGTGAAAGAGATCGAGACCCACAAGTTGAGAGCCTCTGTTCTAGATCCTGTTAGGTTGTCAATCAATATTAACCCCTCATTCTCCACGGAGTAAGTAGAATGTCTCCTTCCTGTTGCTGCATAGACACAACAAGATTCATTATGGCATCCCAGATGCTGCCTGGTATGCTGGACCGTCTGGCATGGCTGCAGCTCTGGCTTTGTTTTTCTAGTGACTGTAGATACTTGGCTCAGCCTGCTTTCCAGCTTTTACCTCTGGAAAGTGCCAGAGGGCTACTATGTTAGTTAATTTCCTGTCTGTAGGACTATATTCCGGCCAGAAGCAACATAAGGAAGGAAGAACTTATTCTGGCTTACAGGTTCACAGTGTTTAGACCCCATTTTTTTTTTTTTTTTTTGGCAGGGGGCACAGCAGAGGACCTGGTCTGTCCCTGCAGTTGCTGCTTACATATTGCCAGCCAGGACACAGGGAGCCAGACCTGAGGCAAGCCCACTCTGTAACCTTCCTATAACCCCAGCCCTATGGGCTGCCAGCTCAAGATCAAGTATCCAAACACCTCACATTCAGACCACACTAGCTAGGAAGGCTGATGGGTGAGCTTGTCTCTGTCCAGTCTCTTAGTTCTGTTGAATATCATTTGCTATGCCTTGACTATGTTTAACGCTACCTCTAATAACTGTACAGGACTGTTAGCTGGGCAGCTAATTGCTCAGATCTGTAGTTTTGAACTCTAGTTACATGCATTATCTTGTGCTTCTGGGGATTTCCTGGGTTCCTGCCTGGGGCCTCATGGACAGTTGGAGTCCAGTGACATTTGGGCTAAAATTAGTCCTCAGCATACTTGTTTACATGTCTGGTGGACAGGACTGGGGTTCAGCTTGCACTATCAAGCAGCCTGCCTGTGCGTGGCTTCTCCATATACCCTGGACTTCCTCCTGATGGGGAGCCTGGGTTACAAAAACAAATGCATTAGAGAGCCAGGGAGAGTCTTTATAGCCTTCAGTGACTGCTTTGGGACTCATAGGAGCCTGACATTCATCATAGTTATATTTAGAGGTGGGATCATAGACACCACCTCTCCAGAGGAGTCACAGAGTTTGCAGTCTTCTGCTATACCCAACCACAAAGTTGCTAAAGGATGGAAACAGGCATCTCAAAAATATTGTCAAGTACATAAAACACTAATAGCCACTAGGTTCTGGGGTTCAATTGCCAGAGGGAAGTTCTCTCTTTTCTGGCTAGATGATCTGGTTATGTTTTGGAATTAGTCTGCTTCTCACCTAGTTATTGTAAACAGAAGAACAGGAATGTTGACAGCAATGACCTCATGATACTCAGTGGTAAATTGAGTACAGTGTGCCCTGCTGACATGAGGGAGAATTCAGTGAGTTCTTTCCTGGCATCATAACATTGTTTATACTGTCAGCCAGATCCTGGGATTTCCTAATGGACTTCAGACTTGACCCAGATCAACTGACCCAAAAGCACCTTGCTTAGGAATTGGAAGTCGTTGCCAGAATAGCTGGCATTCAAGGACACCAGGAAGCCTGGCTGATTTCCGTGGCTCTTTCTTCATTGGTTGCTACTGCAACCAGAGAAGAAATCTTCCTTGCTTGGTCTTGGCAGGTCACTTCTGCAGCTGTCTGCTTTCTTTTCCTTCCGTTCATTTGACTTCCTCTTTGTTCCTCAGGCACTCTCCCCAGATGTTCTAGACTGTACTGTGGAATATGATGACAAAGATGGCCATAAACCTGAAATAGTCCTCTCTTGTAAATATTTCACTAAGGGAAGGGGAACAAGGGAATGGCTTTTCAGTCTGTGGGCACCATGAGCTCATGTTTAGCCACAGTGCAGGAAGCTCTGCTCGCTAAGCAGGCCAGCTAGCTACCTTTCTTCAGACAAGCCTCAACCTACTATAACCTCCTAGTTAATATTTAGTTAGACCAACAGCTCAGGAATATATTCAAGTTAGTGAAATGGAAGGTGTATAGACACAGTTGCTACCCTCTGAATACATTTCATGCCTACTGTTCCCATATCCACACCGACCTGAGAGACACCACCACGTTCATTTGCATCTTTTGGACTCTTGAAAAAAAAAAAGCTTGCCGGATATGGTGGCGCACACCTTTAATCCCAGCGTTCAGGAGGCAGAGGCAGTCAGATCTCTGCGATTTCAAGGCCAGCCAGGTCTACAGAGTGAGTCCAGGACAGCCAAAGCTACACAGAGAAACCTCTCGTCTTGAAGAAAAAAAAAAACTTTTGTGTGTGCACACAACTGTGTGCAAGCATTTGTCTGCAGATATGAATCCACATATGTTTGCATGCATTTGGAGGCCAGAGGATAATCTTGGATATTGTTCCTTATATGCTGGCCACTTTGGCTTTTGGCACAGGTTCTGCCTCCCAACTTCTACTTCTCCCCTTGGGGTATCCAGGCCCATTGCGCACTGAGCTGGACTGGAGGGAGGGAAACTTAGCCACCTGCAGGGCAGGTGGGTGCAATATGTAATCTTGATCAGCAGTGAGTGCACTAGAAATAGCTTTCTCAGGAAACAGCTTCAGTGAGGCAGCTTGTTTAATTGGAGGGAATAAAGGCTATTTAAACTTTAGGGGCTTTCAAGGTGAGTGTACATTATTGGCTGGGGCCAAGGTGCTGAGAATGCCTTATTTGCATGAAGAGGAATTCCAGGGGATTGCTGGACATGACTTTATAAAGGAGAGAGGAAGTAACCTGTAACCTAGCTGCCAGGCTACATGATTACCTCATGGGTGGCAGAGGTAGGACCATACGGCTACATATGCTGGGACATGCAGGGCCAGGGCAGGGAGGGAATGGTCCTACTCCCGCTGGTCATCAAGATGAGAATTTTTGGGGTCTGGGCACACCTTGACCCCACTCTTGCTCCAGGTCAGCTCCTTTGGTCACACAAGATACTGTCATTGGGCTGGAACTCATCAAAGCTACCTAACCTAGCCAGTAACCCCAGGGTCCCAATGTCTCTGCCTCCCCAGGATCACATGTTCATGCCACCAGGTTGGATTTTTTTGAGTGTGGATTCTAGAGGGTTGAACTCAGGTGTTCATGCTTCAAAAAAGCTCTTTGCTGACTGAGCCATCAACTCAGCCCAGTTGTGAGCCCTTGCTAAGAGTCTCTACATCTAAGCTCACGGGTGTTATTGTTAGGATGCTCCATTCCCTTGCTCTCAGAGCCTCTCCATGGGACTGACTCATGAACTGGAATTCCCCAGGGTAAGGTAGCCCAGAGAGTATGGGGGAGTGTGCACCCAGCCTTTTCTCACCCAAGCCCATGAACACATCCTGTCACTTTCCACGTGGTTGTGCTCACCAAGCGAATCAAACCAACAAATCCAACAGGAGGGGTAATATGAGGACCACTTGGGGATATTTCAGAGGCTACCAACGCCATGTTTACATTGAGGCCATTATACTGTACTTGATTTCTTCATCTTTTTTTCAACCAATAGTGTGTCTTAGAGATGTGGCCTTGTTAGGATGCATGAATGTCTTGACTTCTTTTAAGTACAGTGTAGTATACTCCATAGACTAGATCAACGGTTCTCAATTCATGTCTGGTCTTGTCTTTTTCCTTTCCTTTTTTTTTTTTCTCCTTTATTTTATTTTCATATTTTTGAGATAGAGTTTCTCTCTTTGTACACTCTGTAGTTCAGGCTAGCCTGGAACTTTCTGTATAGCCCAACTTGGCCTCAAACTCACAGGAATCCTCCTGTTTCTACCTCCCAAATCTTGGGATTATAGGCATGAACCATCACAACCCACTTGCCTGTCTGCCTTCTTCCCTCTCCTCCTCCCTCTTTCCCTCCCTCCCTCTGTTCCCCTTCTCTCCCCTTCCTCATGCTTTCTCTTCTGTCATCCTTCATCCATCTATCTTCTTCCCCCTTTCCTTCATCCTTTCACTAATGCACACATTCTGTAGCAGGAAGTGGGATTAGTTTCCTCCATGTTGAAGGTCAGCAAAATCTCTCCACGTTTATCTTGTGCAATCAGGTCTGATGATACTTGCAGATATATTATATGTTATTCTGTCTTTTTTTTTCTTTCATCAATAATGTTGAAAAGCCATCTCTCTTTTCTGCTATTACTGGTTATACTGAGGACTCTCTGTTGTATGCATGAGGGTAACAGGTGGGTGGAATTATCAGAGAGTGGCATCTTTCCATAGAGTATTTTCTTTCAAGCAGCAGGGTGTGATTTCATCTTGTGGAGTGGCCATATGGCCTCCAAGTGCCACCGTCAACAAAGAGTTTCCTTTTCCCATAATCTTGTCAGCATTTAGCTTCATCAAACTTTGGGCCAGTCTGATGTTTGAAAATGGCCCTCCTTTCTATGTCTCCATCTTCAGAGCCATCTGAAGGAATTGTCGGTCTGAGGTGGCCAGGGCTTCTGAGCTGATATTCATAGTTACAATTCAGCTCTTTTTTCATTTTTGCTTCTTTCTTTTGATAAAGTTAAAAGACTGAATAATTAATCTTTTATTTTTGATGAGATTAAATACTTTTTAATATTAAATGTTTCCTAAGATGAACTGCTTAATTACTGATTGAGCAGTCTATTGATCAATCAACTTGTTTTTCATTTTTTGGATCTTGCACATCCTCTGATACCTGTGTTACTTTCCTAACCACCTCAGTCAGTGCACCATTGCTCTGAAGGCCAAGTCTAGCCTCCAGCCTATTGCTAAGGAATCCTGATTTACAAGCTGGCCAGGGTTTTAAGAGTTGTTTTTTTTCTTACAATGTTGCTTTGAGTTTTTCTGGAAGAAAGGGGTGCTACATACACAAAATGATTATTATAATTACACATCTGTTAAGCTAATTCTAAACAGCCCGCCACAGGGTTCTATTCAGAAGGCTAGGGAGAAGGGAGGAACTGCTTCATGGAAGAAGGCCTCTGAAAGCCATCACGCCCCCACCCCCAATTCCCTCTGTGACCCGCTGATCTGCCCTCCCGTGAAAAAAGGGGGTTGAACATACTTTGTGGAGACACATCCATGCTTTGATTACGTCTCTTTGAGGGTCACACCACAAATAGAAGCTTCTAATAACACCCTCTATGCTTCCTGAAATGGAGAGAGCTCCGGTTCCCTTTACCCAGCAGTACCTCTTCCAGCTGCTCCATTCGACTTTCCCTAAGTCCACCGCAGGGCGCTTCTAAATTGTACAGACTAAATATCAACACCTAAGTCGCAAGAGGAAATAAAAGCAGCATCCCCCTCACACAACCTTGAAAGGGAAGGAAAAGTCATATTCAGTCATATTTGGAAAAACATCTTAGTTTTCAGTGTTGAGTCGTGAAGCTGGTACCCAGGACACTTTGTCAATACCAGTCCTTCCATAAGAATGTAAGTTGGAATATTTCTTAATGGAATGCCACCACGAGAAGCCAGATGAGGTCTTGACTAGAAGACACTCCAAAATATTTTGCTTCCTTTGGAATTTACAGCACTGTCTTGTTGAATCTAATTTGATGCTCTAACAAATGGAGCATTATATTAGGCACAGTGAAGCATAAAATTCACCCTGTCCCATTTCCCCACCATCTTTTCTTCGACCTAGTCTCATCCTGCCAAATAATGTTGCATTTAGTTCAATCACCAAAAATGGCGGCTCTTATTACTAAAGCAAACCTTTTTTTTTTTTTTGGTTTTTTGAGACAGGGTTTCTCTGTGTAGCCCTGGCTGTCCTGGACTCAATTTGTAGACCAGGCTGGCCTCGAACTCGCAAAGATCCGCCTGCCTCTGCCTCCCGAGTGCTGGGATTAAAGGCGTGCGCCACCATTGCCCGGCTAAAGCAAACCTTTTAAGGTTATATCTGGAGGTAGCACTAGGGTTTGAAATATGCATTGTTAACTTACTACAGCTACTTTTGAGTAACACTGTACCACCTCGCAGACAACATATTCAAATTTTACACATTTGCTTTCTGTTTCTAATCCCCTGGGTTATTGTTATTTTATACTTTATCTATACATATGTTCTAATGAATACAATATATTGTTATTTTTGCTTTAAACAGTGAATTTGCTTCCTTGAGAATTGTATATGAGTCAAAAATGTTTTATATTTAAGAGATTTCTTTCTATTTAAGGTATTCTTCTAAGTATTTATTACATGCATATGTGTGGTTACATGCACCACAGCATCCTTGTAGAGGTCAGAGGACAGCTTTGGGGAAGTCAGTTCTCTCCTTCCAGATTTGTGTGCATGTAAAGGCATCAAATTCAGGGTGCCAGGCTTTCATGATGAGCACATGTACCTGCTGAGCCACCGTACTGCTCCATGTAAAGTGTTCATTTCTTGTGTAGGTTTTGATCTCACTTGTTACATTTCCCTTCTTTAAAACACTTCTATGAATAGTTCTTGTCCAGTTCTACTAGTGTATTTTGTTAGCTTCTAGAGCCAGAAAATGAATTAACTTTCCATTCATTTTTATTACAATTTTTTTTTTAATTTTGAGACATTCATATTTGCATGCAATGAAACATGATCATCTCTTGCAAACATGGTTACCTCCTAACTTCATGTCATCTTCTTTTTAAAACTTTTAAGTAATGCACTAAGCCATGTTAGTGCTGCCCATCTGCATGAGTACACACGTGGGGCTCATCTACCCGAGCAAGAAGAACCTAGAGGTGGCCATGTGTTCAACAACAAGCAAGCAAACGTGATTCTCCTTCTCCCATGAGCTTCCAACTCTCAATAGTTCCTCAGGTTTAGGGCCTGTGTAATACCTCCCTTGGCTGTGCCAGAATTTCAGATGGATTGATCTTTTACACACACCCACAGCTGCTTGGTTTGAGCTCATGAGGGCAATGCCCAAGCCAATCCCAGAAGTTTGCACTTCACAGCACTCCTTCCTACTGTCCCACTTTTACATTCTTTCCATTTCTTCTTCCTCGGTGCTCACTGGGCCTTGGTGGAGCAGGTGACATCCCATTTAGGGTCGGACACTCAACCTTATTCTCGGCACTGTGACTGATTCTACATCTTAGCATTGACTGCCACCTAATTCAAACAGAAGCTTGTCTGGCCAGGAGTGAGAGCAGCCAGGGTCTGTGGTTATAAACATGGATGCTCAGAAGGCAATTTGACAACATAACCATTTTGTAAAATAACAATAGCAGGTTCTACGCTAGGGCCTATGACCACCTCGATCATGGGCTTTGGCCAGGGTTATAGTAGCAGGCATGAAATTCCCTCCTGTAAAACAGGCCTCAAATCCAATCAGGGAGCCGTCAGTCCCCCACACTAGTCATGAGACTGTTTCACCAGTGGGTGTATCCTGCCTGGCAGGACATATTGTAGCATGCAGGGTCGACCACTGGTTAAGATGTTATCTTTCTCCCCAGCAGCCTGCACAACACTTCCTGGCACTGTGAAAGCAAGATAGCAGGGAGTGCTTCCTGGTCGGTTTGAGACTGATTTCTCCATGTCCTGCAGAAATTCCTTTCTTTTCAAATAGTACCGTCCTTGGACATAGAATTCTAGGTAGACAGTGCTTGCTTTCCATTGTCAGCCTTAATTTATGATTATTTTGTGTTGTAATGTGTGCTGGTCTCTTTGGCTCTAAACTCTTATTTGCACTGTTAGCTTTTCAGCCATTTTCTCATGCTATGCATGGGTGTGCGTGCGTGCGTGTGTGCGTGTGCGTGCGTGCATGCGCGCGCGTGTGTGTGCATGCGTGCTTGTGGGCGTGTGAGTGCGCATGCATCCTGCTTCACCCACTGGAAATTTCTGGGTTTCTTGCATTTCTGGGCTTAAATTTTCCTTTGAATTTGGGGAGATTTTGGATAACATTTCTACAATTATTTTTTCTGCCTGTCTCTCATGCTCCTCACTCTAGACTCCAAGGTGCACAATTGACACCATTATGTCCCTCCATGTTAGTAAGGTGATGTTAATTTTCCTCTGATGCCCTGGGCTGCTGTAATAGCAACTGTCTAGGTGAGTCCCCTAACACTGTCACCTGTATCTTTTTAGCTCTGACTCATTTCTTTTGTTCCTGCACATTATCCTACTTCCTGTCTCTAATAATACTTTATGATGTGCTTGGTATTGTTGGGGAGAAAATACATTGTTGTTTGTCTGAATATTGTATTCTTCGTTGAAAAGCACTGGGTTTTGCCCTCCAAACAGCTGCTATCCTTACAGATCTACTTAATCCTTTCGGGATAGTCTTTGACATTTTATTAGAGTCTAGTCTACCCTTAACTAAAAGACAGCTGTAACCTATGTTCTAACAGGTGTCTTTTTTGTATATCAGCTGAGTGCTGTTGTGGGACAAGACTCCCTGGGGAGACACAATACACTTGTCTACTCACCCCAGAGAGGGAACTCACAGTGGGCCAAAGTAACAATTGCACCAAAGTTCAACTTGGTGAACCAAAGAATTCTTATTGAGGTTACTAGCAGGAATATAGCTGGGGGAGGGGGGGTTAGTTACAAGGAGCAGGGATGAGTTAAAAACAGATGCATCGCTGAAAAAGCCCACTTCAACATGGATGAAGCTTTACAAAAGCTGTAACCCTGGAGCCCTCTGCATAGCATGCTGCAGCTCCTCTCTCTCTCTCTCTCTCTGTGGTCCTGGTCAGTCTCCTCTCCAGCAGTTTACTGCTTTTTATACTGCTAGGGAGGGGCCCTATATTAGTCACTTTTCTATTGGTCTGATAAAACACCGTCTTTTAAGTCCAAAGTCCAAGTCTGTTCTAAAACTCAAGGCAGGCTCTTAACTGTAACATCGTGTACAATCAAAAGGCAAATGACATACTTCCGACATACAATGGCCCAGAATATACACTGCCATTCCAAAAGGGAGGAGTCAGGCCACCGGGAGGAAACACTGGATGAAAGCAAGACAGAAACCCGGCCGGGCAAACTGCAAATCCTGTAACTTCATGTCTTGTGTCAAGGCACTTGGACGGCTCCGCCCTTCTGGCTTTGCTGCCTGTGACATTCATCTCCCTCTTGGCCTGGTTCCTCTACCTGTCGACAGCTTTCCTTGGCAGATGTCTCACAGCTCTGGCATGTCCAACATCTTGGGGTCTCCAATGAAATGCAAGCTTCACTTTCACAGCTTCACGAAATGGCCTCTCAGGGCCTCTGTACAGGGATTCTCTTGCCACATGCCTAGCCTCAGCAGCTCTCAGACATGTCCCAGACATGTGACTTCCTGTTTCCTTTCTGAGGCTCATAATTCTCCCCTCGTATCCTGGAGGGGAATGCTTTGACTTGAAGGAAATTGCCATACAACAATGCCCAGAGCTTTCATTGCAGTTTTTGAGTTTCCACTTAGCTCCCCCGCTGCTCCCCACCCCCTATCTCCCATGTATTTATATGTGTATGTGTGTGTGTCTGTGTTCTATTTAAGATATTATTTACTTTTGGGTTCTTAAAACAATGCCTTCCTGTTCTATTCAGACTCTCAATTCTGCTCACAGCTCCCTTGTTCCACTTCCTGGATTCTTGGCCTGCATATGTGTCACTTGGTATTCAGGCAACAGACTCTAAGGTTTCTTTCTGAAGCACCTACAGATTTTTGAAGTTCCTTCTTTGTGTGATTGAGAACTCTCGTGTATATATTCTAGCCATGTTATCAGACCCGACTCCAGGCTCATTACATGACACTACCATTCTCTGCTTTAGTTTGCCCTCACCAAGCCATGGTCTGAAAAGAGTCCGGAGGCCAAACACCAGGGCAATTAAGGAGGGTGCTTTGTATGCTTGAAAA
This sequence comes from Lophiomys imhausi, assembly GCA_907164525.1. Classification (NCBI taxonomy): domain Eukaryota; kingdom Metazoa; phylum Chordata; class Mammalia; order Rodentia; family Muridae; genus Lophiomys; species Lophiomys imhausi. The sequence goes on from CAJQZJ010001896.1 coordinate 8,425,684, forward strand.
CCAAGGTGTAATGCAAGCAGGGGGTGCGGTTCTCAGTGGCACCTTTAAATATGTTGTAATAGCCATTCCTTGTTGCTGTGATACAATACCCAACAGAAACAACTTAGGAAGGAAGGGAGGGCTGATTTTAGGTCATGGGTCAGGGATACACTCTGTCATGGTGACAGGAGCTTATCTGCATTGCAAGCAGAGAGAGATATTAGGGTTCCTTTGCATTTTATTCAGCCTAGGACCACGGTCCATGGAATGGTGCCTTCCACACTGAAGTCTTCCTACTGAAACTAACCCAGTCTAGATACTTCCTGAGGCTTGTCTCCTAGGTGACAGTCAATACTAACCACCAGCCACATTTATTAAGAAGCAGGACATTAATACCATGCAAAAAAAAGGGGGGGAGGCGGGGATTTTCAAACTAAATGAGGTCCTCCATCCCTGCCCTTCAACCTGAGCTTCCTGGGAAGTTCACACAAGGCCAGTGTCACAGAAAAGGAAAACTAGGACATCAAGTCTTATTTCAGAAGGCACAGGCTGCTAGTCTCACTGGACTTCCTCTCTGTTCTTTGAAGGCAGGGGGCTGGCTCATCACTGCTCAGGCCAAGCTGCATGTCTTGAAGTTCATTCCCTCATTCATCGCTCAGTGAGAATCTCTTAGAGCATTTAATGTGGTGATTTTAAAATCCCCATTCTTACCAGGAAAAAACACACTCTAGTGTTCATTTTGCTAATGACCAAAGACTCCGGATTTCACTGAAGGATTATCTGTGCTTTGGGGATCAATGCCTCCAGAATCCTTCCTGATTAAAAAGGGGCTGAGTGCCCCTGGTGTATCCACGACTCATCCAAGTAGAGGCCGCCCCGTAGCCTGTAGCTTAAGCTAACACACACAAAACACCACCCTGCCCATGGGGAACTATTTAAACTTCCTTCCGTTGGCTCCTTGCAAAGAGCTGAAATGAAAATAATATAAAATCTGTGTTCTCCGCAGTCACATCATCTCCAGGGATCTAAGACTCTCTGTGTTCTTTCACCAGTGAAGCAAGCTTCTCTTTCCCTTTCTCCTTTCAAACAGCTTTTTAATAACATCAAATACATTGTTGAGTAAGTGGCCATTTCAGCATGCACATCTATGCTAGGCCCCTTAAAACTAAGCAACCCAGAACTTTTTCTGGTTTAAAAAAATATATAACGTATGTCCTGTAGGGTCAGGTGCTGGTGTAGGATGGGAGACAGAAGAAAAGCCTCTTCCTTCAGGGTGGCCAAGCTCAGAGCTCTTTCTTTTTCTTTTTTATAAGTTGACTTATGTTGGGTACTGGCATCCTCTCAGTTCTTCTGCATCCTTTACCCACTTCTCCTGACCATGTGGTCCAGGGCAGCCTTCTAGAAAGACAAAATTTTGGTTGGCTTAGACCATTACAAGACCAACCCAGATCCCAAAGACAAGGGATTTGATGGGAGAATTGCAAAAAAATGTCACAGACACATGTCAACTAATGCACTCACCTGAATCCATAGGGGCAATTAAAGTAAGTGGGCTGAAGGGAAGAGGAGATATTTCTGCAGGATTCGAGAAAAATCGAAGGAATCTTCGAGGCTTAAAGGACCTGGCTTGGCTGCAGGCTCTGGTCTCCTCCAAAAAGGGATGTCTGTAGAGATAATACCGTGGGGGGGGGGGAAGGGGGAGGAGAGTTGCACTTAGGCTGCAAGAATGCCATTACAGGAAACTGGGGGCACGGCATGGTTTCTTTACCTAATCTTGAATGAAATAAAGAAATGAAAAGGGAAGGACACAATTGCTTCTATGCTGGAGGAGAAAGTTTATTGTGGGTAAAAGGAAGAGCATAGCCAAGAGGCAGACACATCTGGGAGAGTAAGAGGCAGGCACATCTGGGAGAGTCCAGAGTGGTCATGACCCCAAGCCTGGACACTTGAGGAGAGGGAAAAGGAGAGGGGAGAGGAGAGAACCAGACCAACAGGCCAGGAAGGTAAAGGATAGATGAAAGGGCCAGGAAGCCAAAATGGTTGGATTATATAGGGAAAGGCAACTGTAGGGAGGGAAGTCCAGTCCATCCCCCTGGGCTGGAGAAGTTTAGGGTAGCTGGGCAAGGTATGCAAGCCAGCAGGACCCTGTAACAGGTAGGGACTGAGGGATGCTGGGAGGACCTGGTGGCCAGGTCCACTTTGATATGTTAAATAGCCACCACAGGCATTTGGGGTTTAAGACCTAACAAACATCAGTTTGCTAATACATGTGAGAATCAGAGTTTGTTCCTCAGAACCCACATAAAACAAATCTGCACCCAGATTTGTAATCCCAGCGCTGGGAAGGCCATTATAGGTATATATACGTAGGGCTCACTGGCCAGCTAGGGCAGCTAATTGGCAGCTTCTAGGCCAATGAGAGATCTTGTTTGTCTCTTTATTTAGAAAACAAGCTTAGGTGGCCAGTGTGGTGTCACATGCCTTTAATTCTAGCACTTGGGATGCAGAGACGGGGGACCTCTGTCAAGTCCAGCTTAGTCTACATAGTAAGTTCTATTCCAGCCAGGGCTATACAGTGAGACCCCATCTCAAAACCAAAAATAAGGAAAGTGGGGAGCAGAAGAAGCCTCTAATGAATATGTAAAGAGTGCATGAAGTCCTTAGTGACTGTGTATTGTTGACATGGGTACAGTCATATCACGGAGCCAATGCCCCAGCCCCATGGGAGTGGCAAAGTCTTCTACCTGAAGTGAGGCTCAGTGAGATTGCAAAGCCTTCCTGCGGTCTGAGTATGAAGGCCAAGAGGATGTTATTGGGCACAGATAGGAACAAGATATACTGTGGTGGAGCTCCATGGCACACAGTAGTTCTGCAGGAACCTAGTAGATGTAAATAACCCTATGTAGCTTCCAGAAATCAAACTCAAGTAATATCTTGCTAGGTGGCAAGTACCTTTACCTCACTGAGACACCTCACTGGTTTATGCAGCTCGATTTCTGCTACAGGCCCCTCGTCTTCACTTAAGGCATTGAAAAAGTGGCCCAGATACAAATCAGACCTTGGAGGATGTGGTGGTTTGAATCAGAATGGCCCTCATAGGCTCATATGTTTGAATGAGTGGTCTGTAGTTGGTAGAACTGTTTGGGAAGGATTAGGAGGTGTGGCTTTGTTGGAGGAAGTGAGTCATTGGGGATGGGCTTGAGGCTTCAAAAGTCCAAGTCATCCCCCACGCCCTTCCCTTGTGTTTGTGGATCACATGAGTTACACTACTCCAGGGCCATGTCTGCCTGTCTGATTCCATGTGCCTCACCATGTGCTCATGGACTCTAACCATCTGGAACTGTGAACCCCCAAATTAAATGCTTTCTTTTATAAGTTTCTTTGGTCATGGTGTTTTGTCAGGCAATAGAAAGTTACTAAGACAAAGGATAGCACTTGAAGCCACTATTTTCCTTTGAAATGTTTTCTGTGAATTCATTTTCCTGAGTGTTTTTTGTTGTTGTTGTTGTTGTTTTGTTTTGTTTCTGAGTGAACCAAGGGTTTTGCTGTTGTTTGAGGGGAAGACCTAAGCTCTTGATCCCAGAAAGTACAGCAGTCACTTGTGCAGTTTGTCATGGTCAGCACCCAGACATTGCACTGTGCCTTCCCTAAGGAGCTCTAAGACCGTGTCCCTATGGAGCACCAGGGCCATGTCCCTATGGAACACCAGGGCCATGTCCCTTGGGAGCACCAAGGTTATATCCCTATGGAGAACCAGGGCCATATCTGGTGAGATAAGTTTTATTACCCCCATTTTACAGAGAGGGCAGTTTGGGAGAGGAATGTTAAGAGACTCAAATGAGTATTAAATTAGTAAATGCCTAGAAGCAGAACCAAGCCTCAGTCTACAGCTCTAAGGGCTCTGACAAGCTTGAAGACACCAGAAAGCCCTGGCCATCTGGTATCCCTGAACACAGGTAGGAGAGAGAGTGACTGTGAGAAGGTGGCACTCAAAGACACATGAGCAAAGGAAGATGGGAAGGGGTGGGCTCTCCTCCCATCAAGCTCTGCATCCTCACACACTGACCAGGTCTCTTCTTGCAGCGGGTTGTGAAGCAACTGCCTCCTTGAGGTCCCTGTGGGCTCTGAGAGGATCAGTCTTGCTGGGAGGCCACAACCATCTGGTCTAGACCCATTTTTCTTTCCTGTGCTATCATGTTACCCTTCCTGTAATGGTACCTGAGGATGAGATGATGGATTGTCACACCATTGAGCTTGCAGGGGAGGACACATTATCTGCAATGATTCCTTCATGGGTGGGCAACTGTGGGAAGTAAATGAATTCATGGGGATGCTGCTCTGTGTCTGTGCTGCTCAATGTCCCGGCTTAGTAGGTAGAGTTGGAGAGTAAGAATGTCCCTTGCCGTCCTCTGTGGCTCTGTATTTTAGTTTCAGACCCCATACACACATAACAGGATGTAGCAGCGTTCCAGGCTGAGCCTGCAGAGAACATACTTACTTCATCAGGTGACCTTGGATGAAGTACTGTGCTTCTTGGAGCTGTCATAGGACTTCGTCAGTTAGTTACCTGATAATCGTTGAACTGAACTGTCAGGGGCATGACCCAGAGAGCTCAAGTCAAATCCAGGGGGCAGACAAAATCGGGGGGTGGCAGAGGGCACCCTTGTGATTTGAAAATGGGGCAGTGTCACAAGAGAGTCCAGATACCTGGCTTCTCTCAGGAACCTGAGTGATCTGCACCACCTACCTGTCAGGGCCAAGAAGCACTTTGGGAGATGTCCTGACCCTTTCTGACAGCTCCTTCCTCTGCTCCTGAACTCCAAGGGCCTCTGAACTCTGAGTTCTGCTGTTTCCTCTCTGTGGTTCAGCTTGGGAGATCTCAGGTTTGTTTTGTCGAGCTGGGGACGGTTGGAAGGATTTGTCTCCCTGCTCCAGGGGGTTAAGTGGCTGTTTTTGAAAGGACAAAGCAAGAGATGCTGCGATAAGATAAGGAGCTCTGTTTTCACAGACACTCCTCAGCGAGAACAGGCTTTTGTTGTGATCCAGAGGATAAGAGGCTGAGACTCCCATTCATCAGCTCAGCCCTCCCCTCCTCAGTCTGGTGCACGGAGCTACACAGGCATGAGTCTGCCGCTGCTGCCATCTGCTGGGAAGTCTAGGGATTGCAGCCGCTCCAGCCCTGGTGCCCGCCGTCTGCCTACTCCCAGCCTCACTGGTAGCTCTTAGCCTGAAGAAGGCAGGGGGCTCTGTCCTGCAGTTGCTGGTATTTATGAAACTCTCACTGTGGGAGAGTCCCAGGATGCAGAGGTTTATCATAGAATGTGTTCACTCAGACTGAAGCCCCACATAGAGTAGAGGTGCCCAGAGCCTAGGATCTGCCTGGTACAGTGTATAGAAGCTGGAAAGTACAGTTGCATGAGGATAGAATAGAGACAGATGTGCGGTTATCTCCACCGTGAGGATGCTGAAACTGTCACTCAGAGACACAAAGGCTTAAGGCTCTGTGGCTAAACCTGGTAGGGAAGCTTGCGGCTTTTTTGACAGGCAGAAGGTGCCCGAGTCAACCACAAGTAGGAGTGCCCACCTTAGATAGTCAGAATCCTCCGGAGTTCAGAGAATCTAGGCCTGTGAGCCATTGTAGAAGCTAAACCGAACAGGCCCAGGGACCTTGTACTAATGGATGGCTTTTAGGCGGGACAAGAAACCTCTGACAGACTTTCTCTGGATATGTGCTTATGTGTTCTTTAATAAACTTTACTTTTTGAGCAATTTCAGGTTTGAGGAAGGGTTGAGTGGACAGTTGTCAGTAGCGTCTGGGTGTTGGGCAAAGGGCTTCACGTTGCTACCTGGAGCAGCCTGAGGACTTCCTGTCATCCTTGTGGGACTTCTACTCAGGTAAAGCCATATTCTTGAACTTGCTGCAGAAAAGAATGCCAAGATGAGCTGGTATGAAGCAGATCTGGTGTTCTTTAAAGGAAGCTTTAAAACACACACACACACTTAGGTTGGGGGTTAAGAGAAAGAAGCTCTTGGGGAAAGAGTGGAAGGCATAGCAGGGATATGGGTGTGGGTAGGTTCTCAGAAGTTCAGAGGCCACACGCACTGTGCTCTCTTCATGGTGGTCATATAAGGATTTTGGTGAGTTCTGAAGCTCCTGTTTTCAAAGGGTTGTTAAGAAGTCCAAATGGGATCACAAGTTGGCTCCTGAGCTAGGCAGGGCAGAGTTACAATGAATAATTGTAAGACTTCAGGTGACAGGGGTGCAGGGAACCAGAGCAGGTGACAGGGGTGCAGGGAACCAGAGCTAATAGTCCCGTGTGTGAGTGTCTCAAAAATGCCTTGAAGAGGAATAAATCCAGACTCAAGGTTATGTAGTGTGGTAGTTTGAATAAAAATGGCCCCCATAGGCTCATGGGGCTTCAAGGTTTCAGATGCTCAATCCAGGCCCAGTGTCACTGTCTCTTCCTGCTGCCTGAGGATCCAAATGTAGAACTGTCAGCTTCTTGTCTGCACCTGTAAGCCAGCCCAAATTAAATGTTTTCTTTTATAAGAGTTTCCCATGGTCATGGTGTCTACTCAAAGCAATAAAACCCTAACTAAGACGTGCACACTTAGGCTTGGTTTGTTATTATCTTAACCATCCTACTTGAATATTACCATTTAAAAGAAATGTTCTCTCTGTGGCAGTGACCTTCGTAGTAAATGAGGTTAATTGTGCTGGCATTCCTGCTTCTCATCTGGGAGGAAGCTTCAATCAGACTCCTTTTCCATCCCATGTCCCCATAATTTTCATGACTTTCTGTCTGCTTCAGAAAGTACAGAGACTTCCTCCATCTTATACACACACACATGCACATGTGCACAAATGCACATAAGCACACATACATGCACACACATGTGCATGCACACACATGCAAGCTTCCTCTCATTAATACCTTGCATTAGTGTGGTATCTTTTCAACAGTTGGTGAGCACTATTGATCCATTGTGACTAGCTGGTGTCTCTAGTCAGTAATGGAGTCACTACTGACATTGAGCATCCCAGTGGTTTTGACCAACGCCTGATTTTGGGTGTCTCCCAGTGCAGTATCATGTAGAGTAGCATTCTTTGAACCCCATCCATTTGTTACTGTTTTCACTGTCTCCAAAGTTTTGCTTTTTTCTAGAATGTCAGTTACTTGGGACCATAGAGTGTTAGCTTTGGAGATTCTTTCTGTGGTAATGTGTTTGTTCTGCTAGGGATGAAATCCAGGATGTATACACCAGGCAACAACTTTACCTGAGCTCTTTCTACCCTCAGTCTTTTTTTTTTTTTAATCACTGAATAGTATTCCCTTGACGGAACATGCCACTGTATCTGTTTGCCCTCTGAAGGGCATTTTCACTGTGGCCAAGGTTGGAGAACACCACTATAAACATGCTGGTAAGTACCAAGGCAAGCAGTGGCAGATGTCTGGTAATGTCAGTGGGAAGCTACACTCCAAGTCTTAAAGCTATTTTCCAAAGTGTGCTCATTTTGTGGTTCAGGGCATGGTTTTTAATAACAGGCCTTCTGCTTTGGGGCTTCTGGCTCCCTAGGATGGCAAGGTGGGAGAGGACGGGTCCTGTGGTTGTGACATGTCCTGTCTCATCAGAGTTCTGTAGGCCCTTGAGCCGGTCTACTTCCTGGGTTGCAGAGCGAAAGTTGAGTCTTCTGTTTCACCCTCTGAGGATGGGGCGGCTTTGGGTGAGGTCTGTGCTGGGGTGCCCGGGGACGCCTGGAACCCCAGCCAGGTCCATAGGTGGAAGGAGCTGCTGCCTCAGAAGTCCTGGTCTGAGCTCTAGCTGACTGATGAAAATGGCTGACCTTTTGATCAGTGATAACTTTGGTGTCGTCTGTTCATGAAGTTGGCATGACTGAGATCAAAGCACCCTGTTCTGGCCACTTACCACGTTGTACTGGACTAGCCCGGTAGCAGTTTAACTGGAAATATTCCAACTCAAACCGGAATGTTCTGGAGAAAGGGAAGCGATAAAGGAACCAAGTGTTTGCTTTATTTTTCTTAAGCCGTGAAAAGTCATATGCAGCCCCTTCAAAGCTGCTCTAAAACACAGTTGGAAAGCTAAGCTAACTTCAAACTGCCTCTGTAAGAAGGAAAAGGTTGGTGTTGCTTGAGTTGTGTTTTTGATAGTATTTTCCAGATTCAAAACTTCCATGTGTGGCTGCTTTTCTGCAGTTGTGCCTCCTCTCTGTTTTCAGAAAAACAAATTTAAAAAATTAAATGTTCCAGCAATCCCTTGGAGCAAGTCAGCTAACCCTGGGCTTATTTTTGAAGACTCACGCTCTTTGGCGATGGCCCTGGAAGACCCAGAGAAGCTCAGCTGAACTGTTTCAGTGTGCGAAGAAAGATAAAATGGCTTTGGCCCACTAGCAAGCAGTGGCTGTATTTATGGTCTGCAGCAGGTCTAAGCATTGCAAATGTACTCTCCTAAGGAAAATTAAGCCCTAACCATGTAAGTGATTCCAGAGCTCCACTTTGATTTGCTACACGAGGTCCATTCCCTCGTGAGCTGACGAGATGAAGCACGCATCTATACCTGAGTTGCCAAGGTAACGGAAAAGCGATTGCCTTCTGTGCTCCAGCCACATGTGTTTTCAGAGTGGAGCTGGGCGACACCCCAGACATAAAATGGTAACAGATCTTTCTGATAACTCTTAGGAATATCAAGTTTTGTGAATCACTGCTTAAGGTAATATTTTCTTTTTTTTCTCTCTCTCTCTTTTTGGTGTTTTTCCCCCCCTTCTTTTCATTTTTTAAGCTTTATCTGCTTAAAAAATTTGTACATCATGGACAACTTTCTTCTTCCTGGTCTGTTTGTCGCATTGCAAATATTTTAACCTTTTCAATTGTTTTTCCTATTTTATTTTTTGAAAGGGTATATTAGTTAGATTTCTGTCTCTCTTGCAAATTGCCCAAGATCAACAACATAAAGGAAAGACTTATTTGGTTTGAGGGATTTCAGCTTGCTTTCCTTGAGCCCTGATGCCTTGGGCCTGCTGAGAGGCTGAATGAAGCTGAGGTAAAGACCCATGCTACAGCTAAACTGTTTATATCCTGTTTTCCAGGAAGAAAACAATAGAGAAAGGGGCCTATATCCCAAGTGCTCCTGGGAGGGATGCCCCCCAGTGACCTAACTTCCTTCTATTAGAAAGGTTGCTTCTTCTAAAACTTCTACCTTCTGCTAATAGCACCATAGGCTGGTGACCAATTTAGAGAGCATTAGCCTTGGTGGATGCTGCAGATCCCAGCTCTAGTAGTAATCATCCAATAAGCTGACTTTTTGGCTGAGGAGATGCTCAGCAGCAAGACCACTTGCTGTACAATCACAAGGTCCTGAGTCTGTCCCCTAGCACTCACTTGAGTGTCAGACAAGTCAATATGTGCCTGTAATCCCAGCCCTGGGGAGACGGAAACAGGAGACTCTCTGAGCACCAGTGGGATCACAAAACAGTGCTTCACCTCAGAGAACTCCATGGCCTTACTTTTAGCTTCCATCCTCCCTAATCTTCAGCCTTATAACCACTGTCTGTCATCCACGCTCAAAGCTTTGTCTTTCCCAGAAGGTCACAGCTATTGATCATCCAGATGATGGCCTTTTGAGCCTGTTTTTTTTCTCACTCAGAGCAGTAGCTTTGAGATTCGTGCAGCCCACTGCATGTCGCCATAGTCCGTTCTTCCTTGTAACTTTTTAATCTCTGCGCAGAATCTCATGGTATGGACATAACTCAGTTTTGTTTGCTGCTCATGGTGGAATGTTTCCCACCATGGACAGCGTTGGGTAGTTATTCTGTTCACTTCTGTGCAGATTTGGGGGTGAAGACAAGTTCTTAGGGGTTGGTAGGTAGGTGACTACTCTGAGTCAGAGTAGTCCCCAAGCCTCACTGCTAGGACAACCTAATATTGTGCCAGATTCTGATTCCAGTTTATTTGCCATGTTCATTTGATACCATATATCATCTTTGCTGAGATGTCTAAGTATTCTGCCCATTCAAAACCTCGAGTTATTTGTTCTCTTACTGTTGAGTCTTCAGGATTCTTAGTAGATCCCAGACACGAGTGTTTGTTGGAGGCAGGTCTTGCTTGTAGTCTAAGTTAGCCTTGACTGCACTATTCTGCCCTGGCTGGCCTTGTACTCTAAGTAATCCTCCTAAGTGCAAGCCACCCAAGTGCTGCCATTACAGGCATGAGCCACGGCATTCAGGCTCTGGGGAAGAGTGTGTCAATAGCCACTGGCAGTTAGGTTTTCTCTAGGTCTCCAGCCTGATTCTCATTCTTCTCACAATCCTTCCAAGCACACATTTCGAATTCTGGTGAAGTCTTATTTATAAGATGCTTTCATTATGGAACATAAAAAAATAGATTTTTCTGCATGCCTAATTCTAAAATTTCCACAGTTCTGTACCTTATATTCAAATGTATAACTTAGTTAGGATTCATTTTTGTATAGGATTTGAAATGTACAAGTTTACAGTTCCCTTGGGACTTTTCTAATGTCAGGAAGTCTGATTCTCCAGAATCTCTTGTCATAGGGACAAGATTTGTCATTTCTCTCTTAACTAGGCTATTTGTTTTGTTTTGTTTATTTATTACTTCAAGTTACATCTCCATCACAGTCCCCTCTCTTCACCCCTCCCGGTTCCACCCTCCCACTCTCTTCTTCCTCTCCCAGGCAGCCTAGCATGCTACAGCAACAGAAACTAGAATATCCATTATGGTCTGCAGACTAAGTGGGTATAAACACTTGTTGAAATTGCATTACAATGTATGTGAATTATACTTCATTTGAACTGACATCACTTGGCAAAATTTGAGTAGGACTGTTTATGGAATTTGTTCTGTTCCATAGATCTATATGTTGTGTTGGTAACTTGCTGTATTGATCTCTATGATTATGGGTTAACAGAAGATTTGAACTTGGAAAGTCTGAGTGTTCCACCACTATCTCTTTTCAGCCTTGTTTTCATCATCCTTGTTTGCATTTCTAAACACATTTACATGCAACTTATTTCTATCTACACATAACCTCTTTGGACTTTGGTTGAGTTTGTTGTTTAACTTATATATGAATTTGTTATAGGAAATATTAATATTTATAATTGATACTTATGATTATTAGGGTGATGGAGTTATCCCTTAGCCCACTTATGAATAATCACACAGACACCTGATGGATTTTAACATGCCTTAGCCTGGATTGTGTAATATTAGCTCATCTAAACTATCTTATAATTCTATCCCTAAATAAAACCCCATATAATTATATATATATATATATACACATATATATATATATATCCCCTGGGCTGTTATTCTCCATGCTATGCTGATGTTCCAGGGCTTGTGGAGGTATGATTTTCCATCTAACCCATATTTTCCCCCCTTCTCCTCCTGCTACCTCTCTCTTCAAAAGCCCTCAAACCTTCTCCCTGCCTACCTCTCTTCTATCCAATCCAGGCTGCAGGTATTTATTCAACCAATTAACTTGAAATTATGTAGAGCAAGGCTTAAACAACAAAGACAAGTATACATGACAATGTCCTCATCTGGGGTGTCAACAGACTTTGTGGGAAGTCAGTAAATAACATTAAATGCACAGCAGCCTGGCACAACCCACAACATAAATGGGATGTAATACATATTTTTGCAACTTAACCTTCCATTTTATGGGCATGGTATGCTATTCTGTTTATTTAGAGTTTTAAATAGAACTGACAACCCTTCTTTTCGGTTTGGTGTAAGTATGTATGTTTTATAACCATGAATTAATGTTGAGCCATGTAAAATGTTTTTGCTTCATTAATTGACATGATCATGTGGCTTTTTTCCTTAACACTATGAACATTACATTGATGATTTTTGGATGCTGAGCTAATCTGGTATAGACCAGGAGATATCCATCAGGTGTGATCTATTTATTATTATTATTATTATTATTATTATTATTATTATTATTATCTATTTATACTCATTTCCAGAATACTGATAAGGACCTGTTGGGGTAGTGTTAAGCATTCTAAATAATTGATCCTGCTTTCTGTCTGTTACTTACATTGACTCTGATTGGTTAAATAAATGCTGAGGCCTGAGATTGGGCAAAGACAGAGAAAGGTGGGACTTCCTTCGATTAGAAGAGGAAGCCTGCACTTTAGACAGAGAATTAAGGCATTAATTCCAGCCAGGAGCAGCAAGAAGAAGACACACACCATGGGTTAGAAAAAGGAACCTCTGCCGGGCTGTGGTGGCGCACGCCTTTAATCCCAGCACTTGGGAGGCAGAGGCAGGCGGATCTTTGTGAGTTCGAGGCCAGCCTGGTCTACAAAGCGAGTCCAGGACAGCCAGAGATATTCAGAGAAACCCTGTCTCGAAAAACCAAAAAAAAAAAAAAAAAAGAAAAAGGAACCTCATTCCACATGGCCAGGAACATCGGCACAGCGTGGAGAATGGCAGTACAAGGGGACGTATGTATATATGGGATCATATTTGGGTAATAGAATTAAGAGCTAGCTTAGATGGGCCAAGATTGCTCAATTCAGGCCAGGGCTTGTTAAAATCCATGTGTTCTCTGTGTGTGCTCATTTATAATGGCGGAATAAGGATTCAAAGCGGCTGAACAAATTAACAATAATATAAATACTGGTTAAATAGTTTAATTAGCCATAATTTTTTTTTACAAGGACCTCTGTATCTGTCTTCTTAATAAAAACTGGTCTATAGTTTTCTTTCCTTTAACTATCTTTGTTTTGAGGATCCAGGTAGGGCTGGGCAGTGGTGGCACACGCCTTTAATCTCAGCACTCAGGAGGCAGAGGCAGGCAGATCTCTGTGTGTTCAAGGCCAACCTGGTTTACAGAGTGAGTTCCAAGGATATAAAGAGAAACCCTATCTCAAAGAACAAAACAAAACAAAACAAAACAAAGCAGATGAAAATAAAAGAAAATCAAGGTAAATAAATTAAAAATTCCTCAAAATATTTCATAGAATTGTCATCATTCAATCAAATGGAATGCTTTAGTACAAACTTTTTGAAGCTGTCATTCCTTTTTTGGAAAATTTAAATTATGAATTCAATTTTTGGTACTTACAGCAGTATTCATATTTCTTCCTCATATTTTATGCTCCATGGGATCATTTCTCACAATAGTAGTTTGTTTTCTTTTTTGCAGACTTTTTAGAAAGTTAGAAATTGTATTGACATTTTGAGGGAAAAACAATATTATTTCCATTTATTTTCTTTTTTGGTATTTTCTCCATGGTTTTATTGTTTCATTTTGTTCTGGTTCTCTGAGACAAGGTCTCAGTGTGTAGTCTAAACTCCCTAGAACTTGATATGCAACCCAGGCTGACTCTGAACTTGTGTTGTTGGACCCTGGGGGTCCCCCGAGGTCCTGACACCCAGAGACCATCAAGACACCAGAGGTTCGTTGCAAAATGCAAGAGGATTTTTATTAAGCTGACGCGCTGGGGTTCAACAGCCTTTGGGAAGGAGTGAACGTCAATAACAGTTTTCAGGCAGCTTTTAGGCACAAAAGCGGCGAACAGGTGGGTACATGAAGGGAACAATGTGTAGTTAACTTTTAGTCCGATAGGTGATAACGGGCAGGTGGGATAGGGGAAGGGAAACATCCCAGTCAGCTATGTAAATTTAACCTTTAGCTTGCCAGGGTGGGACCATTATCTTTGGTTAGATAGGCCAGGGGACCAAGTTCTGTGGAATGTCCCCAGGGGTCATGAGGTCAGGTTCTCATGGGAGGAGAGGGCCTTCCTAGGGAGGGGCAGTGGTATTTATTATTTTATCATTTTTTACAGCCTTACAGTGTCTGTTCTCCTGCCTCAGCCTCCTGAGTGCTGGGATTACAGGTGTGAGCCTTCCTATCCAGCTTTCTACTTGATTTGAGCTGTTACGTTCGTTCGTGTTTTGAGTTTGCCTCTGAGACCAGACCTTTCATGCTGATGTAGGGGGCATATTGCCCGTTAGTGATGGGCTTAGTGACTCTGAAGGTTTATTCATTTTACCAAATTTGGGGGAATTTTCAAGCCATTGCATCTTTGCAAGTATTTTATAGTTTATGTCTTTTCCTTCTCTTTAGATCCTGGTGATTAAGAAAGTCGAATTTTAGTTTGCTACTGTCCCATAAGCCACTGGGCCCTACTAATTTAAAAGACAAAGGAACAACAACAAAACTGTTTTTTTTTTAATTTTTTAAAGCATTTTTTATTTGTTATGTATACAGTATTTGCTGTACATATATGCCCAGGCAGATCTCAATGTAGATGGCTGTGAGCCACCATGTGGTTGCTGGGAATTGAACTCAGGACCTTGGGAAGAACAGCCAGTGCTCTTAACCTCTGAGCCACCTCTCCAGCCCCAACAAAACTGTTTTTAATCTCTCATTCAGAGTGTTTCCTTTCCACTGGCCCATTCCAAAGACACAAGCACTTTCTGCATTGATCCCCCACGCCCCACCTCTTTTGGTGAATAAATCCAGTTTTTCTCTAATGTCAGTGATTTTACTCTAGAGTTCTAAAGATACCGTTGCTTCCTATCTTCCACCTTAACTGCTGAAGGTTTTCTGTAGCTACACTTATTTCAAGAACTTTCTGGAATTCTGGGCACAGCATGTCTTCAGCAGCTATCTTAACCTCTCTGTTGAGGGATGCCGACATCTGTGTTAGCTCAGCTGTGGCATCTTCTCCCCGAGTGTGTTGAGAGCTCCATTGAAGGCTCCCTGCCTCTTTGCATGTTGTTGAGCTCGGTTCATATGCTGGACATTCTAAACATTATGTTAAGAGCCGCTGGATCCTGTGGAGTGAGTCGACTGCTTTCTTTCAGCAGGTCATCAACCCAGTTGGGTTCCGACCTCAGTTTTCATCTGGCTTTCTGTGGACTGTGGTCTCTGGGTCAGCCTCTGAGGTCTTTGCTGTTGAGATATAGGTCCCAGATGCTTAGCCCTCTGTCCAGCCTGCAGCTTAGACGCTGCATAGCCTACTTTGAGATCTGTGCATTGTTTGCGTGAGATCTGTGTGTATTGTTTGGGGTCACACACAGGCATCCATACCTTGCATGGGGGTGGGGGGGAGCCCAGAAGTTTATAAGCAGCTCTCTGCTCTCACTCCTACTGGCTTTGACCCTTTCAACTGCCTGAACTCAGCTTTTTACTCATTTAGACAGAAAACCAGCACTCTGCCTTCCCGTACTTCAGCCATACGTATTCTATAACTGTGCCCACAGCGGGAATCAGAGAGCAGAAGGGTCACAGGAGTTTGCCGCCGCTCCCTCAGAGCCACCTCTGCTGCTGCCTATGGTCCCAGGGTGGGCAGTCCCTAAGACCAACTGATGAGTGCAGGAGTCAGAGAGAATGAAAAGGCTAAGAGAAAAAGAAAACGGAAGTCATTTCCCTTTGGCCTCTCTCAGCTAGAGTCCCAGCACTTCCCCAGCTTCCCTAACTCCCTCATCAATGTTAGCTCAGCAGACATCGGTGACACATTAAACTTTAGTTTTCTCCCCCAACCTGCCTGTGAACAGTTACTTGGCAGAGTCCTCAGTAGCTGGTCCGTGCCCTCTGTGCAGGCCGTATATCTTCATTCAGAGGGATGGTGTATTAACTGCATTTTCTTGTTCTCTGTACTCTTCATGTTTTGGTGTCTGGCGCCTCCCAGGCTGGGAGAAGGACCACCCCTAAGGTGTTGGCTACTTCCTAGAGCTAGTATACAGTTCATCTGGGATCAAGCATACCTTTTATATGCAAACTGTGTGATTCCAAGCCCAGCCCAGGCAACCCCCTCATTTGGTTTTGGTTCTGTGGAGCTGATTCTGAGAGCAGACACGGATTTTTGCCACCCCAGTTCCACACTAGTTAAATTGTGCTCCAGAGCTGCCTGAGCATAGCTATCTATAAGCGGCCACTCCTTTCTGGGAAACCCCAGCAGATCTCAGTCCACACTGTGTCTTCATCCTCCACTGTCGCAGCAGCACACCTTGTCACAGGCTCTGCTCCTTCCCCGGGTGGTTCCTTGTGGGTGGCATGTGATCACCTGTCACCTACTAACCTGTTGATTCTGCCGTACCTGACTAATGAAGCACACTTGTGTGTGTGTGTGTGTGTGTGTGTGTGTGTGTTGTACACATACCCTGTGTGTGTGTGTTTGTTTGTGTGTATGTGTGTGTGTGTGTGTGTGTGTATGCCCTATGTGTGCCTGTGTAGGCCGTAGGTCAGCACTGAGTATCTTTCTCTATGGCTTCCTGCCTTATTTCTTTTTGAACCTGGACCTTGTCAATTGGCTAGGTTGACTGGCCACCGAGCCTCAGGGATCCTCCGATCTCTTGCTACTACACTTGACCTTTTTAAGTGGGTGCTGAGGTTTCTGAACTCAGGCCCTCACACTTGCTAGCACGTACTTTACTCACTGAGCCATCTTCCCAGACATATATCTTTAAAATATGTACTTGTTTTTATTTATGTGTACCTTCCCATGGCTTTCCCAGGGCTTGCACATGGCAGAGAGAACCAGGAGGGAAGCAGGGCTCAGGAGTGGAAACCACTACTCATTTACCAAACTGATGTGAACTGCTTCCTTTTTTGAGGTACTTCAGTTAGAGGAGTTAGCAAATTCTATTTTACCTGAGCAGTCTCCCCCAGTTTTACCGCTTGCAGCCAAAAACTCAGAAACAAATTTATGAATGGGCCCTTTCTGCTATACTTTCATTGTGTCCTGACTCTTGAATTGATTGTCTTTAACCAACACCACATGGAGCTTGGTGTTAGAGTCATCTGTCTAAGCCCAGTGGAAAGGACTGAACCAGCCAGATGGATTGTCCCTGTCTATACTCGTCTTGTTGTTTTTGTCCATGAGAATGGCTCAGCCCTACCTACCACTGCCTCTTCCCTAGAAGCGGACAGTGGGGAGTTGGCACTGCTCATTTGTAATATGGGTAATCTCAGGAATGTCAAAAGGGAACTGGAGGAGGCAGAATGAAAGCAGCACTGAGTTACTGAAAAGACTGCCACAGAGGGCAGAGCCCCTGGGTTTCTTTCCTGAGGGAATCTGGGAGGTGATGTGGAATGAGCCTCGGCATTCTCCCTGTGGGGAAAAAAGCCAATGATACTTATCCTCTGGCTCAGTTCCATTCTGGAGTCAGAGCTGTTCCCAAGGCTATAACTCCTCCAGCATCCTTTCTTTTACTGTGTGATGCTAGAAGCCAAAGGCAGGACCCCCAAGCATGCTGGGAAGATCTCAACCATTGAGCCACACTCTCAACTCTCCCACACCCCTTCTGTCCTGCCTGATCAGCAGCCTGAAGCAATCATGGCAGTACTTACAACAGGACATGGTAGTCCTAGGCGTGAGGGACCCTAAGTGTTCAAGGCCATCTGGGCAGGCCATGGACAGGGTCCACCAGAAGAACTATGTATATCCCATCCTTCTAGCTAGGTCTCTCTTCTCTTAGTGGGTGGGCATGTCTTAAAAGGTGGAAGTGGCGACAGAAAGGGCATTGATTCATGTTGCTACTGTGATGTAAACGACCGCTCTACACGGCATCAGACAAGTATTTTACTACACACAAGATTCTCTGCATCTTGGCAGGGTCCAGAGCTTGTCACTCACCTTTAATATGTGGATCCATACTAGGAAGGCTAGAGGGGACAGTGGCTGGGGTGCCCACCTGTCTCAAGCCTCACATTCTTGTCTGGCAGCTGCTGCCACAGTGCAGTGCCTGAGTTCTATTCATGGCATAGCAGGACTGCACTGCCTTTGATTTGTCCACACCCCAGGGGTTATGTAATGTCCTCTTCATCATTATCATCCACCTGCCCAAACTCCATGGGAACAAATGTGGAGCAGGCTTTCAGTGGAAGGAATGCCAAAATCACATGATAAGAAGGGAACCCTGGCAGGGAGACATTAAAACGACCTTAGAAAATACCTTCTTTAGCCCCAGAGTGATACAATTATTTGAGACACCTGTTTTTTTTTTTTTATTATCTTTCGTGGTGTGCTTTATTTTCTATCAGGTACTACATTAAATTGCCTGAACGACCCAGGTTTGAATGTCTCATGAAGAGGGCTTTATTTATTACTCGCTGTGTTTATCAGTCCTGCCCTGCCTGATGCATATTCCTTGGACCATGCTTTGTGAATCAGAGCCAGAGATCCTGGGCCAGGTACAGAGGCCAGGGTGGGGTGTCAGAACTAGCAGAGTAGACTCTCCAGAGGTCAGGGAGAGGCAAAGACTTCCTTCATGCTTATTTGATATTAAAGTTGATTTTAAACAGACATCCATAGGTACATGCTGAATCCTTTGCTTTCCTCCTTGGACTTAATTCTCCTGAATATCGAGAAAACTTGGACACAGTTAATGTGTGGTGTTGTCACTACTCCACAGAACACTGTGATTTGGCTCATTTTGAGTAACTGCTGAGGTCAGGGTTCATGAGAAATAGATCTTTTGTCTATTACTATTATCTGAATTTTTTTAAAGTTGAAACTAGTAGTTTTGCAAAGTTCTCTTTCTTTTTTTGTTTATTTTATTTTTTTTTGAGACAGGGTCTCCAACTGTAGCCCAGGCTGGCCCAGAATTCACTTTGTAGATCGGGCTGGCTTCAACCTAGAGGCAGTCTTCCCGCCTCAGTAGCCTGGGTCCTGGGATTGCAAGTGTGAGTCACTCCGTACAGCAGTTGTTTGCATCATTTAAAACTATATTTTAAAATCTTCAAAATAGGATCAACAAGATGGCTTAGTAGGTAAAGGAACTTGTCCCAAACCTGACCACCTCAGCGTGACTCTCAGAACCCATGTGATCAAAAGAAAAAACTATGTTGTCCTCTGACCTCCACACGCAAGCCCCATTTCAGTAAATAAATAAAAATTTAAAAGCACCCTTCAAACTAAAAGTCCTTCAATAAGATGCACAGGCCTTGTGACATTTGGACTGTTAGATAGGTGAGGTGGCTAGGCAGGAGGTTGGACTGTAATCCTACAGTCTTTAGCTTGAGTCTCAAGTGTGCTGTGAAATGTCCTATGGTATTGGGGTAAGTAAACCACTATTGTGACACCTTGGTTTCTTAGTGTGTAAAATAGGAGCACTGTTATAGACTTTTTAGTTCTGCAACATTAGATTTTTAAAAAAAAGATGAAAACATCTTCTGAAGAATGGGAAGATTCCAAGAGTAATTCAGGCAAATGATCTCAAGTCCTTCCAGCAGAACTGTATCTGGGAAATTCACGCTCAGGTCTGCACACTTCTTTATGGCCTCTGAGAGCAGAAGACACACAGTCAATTGGATCTGCTGGTCTCTTAGATCAACGTGTGGGTATCAGAATCTTGCCTGGAAAGGGTATTGTTTCTGTCAACTATTTCCACCCCTTGTATAGTCTGTTCTTCACCTCCATTTCCTCTCCACTTCTGTTCCCAGAGACTGAACACTTCAGACACTCCCAGGTTATTTCTCGGAGAATGTAGTCATTGAGGCAGGGCCTCACAGAGAAGTAGCACTCAGAAGTAAAGCACCCAGGCCAGGCCTGCCACCTCCTTCCCAGTAATTTTGTTTATAACCAGGCCTTTTGCCCCTGGGTCTGTGACAGAGTGTAGAGGAAGGACAGAATAAATGTCTGTCCTGCTTTGTAATTAGAATGTGGTCGGCCCCACCTCCCACCATGCTCCAGCACCACTGCAAACCACCAGAAATGACAAGAGTCACAGTGTCACCTGGCATTTATCTTCTTTTCCTCTTTTATTTCTGAAGCCAGAGAGCCAGAAAACCACAGTGAAGTTACTGAAACCGCCAACCAAAACAACTACCATTTCATTTGGTCCTAGAGTCGTGCTTTTTATTTTAAAAATCCTAATTGCCATATTGATGACATCCCACCTTTCAAATGAAAGCCCCTTCCTCATTTTCTTGGCTTGCCGTTACTATTGTCTGAGCTGAAATGGATTTCATGACAACTCTGAAAAGCCAGAGTTGGCTAAATTTAGCTTTAATTAGGCATCATCTTAGCCCATGATTATTTCCTCATTTCATTCGGATTCTACCAACTGGAATGCTGAGTGAGGGTTTGGTGCGTCTTTTGTGCAATATCCGCGGAATTCTCGCCACATTTCTTGCAAGCATGGTGATTGTTTTGAGCCACAAATGGTTTCTGCAGATAAAGCTTTAATCCCCCCTTTTATAGTTCAGCTGGCAGCTGCAGAGAGGAAAGCCCCCAACAGAACTTCAGGGTGTCTCCATCCTGTCCCCACACTCCACGGGCCTCTGCAGTTCCATGTGTGGTGTGTCTTATCATCTGTAGAGAGGGATTTCTACCTGTATCCAAATAGAGATGTGTCGAGCAGAAGTCTGTAGATCCCCACCTGATCCCACCCATGTACAGAGGGACTCAGGCGTTGTGGTTAAGAGGAAAGCCCTAGATTCAAACCTTAATGTGACCTCTTAGTAGGCAAAGGACTGACTAGGATCCTGCCATTCAAACTACCCATTCTAAGCATTCTGGGGGACCTGATCTTGACCTTTGGCTGCAGTGCTGGACATGTGACCCTAGCCTCTGCTGGCTATAGTACTTGCTTCCACAGTGAGAAGGGGACACACAGTGGCCCAAAGAGCCTAGAAGGGACTTCTTTCTGAATGGGGAGCCAGGGTTAGAGACCTTGAACCTGCTGATGACTGACTTGCTCCCAGGGAAAAAAGAAACATTTAGGGTGAAGCCACCAGATAAATGGGCTCTAAGAGGACACTGTAATAAAAACTTGTGAGCAGTGACTGTGAGGGGCCCCATCGTGGAGTTGGATGAATTAGAATGAAAGGGAAGACCAAGCATAAAAAGATGGATTCCCATCTGAGCACTGGGCTAGGACATTTCTGGTCATCACCTTTGGACCTTGTTTGTCAATAATAACAATAACAACAACAATAATAATAGTAAACATTTTACAAATCTCACATTCTGTTTATGTCTCTCTCTACTTCCTGGAGCACTTGGTATTATTCTATCAGCATTGGGAATTCTTACCTTACCCATAAGAATTGTCCTTATGAATCCTTCTGAAGCTTCAGATGCTGTGCTAGTGAATGTCATATATAAATAAATAAATTACAATACCAACATCTCACACCCGAGTATTATATATCTGTTTCTTAAATGTGTGTGTATTCTGCTTCCATGTATGTCTGGTTCACATACATGTGCATGCAGTGCACATGGAGGCCAGAAGAGGGCATCAGAGCCCCTGGAACTAGAGTCATAGATAACTGATTAGGAGCTGCCATGTGGGTGCTGGGAACTGAACCTCGTCCTCTAGAAAAGCAGTTACGCTCTTAACTCCAGAGTCATCTCTCCAACCTGAACTGTTATTTATCTTAGTGCTTAGGAGGACCATGACCCATGAGATTAAAAAAATATATTACTTACATGATTTAATGGGGAAATTGATGCTGAGGTGTATATATTGGCTTGCCAATCATTTGGACCTAGGCCATCAGATCCTTGACCTCACACTTCTAACCACTATGACAGGATGTGTCTGTCTGCCCTGAGTAACCTTGCTTATCTTTCCAGCCTCAGCTCACCTCCTTGCAAATCAGCTCTGGATTCCTTCTGTTCTCCTCTCTCTTCTCTTTGCCTGCCTTTCAGTATGTTCTGCTATAGTCACTCACCTACTTAAAAATTTTTAAATGTATTCTATTTGTTTACATTTATTTATTGTTAGAGAGTGTAGGAAGGTGTTTGTGTGGATGCATACATGCCACAGCAGAAACATGCTCCATCCTGTGGGCCCAGGGATAAAACTCAGGTCACCAGGTATGTTAGTCAGAGTTCTCTAGGGCAGAGTACTTATAAAAGAGATACATACACACACACACACACACACACACACACACATCTATATGTGTGTGTGTGTGTACATATATATAAATCATATATATATAATTTATAAGTTTATGAATGATTTACAAGCTATGTCCAACTAACCCAACAATGGTGGACTATGAACAGAAAGTCCAAGAATCCAGAAGTTGCTCGGTCCACAGGGGCTGGATGTCTCAGCTGGTCATCAGTAGATGCTGGAATCCCAAAGAAGTAATATCCAGTGCCAATGAAGGAATGGACTTGCTAGCAAGCCAAGAGCAAGCAGGCAGAGTGTGAAAGTGTCCTTCTTCCCTGTCCTCATATAGGCTTCCAACAGAAGGGGTGGCCCAGATTAAAGGTGTGTATCTTCCTACCTCAAAGGTCTGGACTAGAAGTGGATATACCTACTTCAAACCAAGCCCCCCCCCCACATACCAAAACAAAACAAACCCACCTCTCACAGGTGTGCTCTCCATTTCTGGGTTGTAGTTCATTCCAGTTGTGGTCAGGTTGACACCAAGAAGAGCCATCACACCAGGCTTGGAAGGAAGTGCCTTTATCTGCAAAGCAGTCCTCCAGCCCCTATTAGCCTAGTGTCAGACCCTGCACTATAGTGGCACAGCTTACATCTGCTGTAGGTGTGTACTGTACCCTCCATGGAGCACATGACAGGTCCCCAGTGACTTTTTGATGACTAATGAAAGAATGGCTGTTGAAGCTCAGGCGTTGGTTCGAGGTATCCTGCCTTTTGTTCCAAGTTAACCATGAAATCAGAGGAATGACCCTTTTCACCCAGGGCTCAGGGAGTTTGGGGCGTAAGGCACCAAGGAGAGAGACAGAGAGGGATCAGACATAGGTTGGCCTAGCCCTAGTGTCTGAGGGAAGGAGAGACTAAGGAGGCAAATGTTCTCTCCACCACGAACCAAGGCTGGAGCCTCTCCAAAATGGCAGCATGGGAATTTCCACAAATGGATGTCCCCAACCTGCCTAAGCTGGAGCTGTTTAGTATTCCAAAGACAGACATGTTGAATGCCAGGTGGACTCATTGGAAGGATTTACTGGGAGTTTGCTTATAAAGTAGACCACAGTACCCCTGTGAGCGGCTACAGGGACCAAGGTACAGCTTTCCCCTGTGGCTGCAGCAGTCTCAAGAGTTCCCTGCCCACTTAGAGACCTCCATTTAGGCAAAACCACAGTTTAGGTCTTTGACCATGAAAAGAATTCCAAATGAGGCAGAGCTAAAGATCCTTTCAAAGAGATCATTAAGTATGAGGGTTAAAGGGGAAAGTGGGAAAGATAAGACATACCCAAGGATACCTAAGGGCTTCTGAAGGGAAAGTTCCCTGCAATGCCTCGATCACAGGCACATATAAGATTTGGGTGGTTCTCAAGTTATATTGCATTACTTATAAGGTTTAAAGTTTAAAGGTTTTCTTTTGCAAGAAAAGTTGTAGATTTATGAGGGGTGTCATTCGGGTTTAGGCATGAGAAGAGAGTGCTAATATTCAAGATTATAGATCATTGGGGCTTCATGGTCCACTTATTGTCTTTCACATATTTGATTGGGAAGACTTTAGGAAAGCATGCATTGTCTTGGTGGACAATTTTGACTTTGTTCTTAGTATTTAATGTTTCCTAACTCCATGGACAGAAAAGGGGAACCACATCCCTGGAGGAAGGGCAACTTTGTTCTCACACTTTCCTGCCTGTGTCTCTTAATGTCTCTGTCTTCTCATCCTGATTTTTTTGTTTTGTTTTGTTTTTCCTACACAGGGTTTCTCTGTGTAGCCCTGGCTATCCTGGAACTCACTCTGTAGACCAGACGGGCCTTCAACTCACAGAGAGCCACCTGCCTCTGCCTCCTGAGTGCTGGGATTAAAAGCATGCACCACCATGCTGGGCCTCAACCTGCAGTTTCTAGCCTACCGTTCCCATAGCATAAAGGTAGAGAAAGATACTCTACAAATGTACATCCATGGAAAGGGGCCAAGGGCTTGTATGAAGGTTTCAGGGAATTAGGTCAGGGCCAGGACATTTATCAGTGCCCAGGAATGTCTATAACCTGGGCTCAAGGTCAGCCTGTTGGTAAAAATCTGCAGCTGGCTAACAGGAAAATCATGTAGCTTTTTGATTGTGGGTCAGACTACAGAAAGAAGATGGATGAAGAGTAGGGGCCCAAAACCAAGAAGCCTTGCCACACTTGATCACATTTTATTCTTGCCTTCCCTTCAGCTCCTGGCTTTTCCAGAAGGCTGTGAGCTAGGGAGAACAGGGTTCTTCTTTCAGACGTGTCTCTCAGTCCTCAGCCCCGACACCCTGCTGGTTCTTCTGGACCACCAACTATCTGGGCACTGATAGTCTGCAAGGCTGGCCCCCATCACTCTGTCAGGATGGAGACATCTGATGAAAAGTCTGAAGTGGCTGTCAGCTCTCCATGGCTTTCGCTAAAGTTCTAACCGCTCAAGAGCTGGTGTGTTGACATTCCACACTTGTATGCTGTCTTCCCATTTTTTTTTTAAAAGATTTATTTATTGTGTATACAGTGTTCTGTCTGCAGGTATATCTGCAGGCCAGAAGAGGGCACCAGATTTCATTATGGATGGTTGTGAGCCACCATGTGGTTGCTGGGAATTGAACTCATGACCTCTGGAAGAGCAGCCAGTGCTCTTAACCGCTGAGCCATCTCTCCAGCCCTGTCTTCCCATTTTTGATAGTGTTTCATCTGCCAGATCGTGTTTAGCCTTCCCAGTCACTCAGAACATGGAATTATTGACTCAGATGTTTTCATATTGTAGTCTCTTTTCGTATTCATTCATTCATTCATTCATTCATGTCAGCATGGACCCGCATGTTCATACTCATGCAGTGACCAGCATATTACATGTCTTCCTGTACTGGAAGGATCACAGATATGCAATTTCCAAACAGTCTCAAGGCTTTCAGAAAAGAAGACTGAATACATACCTCATGCAGGAAGTCTCATGCTCTGCTCATGGCTACTAGGGTTGAGTAGAAGACAGAAGCACAAAACAAGTTCCACTGTTCAGAAACTGGGATGAAAGTATAAAGGCTACTGTGGGGTGCACCTGTTAGTGTGCGTTTGGGGACGGGAGTGTGACATCAATTTTCTTCCACTGTCTCCCAGCAACTATTTCCAGGTTGGGGAGGGGATTCCACAATTAAACGCACTTGCTGCCAAACCCGACAATCTGAGTTCAATCCCTAGAACCTACATGGTAGAAGGAGAAAACCATCTCTCACAAGTTGTCCCCTGTCATCCACTACTGCCACAGTGCATGTTTGTCCCCACCTACACACACACACACACACACACACACACACACACACACACACACACACACTAAATAATTTGTTTAAGCTACTGTTTCCAAGGCATCCACTAAGGGCAGACACATGCTAAGTAGTTTGTCCTCACGGAGCCACCTCCCAAGCTTCTATGCTGCTTATTCTTGAGAGTTGTGTATGTATTTTTCATGAAAATCATAAAGGTCAGTCAGCCAAGGAGGGTTTCATCAATGTTACATTACGATGGAAACTCATATGGGATTTACAGAAAGCTGTTTCCTGGGAATTGCACCATATGGAGCCAGCAACCCCTGCCAGAAACCTGGTTCAGCAGTCGTGGCTTTTGAGTCAGATGGTAGCATGTATTGTGCAGGGTAACTTGTTGACAGGCTTCTCTCTTTGGAAATGAATGTGACAATTGTCCGCCATCCTTGGGCCTTAAAAGGCATTCTGCAAACTACACTAGGCTAAGGAAGCATTTCCTCATTGCAAGAGATTTTGATTCCTCAGTGAGTGGCTGCAGTGGACCCCTGAGATACAGACAGGATGGCTCCTAGAATTAAGTCCCTCCTTTTTCTTTTTCTTTTTTCTTCTTCTTTTTTTTTTTTTTTGATTTCAAGACAAGGTTTCTTGTGTATCCCTGGCTGTTCTGGACTCACTCTGTAAACCAGGCTGGACTTGAACTCACAGAGATCTACCTGCCTCTGCCTCCCCAGTGCCGGGATTAAAGGGGGGTGCCACCACGCCCAGCAATTACAGACAGCTGAGAACTGCCATGTGGGTGCTGGGATTTGAACCCGGGTCCTTTGGAAGAGCAACCAGTGCTCTTAACTGCTGAGCCATCCCTCTAGCAAGAGTTAAGTCTAAGAGAGGGTGAGACTCCAGAGGTAACTATTGCAGGGACAAAGGTGAGGTATTTCTCAAGTCTTTACTAAGTTCTTATTAGACAGTAAGAAGCCTAACGATGAGCCTGGGTACAGCCCAGGCGTATAGCCTTTGATTCCATGTCTGTGTGGTTAGTTTAGCTTGCTTTACCTGCCTAAGCCCATGATTCTGTGTTTGTGAAATGGAAGAGGCAACCAATCCTCTCTTATAGTACCATCATTATTAATTTCCCAGAAGCAGGCTGGCTGTAAACTTAAGAGAATTACTGCCAGACATTAAGTGTAATGTAATTGTACTTTTGAAAAGAATACCTTCCCCCAGAGATGCTCCATTTAGATGCTGATGGGATGGAAGATTTTCATTGTTTTTCTTTTTTTGAAATCAAAGATGTAGAAAAGCATCCATGCCTGTTAATGGGATGATCGTTAGAAAGTTGCTAGAGAATGGGGGGGGGGGATGAGCCTGCAACAACCACATCACTTTGGTGAGTCTTATTTATTATTGAACGTACTTAAGAAAAATGGCTAGTAATTTAATTCAATTTATAATACCTTAATGGAATCATTTCCACGAAACACAAAGGTTGCATGTGGAGAAGCTGGAGACTCCTGTTTACTTTGGAGGGGAATTCTATTGCCTTGGGAGTGAGGCCCTCAGAACAGAACTTCCCCTCAATGAATGTTAGGGTTCTGGAAAAATCTGGTCTTTCTCATCCCATTAGGTCTGGTTTTTGGATCATCTGCTAATTCCTGTAGCTGTCAGTTTTTAAGGAAATCAACAGGAGTTCCACAGAGGGAAACTGGGCATTGGGTTATGAATCTGGTGTAACGCTGGGAGCAGCTTCTCA
Source organism: Lophiomys imhausi (assembly GCA_907164525.1). Lineage (NCBI taxonomy): Eukaryota > Metazoa > Chordata > Mammalia > Rodentia > Muridae > Lophiomys > Lophiomys imhausi. Next base: position 8,452,584 of record CAJQZJ010001896.1, read on the forward strand.
CCACTTCTAACTGTATGAACCGCCAAGGAAGCTGAAATGCCAAACTGAGACACACATAGTGCTACAGGTAACCCTGTAGGTCCTTTTGACTAAGCGTGTTTGTTTTTAATTATTTTTAAATTGAAAACAGTCTTTACGAGATTGGGAGGATGGATTCTGTACTCAAAATGCTCTGGATACAGTCTTGGGTCTTCTCCAAGGCAGTCATTTAGTCAGCTTACTTAGGTTTCAGGACAGGGTCTCACTGCGTGGCCCTGACTGGCCTGGAAGTTGGTAAAGCAGGCTGGCCTTGAACTTACAGAGATCTACTTACCTCTGAGTGCTGGGATTAAAAACATATGCCACCAAGATCTGCCTCAGTTCCCTTTTGAGCTCTAAAAGATGGGAGTAAGAATGCTTATCTCAAGACTTCAAATGAGAATTTAGTAAAATAATGTGAAGAATGCTAAGAAAATCCTCAACATTTTTGTCATTGTCTTTGTTATTGTCACCTTTCTGCTTGCAAATAACAAAAATTCAACTTAAGTTTATTTCCAAAAGTAAGAATGATGGCTGGGGACATATTTCAGTTAGAAAATGCTTGCTCCTGTAAACACAAGGAGCCGAATTAAATCCTCAGAACCCATGTCTTAAAAGCTGGACTTAGCAGTGCCCCTGTAACTCCTTCGCTGGGGAGGCAGAGGTAGATGAGCATCACTGGCTGCCCAGCCCGGCCTACCTGGCAAGTTTGTAAGAAAGACCCCATCTCAGAAAAACAAAACACCCCAAACAAGATGGATAGCATCTGAGACACCACAGGCAAGGTAGTCCCCTGGGTTCTACATTCACACGGATTATTGCACACAAATGAACACGCATATATGCACGTGCGCATGCACACACACACTCAACACATCATAGCATGTACTGAGGTTATATATCTTCTGGGAGAAAATATTTCAGCTTAATAATTTTAGGATTTGCTTCTTAATTAAATAAATGAAAAACTCAGTTTTGGATCTGTTTTCCAGTAAAGCCGAGCTCAGATGTTCAAATAAAAGTCTAGGGAATCTGTTTCTCCTCCACTTTGGCTCCTGTCTCCAATGTAAGAGTGCACCTTCCACTCCAATCAGTTCCTGCTTTCACTCCCTCAGCTCCTCTAGTCTAACTGTTCCAGCAAAAGTCCCTGGTGACATCAGAATGGCTGACCAGTGCAGGTGCTGTTCCCTGAGCCGTAGCCAAGCTGCCCTGTGCCACCTGCCTTCCGTGCGCTTGGGACTGAGTGAGGACCGGTGGTACCTTCATTTCTGATCTTTTCACACACACAGCCTCAGTCTCACCAGTAAAGTAGGGGACTGAGTGCCTCTCACAAACCTCCAACCCAAGCATAGCAGAACTGCCATGAAATCACCCACCGGTGGTGCAACAGGAAGGACGAGAGAGTTCCGAAATCTATTCCGAGCTGAAAATCACCACTGTGACCAAATAGAAAGTTGCGTCATGCGTGAGAACTGTTGTGAGCTGATTTCAGATCAGGGAGTGAAGTAAGCAGGCTGAGAATGGGAGTTCTTAGGGGGTCCAAAGTCCATTTTTATAAACATCTGGCCTATAGGTACGCCTATCTCAGTAACAACACGAACCACGGGACCCCAGTGTCCCTGTGTAAAGGGTCTAGGACTTCTTACTGGCCAATTCCAGGTCCAGGGCAAGAAAGAGTCAAGGTGAACCTAAGTTACCTTGTTACATCAGAAAGCAAGGATATTGTCCATGGTTAATAGAATTTTGTCAAAATGACATCGGAGGCACATGATGTGCCACACTGGCCAAAGTAGGAACAGTGGTCACTAAAGAGAGTAGAAGACTCCAAATCAGAAAAAAAGGGAAAATGGCTCCTATTTTCAGATGACATCACACACAAAAAAACACAGATGTGTGTGTATTTGTGTGTATGTATATATGTGTGTATATAAACTCTGCTAATAAAAAATCTATTAGAATTAAATACAGTGAAGTTGCAGGATGCAAAATCGAATATACAAAAATCAGCTTCTTTACACTAAGTGTCTGAAAAGAAAATCAGGGAAGCAATCTTATTTACAAAAGCACCAAAAGGAGTAGAGCACCCAGAAACAAATTTCACTGAAAAGGTAAAAGACTTGGATATTGGAAACTATGAAATACTGATGAAAGAAATGTAGATGCAAGCAAATAGAAAGAAATCTTTTGCTCATGATGGTAAGACTTAAAATGTTACAATATCTAGGTACCCCAAACTATTTATAGAGCCATGTACCTTATAGAAAAAAAATTCTATAATTCTTATGGAACCTGAGGCTATAGCTCAGAGGTAAAATTCTTGTTTTACATGCATGATGCCCTAGATCCAATCCCAGTACTGTAAAAACAAGGTGACCAACAACAGAAAAAAAAAAATCCACGAATATCCAAATCAGTCCTGAAAAAGAACAAAGCTAGAAGCACCACACTTAATAATTTCATTGCAAAGCTAGAGAAAGCAAAACATTACAGCTTTGTGTATTAGTTTCCCATTGCTGCGATGAAACACCATGGCCAGGACAACATGCAGAAGAAAGAATTTATTTGAGCTTATGGTTGTTCAGCAACAGCGCTCATGTTGTCCAGAATGGCATGGCAGCAGGTGGCAGGGATGATAGCTGTATCAGAAGGTGAGAGCTTAAAGCTTGAACTGGACAAAGCAGAGAGGACAATGGGGAAGGGAGTGGGTCTTTAAACTTTCAAAGCCCGCTCTAGTGATATATTCCACAAAGCCACACCTCCTAAACCTCCCCAAGTAATATAACCCACTGGAGACCAAGTGCTCAAACGCATGAGCCCATGGAGGGCATTTTCATTCAAACCACCACACACTGGCATCAAAGAAGTACCTATAGGCTATAAACTCCAGAAACAAAGCCCTGTGTGAAGGTGACCCTACCATCAGTGAGGGATCCAAGCACACAGCTGAGAAAGAGCAGTCTCTTCAGCAAGTGCTGTTGGATAGTGTTCTCACTTCTTTTCCTGTTACTGTGATAAAAATATTCTAGCAAAAGTAATGTAAGAGAGAAAGTCTATCCTGGCTCATGATTAAGGAGTGAAGCCCATCAGGGTAGGGAGTCAAAGTAACAAGGAGCTTGAAACGGTCAGTCATGTGACACTCACAATTAAGAAGCAGGGACTGGTGAATGCATCCTGCTGCTCAGCGCCTCACTCCGTGTATGTGGCTGAGGATTACATCCTACGAAGTGTGCCAGGTGTTCCCACCTAAATTAACATGGTCACAATGATAATCTCTCACATGTATGTTCAAGGCCCGTCTTCCAGGTGACTCCAGATTCTGCCAAGTTGAAAGTTATGACCTACCATCCCAGAAGCTCTCATGTAAAACCATGACCCGCCTTCACATCACACCCAAAAGAAACTTGAGGTGGACTAGAGGCATACATTGAGATGAGAAATGACAAAATCCCTAACAGAAAACATTAGTGACAGCTTCATGGCGTTGGTTTTGGGTTAAGATTTCATGGCACCAAGGCAGAGTCAATGGAAACAAAAACAAGTGTGATGGTATCTGTCAATCAAACCAAAAAGATGACCATAGAGAGAGCAGTGAGTCTACACAATGGGCAAGAAGATACCGGCCAGCCCTGCGTTTAAGATAGGGCTGTCTATAATCTGCAAAATATTTAAGGAATTCCCAAACTCTACAGGACTTAAGCAGACCGTTCTCCAAAGGACCCTGCATGGCCTACAGGTACATGAGTTAATGTTCAATGGCCTTAATCTCTGAGAAAATGTAAAAACCACAATGAGATAGCATCTTGCACTTGTCAGGATGCTTCTCAAAAAGCAAAAGACAAACAATGCTGGAAAAGGTACGGGGAAGTTAAAATCCTTGCACAATGTTAGGGACATTCAAGACAGTGTAACTGTGGAGAACAGTATGGAGGTTCTAGCATGGAATAGCTCATGCGGTAACGAGGACCCAGCAACTCTTTTCTGGTGTTTATCCAAAAGAATTGAAAACAGGATCTCAGAGATATATTACTTCTCTTGTGTTTGTTGTTGCATTATTCACCATAGCCAAGATAAAGAAACTGTCTAAAGGTTCATGGGTAGACAATGAGATAAAGAATTGTGATATTTATACATATAATTGTTCCCATATTATATGGGATATTATTCAGACCCAAAGAGAATTGTATGTGACAATATTGAAAAAGCTTAAGAACATGCTAAGTGAAATACATCAGTCTCAAATATCCAAATACTGCCTGTATCTATTTTCAAGAAGTATATGAAACAGACAAATTCACAGATGCAAAGAGTAGAATGTTACCAGGAGCTAAGATAAGCTAATGGGGGAATTAACAACTAACAGTCTCAAGTTCCTCCCAAACAATGTGAATAAACTCTGGAGATGTATAGGGCTTTGTAGATGTAACCAACAGTGGTACACGTAAACACCTGCTGAGACTAATCTCAATCATATTTTTATAATAAAATTTAAAAGCGATGGTGTCAGAGAGATGACTCAGTAGTTCAGAGCACTGACTTTTTCCAGAGGACCTAGTTCAATTCTCGGAACCTGCATGGTGACTCACAACCTTTTGTTCTAGGGGATCTGATGCCCTCTTCTGGCCTATGTGCATCAAGCATGTATTTGGTGCACAAACATCCGTGCAGGCAAAAATAATGAAATTAATTAATTTGTATGTATAAAATAATAAATTAATTTAATTAAAATAATGTTTATAAGGAAAATATTTTGTGTGTAAAATCTTTTGATTTATTGTTCACATGGATCCAAAGACAAATTTCAAGAGTCACCTTTCTCCTTTCATTGTGGGTTCTGGGGATTGAACTCAGATTTTCAGATTTGCATGGCAAGCACTTTTGTCCACAGAGCCATCTTGTCAGCCTTGATTTATAAAACTAATAACCTCACAAAGGTCGCCCAAAAGATAAAACCTGAAAAAGACAAAAGATAGCCATTAAATAATTCCTTATTTTTAATTACTTAATAATGGTCAAAAGAATGTCAGTTACAAAGCACAGAGGGCCTGCCCCTAGAGGCATTGCAGATGTGGCTGCTATGTCATATGTGCATCAGTAGGTGACAGAGAGGAGAGAGCCTATATCTACATTCAGTGTTCTGACCTATGAACATCTGAATGAATAGTAGCCTAACATTCCGGGGGAGGGGGAGAACAAGCTGGATACCAACACCACTTTGGCACCATGGAGTAACCTGAGATGACTACAAGACCAGCACCAGGCAAACGCCAGATGGACTCCCAGGACAGGAAACAAACCAGAAACTAGAAGAACTTTGCCTGGCCCTGGATGTGGGGATTGTAGGGGAGCCAGCCCTGAGGGAGTAAGTGTGGGAGAGCCATCCCTTCCTTTTGTCTGCTATGTGGTGGTGGTGTTGGCTAGGGAAAGATGCCCCCCCCCCTTCACCCTCACCACCATTGGCTGACAGGAGATCTGGCTCAGAAGGGGTCCCAAGAACAGGAGAGTTGTCCCTGCCCCTCACATGCTGCAGCACTCAGGACAGCCTGCACATTTCCATAGAGGTTGCAGGTCCAGAACCAGGGCTTTGAGTTGACTCACCCCAACATCTACCCCATGGATGAACTGCTGGAGTGCAAGAAGAGGTCAGTTCCACAACCCAGGAATGCAGCATCTCGATGACACAGGATAGTTGTGGAATATCTGAGAGGAGTTCCAATGAGGTTCCAGTACTGATGGAGCAGCAAAAACCAGGGGCCTCATACAGGCCAAGGAGTCATTGTAATGAACATTTGCAAGCAGAATGTGTGGACAAAGGGGAAGATGGTGGAACATACTGAAATACACTGCAGCTTCCACAATGAGCTGTTATTTTTTATGGACAGATTCCAAGGGTGGAGGGTGGTTCTGGGGGGAGGTGGGAGATGGGAAGGAACAGGGTGCATGTGAAATTCACAAAATAAATTTTTTTCCAAAAAAAAAAAAGTATGTGAAACAGGACTGGAGAGATGGGTCAGTGGTTAAGAACACTGAATGTACTTCCAGAGGTCCTGAGTTCAATTCCCAGAAACCACATGATGGCTCATAACCATCTGCAATGAGATCTGGTGCCCTCTTCTGGAGTTCAGGCATACCAGGCAGACTACTGAATATATAATAAATAAATTTTTTTTAAAGCACTGAGTGATTTATATATATTCTCTTGATATACCTTGAAAGAGGCAACTGTTAATGACAGAGGCAAATGCTGATGACTGTCCTGATTATTTTTTTTAATTGGGTTTCTGGTTTAAAACTAATTCCTGGGCCCGAGGAAGTGGCTTAGTATATAAAGAGTGTGCTGCATAAGCATGAGAACCGAGACTTAATTCCTAGCACTCACATTAAAAAACAAAACAAAAAAAAAAAAAACGATGGGTATAGCAGTGGGGAGGGAGAGAGGCAAGGATGCCAAGGACTTACTGGTCAGCCAGTCTAAATCAGTGCTTCTCAACCCTCCTTAACATAGCTCCTCATGTTGTGGTGATCCCCAACCATAAAATTATTTTCATTGCTGCTTCATAACTGTAATTCTACTACTGTTATAAATCATAATGTAAATATCTGCTATGGAGGATATATGAAATGTGACCCCTGTGAAAGGGTCATAGGACCCACAGTTTGGGAACTACTGGTCTAGACAATTGGTGAACTCCAGTTTCAGGAAAAGTTCCTGTCTGGAAAAAGCCCCAGCAGCTTCTGAAGGAGCAACACACAGCTTAGAACTCCAGCCTCCACAAGCACACATGTGCACATAAACCTATGTTCATATGTCCGCACGAACAGGTCCATATGCCCCCCCTGACACACACACACACACACACACACACACACACACACACACACACAGTGAAGCAAGAAGGTAAAGATTGTTGATGGAAAAAGCCACAGAACAGCATGGAGTGTGTATCTCAAGTTAGTAAGTCAAAAAGCACACAAACACATGTATGTTAACAGTCACAAAAAGACACAGAGATGCTGAGGTGTGAAACAGAGTGGCTCAGGGTGATGGAAGGGGGCTCTGGACCTTTAATGTTCAAGGTAAATGTGCTGTTTCCATCCTGTTAACCACAACAGAAAGAAATAAAGACATGACTAAGTGAATTTTGAATGGCTAGAGATAAGACGTCATTTTACTGTGTGTGTGTGTGTGTGTGTATGTGTGTGAATGATGTATGTGTGTCTGTAGACTAGAGAAGACTGTAAGGCTCAACTCTGCTGGCAAGCTTTGCTAATATCTAGGATCTGGTAAATGGATCATTTCCTGTTAATGCCCCTGAGCTCCAATACCCAGTTCGGCCTAATCAATTAGTGTTTCCCTTTGGGACTGCATGCTCTCAATTGTACTAGCATGAATCATTCATGTGGGCTTCTGGTTATGTGTCTCAGTTTCCCTCAGAAATAATGGCCCCCAGGGAGCAAAAGCCTTGTACAAGAGGAAGGGAATGAATTGGCTCAGACATTGCCAGGTGTCAGACAAACAGCAATACATCACAGGAAAGGCATTCCATCTATAATTAATGACAACAGTTTAAAGTTTTACCAGAAATGGATAATAAAGCACTTTGTTTGAATACATTTCCCCCCTTGGTGATGTGTGCATATTTTAAAATAGGTGTGATATTAAATATACATCAAACTCTTCTTATAGGAAAATGCAATTGCTGAGTAGAAAATGCTGTATTTATAGACGTCTCATCGTTACATTTTATGGCTGCTGCAATGTAGAAGTTTCATGAATATGTCTGCTGCAGAAAATAAATTCAAGACTATCAAGTAAAAATGGGAAATTGTGATGCCAATTACTTTACAGACTTGTGTATAATTGCCAAGTTGACAGGGTCATAATACACATCTCAATTGCTGATAGTTTTCTTTGGAATTACACAGCTATCATTTAAAATAAACATGCCTGATCATTTCCAAGTCACAAGCCCATTTGGGGAACTCAGTCATTCTAGCAGTCAGCTGAATAATTAAATAGTGAGGCAGGTACTTTCATCATCCCTGCCAAACCTAAATAGAACATTTGCCCTGAAACAAATGATATATTTCTCTCAGTGAGAAAGGAGAATTGTGAAAACCTTAAGAATCCAGCAAGCGTTAAGTTCTAGAAAATGAAATTAAGTGAGATTGGGGCTAGAGAGACTGTGCGGTAGTTGAGAACACTTACTGCTCTTGCAAAAGACCACGGTTCATTACCCAGCATCCATGTGGGGCAGCTTATGACTGTTTGTAAGTCCATAGCCAGGGGATCTGATGTCATCTTCTGGACTCCCCAGGTACCTGCATACCTGTGGCACATACCCACACTTATGACTGTTTGTAAGTCCATAGCCAGGGGATCTGATGTCATCTTCTGGACTCCCCAGGTACCTGCATACCTGTGGCACATACCCACACATAAATATATCCAAATAATATTTTAAAACTTAAATGAAATAGAATTATCTGTATATTTGATTACTGTGTGTCTCCTTGAAACTGCTTATTTTGAAGTATAATCTCTATCACACTGTCCCATTTCCAAAGCATTGTCAACACTCTGTGTAACTTCTGTTAGTGCTGCGTGTATTCCCTCCTTAACTTTGGGGAGTAAACATAAGCTTTAACACATTCACAAAATCACCATATTTTCCAAGGACTCACCACCTGTCTGCACTGTATGTCACCTGTCGGAGAAGATTCTAGTGTGCTCTGGTTAAAGTCACACATGATACACACATGATTCAACCCATTAGTGGTGGACAAAGATCGCCTTTGCATTGTTCTCTAAAATTGCTAGGAGAAGGATCCATTCACATTTTTTCAATATGGTCATCTGCAGAATGTTTAATATCGAAGGACAAGAAACACAAAGCCCTCAGAGTTAAACACTCTATCACACGTGTGCATCACCTGTTCACAGTGAGTGCCCACAGTGTGGCAAGGTTACATCAGGGGCATGTCGCTGGACAGTAGGGGTGCTCGCACCATGTATATAGTCCTAGAAACAGCAGGTAAAACTGAGCTGCTCCGTGAAAACGTGTGACCATAGGCTGGGGGTGTAACTCGGTGACACAAAGCTTGGGGAGCATGCGCCAGGATTGATACCTTGGACTTGGAGATTTCAGAATGAAATTAAATGAAAAAACAAAACTGTCAGGGGCTGGAGAGATAGCTCAGCACTTAGAAGCACTCACTGCCCTCGTAAAGAATCCAGGTTTGGTTTCTAGCCTACTCAGGCAGCTCACAACTACCTGTGACTCCAGCTGCAGGGGCTCCAATGGCCCCTCCTAGCTTCTGTGGACATCTGTACTCAGTTTGCACACCCACACGCAGACACACACATGCACACGCCCACACACAGACACACATGGGCACACACAATTAAAACTAAATCTTTTAAGTGAATAAACAACATGAAGAATTTTAAAGGGTTGTATTTTAAAAACTGCCCGTAGTGGCACACACCTGTAATTTCAGCATTCGTGAGGTGGAGGATCAGCAGTTCATGGACCTTCTTCAACTGCATAGTGCATTAAAGGCCACCCTGCACTACAGAGGGCCTTGTCTGAAAAACAGGCAAACAGAAACCCGCTTGCGGGCTGTGGTACGAAATACGCACAGCAAGGGTCAGCCATGCCTGTGAGGGACAGGTATGTAGGGAAAGAGGAAGAAACTTAACTGTGAGAGGAGGGGTCAGTAAGGGAATGAAGGGAGTGTAAAAGACCAGAAGGGACCACTTGTTACAGGGATGTAATAACAATTCATGAAAAAGGAGGGCATGCATTTGAAGGAGAGAGAGGAGGGGTGTGTCAGAGTTTAGAGGGAGGAAAGGGAAGGGAGAAATGATGCAATTTGCTTTATAATTTCAGGAAATGAAATAAAAATTTACAGAGAGAGAGAATGAGAGAGAGAGAGAGAGAGAGCGCCCAGGTATGGAGGCATATGCTTTTAATCCTAGCCCTTGGGAATCAGAAGCAGGCAGATCTGTATGAGGGCAGACTAGACTGCAGAGTAAGTTCCTGGCCAGCCAAGGCTACATAGTGAGGCCTTGTCTCAGAAAACTGAAACTAAATGAATAAGGACAGAGGCTGGAGCATTGCTGTGCATGGGAGGGCAAGCCCACGGTGGTGGTGAGGACACTGTGAAGGACTTAACACTCGAAAGAGCTTGCCTTTGGTGCCTTCTCACAAAGGCTTTCAAAACAGCTCTGTAGCAATGTGGAAGTGATCTACTCCTTTGAGAAGGTGTGGGGAAACTGTGCCCCTGATCTCTGGAAAAGCCTGGGTTTCTGTAACTTTTTTTGCTATTACTCGCTGTGGCAACAGCGTTATTGGAGTAAGACATTTGGCAATTGGCTTTGCCCAGTGTATATCTCTAAATCTCTACTAGTCTGTGTTGTGTCACATTCATTTGAGGCGATGGCACGTTCAGGTCTCTTTGGAGTGCTTAACTACTCCAATAAGAAAAATGCTCCAGAGCCAGCAGAATCGCTAGCAGGCGAAGGGGCTTGCCGCCGCTGAGCCTAATGAGCTGAGTGTAATCCCTAGGACCCACAAGGTATTATCAGAGAACCGACCCTTGAACGTTGTACCCCACCTTTCACACATGCACCGTGGCACGGACGTGAGTGCATGTGGGAGCACATAAACACTCTCAAAATATACTTTTAAAAATTACATGAAATACAAAAAAGAGAAAGAAACGTTCCATTGATAAACTTTGCATTTATCAGCCCATTTCCATTCCAAATATTATATTCATGTTACTCTTGCCCTAGTAATATTAGTCAGGAAATGCATTCTGTCCTGGTTTTCAGGAAATTGGCCTGAGAGGGTGACTCATCTGCTCAATAGTCTTGCTGAAGCTGATGATGGGTCTGGGGCAACCACACAGAGCTCTCTGCTCCCAGCATTTTCCTGGCTCGAATTGAATTAGGAATGGGGCTAATTTGATAGGTTTGCTGGGCGGTTGGATGATCCGAATGGATGAAAGAAGTACTCCAGAAGCCTTGTTTGGAAGTCAAGGGTGTGTTTCCAAGAAATTGTGTCCTCTTTCCTGGGAGCTGTGTGTGTTTACGTAGTTCCGTGGCTTAATAAGAATGACTTGTCTTGCGGCTCACATTTCAGCAGTGGAAGAGGGAACAAGAGGAAGGACATACCAACTGTCAGGGTCAGCGTTTATGGTGACGCACAGAGTTTCAAGTAATTTAATATAATGGAATTATTTTCTTTTCTTTTTTTCCTTCATTCCCCTTTCTCTCTCTCTCTCCCTCCCTCCTCCTTCTCCCTTCCCCCTCTCCTGTGTCTTTATGTGGTTTTTTTTTGGTTACAGGGTCTTGCTGTATAGCCCATATTTGTCTCAAACTTGCTATGTAGAGACTAACCTAACTTGGGCTTCCAAGCACTAGATAAGAAGGGAGTGACCTGTGTTTGGTTGTTAGCTTGGTTGGTTTTTACAGATTGGGTCTCTGTGTACTCTGTATTGCCCATAGTGACTTTGAACTGGCAGGCTCAAGTGATCCTCCTGCCTCAGCCTCCTGGAATTCCAGGAACATGCCATTATCTACAGTGGGGAGGAGAGGTCAAACAGTGGCATTTATTTCTCTCAGAGAGATAGAGACAGAGAGACAGAGAGCTCAAAGTAGCCTGGCCAAACTTTGTTGAGAGAGTCTTTGTCAGGCCCTGGCCTTGCCATGCTGAAGTCCTACCTGCCCCCACAGGAGACCATCACTCTGTCTGGAGACAGTCTCCAGACAAAGGCTGGAAGTCCAAGCTCAAGTTGTGGGCAGGACTGGGTTCTTCTGAGGGTCTCCCCTTGGCTTGCAGACGGTCACCTTTCTCCTCTGTCCTTATGGAGCTACTGCTCTGTGCTCCAGCTTCCTTGGCATGCCTGTGGGGCCACATTGTAGCTTAATTACCCCGCTGAAGCCTGTCTCCAAGTCCCCTTCAGTCCTGAGGCCTACCCATATGGTGTCACTTTATCTTAGTTACCTCTCTAGAGACTGTCTCCAGACAGAGTGGTGTTCTCTTGTGGGGGCAGGCGGGGCTCAACATAGCAAGGACTATCAAAGACTCTCTCAACAAAGTTTGGTCAGGCTACTTTGAGCTCTCTGTCTCTGTCTCTCTGTCTCTCTGTCTCTGTCTCTCTCTCTGTGTGTGTGTGTCTATGAAAACACATGAGCATGCACACAGGTGCTCATGCATATGTGTGCTCACATGTGTGGGGCCTAGATGTTAACATCCAGTGTCATCTTCAGCTGCTTTCCAGGTTATTTTTTGAGACATGCTCTCTAACCTGGATTCTCCAGTTGCCGAGACAGGCAGCCGGCCAGTGAGTGCCAGAGATTCTTTTGTCTCTGCCTTCCCAGCACTGGGGTTGTAGGCATGTGTCACTGCATCTGGCATTTTACATTGGTGGTGGAGATTTGAACTCATGTCCCCAAGCTTGCCCAACAAATGATTGTGAGACTGAGCCATCTTCCTACCCCTGAGCTCTTTTGAACCAGATTTTGACCTTGGACTTGCTGTTCCAGTTTTAAAACAGGTTTAAAGATAATGCTCAAAACACCCTTGTTATGAGACCCAATTCCTCATCCTCACTGATGGTGTCTGCATGCTGGTGAGAATACAGTGGGGCCTGTCTAGATCCCTGACCTCTATAGCTTCCCTTATACACTGATCCTCACTAGAGGAACCCTCCCCCATCCCCCTCATTACCCACACGGTGTTTAGAACCAAGCCCACTTCTGCACGAAAGTCTTCCATGCTTCATCCTCTCCAGCTCTGGTTGGCCTCATAGAGCACACATAACTGAGCCTAACAGAGATCAGAGTGTGCATTAGTGGGTCTTCTCTGGGCGGGACTCAGCCATCACTGTTCTGTAGCTCTTAGCATGGTGTCATTTAACCCAACTACCACATCCCTCCATCCCCAGATCCACTCACACAGTGAGATACAGGCAGGTTTGAATTTGAACTATTTTTTTTTCTTGTTTGTGTGTTTTTTTGAGATGGAGTTCCTCTGTGTAACAGCCCTGGCTGTCCTGGAATTCACTCTGTTGACCAGGCTGTCCTTGAACTCAGAGATCTGCCTGCCTCTGCCTCCAGAGTGCTGGGGTTAAGGGTGTGAGCCACCACTGCCAGGTTTGAATTTGAGCTCCTAATCATCAGATATGTGTTTGAGTTCTTCTCTTTACAGCTGTCAGATCACAGGCAAGGAACTTTTATTCTCTCAGTATGGTTTTTCCACCTGCAAAGTGGGGGTAATAATATGCCTCCAGAAAACCTGTGACAAATATTAAAGAAATCCATGCAAGTGAAGTTCCTGGTGTGTATTTGGTACTCAGTGTCAATTGTCACCATCATTAAAGACCATATAAGCCACTGTCGGATATCAGTAGGTGAACAACTAATGGTAGATATTGTTCTGTGGACAGTTTCCAAACCATGTCCTCATTTCAGGCTGTTTTTCTAAGAATAAACTATAAAAAAGAACAATAGCCTGAAGGTTTGCCTTGATCAGAGATTTACCTTGAAATCAACCATGTACTTGAGTGGCTTCTGTATGTAAATCACTGTTGACCAGTTTTTCATTACTGTGGCAAAATGCTGGAGCTGAGGGCTTACAAAGAAAAGAGGTTTGCTTAGCAGTTTCAGAGGCTGAAAGTGTAAGAGCAGGTGATCAAACTTGCTTCGATGTTGTCGATATCATGGTGGAAAACATATGGGAGAGGGAGACTCCCACAGTGAGACAGAAAGTCAGATGCCAGAGAGGGTTCTATCTTGTTCTTTTGCAACCTGCTTTCAAGAACTAACCCATGAGAACTTGCTCACTCCTTTGAGGACTGGGCTCCCACAGCCACACCCACTAGGCTCCCCCTTGAAGTTTTCACCCCCCCTCAACATCACCAACCTGGAGACCAAGCTTCCAACCTTCAGGGGACAGGCCAGAGCTAAACCATGACGCAATCTGGCTTTGAAAGAAAAGCAAAGAAAGTGGAAAGAAAAATGCTTCCATTCTCCTTACCTTACTGGAGATGGTAATCACAGTTGACGCACACAGAGATGCTCCGCCTGAGTTACAGCCCATTTAGAGTCAAATAAGACCTCGCACTGAAGCATTAATGGTGTGATTGTGACTCAGTGTTCTCCCAGCCACAGAGCATCTTTTCAAATCCAAGGCCAGGTTTTTTTCTTTTGTTCCCCCCCCCCCGGGGCTTTCATTTAGAAATGAGTGGCTCATTAATTATCTTCTTGACTGCAGAATAAATGACATTGCATTTCATTTTCACATCAGATGAGTCAACGAAGAGGGGTCTTGCTGATGAAAACCATGGATCACAGTTGCTTCTCTGCTTCTTTGCTACGAGGAAAAAGGTCACTCCCCTGAGGAAGCATGCTAATCCTCCTGGTAGTGTGTATCTCATTTGTGAATTCTAAGGGCTGTGGTACTGAGCTGGGAGATAGTCAGATGGCATTTCGTCGATAAGGGCACATTTACCCTGTTGGGATGGCAGCATACCTGCGCACTTATTCATGGCCACCCTACCAGGTAAAGATTTAGAGAAAGTAATTAGTTTGGGGTTTATTTTCCCTCACATGGATATTTACAACCAGAAACACATTTTAAAATAAAGAGGATATGGAGAAAGCTGAGGATAAGGCTCAGTAGATAAAGTGAGGGCCTGAGTATAGATCATAGCATTCATATAAAAAGCCAGGTGATATATAGGTGCTGTGGCACATCCCTATAACTCCAGTACTGAGATGTGAGACAGGAGATTTCTTGGGGCTTATGGTCAGCCAACATTACCAAATTGGTGTTCTCCAGGTTCAGTGAAAGACCCTGGTCTAAAAACATAAGACCACAAGAAAGTGGCTGAAGAAGACACCTGATGTTTTCCTCTGGCTTACACACACACACACACACACACACACACACACACACGCGCGCACGCGCACGCGCACGCGCCCCCAACCCCCAACACAGAGGATGTAGAGTCTACCTATTGTCAGGCACCAGAGTTTTGCAAATAGTCTCTGGAGACAAAGTTTCAAATGCAGTTAAATGACAGTGCAAATTAAACAGTCCTGAGTCTTTTCTCTTTCTCCACCTTCAGACTTTGGAAAGCTGATTCATAGGGTTATTTTTAAGAGTCTTAGCTAATTAGCAGTATGGCCTGAACAAATGGGGCAAAACACAGGAGGGTGGGGATGCCCAGCCTGTGCCATCTCAGTAAGGGCATCAGCCTGTCAGCTCCCAGCCCTGGCTCTTCAGTGGAGAAGTGACGCACGGGCCTGTGTGGAGGGCGACTGTTGCCTGTGCTTCTGCCTGCTTTGCCATCACTGCGGGGGTTTTTAAAGGTCTTTTCTGAATGGAACCAGCTTTTCTCCTGCCTTTAACAAAAGCTGTATCTTTTGCTGGCTTTCTTTTTTTCTCTTTCTTTTCTTTCTTTCTTTCTTTCTTTCTTTCTTTCTTTCTTTCTTTCTTTCTTTCT
>CAJQZJ010001896.1:8499851-8526154 GCA_907164525.1 Lophiomys imhausi
CACACACACACACACACACACACACACACACACACACACACACACACTGCCCTCTTGTTCTAACAGCACCTGGCCTTGACCCTCAGGCAGGAAGAGCAGCCCAGTCTCTCTCTCCTGGATTCACTTACCATATCTCCTCCTTCATGATACCTCTCTCACCTGAAGAAAAGAAGAAAAAAAAAAAAACAGAAAGAATTTTGTTGGGTAGAATTCTTATAAAAACTTAACACATTCCACTAAAAACATAAAAGTCTGAAATCTATTGATTCCATAAATTGGATACATAAACGATTCATTTACACACCAGTTACAAATTGACAATAAGTCCATTTAAAAATAGCTATTGACTATAGCCAATGGATACTGAGTAGAATGTATGACATTTCATCAGCCCTAAGAAAGACTGTGAGCCCCCTGACTAAGACTGGTACTGCACCCATGCAGCAAGAAAAACTGTTTTGTTCTAAGCACCCCAATCAACAAGTCTCTAGACTCCTCCCTGTCTCTCTACCCCTTGGTTGTCTCCTACTGTTACGATGGAGGCTGTTACATTGGCCAGAGCTCTGAAGTACTATTCTGTGGCCCACATGTACAGGCTCAGAAACATCTAGAACATGAGCAAATGGTTCTGAGATTTGTGGAGACAAGTGTGAAGATTGAATGTATGGGGCACTCACAGAAAATTGCCATTTCTTTCTTCTAGTAATTGGCCACACAAGGTTTTTAAGGCAAAAACAAATTTGAGGAGAAAACTATAATAGTTAAATGCTTGGCGTCAGAACACACTAGGTTTGAATCTACTTCCTTTCCTTAGCAGTTACCATAGCTTGGTTGACCTTTCCAAACTCCAATTTGTTCTTCTGTAACAGGCAGTCAAAAGTTCTACCCAGAGGGTCCCTGGGGAGTAACAGAAAATGTACTGAAATTTACTAAGTTCTTACTGTGTGCAAAGCAACAGAAGGAGATAGCTCCGCACTTTAGAAATGAAGACACCACAACTGCCTTGTGTCCTTAAAGAAACCAAACCAAACCAAAACAAAGCAAAAACGAAGACAGGGTCCTGACATGTAACCCAGGTCCCTGGCAAGCATCCTGCCTTAACCTCCTGAGTCCTGGAATCACAAGATAGGAGCTCCCACACCTGACTCTAAAAGTTTTGTGCCTCTTATTTCCTGTTCTTATTACTTCTTCTAGGTCCTTTCTGTCTTTAAAGGTTGCTGAATGAGGTTTATTTTGGTGTGATAGCTAGTTCATGTTGACCTGAAGGGATGATAAAGTAATTACCTAGTCATGGTTTTAGATCTTAAGAAAACTCCTTTCTTATGTGAGACTTCTTTTTTCCATCTGGAAAGTTACCAAATATGTCACATATTTGCATAACAATATCTTCCTTTGAATGAAGACTGCAGTACACGAGGCACAAGCTTTTGCCTTTAGGCCTATCTTCAATAGCAAAAAAGAAAAGAGAAGAAAAAGCCAACAGAGAGGAACAGCCAGCGTTATAATGAATACGCCTAAATCTTTTAGAACCAAATGTTCCTTGGTGACCCTTCATATTATCTCAAAATCATTGTGTACTAATTGTTTTAAGAAAACTCTCCTGGATTAATATCTCAACTATTTAAAAATAGATAAACTTTACTGTACATTATCACTTGAATGGAACAAGCGATTTTAGTTCCTCCATAGACAATTGGCTTTCAAATTGAATCTTGGTGATTTATTTTTTTAAGGGAAAATCACCAGCATTGAACTAGATAAAAATAGACATCTTATTTAGAATTATAAAAGCCATTCCTTTTTCGTGTCACATTTAAAACACGGTTATTATTTTAGAATGATAGCATGAATGATATGGGTTTAACAAGAGGAGCCACGTGGAATAGTACATCAGTAAAGGATAAAGGCAAAGCATTTTATTTTTTATTTTTTGGAACAAATCTAAATGAAAAGTCATTTACATAAAGACACATAAAACCCAGAGGTGAAATTACAAGGGCCACCTATTATGCTATCATAATAAGTAATAAGAAAAAGACACTTACAAAATAAGTCCTCAACGAAGCCAGAATCATTTTTAATAACAGAGCTGTGTGAGGAAGAATCTGGAAAGTTTCCTCCTTTGAAAGTTGAGAAAATGTCTGAGGCTTTCAGTTCAAGGTGGAGAACTGGGCATGCGTTTCTTGATCTTTCTTTTTAAAGTCCATCAATACTGATTAAGCACCAACTGTGTGCCAGATCATTAAAATCAGTTATAGTAAGGATAATGTGCAAGATGTAAATCAGTAAGTCAGAACTTTAGGCAGTATCTCGAAGGTCAAAAGGAGCGTGGCCACTAGTGAGTTGGGGCCCCAAAGTGCATCCCACACAAGCTTCAAGCAAAGGCAATGGTGACAAAATCAGCAAGGTTTTGTAAACGTGCAGTGAGTGTGAGTACAGGAACTCTAGGCTCTTTTGAAACCCATAGATCCAGAGGCAGCAGATCTGGGAAATAGCTCAGACATAAGCACCAGGAGCTGGGTTGGCTCACTAGAACCCATGTAAAGCAAGTCAGACTGGCGGGTGGTATGCATGTATCATCCCAGTGCTGGGGAGGCAGAGAGGCAGATCTCTGGGGCTCTCAGGCTGGCCAGCAAGCCTAGCTTACTTGGTGGGTTCCCGGCCTATGAAAAACCCTGTCTCCAAAAACAAGGCAAAAGGTGCCTGAAGAAAGATGGCTGAGGCTGTCCTCTGGCCTCCACACGCATGTGAACACACATATGCACACAGACACACACACACACAAAACTAGGAATCAGCAAGCTTTCTAGCAGATAGTAAATATTTGTTGGCTTTTCAGGTCATGAGGCTCACAAGTACTCAGTAAAAAGCAGCCACGGGTAATGTAGAAACAGGCATGGCTGGGTCCTGGTAAAATTAAAAAAAAAAACCAGACAAACAAACAAACAACAACAAAAACAAAAACAGACAATCAATCACAGTTTTTCAAGTTCCTACTTAAATCTTAGTCATCGTAGCTACATTATATTGAATGGGAATTTTTTAAAAGTCCAACAAGAAACCACTGGTTAGTAGTTTCTCTTTTTAGCACAGCTGCTGCTCTCATCCTGTCTGTCTGACTGCCTTTGCTCACACCCATGTGAGCATCAGCATCCCTCTTTCTCTTAACTGCCAACAAGGTTTCTGTCCTGCTCTCGGCCATTCTTCATACTCTTCTCCGCGTTCCTAGGAATCTGGCCAGGAAACACGTGCTGAGCCACATAATGCTTTGCTCAGTACTTGGGACATAGTTCGTGCTTAGTGAGTACCTGTTGAATGCGTGAGTGAACGATGATTTACTACTTAAAACACTCCCAGCTTGCACATGTGTATTTTCCACACTGTTGTCACTTGAAGGACTGAACCACAACAACGAAAAATATAGGAACACATTATCCTTTGTGGTAAGAATTACTAAGATTAGTCAAAGGACCCTGAGCTCATGAAGGGGCCCAACCCGCCATTGGGCCCTTTCCTGTAGAATCTCTCTCTCTGTGCTGACCAGCTTTCTGGTTCTTAGCACCAACCACATTTGCATCACTGTCCTTAGCATGGTGAACCGTCATGTGACCTGTTTCTGTCACTGCACCATCAGGCTTGAGTTCCAGGCAGAGACAGCAGAAAGCTGATGTGCAACCATCCTGCCCCACCCTCCCTGTTAGTTCCCCAGAGGTGCTGGGAGAAGAGAGCAGAACTGGGTGGCTTCTACATCAGAATACTCTTGTAGTTCTGGAGGTCAGAAGGTCAAAATCAAGGTGTCAGCGGGGCCTCTTCATGAAGCCTTCAGGGAAGATGATTTTCTCGACTCTTCTGGATTCTGGAAGCTAGCTATGGGGGAGGAGGGTTGATAGGTATTCTCATATCAGTCTGCGTAGTCAAAGATCTTGTTTCTGTTATAAAAGCTGGGGAGATAGCTGGGTCAGCAAAGTGCTCCCTTCACAAGCATGATGTCCTGAATTCAGTTTCCAGAACCCATTTAAAAAGCTGGGTGTGGTGACATGAGTCTGTAATCCCAACAATGGCTAAAATGGGAGGCTGAGGCAGACAGATTCCTTGAGGCTCCCAGGCCAGGTAAGCTGGCCTATGTGGCAAAGTTCTGGTCTAGTGAGACCCTGTCCCAAACAAAAGATAGGAGCCACGTAGTGATGGTATCCAAGGTTGTCTTCTGACCTGCATATATGCTGTGTGTACATAGGCCCACACATACACAAATGCACACTCATTCATGCATATGTACACACACACACACACAAACTACACTTTTTTATTACAAAGATATCAGTTGTTGGATTAGGACATACTCTCATCCAATATGACTTCAAGTTTGGTTGGTTATATCAGCAAAGACCCTACTTCCAAATGATGTCACAGGTACCAGGGGCTAGAGTTCTAACGTAACTCTAGTGATGATACTTAGTGATACCCTAGAATGAAAAACATAAATCATCAGTTCAAATGAAGCCTCCCTCAGCTGAGGTCCCAGAGTGATTGCTATAGTTCAGATGTGTGGCAGCTGTAAGACTTCTCCAGGGACACCTCAGTCTTGGAGGAAACAGAATCCCCTGCACCAGGTCTCTCTCTCCCTTTCAGCTTTTGCTGACTGACTGCATTCATGGTCCGTGTAAATTAAGTGCCTCTGCACTGTGCACATTGGCTTGTAACCTGCCTCCATCCCCGATCACAAAATACACTCCTGTTGCTAATCAATCATTTTCTGAGTGCTGGCTAATGTCGTGTGCAAGAAGGATTTTCGGGGAAAATGGGCTCCTAGCCAGGATGTGTATGTTATCTAATTAGGTGGCAGGACAGAAAAACAGCTGTATCAATGTTCAATGAACCTATCAGGGGAGAACACACTGTAAGATTTACTGAGAGGACACCCTTGCAGGACTCCCACTCTATCCCAGACTTGGTGCTCAGCACTTTCAAAGGTGTTCCCTTTGAGCCCCATATTGGGCAGACCCCAGGAAGTTGGTATTTTATCCTCACTTCATAGCAAACAAAACAGAGACTTTAAGGGGTTGAAAGTTAGTCCAGTTGCCACAAAAGGCTCCAATCCTGATCACTCTGACTCAAATGTAGGATTGTTTGGACACTCTTGTATCATACTGTCAAATCAGCTGAGCGATGGCAGTCTGCTAGATTGCCAATCTATATACTTGGAACCCATAAGTTTTGGCCCTCTTCCAGCAGTTGTTCCTGGCTAACTTGACCACATAACTGATCACACCAACAGGTTGCAGAACCAACATAGGACTTCAATTTCATTGTTGCTCCGTTACCGCCTTATTGTGTGTGTGTGTGTGTGTTGGGGGGTCTAATCCAAATTACATCTTTCCATTTCTAAGACTTGAAACCAGACCTGATCTGATAACTTGTCCATGCCCATGGGTTCAAAGAAGTTGTATTGTTTTTCATTTCTTCTCTCAAGTAGTAAAGTCACTGAAAGTCCCCAAAGAGGTTCAGGGTGAAGCCTCATGCATAGTACTTGTTCAGGATATCCACCCCTTGGTTCCAACCTCAACACAGGTAACAAAAGAGCCCTAAAGCAACCTTATTTTTAAGCATTTCCAACCTTGATTTAAAAGTAGTTCTCGGGGTTGGAGAGATGGCTCAGCGGTTAAGAGCACTGACTGCTCTTCCAGAGGTCCTGAGTTCAATTCCCAGCAACCACATGGTGGCTCACAACCATCTATAATGAAATTTGATGCCCTCTTCTGGCCTGCAGGCATACCTGCAGGCAGAACACTGTATACATATAAAAAATAAAAATAGAATAAATCTTTAAAAAAAAAAAAAAGTAGGTCTCAGAGGACTGTTTAGCAAACAACCCTGTAGGAAGCTGGTTGCAGTGGAAGGCTAGAATTTCCCTGTGTAGAGATGGCCTGTTTTCTATGCTTGGAAAAGTAGGGAATACCCACTCGGCATTCAAAAGAGGCAGGAATGTTAAAGTCCATGTTGACTGTTTTTTACATTTCCGTGGGCTGCTCTCCCATGCCTTTGTTGGCATGGAGACTGGAAAAGGAAACTTTCCACCAGTCTATCACTTGCTACTGTTTCCACTTAGTTTTACTGTGAATCCACTTTTAACAGTTTTCTCAAAGTTAAAAATGAGTTTGATCCCGTTTGTGTTTTTGGTCTCAGGATGCTTCTTGAACTCAAAAACATGGTACAAAAGGTTTTAAAACTCAGCCAAAGATCTAGGATTTGAAATGCCCAGCTGTTTAACATTCAAATAATTCCCTGGCCCTTTGTTCATTTTACCCCCTCTACATTTCGTCTGAATGCTTTGGCATGGGGAAGCCCACAGTCTGAAAGTAACTGTGGCCTAGCTGCCCTTGATTAAAGGGGCTGAAAAGGCCCACCTGCCTTTCAGCAGTCTGTGGTCCTAAGGGAGATGGGAAAGTCTGAAGTTCCTTGTCTTCTAGGGGTAAGGTGAGCTTCCCCAAATTCCAGAAAAAGTCAAACTGATCATTCTCGTAGAAGCAAGCAAGCCGAGATTATTGGAGCCACACTAGGGACACAAAGAGGGCAAAGTTGTCTCTTGTTTCATGGAGTGCCTAGAATCCAGCAGGTACACATTAGTGATTGATCTGAACCACAGAATCACATATACGACGTGGAGGTCCTGGGCTGGAGAACAGATCTGGGAGAAGAGCCACCTTCCCAGGGCCTCAGGCTGGCAGAAGAAGCTGCGAGTTCTCTTCTCCCCCTTGGCAGCAGCCTGCTCTGCTTCAAGCTGGCTGGAAGCTGAAGAGGGGAGGGAACGCACGTGAGGGAAATAAGGGCGGAGAGGGTCAGGAACAGATGTGGGCACCAGGGGAAGTCATTTCAAAAAAGTAAATGAGGCTCCCACAGCTGAGTCCTCCACTTCGCAAGGGCTGTGGGATTGGGGGTGTTCATACTGCTTTGTTCTTCCACCATGCTACGCATGCTTCCCCTTTGTTTGTTTGTTGTCTGTCCTTTCTAAGTTGTCCCACCTCAGGACAGAGCCAATTGCTCACGCAGGGAGCTCTCACTGTAGACATGTTGAGCAAATGTGTACAAATAAGGGGCACTTGTGTCCGCCGCGGCCTGGCACGTCGTGGGTACCCCTTGCACATCTGTATAGCAAATGATGTTCCTCTGCGAGTGGGGGGGGGGGGCTGAGCACGTGGAGCTCCGGAAAGCAGGACAGTGAAGGAGGAGGGTTTCCGAGACCACAAAAGCGGCAGGAAGGCTGGCTAGGGCTGCGGCGCCCCGCGGGGGCTCTGCCCGCGTGGCGCCTGTGCGCGTGGGGAGCGGGGCACGTGCGCGTGTGCGCGTGGGGCGCGGGATATGTGCCCGCGCCGTGCCCCCCGCGTGCTGCCTGGAGTGAGTCACCGCGGGGCTCGCCTTTATAACCGCCGCCAAGCTCGCGGCTCGGCAGAGCAGTCCAGCCAGCGTCCCCAACGTCCCGTCTCCCCAACGTCCTGGATCGCGTGCCCCAACCGCCACCGTGTCCCTGGGGCGCCATGGGGGGCCCGCGCTGTGCCCCACTACTGCTACTTCTGCTCCTACCGCTGATGCTCACACCGCCTGCTGGGGATGCTGCTGTCATCACCGGGGTAAGCTGCCCGCGCACCTGTCGCACCCAGATCGCCCCAGAGACAGCAGGCCCAGGATGTATAGGCACCGGGAAGGGCGCGCCCCTTGTGACAGTCTCCGGGATCACCCTTTGGCCACTTGGGAACACGTCCTGCTCCCAAGGCAGGGGAGATCCAGGCGCACCATGGAATTAAACAGCCTCAGCCGCTGCCTTTCCCTCCGCTTCCTCCCGCACTCCTCCAGTTTGGTCTGCTCTTCTATATAGTAGCTCAAAGAAGTTTCTTCCCCAGGGAGAAAGTTCTTTTCCAGGAGCCCACCCCAAAATTTGGCCGCCCTTCCTTAAATTGCAAAAGAGCAAGACATAACACCTCAAATTCCACGGCTCCCGGGTAGGTCTTACCCTGTGAAATATCTTGGGTCCTGGCCATGTGTGAGCTTTGGAAAGCAATTGTGGGCTCTTCTTTCTGGGTTCTGGGGCAACTGCTCTTTTATTTTTATGTTATTCTTTATCCCCCTACCCCACCCCTTCATCGTGAAGTTCACGTTACATAAATAAGTTTGATTCCTGATACTTCACTCGTAGGGCACAGTGATGGAGCAGGCTGTCACTAGACAATGTTTAAACTCACAGAGTTCATCACACTTAGAAACAGCCCATGCCTTCAAGACTCCTGACAGTTTTCTTTTTGTCTATGTGAAGAATGAGTTCACAGCACAAAATTTCAGAAGTCTGTTTTATTAGCCCAGCAGAATCTTGGCTATTTGCTGCTGTTTTATTTATTAAAGGAAAAAAAAGTTGCTAGCATTTTTTATTAAATACTAGATATATTTATTTAGATCACTTTTATTATCTAAGTGAATATTATTGGATTCTAATATAGATGCGTTCAGAACAATGACATAAGGGTAATAAAATAACATGTCATTTAAAGGGAGGGTCATTATGTTGAATAAATAAAGATGGATGTTCTCTGTGTTCCTTAGTGCACAGATTACATTCTGAAAGCTATGGGGCTATCACAGCATTGATTTATGTCCCATAGATATTTAATTTATGCCTTGTGGTATTTATTAGAGCATAGATTCTTAAAACCACTGCTGTAGCTTCATCAGTAGCCAGTTGGTGTGTGTGAACAAAAGTTTCTACAGTGTCTTTGTAACACATGGGAATGGAAACATGATTGGGTCGGTTTTTGCCTCCTTCCCCTGCTGGTTCATTCTAAGTATTTCCTAATCCTCTAAGCCCCAAGGTTCCTGGGCAGTGCAAGTGTCGTTTTGTTCCATTCACAGGAGGACACTGTTTGCTTGGCTCTGCAATGGGTTAAGAAGAATGAAGGGCACTAGGAAACAGCTGTCTAATTAAAAAGATATAAACTTATGCAATTCTTTGTAAATTTCCAACAACTGAAGCTTTGTGCTATGAAGTGAAATTTTATCTCATTTCATGTTTACATGCTGGTGGGGTGAGGGCTCGAGATAGAATCATGTGGACTCTCGTTTTTTGTTGTTAATTCAATGTTGTGAAAAGAGTATTGGAAAAAATTTCTCTAAAACAATGTGGCAATAAAACATAGTTATGTTCCCCTGGCAGAAACCATATGAATTCAAATTAAAAAGTCAGTGATTTATCTAGATATATTGTATACAAGGTGATAAGCCTCTAAGTGATTGATTGAATTTTAAAAGATTTTTGGCTGGCTCTTTTTTTTTTTTTTTTTTTTTAATGGTCTTAGAAAAAGAGCTAGCTGGGCTTCAGAAGTTAGAGTCTGGTCCATCTGTTAAAACAGTGGTTGAAACATCCATCTAAAGTGCTTAGCACACACAGAGAGATACACACACAGTCTTTGAACTTGATGTCTCCATATAGATCTGATTTAAAACATTGTTGAGTAGACCTAACAGAACTCTGATGGTCATGCTTGCATGATTTCTGCTATCCAGACCAAAATTAAAAGGTGCGAATGTTTAAACATCACCCTAAAAAAACAAAACAAAACACCCAAAGTTAAAGTTATGGTTTTTAGCCACTACTTAATTTGAACAACAAACAGATTTCAGCACATTGTTGAAACAAAGCATCTCATTTTGTTGTTGTTGGCTCTTAAGAAAGAGCTACAGTACTTAAGATACATTTTCACCCACATTAGTGTAGGCTTCTTTTATTTACCGATGCATGCATGGGAAGCCCTCCACAGCTGATTCCTTGTCTGTTTATATTTGTGGTCTGTGTATATCAGGTGTGTCCTTTGATGAAGTCACTGCTGCTACTTGCTTCTGTGCTGTCCTTTACCTGTCCTCTCCTGCTGGACCTTAGTGAGTTCTAATGGACACCTCTGCCCAACCTAAGCCAGTCAGTTCCTTCCTGCATGTCACTCATACGAAAGACTAGTGGGATGGGGCAAAAGTCCTGGTCTGTCTCCTCCCACCCTCAGACAGCTCTTATTTTGAAAGAGGAAATGGTGGAAATCAGGGCACCAAATATGAGAAGTATCCAGTCTCACGAAGCACAGAGCAAATATTGAAAAGGGAAAATGAGCGCTTCTAAGTGTTACACCGGTGCTCTTATGGGTCTGCAGCGGTTAGTGCCAGATCGAGAGACCATCTCAAACTCTCTTGTAAAACTAGACCCCATGTGTTCCACAGTTAATAGTCATAAAATCTTACGATTTGATTTGTGTAGGTCTGCATGGCCATGTATAGTGCAGGGCTATTGTAAGCTCATTCTTGAAGTTCAGTCATAAAGCAGCAGAGGAAGAGAGCCAAAGTGTCGTTGATCCCCCCGCCCTCTTGTCCTTCTATATGATGGGACCTGATTAAGGTTCCAACATATGGAAGCTCTTTAGTTCATGGAAACATTCTGATCAATGTTGATTGTAGGTGTATACAAGCAAATAGAGCTTACGGTTCCATTTTATTAAAATCACTGCTTAGGATTTGTGTGTGTGTGTGTGTGTGTGTGTGTGTGTGTGTGTGTGTGTGTGTATGCACATGTTGGGCAAGGGGTTCACATACACATGTATGGGCATGTGCTTGGAAGACAGGAGTTAAACTCAGATGTTGTCCTCAGTTGCTGTCCATCTTATTCTTTGAGACATGGTTTCTCACGTGGCTTAGAATGCTCCAATTTGGGTAGACTGGTTGGCCACCAAGCCCCAAGGATCAGCCTGCCTCCACCTTTCCAGAGCTGGGATTGCAAGTGCAAGCCACCATGTCTGACTCATCTTGTGGGTTCTGACTATCAAACCTGTGTGCTCGTGTTTGTGTGGCAGGTACTTCGCTGACTGGGCATTTGGATATTTAAGGAGGATTTTCCCTGCTAATTTTAGAGTTCCCTAGCCTGAGCCTTTCCCACTCTCTGTATTTATCTGTTGGTTTATTTCGTTTCAGGCTTGCGACAAGGACTCTCAGTGTGGAGGAGGCATGTGCTGCGCTGTCAGTATCTGGGTTAAGAGCATAAGGATCTGCACACCTATGGGCCAAGTGGGAGACAGCTGCCACCCCCTGACTCGGAAAGTTAGTGTCTGCACTGAGACTACTGGTATACCTTCCTTCTCAGTAAGGCCTATGTGATGGACGGTTTGGCCAGTTCAATTGAAACAGAAGTCAGAGGACAGTATAGTGGGGGCATATCTATTTCTTTCTTTTCTCCCCTTCCATTTCAGTGGCCATTTGTATGCCATTGCTCTCCTGACATTAAAAATAACCCATCCACATAATTCCTAACATGTAAATTTATTTAGGTTTATAATGGACAAAGTAGATATTTTACTGGAACAAGCTTTGTAAAAATCCAAGAGTTCTCAAAAAGACTCTATGCTCAACCAGCTAATGGATCAGGAACCAGTCAGCATCATGGGGCTTGTTTTCAGACAATCACCATAACAAACTCATTTGTTCTTGTATCATAAACTTTCTGTTTTGCTGGTGTTTGGTTGGTTTGTTAGTTGATTTTGAGATAGCTTCTCATGTTGTCTAGGCTGGCCTTGAACTCCTGAACTCTACCTTCTTCAAAGACACCCTCCACTCCCTACCCCTACCACTGCCCAAGGGCTGAGCTTGCACCACAGTGCCCAGTGAAAACTTTGTATTTTCCTTCTATACCTGTGAGATATGAATTTCATAATTTTGGGGATTTGTGACATTTAATTTTCTTTTTTTTTTGAAATTTTTTATTTCTTCAAGTTACATCTCAATTTCTATCCCCCTCCTGTCCTACCCTCCCACCCCCCCATCCACTTCCTTTTTTTTTTTTAAGTTTAAGGTATATCTTTTTCCCCCAACTGCTCCCCCTTTCATTTCAGCAAATGGCTCTTTCACTTATAACAACATATACAAGACAATAAGAATAATTAGGCCAAAATTATGAAAATTATAAGGCATAACATATATTCCCAATGTCTAGTCCATACATATTTGGCAACTGACTTTAATATTGCAGAACAGTTAAGTGTCATAATTACCTAAAGAACTTTGGAACAGTTATGGACCCTGAGAGGCAAGGCCACAAGTCTTCAGAATCAGGTCAGGCAGGGCTTCGAGTCTGTGTTCCTAGTAGTTGGAGGTTCTCCAACCAGAGGGCCCCAGAGATTTATATTACATCAGGAGGTAGATAGGGGAGATTGAAGGTGACCAGTGTGCAGAACTGTGTCCCTGTCCTTTTAATGGAACACTTTTAAACAAGGTGTAGTGTTAGGCAAGTTCTCCAGGTTGACAAGTGGCAGCTCCTTCCCACTGTCTCTCTACTTCCTCATTTCCTCATTGTTCTCATCAATAAAATTTGGTCCAGGGGCAATGAGATGAAGCCCCATGGCAAGTGGCTTCTTGGGGGAAGACCCTATGCTTTTGTTTTTTATTCCTCGCAGGTACAGGTAGCATATTTTCAAACCAAATAGAATTCTATCTTCTACCTTCTTTTTTTCCCCCATATGTCTTTGGGTTTGAAACCAACATAGTTTAAAGCAATGTACCCTGTAACTCCAACTGTCCTGGACAGCACTCCATATTACTATCTCAGAGTGAAGATAAGGAAGTGAACTTTGGTAGCCTATCTGGGAGGTACATCTCAGTGTGGAGACCCCACTTGGTTGCTGGGGAGCCCGTCGGAAGGCTGTTTTCATGGCAGGGTTTCCCATGGTTGGTAGCCTTGTGAAATGCTTCCTGTTACATTTGAGCCATTCTTCCTGTGGTTTGGCCGTGCAAGACTTTGCTGTTATTTAAAAAAAAATATTACATCCACCTTTTATTCCTGGACCTTCTAATATATAGTGCGGGCTTTCCTGTCAGTCACCAGTAAACACTAGACTTCCCAGGAACAAGGGAGGCTGGCGTAGCTGCTTCTGGTAATGAATTCAGTTTCTTCCTTACCCCTGGTGAGTCCTCTCTTGTACACTGAAGCCATTGTCCCTAGGTTGCTTCCGGTTGTCTTTCTGGTCTGAGAATCGTGGTTTGTGTATAGAGATTATGGAGCACACATTTAAAAAGAGATAACTGGCCTTTTGGTATTGACAGTAATTACTGCCATGGGTCAGATGTGTGAGCCATGTATGGTCTATATATGTCACTCTTACCCAATGTCTCACACCTGTGCTGTGCTTTTATATTTGTCATGCACTCTGTACAACATTAAGCCCAGCTGAGGTCATGCAGACAGCACGTGGGAATATATACAGCAACCCTTAAGTCTTTCTGATCACCCTTGCCTACGTGGCCCTGATTACTCTATTCCTCTACCCCAGTTAAATCGGTCGTGGTCATTTGAGCACTTTTCCTTAACTGAAAACCAATGGCAGAGACAAGATGCCCACCAGGATAGGTGCTAACAGTCCAGATGTATAATTTGTGCCATGTGCCCATGCCTGTGTGCCCATGGATGCCAGACATTGATGCTGGATGTCTTCCTCACTTGGTGCCTGGAAGTTTTACATAGGTGCTGAGGATCTGAACCCAGGTCTTTGTTCTTGATTGTTTATAGTCTGAGCCAACTCCCCAGGTCCTTCCATTTGCTGGTTTTTGTTGTGGCTGTTGTTTTGTTTTTGTTTGTTTGTTTGTTTTTTAAAGAAAACATTAGCCAAGTGGTGGTGGCACATGCCTTTAATCCCAGCACTGGGGAGGCACAGGCTGGAGTTCGAGGACAACCAAGACTATAAATAAACCCTGTCTCAGAAAACAAGAGGAGAAGAAGGAGGAGGAGGTGGCAGCATTTAATTAGGCTTGTAGTTCTAGAGGGTTAGAGTCCATGATGTCAGAGCAAAGGCAGCGGGAACAGCAGAGGGTTCACAGCCCAAACCACAAGCAGGAGGCAGAGAGCACCCAGGGAAGTCTTTGAAACCTCAAGTCCATCCCCAGTGACATACCTCCTCCAACAAGGCTACACCTCCTAATGCTCCCCAAACTAAGTGTTCAAATATATGAACCTATGGAGGCCATTCTTATACAAACCACCACAGATTGCTTCGTTCTTGAGGTCAACAGAGTGAAGTCCATCTTCCTTTGCTGAACAGAAACTTGGCATGCCATTCCGGGTGTCAGCTCTTATCTTCTCTACTTTTGAAGCTGTATCTAGGAAACCTACCTGTGCTAACATCCTGTAATGTTTCTCTTGTGACTTATGTTTGCTCCAGTATGGTTTTGTTTAGATTTCCTTGACTATTGGATGCCTTTTTTGCTCTCCCATAGATTTTGGGATCTTTTCTCCAGGTATGCAAAGTTATTCTTGCTGTTAAAAGTTACCCATTGTTGCATTGAGGCCAAAATCCCCTTAAACGTCTAGTAATATTTTGTTTTTATAAAATTAGATGGTCTTCTAATGCAATATCCAATGTAGATATAAATCTATATCTCATACTGATTTTTTAAGTAGCTTTGAATATATTTTGCTTACTCCTGTTTATTTTGTAAATTAGATGTTTACTGTATTAATAGTATTTCTTTCTTACTCCTCACTGGCAAATCTCTTATTCTAGTAGGATTTATTCATGTTTTTTTTTTTTTTTTTTTTGGTTTTTCGAGACAAGGTTTCTCTGTGTATCTCTGGCTGTCCTGGACTTGCTTTGTAGACCAGGCTGGCCTCGAACTCACAGAGATCCGCCTGCCTCTGCCTCCCGAGTGCTGGAATTAAAGGCGTGCGCCACCACGCCCAGCTTATTCATGTTCTTAATGGTGGCATTTACTAAATTCTTTCTCTTCTGGGTATAGGATTCCTTTAAGTATATTTTATAATCCTGGTTTAGTGGCCATGAGTTCTCTCTCTCTTTTTTTATTTTAATATGGTTATTTATTATTTCAAGTTACATCTCAATCACAGCTCCCTCCCTCCTTCCCTCCCAGTCCCTCGCTCCCACCCATTACCACTTCTCCCACCTATCACATTCCTCCAGTGTGGGGTGCCCCCACATATTAGCCCCTCTCAGTTCATCAGTCATATGAGGGCTAAGAGCTTCCTCTTGCTCTGGGGCCTGACTTGGCAGCTTGACTATGGTAAAATGTCCCACTAACAAAGGTAACAAAATCCATGACTGAGACCACCTCACCCCTACTTGATAGGGGATCTGTATGAGGACCAAGCTGCCTATCCTCTATATTTGTATAGGGGATCTAGGTCAAGTCTAAGCTTTTTTTTTTTTTTCTTATTTTGGATAGTGTTTCAGTCTCTGTAAGCCTCCAGGGGCCTAGGGGTTAGTTGGTTCTGTTGATCTTCCTGTGTTTTCTTTTTTTTTTTTGTTTGGTTTTTCGAGACAGGGTTTCTCTGTGTATCCTTGGCTGTCCTGGACTCACTTTGTAGACCAGGCTGGCCTCGAACTCACAAAGATCCGCCTGCCTCTGCCTCCCAAGTGCTGGGATTAAAGGCGTGCGCCACCACCGCCCGGCTTCCTGTGTTTTCTTGACCCCTCCAGATCTCTCTATTCTTCCTTCCTCTCTTACATATTAACTTTTTAAGGGTATCCCTTAGCCTCACTTAATGTTTGACTGTGTGTCTCGGCATCTGTTTTGATTTGCTGCTGGGTGGAATTTCTTTTTTTTTTTAAGTTCTTTTTTCTTTTTTTTTTTAATAATTTTTTATTTCTTCAAGTTACATCTCAATCACAATCCCCTCCCTACTCCCCCCTCCAGTCCCACCCTTCCACCCTCCTCCCCCTCAACCCCCCCATCCTCTTCCCTTCTTCTTTATTTTTTTTAGTTTAAGATATTTCTTTTTTCCCCCCAACAGCTCTCCCTTTCAGCCCAAAAAATGGTTCTTTTTCTTATAACTATAAATACAATACAAAACAACAGAAATAAATAGGCCACAATTATAAGAGTTATATGGCTTAGCATACATTCCCAATGTCC
Source organism: Lophiomys imhausi (assembly GCA_907164525.1). Classification (NCBI taxonomy): domain Eukaryota; kingdom Metazoa; phylum Chordata; class Mammalia; order Rodentia; family Muridae; genus Lophiomys; species Lophiomys imhausi. The sequence goes on from CAJQZJ010001896.1 coordinate 8,515,785, forward strand.
AGTCCATATGTATTTGGCACCTGACTTTAACATTCTACTATCTAACCATCTCCATGTGTTTACAGTTCTATATCTAACTCAGCTTTCATACTAACTTGCCTCATAATTTTAAAAATATCTTCTTAGATCCAGAGCACCCTCTTGATTCCTAAACAACTCAAAATTTAACTATGAGACTCTAGCTATCTATTCTTCAACCACCTCAGAGACCTGAGAGGGATAAATATATCTGATTATATAGGAAGTGCAGGGCCTGCAGCTTCCAAAACTAAAAAAATGACATACCAGTGGCTGCCTGGACAGTTCCCATTTTCTCTCCATACATTACAGCATCAATCTTCAGCCATTTGGCTCCATTTCTCTGACAGACATTGATTGTAGAGCAGGAATTATGAAGGACTTACCTACCCTGTCTTGGCAGAGCTAGGCTGTCGACTTATCTGCTTCCAAGTTTTGTCCTTTTTGGACAGAAGTCTGTCTACAGTTGAAGCAAGTGGTTTTTCTTGCCAAGAGAATGGCTTACCACCAATTCAATCATCTCCCACTGGAGATTCTTCGATGCTCATCTTCTACTTGGAGTAGAATAGGGGGTGCTGTCAGGAACTGACATGTCTCGATATCAAAAAATCTTAAGTTAAGAAAACATCTTTGAATGCCATATTCTGCAGATCTCTTGAGGTTTTTGAAGATGCCCTATCTATCTCTTATATTTAGATAAGCAAATATTGCTTGTCTCTTAGCAACTTGATTTCTGAGTAGCTTAGAAAATAACTGTGATAGACTGTCATAGTAACTAACAAAATGATACGTTTTCATGACTATAAGTTTCCATTTCTTAATTATCCTAAACAGTTTATGTCAGTTGGTAGCGAGAGGTCAAAACTTGACATTTCATTTTTAAGTATTACTACGAACAATACCTTTAAGAAGCGTTACCCTTAATTTTGTATCAATATACAAAGATCAATACCAATGTGGCCAAATATAATCTTAATTTTGTATCAATATACAAAGATCAGTACCGATGTAGCCCAATACAATCTTAATTTTACATTAATATACAAGGGTCAATACCATTGTGGCCAAATATAATCTTAATTTTGTATCAATATACAAAGATCAATACCGATGTAGCCCTATACAATCTTAATTTTGCATTAATATACAATGATCAATACCAATTTAGCCAAATATAATATTAATTTTGTATCAGTATACAAAGGTATAAGGCTATATTCAATAATCTGTCCTTTTTTTCTTGATCTTTCCTATACTATGTCTGTGTCCCATTTTTCTCAAGTCTGTTCACTCCTATATAGGAGAGAAAGGAGGATACAGAAAAGCAAAAGAGAGAAGTCCCTGGGTCTAACCTCCAAAACCCATTTAACAAGACCATTTAACAGCTTGTAGTCTTTTCCCCTAAATAACAAAATTTTCTATTATCTATCAAATAACCAAAATGGGGGGAACACGCTCCCCACCTTCTGGGTATGGGACGTTGTTCTCTTAAAATGACTTCCAGCTGATTTGGGACGTAGTAAACCTGTTTGGGGCCCAAATAAGAATGGAAAAATGGGGCTGGAGAGATGGCTCAGCGGTTAAGAGCACTGGCTGCTCTTCCAGAGGTCATGAGTTCAATTCCCAGCAACCACATGGTGGCTCACAACCATCCATAATGAAATCTGGTGCCCTCTTCTGGCCTGTAGATATACCTGCAGGCAGAACACTGTATACATAATAAATAAATCTTTAAAAAAAAAAAAGAATGGAAAAATGGTTAAAAATGTTAATAGAATCATTTGATGTTCAGTCCTTTTGTGCTCAGCTATTTAGATGTCCTAAGAAGTTCCTAGACAGAAGCTGATCTTCAGAGCTTTACTGAAGATCTGGCTGGAGTAGTCTGTGGAGCTGAACGATCTTAGCGATTTTGAGTTGTTGTGGTTGTAGTCTTTTGAGGAAACTGCTATTGAAGAAGTCTGCAAGGCTGGATCATCTGGGCCACTCGTCTTCTTTGGTGTCTGATCTGTTTTCTGCTGAGGTTTCTGTTGTCCAGTTGTCCCTGGATTCCTTGAATGGATGCTTTAAATCTCCTGGAAAGATAAGAACAGAGCCCTGCCCTAATCCTAACTCTGGGACAATTACCTTTTTTTGGGGGGGGTCAGGTAATATTTTTCCTGGAGCAAATTTGGTTGGAATTTCTTGTAGGATAGTTGTGCTAGGCTCCTGTTCCTTTGGGTCTGTGGGTTGTAGGATCCTATACTATATGCTAAAATCCAGTTATAAGTGAATAGATGCCATGTGTATCTTTCTGGGTCTGGGTTAGCTCACTCAGGATGAGCTCTCCTAGTTCCATCCATTTGGTTGCAAATTGCATGATTTCTCTTAATTTATCCTTCTCACAGAAAGTGCTTGCCTATCCTTCAACTGGGAAGGACAACCTTGCTGGGCACAACAATCTTGGTTGGTAGTTATTTTCCTTCAGGACCTGAAATACATCATTTCATATCCTCCTGGTGTTTGGAGTTCCTTCTGAGAAATATGCCATTTGCTTTTAAATGTTACTTGACATTTCTTTCGAGAAAATTGTGTTATTCTTTTTGTCCTATACTTTTAACAACTTAGCTATTCTATGTCATGGTGACATACTTGTGTGGTTATGTGTGTTTAAGGGTTCTAAGTGCTTCTCATAGCTAGATGTCCATGTATTTCCCAAGATTTGGTGAATTTTCTGCTGTTATTTTACTAAGGAGGTCTTCTTTCCTGTTTTTCATTCTTCTCTCATATTCATTCTTCAACATCCAGACCACAGTTTCTGCTCCCATCTCTCCCCCCAGTGTCTCCCCTACCTCCCCATCTCCCCTCAGAACAGGCCTCTGAGGAGGTTTTCTATGCCCCCAAAGTGTTGTTCTTCTCCCTCACGTGTGCCAATGATCTGAATATTTAACTTTTTTTTTTTTTGACTCGGAACTCACTCTGTAGACTAGGCTGGCCTTGAACTCACAGAGATCTGCCTGCCTCTGCCTCCCGAGTGCTGGATTAAAGGAGTGCGCCACCATGCCTGGCTCAACATATTTTTAGTTTGTTTGTTTTTTTAAGGGAATATTTAACTTTTTAAGGTTATCCCTAAGCTCTTTCATTCTCTCTCTTTTGCCCGCTCTCTCTTCCTTTCTCTTTTGTTCTTTCTGTCTGACACTAACAATCCCAACTATCTGTCTTCAAGCTCTGTAATTGTTTCTTCTGCGTGACCTAATCTGTTACTGAGGCTACCAACTACTGTTTCTGATGTTTCTCCTCGTTTCCTCCATGGCTCCTGTCAGTTCTCCGTCTGATCCCAGGGTGCCATACTTAATCATTTAGCTGCTTGTATTTTTTCATCATTCTCATATTTCTATTTAGAATGGTTCATCTACTGGGATGGTGTCTTTTGTGACATTATGTGGCTTTCTCTGGAAAGTGTCTTGGGAGGTGTCAGTCCTGGGATTTAATCAAATCCAAATCTGTGCTGATCCACAGCACAGATTCCCTCATTATTACAATAATCTTCAAGGCTAAACTTCCACCAAGTTTCTTCCTCACCAGACCCCAATGAGGCAAAGCTAAAGTTAGAAAGAGGATGGATGAGTGCTCACATGGGGGAGGTAGGGCAAGGCAGGGCAGGGGCAGGGACTCCCTTGCTATTTTTGATACTTAAAAAGGCAACTGAATTTTGTTTCCATGATTTAACTTCACGTTAATGTCAATTCTGCAAGCGAGTCCATCTTCTCCCACACCACAGCAGTGCTCAAAGACAATACTTCAGGTCATATTCATCTTCCCTCATTGAGATGTCTACATGAAATATATATTTCTAGAACTCAGATTTATGATATATTTATGAGATTTTTATATCCTTTTTCTCCTGTTCTGGAAAATTTGAAAGGTCATTTTGATGAGATATTTTCAGGGTCAGTACTGAAGTTGATAATCTTGGTGAAGATTAAGTTAATGTATTCTGGAAAAATAAACTTTTTCTACAATGACCTCAGCTATATTCAAGATAAGTAAAGAAGAATGCTTTTTTAAATATGTCTTGGTGAATATTACAGCACAGTTTTTTCATTTCTACTTAAGATCAATGATGGTTTCTTATTAAACTGTAAAACAATAGAGGCTTTATGGGAAGTTCTTTCTCCTACTTCAAGATGGCATAGACTATAAATCTGTCTTTTGAACACGGTTTAGATGAAGTGAGAGCAGTAGGTGGAGAACAGGTAGTTTTGAGGTCAGCCTCCTGCTTTGTCTTGGGTGCATCCACTGACTTGTGGACCTAAAGTTGGTGCTAGAGTATTGTTTTAAATGTATAGGGACCTAAAGTTGGTGCTAGAGTATTGTTTTAAATGTATAGGGGTTTTTATTTTGTATTTGATAATTCAAAGTGCAAAACAAAACAAAAAATAGTGAGACTCGATTGCACATGGCTATAATCTCAGCACTCGGGACCCTGAGGCAAGTGGATCCAGAGTTCAAGGTCAGTCTGACTTATGGAGTGTGTCCCTAGGACAGTAGCTCAGGGTTAGAACATGTACCCATGTACCTAAGCACCTGAGTTCATCCCAAGCACTACCAGAAGCCAATAATCAAGGAAGCAAAGAGCCCAAACAGTTGGTTTACCTGGAGAAAACGCATTTTATGTTAAACAATGTTTTTTAACTGATATTCATTTTTTAAAGTATTTTTTATTTGTTTTTAATTTATGTGCATTGGTGTTTTGCCTGTATGTGTGATGGTGTTGGATTCCCTGGAATCAGTTGTGAGCTGCCATGTGGGTGCTGGGAATTGAACCTGTGCATTCTGGAAGAGCTGCCAGTGCTCTTAACCGCTGAGCCATCTCTCCAGCCCTGATATTCATTTTTATTTTTTTATTTTATTTTTTTACTTTTAACATTTATTTCTTCAAGTTACATCTCAATCTTAGTCCCCTCTCCCCTCCCCCTCCCAGTCCCACTCTTCCACTCTCCTATCTGCTTTTTTTCCTTTATTTTTTATTTCTTCAAGTTACATCTCAATCGCAGTCCCCTCCCTATTCCCCCCTCCAGTCTCACCCTCCCACCCTCAACCCCCCATCCTCTTCCCTTTTTTTTTTAAGTTTAAGGTATATCTTATTTCCCCCTACAGTTTCCCCTTTCAGTCCAACAAATGGCTCTTTCTCTTATAATAATAAATACAATACAAAACAACAGAGGTAATTAGGCCACAGTTATGAGGGTTATATGGCTTAGCGTACATTCCCAATGTCCAATCCATATGTATTTGGTACCTGACTTTAACATTCTACTATCTAACCATCCCATGAGTTTAAAGTTCTATATCTAACTCAACATTCATACTAACTTGCAACACAATTTTTTTTTTTTTTCGAGACAGGGTTTCTCTGTGTAGCCCTGGCTGTCCTGGACTCACTTTGTAGACCAGGCTGGCCTCGAACTCGCAAAGATCCACCTGCCTCTGCCTCCCAAGTACTGGGATTAAAGGCGTGCGCCACCACCGCCCGGCGCAACACAATTTTAAAAGCATCTTCTTAGATCTATAACACTCTCTTGACTCCTAAACAACTCAAAATCAGAATCACACCTGACTTCTCCTCAGAAACTTTAAAAGCTGATATTCATTTTTAAACACTTTGAGAGACTTATGAAATCATGTCTATAGGAAACACTTCTATAAAAACATTATTTTAATTTCTATTCATAATTACATTGTGGTTTTGACTAAATTATGATTTTCATAATTTAAAAAAACAATAATATTGAAAAAAGGATTTTATGCCATGTTTTCTATTTCATTTGATGAATATAATACCTGAATCTTTTTTACTGTTTTTAATTTAAAGATGTGTTCTCTGATATCACTCATCTTTAAATTTATTCCACCTTCTGGTTTGTTTGTACGGGAACTAAACATAGAGCCTTGTCCATGTTAGTGCATTCCCACCGAGCTACACAGCCAGCCCCAGTCCACTTTGTATTTGTGTGTGTCTTTGTTATTTGTTTACATAGGTATGTGTGTGTGCGCGCGTTCACGCGCACATGTTGAGTCCAGGGATCGATGTTGCTATCTCCCTCATTAAATTTACACCTCACTTTCTGAGAGAGAATCTTTCAGTGAACACAGAGCTCATGGTTTAGGTAGGCTGGCTGGTATTTGCCTTTCATCCAGCTGTCTCCAGCTGTTCAGCACTGGGATGGGATTACGGATATGTGCTGTGCGGGGCTTTCACGCAGATGCTGGGATAAGGATCAGGTCCTCATGCTTGCAAGCACCTAACTGACGGAGCCATTTCCCCACTCCCACCCACTTTTATATATACATTTTTACATAATTTTCTTCCTTTTTTCTTTTCCTTCCTTTTCATGCTCTCTCCCTCTCTGCCTATTTCTTTCTACTTCTCTTACAGTTTTCAACAGTCACTCACTATGTAGAATTTGTAACCTTTTATCTCCTGAATATTGAGATTATAGTAAATAACCTACTAAAAAAGTTTTTGAAGGTGTAAAACTTTATTAGTGGTTCAAACCAATGTATGACTAAACACTGTAAATATAACTAAGGGTATGCTCTTGTCAAAGACTTTAAGGGTATTTCTTAAGGTTGAACATTTTTAGTAAAACTAAATAATATGTAATGTGGGGCTTAATAGTTTAGTAAAAGATGGTTAGAAAGCATCATGTGTGATTTCCACATTCTTCCTACTGTGGACATCAAGGGTTGCTGGCACAGTGGTCTATCTCTTGGAGCAGCATCAGAGCTGTGGCTGCAGGTTCAAATCAACAGTGTGTGTCACCAGACAGAAACATACTGCAGTTTAACACGGGGTTCTCAACCGTCACTCTATACCTAGTTTCTCCAGATGGTGGCATCTTGCAAAAAATGGGATGACAATGCACCAACAGCCAAGGATGCAGTCAGGGTTGAAAACAGTTCCATCATGGCAGAGTTATCTTCCTGCCTCCCTCTCCCTCTGCCTCTCCCTCTCCCTCTCCCTCTGCCTCTCCCTCTCCCTCTGCCTCTCCCTCTCCCTCTCTCCCTCCCTGTCCCTCTTCCTCTCTCTCTCCAGTGTGTGTATGTTACTCAAGATTGAACCTAGGACCTCACCCTTTAGGTGAGCACTCTGCCACTGAGCTTGATCTTCAGTCCCACATTTTCTTTTTGCTTAGAGATAGGGTCTCACTAAGTGGTCCAAGCTGGCCTTGAACTCAACATCCTCCTGCCTCAATCCCTGAGTAGGTAGGATTTTACAGGTCTGTGGTTCAGTTTTCCCTATTAGAAGTGCTGGTTTCCCTTTAGAAGTACCACAAGTAAGAATCTTGCTCTGTCTTAGTGAGTTTAGAATTTGCTGTTTGGAGTTGTAGGCTGTAAGAAACTGGTGTTCCACAGATTATAAGGCAAGCAACCAGGTTTGGACTAGTGGTTAGAATGTGAATCCATGTAAGCATTCTGTTACTCCATTGACACCCGTTGGCTTCATTTTGTGAGAGGCTTCTGAACCTAGATGGGACTGGTCCCATGGAGAAGCGGGCAAAAGTCTGCTGAATAGATGATATCAGAACTCATGCTCTTTGCCACCAGGGACAGGGACATCCAAATGGAAAGAGAGAAGGAAAATTGCTATGAGCTTGAGCTTGTTGGAAAGGATACTTGGAAGGAGAAGCAGCAGATTGGGTCTTGGTTTGCATGAGAAAGGGCAAGTACCAGGATGCCCAGGTGTTCATAGAGGCTGGTCTGGATTGATTGATGTTCCTGCAAAGGGCCTTTCCTTTCTGGTTCATTGTTGTATCCTTCAGAACCTAAAATAGGGGCTGGAGATGTGTAGGCAACGCATCAATTTGAAACCTGCTTCCTGGAGCCTGTGTATATCCTTTCATGGGATGATTAACTCACACTTACCTGGGACAAGCACAGCTCCTTACCATTGCTGCCAGCCAGCTGTTAGTTATTTACCCCCAGTACCATGTACATTTTCAGCTAGCTCACTGTTTATTGAGGGGACTCTCCCGGACATATAGAAATTTGGCAACATTTCTAGCATCTACTCCCAAATTAGGAATACCATCTCTCCCATCCCAGCTGTGTGACAAGGACAATTGTCTGGGTACTATTGCCCTATGGACGGAATCACCCCTGGTAAGCGAGAACCTTGGTCCACATTGGACTTTAATGCTTGCCTCAGAGGAATCTTGCAAAAATCTCAGAGTCAGAATGGATGGTCACATCTTTGCCCAGTTGTCATTGTCTAAGCTGGCCCAGCCCTACCCAGCTGCCTGATGTGTTCTGGGTAGTAAGCCTTCTCCCGATGCGTCAGCACAGCAGCCTTGCCTCACACGGTGGCAGAACCATTCTGAAACGTACCATCTCCCCATGCCCTATGGGCAACATGGCTGTGTGTAGATGCCATGCTTAGCCCCTTGGAAATACCCGCTCATCAAAAAGGCAAAAGGCACTAGGGGAGCCTGGCTGAGTCCCGCCCTGTCCGGTGGCTGCATCACAAGTCCTGCCCCCTGTTACTTCTCTTACTCCCCTTTGTGTTTATTGTTGTCAATCGTCTCCCTGACCCATCCAGAGCCATGTTGCAAATGGAAGGCAGGAAAGAAGAAGGGCGAAGAGAAGAAAAAAGAAGAAGGAGGTAAGAAGAATGAGAGCGAGCATGAACCTGCCAAGGGATACACCCAGGACTCCCGGCTTTTACCTTGTACATGAGCATTGGGTTCACCCGCTCAGAGAAACCCAAGTGTAAAGTCGAAATGGTTCTGCCACTGTCTGAGGACGGCCCTTTGCCTTTTGCCTTTTGTTTGTTTGTGTGTAAAGAAATCTATTTTGAAAGCATCTGGGTAGTTGTTGTGGGATGGCTTCTTTTGATGGAATAGTTTAGAAATATACTGAATGACAGCTGATAAAACATTTGAAGTTGGAAACAGGAGTTTTGTATTCTGGGACAAGGAGCCCCCCCTCTGTCTCTCTGTCTCTTGTTCCCTAGGCTACTCTCACATTCATGATTCTCCCTTTTCAGCATCCTGGGTGCTACAGTGACAGGACAGAGCTACTTAACCTGGCCAGGGTGTGAACTGAGCTTGGGTTCCTGTATCTACAGGGTAGGGGTGCTTTTCCTGTATCTTTGTTGTAGAACATGGAAAAGCATACATGTATTGAGCGCTAGCTGTCAGTCGACATGCCTCAATCTAGCTCCATGGGTGGCATGTGTAGAAATAATTAACTAAATTATTTACCAGTATTTAGATTATTGTTAATTGGTCAGCGGTGTCAATCCTTAACTATAAATAATCACTCAGACACCTGATGGATTTTAGCAAGCCATAGCCTGAGTTGAGCAATCTTGGCCCATCTAAACCAGCTCATTCTATTCCCCAAATAAAACCCCATGTTAACATACGTCCACTTGGGTGGTTACTCTCCATGCTAGGCCAATGATCCAGACCCCGTGGAATCATCTTTCTGTATCTACCCCATCATGTGTGTTTTCCTCCTTCCTGCTCCTGGCTTCTTGTACTACCCAAGCTGCTCTCTGTCTGCCCCAGAAGCCTGAACATTTGCCCCACCTACCTGCTCAATCACAGGCCTTGGCATTTTATTAAAGCCAGGCAGAGACGATGATTAGAAAGCAAGGCAACACAGCATTACTTGATGTACAGCAAGCAGGTCTCTGGGAGCAGGTTAATTAACATTTAGGATGCATAAAAGATCAGTGCATCAGGCATGTACAGGGACTGTGGCATGAAGCAGGCCTTCTCTTCTGGGTCAACTTCTGGTTCAAGTCTAGTTCTTCAAATTGAGGTTGTCTTTTCCATGATTTTCCTCTAACCATCCTCAGTGATTTAACTTTGGTGGCTGTGTGTGAATGTGTGAATGTCCATATTTCTTACTGGCTGTGGATTCATAGTTATGCATTGAATACATATGGTCCTGACTAGGCTTGCCTTGCCTTATGGAGCTAACACAGAGAGACACTATGGAAACAAAGCAAATGAGAGGGGCTAGGGAGATGGCTCATTCAGTAATATGCTTGCTTGCCACACAAGCATGAAACTCTGAATTCTGTCCCCCAAGACCTCAGTACAAAAGCCAAGTGCAGTGGTGAACATCTGTAATCTAACACCAGGGAGGCAAGTGGATCCTGGGGCTCAGTGGCCAGCCAGCCTAGTGGAATCAGCCAGCTCCAGCTTTATTAAGAGACCCTGTCTCAAAAGGAGAAAAGGTGATTGAGGAATGAGAAAGGAAGGCATTCAACATCCACTTCAGCCCTCCACTTGGACCCTGCATGAATGTACATGTACACACACACACACACACACACACACACACACACACACACACACACA
>CAJQZJ010001896.1:8526164-8542389 GCA_907164525.1 Lophiomys imhausi
ACACACACACACACACACACACACACACACACACACACACACACACACAAAAAGACTGCATTTCTGGTCCATCTGTAGCCATGCCTGCACCTCCAGATTCTTGAACTTGGGCTGTTTTCTCATCCCTGTGCTTCCATCTCTCATCTGTAAGACAGGTGTGAGTCTGTATTTGAGATCTTCACCAGCTAATGGCAAGGATTGGGAAGAATATATATATATGGCTCTGGGTACTGCCTATTGTGCATTTGATAACACAGATTAGGATACGACTATCTGCAGAACGGCTTCACTTGTTTTAATTTGTATTTTATATGAGTGCTGGGAAAATTGCATAGTTGGTAAGAGCACTTGTTCTGCAAACACAAAGACTCGAGTTCAAATCCCCAGTATGCACATAAAAAGCCAAGCCTGGGTGCTCGTGCCTATGACCCAAACACTGAGGAGCAGAGACAGGTGTACCCCAGGAGCTCCCTGGTCCACTAGTCTCGTTGGAATGGCAAACTTACAATTCAGTAAAAGACCCTGTTCCCAAAAAATAAGATGGCCAGAGATAGGGGAAGACGTCTGCTCCAACTTCTGCCTCCGTGTGTTTGGGAGTGAACCCACACACTCAGGTGTGTGCACCACACATACACACACATATTGTGCACCAAACAAACAGGTAAATTGAAAGGTGAAATATTTCTGACTTGGTCCCCCTTTGTCTTTTAGGTTCCATTTTGGGGGCGGAGAATGCATCACACTTGTCCCTGCCTGCCAGGCTTGGCATGTTTAAGGACTTCTTTCAACCGGTTTATTTGTCTGGCCCGGAAGTGATCCCTTTGAAGTGGGAACTTGAGATGTGAACCTACGCTGCACAGTGTCTGTCGAGTCCCACTTGCGATTGTGTCGAACAAAGAATATGCCAGAAAGAAATGTTCTTGCTTCTTCAACTTTCTGAGTAACTTTTTTTTTTTTTCGTTTTGAAGGAGAGTTTTGATTTTTGGAGAGACTTATAAAAGGCAAAGATTTCTGGAATGGAATTCTTCTCATTTCCCTGTTTATGTTTTGCCTTGACATTTTTTTTTTTTTGAATGCCAGTACCAACCATTTTCACAAGTAGGAGAATAAGAGTGGACATTTTGTTGCAGAAACTTTTTTTTTTTGTCTTTTGTAGTACCTCGGCCCATCCTGCCCAGTGCACAGACACGTCCTTACTCTTCATAAACTCCAAAGATCCCCATTTTAATCCAACATTTTAAAATGAGGCCTCTACACCCCTTGCTGGTAAATCCACTGAGGAGGCTCAAAACACCTAGCCCTGTACTCACTTGGCGGTAAGAGGGTGCATTTGAACCAGACACTCTAGGCACCTCAAAGGGGGCAGAAGTTTGGAGTGCTTCTGGAAATTTCTTGTACCCATCCAGCCCAATGACATTCAGCTCTGCTGTTCAGCTGGTAAGAGGAAGAAAAATTAAAAGGACACTAAAGGAATGTGGTCCATTTTTCTAGATTTGTTTAAGTAAAAGACATTTTCTCCCCAGTAGAATATTACATGTCTTTTTCTTTTTTATTTGAAGCTTTTTTTTTAAGTCTTCTTGTTAGAGACATTCTAAAGAATGCTACTTGAAAAAAAAAAAAGAATGCTACTTGAAGTATAGATTTTCATCTGGCATGACAGGAGTCATTTAAAAATCGGGGTTAAGTTATAATTTAAACTTTTATTTGTAACCCAAAGGCCTATTGTAATAGATTTCCTGATATCTTGCCATTTGTACTGGTATCAATATTTCTATGTAAAAAAAAATTCTGTATCAGAATAATGACAATACTGTATATCCTTTGATTTATTTTGATATTATATCCTTATTTTTGTCATGGTTGTCAACAGTTTTTATTACGAGCAGATTTCTATATAGCTCTCATCCTAATGTCGGCAGGCCCCCAAAGCTGGTGAAATCACCCTAACACTACGTGAGTTTTCATTTCACATTCGGGAGATTTGTGTTTGTGTGAATTTCAAGGACGCACAAAAATGAATAAATAAACCATATGTATCCATCCAAAAAAAAAAAAAAGCAGCTTTGGAGAGTGGAGAAAAGAGTGCACCCAGAAGTGACTGTTAGCTGGAATGGACCTGCAGGTTTGTTCTGTAGAAGCTGACGGAGTGTGTGTGACGTGTGGCATGGCATGGGTTCGGCTCTAACTGTGTAATGGTGCCATTATGATCCGGTCTTGAACAACTCACTAAGTGTTGTCAACCCACATTGTGTCTGTCACAAATAAACAACATCTGAGACACTAAGTTTAAGTGACTACACCCCACCCACCGCCTGTTCCCCAAAGTAGACACCAGTTGTCCATTCTGTGGTTATTCGCTCAGTCAGGGGTTACCCAGGTGCTAACGTGTGGTACAATTGTATGGGTCTGTGTGTATTAATCACCATAGCTGCTCACAGAAGTCTTTTCCATTTACTTTACACCAGAGGAAACTTCCTCAGCAGGTCTGTTGAAAACAAAACAGTAAACTTCAACAAGGGGAATTATGGGACAGAAATGGGCACGTCGCCAATTAATTGCTTAAAGTTATTCCCACATGGCATTGGAGACACTTTTCTATAAGTAGCAAAATCGAGACACTTTTCTATAAGTAGCAAAACGTCATTTTAATTTTAATTTCCACCAGAACTAAAAGCCACAACTATCTCTTATACAATCTTGCTCTTATGTATACCAACCCAGTTTAAAGGATTGAGATAAATGGACAGAGTCTCATGTCCTCAGCCAAGAGGACCAAAACGCATGGAAAGCACAGCTGGGTTGGGTAGTCATTACCTCCTGCAGCCCCAGGGCCTTGATGTCTCCTCTCTTTGCTCATTATTTTGAGTTTAGCGTAGCATACTATTTGGAGATTTTTTATTAATTGCCATAAAAGCCAATATCTTTCGAATAACTGTTTCACAAAACTTGTAATCCCATTTCTCAGAAGTTATATTTTCTTAGGTATTATTATTGTGTGTAAGCGACTGGGGAAGGAAGGGGAAGGTCAGAGACAACTGTATGAGTTGGTTCTCTCCTTCCAACCTTCTTGCATAGACTCTGGGGATCAAACTTGGGTGGTCAGGTTTGCAAAGCAAATGCTTTAACAGGTTGGACCATCTGCCGATCCCTCAGAGGTTGTTTAGAACATTTTTAGGGGACACATACTGCATCTTCAGCTCCCAGGGTGCTCCTTCATAATGAGTAGGATGTGTTAGTCCTGAACCCCTACAAGGTAAGACAAGGTTAGGATTTCCAGGTGAAAAACAAATACCTGGTCTATTTCTGGAGATTATATATATATATATATGTGTGTGTGTGTGTGTGTGTGTGTATATATATATATATATTCCACTACAGACATGTTAGATGCCCAGCAACTGCCTCATCTGGAGTTATGCACTATATATAGTGAGTTCTCTCAAGTGCAAGCCAGAACAGATCTGGTGCCAACTCAGGCGGACCTTTCAGCTTCTTTCTGTCGACTTTCATGGAGAGTGTTGAGGTGTGGATGTGAAATGACCTCCACACTTGACCACCACTGGGGATGGGCCACTGTGAGTTTTATACCCTGGCCACCCCCTATCCTGTCCCCTTTCTGTTTCTTCTCTCTGGGTGCCATGTGACCAGCAGCTTCAGACTTGTACCACCATGCCTTCTCCTGGATGATAGACTGCAGTGTCCCCTCGAGCTGAGAACCCACAAAACCCTCAAGTTGTTTCTTGTCAGGTATTTTGTCATAGTAACAAGAAGAGTAATATAGATAATCATTTCTAACTTCAACTTTGTATTAAAAACTTGTTTTCATGATGTCCTTGTTTCTGACAGCTGAGTAGTGTTCCATTGTGTAAATGTACCACAGTTTATCCATTCCTTGGTTGAGGGACAACTAGGTGGTTTCCAGTTTCTGGCTATTACAAATAAAGCTGCTATGAACATAGTTGAGCCGATGTCCTTGTAGTTTGGTTAAATATATTTTGGGTACACCTGGGTGTACCCAAATAGGTAGCACTATTTCCAATTTTGTAAGAAAGCACCAGATTGATTTCCAAAGTAGTCATACAAGTTGGCACTCCCATCAGCAATGGTGGAATGTTCTCCTTTCTCCACATCCTTGCCAGCATTTGCAGTCACTTGAGATTTTGATCTTAGCCATTCTGACAGGTGTAAAATGGAATTATAGTAGTTTTGATTTGCATTTCCCTTATGACTGGGGATGTTGAACATTTCTTTAAGTGCTTCTCAGCCATTAGATATTCCTCTGAAGTGAATTCTTGGTTTAGCTCTGTACCCAATTTTTTCATTGGTTTGTTAGTGCTTAACTTCTTGAGTTCTTTATATATATTGGATATTAGCCCTCTGTCGGATGTGGGGTTAGTGAAGATCTTTTCCCAATCTGTAGGTTGCTGTTTTGTTCCATTGACAGTGTCCTTAGCCTTACAGAAGCTTTTCAGTTTCATGAGGTTCCATTTATTGATTGTTGGTCTTAGAGCCTGAGCTGTTGGTGTTCAGGAATTTGCCAATATGCCAATGATTTTGAGGTTTTTCCCCACTTTCTCTTAGATTTAGTGTGTCCATTTTTATGTTGAGGTCTTTGATCCACTTGGACTTGACTTTTGTGTGGGGTGATAAATATGGATCTATTTGCATTCTTCTACATGCAGACATCCAGTTAGACTAACACTATTTTTTTAAAGATAGTAACAATTTGTAAAAGATGCTATCTTTTTTCCACTGTATGATTTTGGCATCTTTGTCAAAAGTCAAATTTCTGTAGGTGTTTGTGTTTATTTCTGGGTCTTTGATTCAATTCCATTGATTAACCTTTCTGTTTTTTATGCCCAGAAAAGATCATACTGAGTGACAAAACATAGACCCAGAAAGACATACATGGTATGTACTCATTCATAAACAGATATTAGCCATTAAGTACAGGATCACCACCATGCTACAATCCACAGACCCAAAGAAACTAAGTACCAAGGAGGCTCAAGGGATGGTGCTTGAATCCCTCTAAGTAGGGGAGATAAAATGGACATCAGAGGTGGGTGGAGAGAGGGAACTGGACAGGAACCTAACATAACTGCCATCTGAGAAGCCTTATCCAGCACATAGTGGGAACAGATGCAGAGATCCACAGCCAAATATTAGGTGAAAATCAAGTTGTCTTGTGGAAAAGTTAGGGGAAGGTTCCAGAGAGCTAGAGAGGTCAAGGACACCACAAGAAGACCTGCATAGCCAATTAACTCAGACACAGCAGGACTCATAGAACTTGCATGAACTGGTCGTAGGCCCACTACACATATGAAGCTGATGGGCTGCTTGGTCCTCAAGTGAATCCTCTAACAATTGGAGCAGGGACTATCTCTGACTTGGATGCTGTTGTCTCCCTGTGGACCCCATTTTCCTAGCAGAGCTGCCTTGTCTTGCCTCAGTAGAAGAGGAGGCACTTAGTCCTGATGCAATTTGTTGAGCCAGAGTGCATTAGTACTGGGTGGGTGGGTTTATGGGGGAAGTGGGTGGGCAGGTAGGACTGGGAGGAGGGGAGGGAGGGAAGTTGTGATTAGAACGTAAAATAAACCAATTTAAAATTTTTTCTTTAAAAAGGTTTTCATTTGTTGTCTTAATCAAAGAAAAAGCTTGTGCCAAAACTACTTCCTCAACAGCTGAAGGCTCAGTTGTTTGTCATCATTTCAACGTGACTCTTGTTAAAGTTGTGTGAAGTCAGTCAGTCCAAGTACAAACCAAACACAATCCCATCCTCCTCTGATTCTCATATCAGGAACCTCATCCTGTTCTTCCCTGGCTTCATTGTCCAGGGGATGATGAAAGGCAGGGGCTGCTTTCTACTTTAAGATCAAGACATTTACAATATTCAACACGTTTCACCATGAAACCCACTGACAAGCTTTTGTTATCTTCACATTTTCACACTGCCACATTTCAGATAATGCCCTTGGAACTGATATTTCATTAGTTCTGTCATCTTTCCCCCTAATCCATTTTATGTGTGTGTGTTTAACATCTGTATTCCTCCACTATTGAAAAAGAGCTAATTGGAAAATAAAATATGTCTGTCTATGGTATCTGTAATATTTTGAGTTATACATATATTTTGAGATGCCTAACGGGCACTAGTTAGCATGTATGTCACTTCACAAAGCCATCCTTTATTGTGAAGACAGTGAACATCTACGTAGGAGATGTAACCCTCACAGCAGTCACCGGTCCACACAACAGATTTCTAGCTTTTCTAAAGCTATCCTACGGATGGCAATCTGTTTATCAATACCCTGTTTGCATTCTGGCTCTCAGTATCCCACCCTGTAGTAGGATTCCGGTTACCTGCCCTAGCTCTGACAACTGGCAGTGTCTTTAGACACTGTCACACTTCCTCCAGAGGCAGGTAGAGATGAGACTCCGTGCTTTAGACTAAAGCTATTTTGTGTCTACTTGATGCTTTTTTTAATCTTTAAAACAGCGTTTTGTTCAGAGAGCCAGCAATCTGAGAAGATAGTAGATTAACATCGCAAAAATCTCTTCCTTTTCTTCTCCAGCTGCCAATTATGTGTGGAGGAAGGGGTGGAGGCAAAGATTGTCAATCATTTGGGGCTCCATCTTGTCCCTGACCACAGGGAATCATCATGTTTGAGAATCGTGATGTCTGTGTTTTTATCTCTCTCTTTTAAAATGTTTATTTATTAATTCAATTTACATCTCCATCAGAGTCGCCTCCCTCCACCCCTCCCAGGCCCATCCTCCCAGCCTCTTCCCACTTCTCCCACCTATTCTACTCCTCCAGTGTGGGGTGCCCTACATATCAGCCCCCTTCAGTTCAGCAATCATATGAGGGCTGAGATTCCTATTGCATTGGGGGCCTACATGGCAACTCCACTAGGGCAAAGTGTCCCATTGCCAGACTTTCAGTCTGTTGCTTGTACGATAGTTATCCTGTACTATATGGGTAAAATCCAGTTATAAGGGAATACATGTCATGTGCATCTTTCTGGGTCTGAGTTAGCTCACTCATGATGAGCTTTTGTAGTTCCATCCAATTGGCAGCAAATTGCATGATTTCCTTGTTTCTGATGGCTGAGTAGTGTTCCATTGTATAAATGTACCACAGCTTTTTTTATCCATTCATCCATTGAGGGACATCTCGATTGCTTCTAGTTTCTAGCAATTACAAATAAAGCTGATATGAACATAGTTGAGATGATATCCTCGTGGTTTGGTGAGGAATTGTTTGGATGTATACCCAGGAGTGGTATGGCTGGGTCTTGAGGTAGAGCTATTCCAAGTTTTCTAAGATATCACCAGACTGATTTCCAGAGATTGTACAAGTTTGAACTCCCACCAGCAATGGAGGATTGTTCCCCTTTCTCCACAACCTCGCCAGTATGTGCTGTCATTTGAGTTTTTGATCTTAGCCATTCTGACAGATGTGAGATGGAATCTCAGATTCTTCTTGAGTTGCATTTCTCTGATGATTAAAGGTGTTGAACATTTCCTCAAGTGTCTCTTGGCCATTCGAGATTCCTCTTTTGTAAAATCTCGGTTTAGCTCTGTTCCCCATTTTTTGATGGGATTATTTGGTTTCTTAGTGTTTGATTTCTTGAGTTCTTTATAAATTTTGGATATTAGCCCTCTGCCAGAAGTGGGGTTGGTAAAGATCTTTTCCCAATCTGTAGACTGCTGTTTTGTTCTAATGACAGTGTCCTTTGACTTACAGAAGCTTTTCAGTTTCATGAGGCCCCATTTATTGATCGTTGGTTTTAGATCTATTGGTGTTTTGTTCAGGAAGTTGTCACCTGTGCCAATGAGTTTGAGGCTTTTCCCTACTTTCTTTTCTATTAGATTTAATGTGTTGGGCTTTATGTTTAGGTGTTGGAGCCTCTTGGAGTTAAGTTTTGTGCAAAGTTATAAATATGGGTCTATTTTCATTCTTTTACACATTGACATTCAGTTAGACCAGCACCATTTGTTGAGATGCTGCCCTTTTTCCATTGTATGGTTTTGGCTACTTTGTCAAAAATTAGGTGACCATAGGTGTGTGGGTTCATTTCTGGGTCTTCAATTCTATTCCAGTGATCAACTGATCTGTTTCTATACCAGTACCATGCTGTTTTTATTACTATTGCTCTGTAGTATAGCTTGAAATCTGGGATGGTGATACCTCCAGATGTTTTTTTTATTGTACCAGATTGATTTAGGTATACTAGGTTTTTTGTTATTCCATGTGAAGTTGAGAATTGTTCTTTCAAGGTCTGTAAAAAATTTTGTTGGTATTTTGATAGGAATTGCATTGAATCTGTATATTGCTTTTGGTAGAATGGCCATTTTTATTATGTTGATCCTACCTATCCATGAGCATGGGAGATCTTTCCATCTTCTGATGTCCTCTTCAATTTCTTTCTTTAAGGACTTGAATTTCTTGTCATACAGGTCTTTCACTTGCTTAGTTAGAGTTACCCCCAGGTATTTTATATTGTTTGTGGCTATTTTTCAGGGTGTTGTTTCCCTGATTTCTTTCTTGGTCCATTTATCTTTTGTATAAATAAGGGCTACCAATTTTTTAAAAATTAATTTTGTATTCACCCACCTTGCTGTAGGTGTTTATCAGTTGTAAGAGTTCTCTGGTGGAATATTGGGGGTCACTTATGTATACTATTATATCATGTGCAAATAGGGATACTTTGACATCTTCTTTTCCAATTTGTATCCCCTTGATCTCCTTTAGTTGTCTTATTGCTCTAGCTAGAACTTCAAGTACTATGTTGAAGAGATATGGGAAGAGTGGGCATCCTTGTCTTGTCCCTGATTTTAGAGGAAATGCTTCAAGTTTCTCTCCATTTAATTTGATGTTGGCCACTGGCTTGCTGTATATTGCCTTTATTATTTCTAGGTACGGTCCTTGGATGCCTGTTCTCTCCAGGACTTTTAGCATGAAGGGGTGTGGATTTTGTCAAATGCTTTTTCAGCATCTAGCAAGATGATCATATTGGTTTTTTTCTTTCAGCTTGTTGATGGATTTTCATATGTTGAACCACCCCCTGCATTCCTGGGATGAAACCTACTTGATCATAGTGTAAGATACTTTTGATGTGTGGTCTTGGATTTGGTTTGCAAGTATTTTATTGAGTATGTTCTCATCTATGTTCATAAGTGAGATTGGTCTGAAGTTCTTTTTCTTTGTTGGGTCTTTGTGTGGTTTAGGTATCAGGGTGACTGTGGCCTCATAGAATGAGTTTGGCAGTGTTCCTTCTGTTTCTATTTTGTGAAAGAGTTTGAAGAGTATTGGTATTAGCTCTTCTTTGAAGGTCTGGTAGAATTCTGTGCTGAAACCATTTGGCCCTGGGCTTTTTTGGGGGAGGGGGGGACTTTTACTGACTGCTTCTATTTCATTAGGGGTTACAGGACTGTACAATTTGTTAACCTGATCTTGATTTAACATTGGTAGGTGGAATCTATCAAGAAAGTTGTCCACCTTGCTTAGGTTTTCAAATTTTGTGGAATACAGGTTTTTGAAGTAAGACCTAAAGATTCTTTGGATTTCCTCAATGTCTGTTGTTATTTCTCCCTTTTCATTTCTCATTTTGTTGATTTGGGTATTTTTTTCCTTTGACTTTTTGTTAGTTTGGCTAAGGGTTTGTCTATTTGTTGATTTTCTCAAAGAACCAGCTCTTGGTTTCATTGATTCTTTGTATTTTTCTTTCTGTTTCTAAGTTGTTGATTTCAGCCCTAAGTTTGATGAGCTTTCTGCTCCTCTTGAGACTCTTTGCTTCTTTTTTTTCTAACACTTTCAGTTCTGCTGTTAAGTTGCTAATATGAACTGTCACAATTTTACTTTTGAGGGCACTTAGTGCTATGAACTTTCCTCATAGCCCTGCTTTCATTGTGTCCCATAGGTTTGGGTATGTTGTATCTTCATTTTCATTGGATATTAGGAGGTCTATGATTTCCTTCTTTTTTTTTTTCTCCCTGACCCAGCAGTCATTGAGTAGAGAGTTGTTCAGTTTCCATGAATGTGTAGGCTTTTTGATATTTCTGTTGATGTTGAAGTTCAGCTTTATTCCATGGTGTCCTGATAAGACACAAGGGATTATTTCAATTTTCTTATATCTGTTGAGGCTTGCTTTGTGTCCAGCTATATGGTCAATTTTGGATAAGGTTCCATGCAGTGCTGAAAAGAAGGTATATTCTTTTGTGTTTGGGTGCAAAGTTCTGTAGATATCTGTTGGATCTATTTGGTTTATGACCTCTGTTAGTCTCCTTATTTCTCTGTTTGGTTTCTGTCTCATTGACCTGTCCATTGGTGTGAGTGGGGTGTTAAAGTCTCCCATGATTAATGTGTGGTTTAAGCTTTAGAAGAGTTTCTTTAACAAGTGTGTGTGCCCTTGTATTTGGGGCTTAGATATTCAGTATTGAGATGTCATCTTGATGAATTTTTCCTTTGATTAGTATGTAGTGTTCTTCCCTATCTTTTTTTTAATTAATTTTAGTTGAAAGTCTATTTTATTTGATATTAGGATGACTACTCCAGCTTGTTTCCTGTGACCCTTTGCTTGGAAAACCTTTTCCCAGCCCTTAACTGTGAGGTAGAGTCTATCTTTGTTAGTGAGGTATGTTTCTTGTATGTAGCAAAATGATGGGTCTTTTTTATAGATCCATTCTGAAAGCCTGTGTCTTTTTATTGGGCAGTTGAGTCCATTGATGTTGAGGGATATTAATGACCAAGGATTGTTACTTCCTGTTATTTTTATGTAGGTGGTGGTTGTGTGTTTGTTTCTTTTGGTTTAGCTGCAGTGGAGTTTTTTGTTTCCTTTGCTGTACTTATCTTCTCTGGGTTGGAATTTTCCCTCTAGGATCTTCTGTAGCACTGAATTTGTGGATAGACATTGTTTAAATTTGGTTTTGTCATGGACTATCACTATCTTGTTTTATCTATCTATGTTGATAGAAAGTTTTGCTGGATATAGTATATGCTGGCCACCCATGTTCTCTTAGGGCTTGTAGGGTCTCTTCCCAGGCCTTTCTGGCTTTTAGAGTTTCTGAGGAGTTAGGTGTAATTCTGATGGGTCTGCCATCATATGTTAGTTGACCTTTTTCTCTTACAGCTTTTAATATTTTTTCTTTGTTCTGTACATTTGGAGTTTCAGTTATTTTGTTGCGAGAGGAATTTCTTTTCTTTGGTTGTTGTACTGATTTCTTCAATAGAGTCTTCCACGCCTGAGATTCTGTCTTCCATCTCTTCGATCCTATTTTTGATACTCATGTCTGTAGTTCCTGTTCTCTTTCCTTGGTTTTCCACCTCCAGGACTGTCTCTGCTTGTGTTTTCTTTATTGCTTTCATTTCCATTTTCAGGTCTTGAACTGTTTTACACATTTTCTGTTCCAATTTGGTTGTCTTGCCTGCAAATCTTTCATAGCTTTGTCTCTTTCCCATTCATGTTTGACTGAGTTAGCTGGAGGTCTCTAATGGACTTACCCATTGCTTTCATTTGTAAAATTGTGATTTCTTTAAATTCTTTCAGGGATTTATTTTCTGCTTGTAAGGCCTCTATCATTTTCTTCACTGTAGATTTTTCATCATTTTCATGTGTTTCAGCTATGGTGGGATGGTCAGGGCTTGCTGTACTAGCATAGCTGAATTTTGCTGGAGTCATATTTCCCTGACTTTTGTCAGTTCTGTTCTTTCTCTGGCCTTTAGCCGTCTGGTTGTCCTTAGCTGTTTATCCCTAGTGCCTTCTGGACTTGGTGCCAAGGAAGGAGCATTGGTGTAGAGGCTTCATAATCTTGGTGGCCTATAGCTCTCCACAGGTTGAGTGGGGCCTTGTGGTGAGGGCTGGTTCTCAGTAGGCCTCCCACAGCTCACCTCTTCCTGTTGTATCCCAATTGGGTACTTAGGTCAGGGGTTGGAGTGGGATGTGTAATTCCTGCCTGCAGGTTCCTGAGATCCAGCTGGTCTTCTTAGTCATGTTGGTGGGGTTCGGCAAACCACAGACTGTAGGTTAGAGCTGCAGTTTCCTTATAGCTTGGGCATTAGGACTGTGATTGTGGTCCTCCCAAGCTACTCCCAGGGGGGTCCTCAGTTTCAATGTGTGCCTTACAGCCAGAAGCACTGTGATCTGGTATAGCCCATTTCACCCAGGTAGTGAACAATAGTCCAGGGTTGTTTCACTGCTCCACGGTCAGAGTTCTCTGTGTTGTAGCCTTGGTGTTCAGCTGAGGGTCAAGGCAGGGGCTAGCAAGGAGTTTCAATGTGGAGTTCACACCCTGTCCACAGTGCTTGGATTTGGGGAAGCTCAGCTGCCTTTTCTGGCCAGAATCACTGTGCTTCTGTCCAGCTCACCTCAGCTGGCAGAGCTTCTGACAGTTTCCCTGTAGCTAGGGTATCAGGACTGTGGTCCAGACCATGGATGTGGTCCTCCCAGGCTGCTGTCAGGGGGTTTCCCTATTTCAACCTGTGCCTCTCAGTCAGAGGGGGTCTAGGGTCCAGTGCAGCCCACTTGCTCGGGTAGCATGCAATGGTCCAGAACTGCTTTACTGCTCCAGGCAGAGATCTCAATGCTGTGGACTGAGGCTGTAGACTGAGTGCCTTGCCAAAGTGGGCATGGGCAAGGAGTTCCAATATGGAGTTCACAAGGTGTCTACATCACTTGGACTCAGGGGAAGCTCAGCCACCTTTTCCCTGCCTGAGGCACTGTGTTCCAGAGCAACGTTTCTGGATCAGTGAGGCTTCTAACAGTTTCCCTGTAGCTAGGGTGTCATGACTGGGGTTATGGTCTTCCTAAGCTAATCTCAGGGGGGTCTCAGGATCAACCTGTGCCTCTCTGTCAGAAGCTCTGTGGTCCAGTGCAGCCCACTTGCTCAGGTAGCATGCAATGGTCCAGAACTTCTTTACTGCTCTAGGCTGAGATCTAGATGCTGTACCCTGAGTGCCTAGTGGAGTGCCCAGCTGAGGGTCCAGGCAAGGGCAGGGCAAGGAGTTCCAATATGTAGTCTGTATCCTGTCCACAGTGTGCTTGGGCTCAGGGAAGCTCAGTGCCTATTAGTTCTCCCCCAGTTACCGGTCAGCCAGATGCCACCATGTTGCAAATCCCAGGGAGAATTGCCCTCAGTCTTACTATAGTTCCTCTGCTGGTCTACTTTTGGGTTTCAGAATGTCTGCAGGAAGCTGTGGACTTAGGAAACTGAGGAGGACCTCTGCTTCTAGGTCGAATCTGCAGGTTGGTGTCCTGAAAAGATCCGATCTATTGGCTCTTCCAGTGCAATGGGAAGTGCTCTGTCTCCTGTGTCTGCTCTCTCTGTTCTTCCAGTGTCCAGTACAGAGTTCTTTATTGTCCCTGTCTTTGTTGGGCAAGCCCAGATAGGCTTCTGCCTCTCAAACTGCGGTTCAGCAGGAGTATATCTCTGTGGTGGTTCAGTCGGTCTTCCTAAGGATCAGAATGTGTCCTAGCTTATCACCACCATCTTGCTGAGTCTACTTGATTTTTTTTTTAACTATACATTTTACTTCATTCTCAAAAGGTAAAATAACCATAAAAGTTAACCCTTTGCAAAGTTGGGAGACAGCTCATTTGGTCAAGTTCTTGTGCAAACACAGAGACTTGAGTATAGTCTCCAGAAGTCACGTGAAAAGTAGAATGTTCAGCAAATGTCAAAGATCCCAGCGCTAGGGCAGAGGACACAGGAGTCCTAGAGTCTGTAGACCAGTCATCCTTGGGACTTTGGTGAGCTTTAGGTTTAGTGAGAGATCCTGTCTCAAAAACAAAGATGTGAAACAATTGAGGAAGACAGCTGACCTCTACACTCAAATGGGCATCCGAATGAACATGTACACACATGTATATATGTATATATACATATATATATACACACACACACACAAAGACACAAAAGTAAATTATAAGGAGCAAAATCAAAGGAAACAAATACATTCAAAGTAATAAAAAGGCAGTGTGGTGTAGTTAGATACAGTTTGTCACTTGTGTGTCAGGGCTAAGGCAAAAGGCACAATGACATTCATCACTGAGGAATGATTTAGCCTCTAAGTCCTACTGCTAAAGGAATTTCCACAATTGTGGATATTTTTTATCCTCTTGATTAAAATACAAGTAATTTGTGTGTATGAGGAGTGTTTCCATTGAAGAAATTCAAGTAAATTCAGAGAAAACTGTGTTTTATTAAGTTAAGTTTGAGTAACTATTGAGAAGTTTCCTGGCTTGCATTTCTCTGTAGACAGGATTAATGCTGGCATCCATGTGTTTAGTTCATTCGTTAAAAATTACCACTCAATCAACAAAACTTTTTATTATGCAAAATTTAAACATAGAGTCCCACCCCACCCCAGACAGGTTTTCTCTGTGTAGCCCTAGAACTCACTCTGTAGACCTGGCTCGCCTTGGGCCTTGAACTCACAGAGATCCACCTGGCTCTGCCTCCCTAATGCTGGGATTAAAGGTTTGTGCCACCACTGCCTGGCACACATAGATGTTCTTAAGAGGAGTGGTTGATGAGGTGGCTCAGCAGGTAAAGGCACCTACTACTCTCACATTGCAAACCTAATGGCCTGAGTTCAATCTCTAATACTTATATAAAAATGAAAGGAGAAAAATGACTCCACAAAGCTGTTCTCTAACCTCTATATGTGTGCCTTGGCACATACATGCATGTGCATACGTGTGTGTGTGTGTGTGTGTGTGTGTGTGTATACAAACCAACTTAGTATCTTCCTGAGTCTTCTTGTCAATAATTGTGTTAATCTGTTTTTCATTACTGTAATAAAATGCTTCTTGTTAGGTGTGTGTGTGTGTGTGTGTGTGTGTGTACATGCGTGTTTTTTATATGTATATACATATTTACATGATGTGTGTGCATGTATAGTCAAGTTCATGTGCATGTGTGAGCAAGCATGTGTGTATGGAGACCAGAGATCATCAACACATTCTTTCCATGATTACTCCCTACTCTCTATCTTTATTTTTTAAAGATTCATTTTATATTTAATTATGCATCTGTGTGTATGTCTGTTTGTGGACACATACATAAACTTGTGTCCTGGTGCCCATGGAGGCTGGAGGTGGCAGATACCCCAAGAGTTGGAGTCAAAGGAGTTTTCAATGGCCTAATGTGGGTGCTGGGAACTAAACTTGGGTTTTCTTTACAGTAGAACATATCCTTAATTATTGAGCCATCTTTCCAGCTCCTATCTTTATTTTTGAGGCAGAGTCTCTCACTGAACTTGTTGTTTTGCTAGGCTTTCCAGCCAATGAGCTTCAGGGATCTGCCTGTCTCTTTTAACACACACACACACACACACACACACACACACACACACACACACACACAAACACACACATCAATGACACTGGGGATCCAAACTCAGATATTTATGCTTGTCTAGCAGGCACTTCATGACTGAGCAAGCGCTGTGGTCCCAGGCTAGGTGCTTTATAAGGAAAATAAAACTTAAAATAATAATACCTAACCTCCAGTTTTCAAGACCCTGAGGAGCACTTTTTGGCTGCACTGCATCTCTGTAAATGGCATGATGGTGAGAGGAAGCAGTCGCAGGGTAACATCCGAAGTTTATAAAAACCCCTGTCTTAGTTAGGGTTACTATTTCTGTGATGAAACACCAAAAACATAGCAAGTTGGGGAGGAAAGGGTTTATTTTGGCTTACATTTCCAAATCACTGTTCATCATTGAAGGAGTCAGGACAGGAACTCAAACAGGACAGAAACCTGTATGCAGGAGCTGATGCAGAGGCCGTGGACGGGTGCTGTTTACTGGCTTGGTCAGCCTGCTTTCTTATAGAACCCAGGACCACTAGCCCAAAGATGGTACCACCTACAATAGACTGGGCTCTACCCCACCAATCAGAAAATGCCTTACAGCTGGATTTTATGAGGCATTTTCTGAAGTGAGACCCAAAGTAAACTGTAGCACTCTCCTTCTGCTCCTTAGACAGGGCATGGACCAAGCTGGATTCCTTAAATATTTACTTTTCAGAGGTTGAGGGTTGGATTTGAAACTGAATCTCAAGTAGCCAGGCTGGCCTTACTCACTCTTTAATGGAACCTGACCTTGAAATCTGGACCTTGACCTTGCTTCTCTGGAAGCTCAGCAGGCTTCTACCACACCCAATCTAACTTGTTATATATATATATATATATATATATATATATATATATATATATATAT
>CAJQZJ010001896.1:8550341-8595280 GCA_907164525.1 Lophiomys imhausi
CTGCGCGCTCCGCGCCGCCGCCGAGCCCCCTCCCCTCCGCCGGAGCGCGCAGCGTGGCCGCCGCTGCCGCCGCCAGTCCCGCCGAGGCATCCCGCGCCGCACCGGGCCTGGCTGGGCTGGGGGCGCCGTTGCGACAGCCGGGAGGGGAGGCAGGGCCGAGGACGCGAGGTGGCGACAAGTCGCGTTTGGCCCCAGGTAAACGGGGGTCCGGCGGCGGCGGCGGCGCGTCAAGCGCCAGCGCTGGGGTCACTGTGGCCGGGAGCTGGGGACACGGTTAGCCTGGGGTGGCGGGGTCTGGGAGGCCTGGGGGAAGAAGAGGCAGGGATGTCTGGGATGAGCCTTCTGTTGGAAAGCTGGTAATGATGGGCAGCAACCTACCCAGGTAATCCCAGAACACGGATACCCAGGTGAAGCCTGTTGTGGGCGGCAGCACGCCGCCGGGGCGGGGGGGGGGGGGCGATGACGAGCATCCCCCCCCCCCCCCCCCCCCCCCCCAGCCCCAGCGACAACTGCAAAGTTGCTTGTATTCGAAAGCCCACCAGGTACCCCAGGAAGCCTAGGTTAGAGTGCAAGGGAGTCCAGAGCCAGGAAGTGGCCCAGCTGGGATCTCAGTTTTACTTTGTCCTATTTCCAGGGCTGGACTTTCAGGGACCCTAAAGCATTTTTGCTCTGTAACTCTTAAGTGGAGCCACACATGTACCACAGAAAGAAATCAGATGTTTTCCTTAAGCGATGTGTGTCTTTCCTGGGATATCCATTTTCTGGGTTAGTCTCAAATGGCCAGACCCATGTTCTGGTCTTTAAACACCTTTGGTCCTGCTGGGCCTACTGTCTGCACTAGTTTCTCAAACAAACCCTTATTCTTAAGGCTTTTGGAGCAGCCTGTCTACTTTTCTTTCACTGGCTTCTGTTCATTTGCTTCCTAGCACTTAAAAGGGTTCCCATCATCTGTTTTTATTTCTTCTAAGATCCTGTCCATGTAACTAGTTCCTGCATATTCTTGACGCGAGTGCGCTCGCGTGTGTGTGTGTGTGTGTGTGTGTGTGTTTATAACACTATCCTCGTTGGTTAGCATGGTAAAACAAAAATTAAGGGCTGTGTTGTTTTTCGGATAAACTCATTAAAAATTCCGCATGTGTGATTGGCATCTTGGTGGGGATTGCTAAGATCGCTATCACAGAGGGCCTGAAGTGCCAGGCTGAGTGAGTCAAAGCCTAGCCTGTGACAGAAAAGGGGTTTCAAATGGTGGTGAAGGAGAGAGGGAGGTGTGGGCAACACCGCAATACACAGGGTTCCAGAGCGATAACATCATCCTTGTGGTGACAGGTGGTCTCAGCACACGGAAAGCTGAGTCAGGAAGATGGCAAATTGGAAACCAATCTGGGCAACACAGAGCAGAACCTCAAAGTTAGTCCAGAGGCTTGGGCTTTGCATTTGGAAATCGCCGGGGATCTGCTTAAAATGAAGCTCTTACTCAGTATGTCCAGAATGTGTCTAGATAGTGATACTAATGTTGGCTGTTGGCCCCTACTTTGAGTAGCAAGGCCTTTGAAGACAGTTTGGACATCTTTGCAAAAATCTTAAGGGAATGCCTTTCTTGGTACACCTAAATGGTCAAGAGGAAGTCACTGACTGGGCAATTCTCTAAATATATGTGCAAGGAAAAAAAAAGAGAGAGAGAGAACAGTGTGTTTGAGAGGGTGCACTTGTTAGGAACTGTATTTTGATCATGGTAGCTGATACAAGCTTGGAGGTGAGTAGTGGCTTCTGTTAGTTATTGGCTCACAGACTGAGTCTGTGAAAGTATTTCCCTACCCTCATGATCCTAATAAGCTGCAGACATCCCAGGCAGAGAGAGAAAGAGGGAAGGAATGAAAGTGTTTCTGGCATGTTGGTTGGTTCCCCCTTTAAGTAGCTTTCTAGAAGACCTACATTGTAGCAAACACAATGTGATGGACTCAGCACTCTCAGGAAAAAATAAAGGGACCTTTTTCTTTGTTTAAAGCCAGATGCATACATAGCCCCAGACAATGAGATTTTGCCACCATGTGGGCTGTACTTTCCAAACTGTAAGGAAATAATTTACAATCCATGAAGACACCATAAAGACCCTGGGTTCTTTATGTTGATATTAAAGGCTGCTTCTATATACCGAGCACCCAGATGCCAAACACTGTGTTAAACAACAAAGTGTTTGTAATGTCATTGCCATGGCCATGTGTGGTATGTATGGTTATAATTTCCACTTTGCAGATGAAACAGTGTGGGCATGTGGAGTATACATGTGGTGATGGGGGTTAAAATACCATTCCTCAGGTTCCATCCACCTTTTTGTTTTTGAGACAGAATTTCCCACTCTTCCACTGGTGAAGAGCTTGCTAAATAGCCTGTTCTCTTCTGCCTGGGTAACTAGCCCCAGAGACTCGTCTCTTCCCTAGGATTACAAGCAAACTTCCCTGTGCCTGGCTATTTTATTTTAACATGAGTTCTAGGGTTCAAACTTCAGTACTTCTTCAAGGCAAGTACTTTACTGAGCCATTTCTCATCCCCAAACTTTGCCTCTTGAGATGAGAAAGCAATGAGAAAGATAACCAACAGAAAACCACAGGTGCTCAGGACAGAGAAGGGAGAAGGACTTTTCAAAACAATCTAATCCAACTCAGAGGTTTTACAGTCGCATTCATGGCTGAGTGAGAAGTAGGGTCCAGATCCTCTCATTTCAGGTCAGACTCCTCCCCACTGAGTTGGAATATTAATAGCATTTGTTCTTATGAATATAAATGACTCCACAAGTCATTTAACTTCTTGAAATCTAGAATGTTCACATATACAAAATGTGGTATTGATTTTCTATGGTCTCTGAGTCTGCAGTTTAGTTTGTATGTGTGTGTGGGAGGGGAGTAGTATTTAAATGTGTCTGTTTCCGAAATGGAGAGAGCTAATCTTCAGAGGTGAGGAAAAAGAGCCCATGGTTCCCTTGTGCTACAGACAGACAGACAGATGAGTTTTCTGCTGCTGGAGTATAATCTGATGTATTTCTCTTTAGGATATGAGGTTTGGTTTGGTAAAATATTCTCAGCAGCAGTTGGACATGTAAATCAAGACTGGTAGCACCCACGTGCCTACAGCTTTCATTCTCAGCATTTGTTTAATAGATTAAAATAGATTAACATTTCATTGGCCAGGATCAACTTGTTTCCTTTTTACTTCAGACAAGGCTTTCAAATATTTTCCTAGGCACCAAATTGAATGTCTCATATTAAAGGCAAATGAGATTTTTTTTTCCAATAAAAATTTCCATTTTGTTTAAAAGTATTTTTTTTCTTTTGCTCTTAGAAGACTTGGAACCTCTTTGATGCACATAGTGTGACTGGTAATATAAACCAGCTTGTTCAGAGGGACTAGATGGCATATTTTGACACATGCAGCTGTGGCCATGAGTCCATCATGGAAGCCATCTTGCCCACTGCCTCAGGTTTCTGTCTTGGAAAAGACTTCATTGACAACCCCATCCTGGCCCTTATAAGCAGTGAGGCAGAGTTTGGGCCCATTGGATGTTGGGTTATCAGAGCATAACACTGAGCTGTTCTGTGTCAGTCAGCCATAACTTCAAGAATGCAAATGGGCTTTGGAATTAGATATACCATGGCTCATGTCCAAGTCAATCATGGTCTATATATCCCTGGGAAAGTTCTGTTTACTCTGAGCCTCTAAACCTCTGTATCTCAAAGGCCTGTTATGAGGAAGAGTCGGTTAGATGATACCTACTGATAAAAAGTAAAGCACAAGATACATACGTAGCTGGCATACAGTGATTGCTGAAGATGATGACTGTAGGCAGGTGCCTCCGTTCAAATGCTCATACCTCAGTCCAGCAAACATCAGTGACTGAAGACAAGAACAGTTTGATCCCAGCTGACCAAATACCACATAAGACATCTTACATGCTTGCCTGCACTAGCTTGAATGACCATGTATTGTAAAATATGTGCACCAGATTCATGGCACTCTTAAAGAAGCAAGGAACTGCCATGAAACCTGGAACTACATTACCCAACCAGCAGGGCAAAACAGAAACAGAGTCAGAAGTTAGGCCAATGTGACGCAGTTACAGTCCCCTTGGTTTTATAGATTTACTATGAATCCATATGGATTTACTTCCATGTTTGTAATGCAAATATTGATGTTATACTGTGTGACAAAGTGTCTTGAGTTTGAGTTGGGGATAGAGACTATATAAATGGGTCAAGATACAGTTTGTCAAGTGGCCACTCAG
This sequence comes from Lophiomys imhausi, assembly GCA_907164525.1. Taxonomy (NCBI): domain Eukaryota; kingdom Metazoa; phylum Chordata; class Mammalia; order Rodentia; family Muridae; genus Lophiomys; species Lophiomys imhausi. The sequence continues at coordinate 8,554,618 of CAJQZJ010001896.1, forward strand.
GCAAGGTCACATGAGCACATACAGTGGTCACTGGTTTCATGCCACTAGTGCACAAGCCTTGTTCTCTGCAAATTCACAGAGACAGAAAGTTTAGGTTGGGGTGGGCTGGAGGGAGAGGGAGTGGGCAGAGGAGATTAGAGCAGGGCTAAGCATGAATACACAGCATTTGTCCAAAGAGTGATGAAAATTTCCTGAAGTTAGGTAATAGGGACAGTTGAACAATCCTGTGAATGGCCCAAGAAGAGACAATTACAAATAATACAAAATGAAACCCAACTTGTATTAAAGCAAAGCTAGCCCTATGACCTTATTAAAGGATGGATAGTTGCTCAAAAGTGATACAGACTTCTGCTCATAGTTTTCTGGGTGAATGTCAGCCTGTAGGGGCTGACTTCGTGCACTGTCCTGGGAATGGCCACAGAAGTCAGTCTTGTTTTCTGTATGGTCACATGTACAGACTTGCCTCTTGTATGGGCTTCAGTACTTGTGGCAGGAGGATGCTGATGTGGGCTTGGGAGGAGATATAGAGGGTTTCAGCCAGTACCCTATTGTCAGCATACATACTCAGAAAGTGTCGTTTATTTACATGGAGTTTCTCCACTGCGATGTTTTATATGCATCACCTAGTTACTTCTACAAAAACACCCTGCTTCCCAGAGTGGCAACTGCATAATCTAGGCTCATGCAGAACAAAGTGGCAGGGTACGGTGAATATCTCAATTTTGTTTTTAAAAAGATGTGTGTATGGGGTGGGAGGCTGTGTGTACTATGTGTTGCAGGTACCCTCGCAGGTCAGAGGCACTGGAATTGGAGTTAGGGGCAGTTTTGAGCTGCCAGATGTAGATGCTGGGAATGGAACCTGACTCTTCTGCAAGAGCAATATTCACTCTTAACCACTGAGCCATTTCTCTAGCCCTCAATTATTAATAGCTGACAGATAATTTCAGGAAAACCATCAGCATGATGTAAGTGTTAAAAGGGCTGTACCTCCTACTGCAAAGTGGAGAATGAAAAAACAAAACAAAACAAAACCCAACACTATATTCTACACATTTCTCAAATCTGAAAATGCTGAGACTCAAGGTCCCTTGTTTGCAGTTTCGTGCAATGTTTTGTAGGGGTTTTAGGTAGTACATTCAAAACACCCTCATGCATCTGCTTCTGAACAGATGAGAGCTTTTCTAGAAGGTACATTGCACTGGAAAGGTACTTCCAATATTGAGAAGGATCATGCAGGACCAGCAGTGATATGTTGTTGCCATCAAATGTCTACTCGATACTTGTTTAATGAATTAAATACTCAAGTGACTTAAGTCATGTCTCAACACAACTACCTTTCTTAAAAATAGTTATAACGTAATTATGTCAGTTTTACCTTCCCCTTTCTCCTTCTAAATTTTCCCATGTACTCACCTTGTTCTTTTTCAAATTTATGTCCTGTTTTCTGTAATTGTTTATATGTATACACACTTAGTATACATATATATGTATATATATATATATTTAGTACATATAAAACCTGCTCAGACTATATAAGGTTACACACACACACGTTTTGGGGGCGCACACACATGCACACATGTTTTGGGGGCTGACCATTTCAGGGTTGAGACCTCCTGAGCTTTCCCCTGTACACATTAGGATGTCTATTGGTGGTGTTCTTATTCAGTCATGGTTAGGCAGAGCCATGTTGGTGAAAATTCCTAGGTGTAGATTCTCTAACATTTCTGGGAGATACAATCTTACCAGAGACTTCCTATTCTTCTGGCTCTGATGATCTTTCTGCCTGCCTTTTCCACAGTGATCCCTGGACCTTAGGTGCAAGGGTTGTGTTGTAGATGTATCAGTTGGGACTGGGCTCACAACTATTTGTTTTGATTGGTTGTGGTTTTCTATAATGGTCTTCCTCAATTACACAGAGAAGTCTCCTTGAGGAGGAGGGATGAGAACTATACTTACCTGTGGGTATGAGGATAACTATTTAGAATGTGGTTAGAGATTATGTTGGTTTAGTGAAGTGTAGATTCTCCTTCATGATCCATGACTTCTCTGGCAGCCAACTAGTGGGCTAGGTTTCCAGTACTGAACCTTATTTTCCGCTTGTTGAGCAGGTCTTAAGTCCAATTTGAGACCTGTTGACTACCACCAAGGCACGTGTGCCACTACTAAACCCTTGGGGTTATTTGCTAGTCTGGTCATTGTTTGTGATTCACAGGTGTCATAGGTGGGTAGGACTATTGGTTGCTTCCCTACTTGGAAGGTTGCATGGTGCCTTCTTGTTTCATGAGAACTAGCTAGTACTCAGGGAGGAGGCTTTGGAGTCAGATCCCCCATGGGTCCTCCGGGCACTGTGTCTGAAGTGTATGTTTTGAGAGTCTCTTAAACAACTCTGACAACTCAGAAGAAGCCTTCTCTTGCCTCATGTTGAGATCTTTGTTAGTCTTTGGCTTTTGAAGAAGAGTATCATCAGCCAAGATGGGAACATTTCATTTTAACTTCTATTTGCTTATGTATTCGATGATTTACATGTATTTTTAGCTATTCTTAGATAGATAGTTAATAGCATTGTACATCTTTACTGGTTTTTGTTTTTTTTTTTTTTTTTTTAGGTTTTTCGAGACAGGGTTTCTCTGTGTACCCTTGACTGTCCTGGACTCACTTTGTAGACCAGGCTGGCCTGGAACTCACAGAGATCCCCTGGCACAGCCTCCCGAGTGCTGGGATTAAAGGCGTGTGCGACCACACCCGGATTTTTACTGTTATTTTACTCTCCTCCCTCCTTCATCTGTTTTTATCTCCCTCTCCCTCCCTGGTTAAAGCCCTCCTCCATTTCCCCATTTCCCCCATCAGGTCACATGTACCCTGCTAGTCCCTCGCTATTTGTCATCCTGCCCCCCCTCCTACTTTTACAATGGCCCTTTTTACTTCCCTGGTTTCTGCAGTTACTCCAGGTTATGTGTTCACATCTGAAGACCCAGAACAAAGTGAACTTTCTATTTTCCATTTCACTCAAGAGCTGAGTGGACTCCCTCTAGTGGGTAAGCTAGCTAGTGTTGGGATCCTCAGATTTACTTTTGAAGGATCTAGTGGTATGTGGGTGCTTGCACTGGGGTCAGAAGATTAACACATCAAACCTTCACCTAACAGTCCTCCTGAGGTGCTCGGAGCTAGCCATGGATGAGACCTCATTTCTTGCCACTGCATCCTCTCCACTCACTCAAAAATCAATCAGGAACTGGGGAGATAGCACAGTTGGTAGAGTGCTTGCCTTGCAAACAGGCAGACCTGAATTTGAGCTCAAGAACCCATGAGAAAAAGCCACGTGTGTGGTGTGTGCATATAGTCACAGTGGTGGGGAAGCAGAGATGAGCTCACTGGCTAGCCAACCTAGCTGGCCTAACCCAGCAACTCCAAGCCAACGAGAGAAGTTGCCTGAACAAACAAGGTAGATAGCACTTGACGAATGACACCCAAGGTTGTCCTCTGGCCTCCACATGTGTGCACACCCTCACAAATTGGTATACCCCCAAAACACATGCACCATTAAATAGTGCATTGAATATTGTTATTGTCTGCATTTTCTAAGATATAACTTTTGAGGCATGCTCCTTTAAAGTATTTTAAGATATGGAACTGAGAAGTCCATCATTCGGGATGCATCTATTTGTAGATCTTTCTAGTTTGTTGCTTTGTTTTTGGATACGATTTGTGTGCCCTAACTCTTCCATTGTTGTAAGCTTGGTCCATAGTGCAGTGGCATGGGAGGTAAAGCAGATGCTTTAGGAGGTTGGATGTAGTGGGGTGCACTCCATCCACTGAAGGCCCTTTGGCTTGTTCTGCATGACTGACCTGAGATCATGCTAGGTCTGACTCGGTGTTACAGGCATAAAGCTTTAGTATCTCTCAGAAAGCCTCTTGATGCCACCCCCCTCCTTCCATTACTCTCCTCTGGACCACTCTCTGCTCCACCGCTGCCTCGTTCCTTCCAGTGCATTCTGTTCCCCTACTGTGTGTTAGAGCTCCCATACAGTGTCCTGATGAAGATGCTTTGGAGGTTGGCATCATAAGAGTTTAGGCATCTGGAAATGGTGTCTTTTGCCGTTGTACCTGACTGCATAACTGACAGACTTCTACTAGGCTGGAAATAACTAATATTTATAATTTATAATATAAAATTTATAATTTATAGATAACTAATATTCCAGGCAAAATTTCAGATACCTATCTGCCATTTATATATATATATATATATATATATATATATATATATATATATATATATATCCTTTACTGATGAACTTGTCCATTTTTTGCCCATATTTTTCTGTAGGCTGTGCATTATTGCTGACTTTTGAGAGTTGGCATGTTGAGAGCCATTGTGGTTTTAAGTGCTATTTATATCACAGATGTAGTTTTTGTGGCTTGAAATTGAACTGCCTTCAAGTTTTTTTGCCAAGCAAAACACAATTGGTACTGTCATGCATGGTGTCCTTTTCCTGTGCAGTCACTGAATATTCCTGGCCTAGTGTGCATGCAGGACAATGACTTACGAGTATTTTTTTCCTAATAAACACACTTAATGTAAAAAAAAAGTGTATATATTTTCTCAATGTATGAGTCTTTTGTTCTTTATTGTATTTTTGACAAATTTCATTCATGTGTGTATATGTGCCACATGTGCCACACATGCCATATGTGCCATGTGTTCCATGTGTGGAGGTCGGATGACAACTTGTGAGAGTTGCTCCTCACCCTCCACCATGTGCTTCCTGCTGATCAAGCTCACATCATCACACTTGGCCTCAGGTGCCTTTACCCACTGAGCCATCAGGCTAGCCTCTAGTGTATTTTAAAAAGCAAAGGATTTTAATTTTTATCAAGTCTCATTTTTTGTCTTGATTATTAAAGGGATTATAGTTTTGGTGAATTCTTGCTTAAATAATATCACAAAGATTTTTTCTCCTATATTTTCTTCTAGTAGTTTTATCATTTTGGATTTTAATTTAGGATTTTTTTAATGTTCCACATTTAATTAATTTTTACAAATAATTTGAAGTACAGATTGAAGGTTCTTCCCCACCTTTCCCCACGGATATCCAATTGGTCTAGCCCCCTTTGTTAACCTGATTGCTTACTCGGTGGTTTTATATCTTGGTCAAAAACTAATTGTTCATTCATCTGTGGATCCATTTCTGGACTCTATCTTCTGTTCCAGCTAGCTCTTTCAGGATCTTCAAGCCATATTGCATTAATTATTGTGGTTTTACATTGAACCTCAAAAAGAGACACTGCTGTTCTTTCAGTTTTATTCCTTTTCCAACATTTGGCTATTTCTGAGTCATTCCCATTTAAATATGTGTTTGAGAATGAAGTTACCAACTTCTCCCACAATGCCTGCTGAGGTTCTGATAGGGATTGCGCAGTGGACAATTAAAGTCTTCAGAGCACCGTTTCCTCCTTCTCATTTACTTGGTGAGGTGCTTAGTTTTGGCTGTCAATTTGACACAGCTGAGAGTCACCTGAGATGAGAGTCTTGATGAGGAATCATCTAGATCAGATCGGCTTGTCTGTGGGGGATCCTCTTGACTGTTCGTCGTGGTGAGAAGGCACACCCTGAATGGTGGCATCATCCCAAGGCCCTGTCCTAGGTTAGATGGACATAAAGGAAGCTAGCTGAGCTGCAGAAAGCAAGGGGCCGTGCATTTACACACACACACTCTCCCTCTCCCCTCCCCTCTCCTCAACTGTGGATGTGTCATGCCACTTTTAGTTCCTGCCTGGACCTTCTTGTAGTAATGGATTGTAACTTAAAATTCTGAGCCAAATAAAGCCTTCCTCCCCTAGGTTGTCTTTTATCAGCATATTTTGCCACAGCAACAGAAATGAAACCAGAATATTTGGGTCTCCCCTAGTTTCTTTTCACAGATTTGTATTTATTTGTTCATGTATATTGTTTGTCAGATTGATTTAACAGTATTTCATATTTTAAACTATTATAAATAGTATTTCAAGAACCTTTCCTTGCAGCTATTCATTGCTAGTATAAAAAATTGGATTAAATTTTGTAAATTGTTCTTGTGTTTTGAAACTTTGCTAAACTCATCCACTCCAGTAGCCCTTTGGGGAAGTCCCATAGGGTTTAATATGCACTGATTATTGTCTGTGACTAAAAAATGGGTTTAACTTCTTTTCCAGTCTAGGAATTATGTTTCTTTTTTGTAACCTTGGTGATGGGGTCCAAAATTACACTCAACAAGTGATGAGAGCAGGTCTCAGTGGCCTCTCTCATATCACTGGGAAGTGTTTGGCATGTCACAATTAAGCATGACCGTAACTGTGAGTTGTTGTAAATGTCCATATGTGAGGGTTCTCCATCTTTTAAAGTTTGGGTGTAAACACCAGGTTTTACAGATGTCTCTTTGCTTCTATTAATATTACTGTGGAATTACTTTAAGAATGTTTACATTTGTTCACTTTATGTGTGTGAGTGTTTTGCCTGCATGCATCCATGCGCACTATATGAAGGGGTCAGAAGATGGTGTCTGATCCCCTGGAACTGAAGTCATGGGTGACTGTGACTCACCGTGGGGTTTCTGGGAATAGATCCCCAGTCCTATGCCAGAGCAATGGGGGCTCTAAACAACTGAGGCATCTCACTAGCCCCACACTTCGTTCCTAGGTTGTTGTGATGTGAGTTGATTGACCTCCACATGCTATAACAATCTTGCCTTTCCAAGATAAACTCCACTGGGTTGTGACATATTGCCACGTTAGAGCTATGGGGTGGACCTGGAAGGACTGGGAAGTGAGTGTAATCAGGGTACACTATGTGAAATTCCCATTTTCAACAAATGTTACACTTGCTGACATTTTGTTTAGAATTTTGCATTTATATTCATGAGAGTTATTGTTTTCTTTTCAGGGTAAATCAGACTTAATAGTGAAGTACTCACACAATCTCTCCCTCTCTGTCTCATTCTCATTCATATGAAGTATGTAAAGTTTTTTCTTTACGTGTTGTTTTTTCTTTACGTGTTGTGTAGAATAAACTTGTGAGGACAGGGACTGTTCTTTGAGGAATGCTTAATTATATTCCAATTTTTAAAATAGATAAATAACTGTTTTAATTATCTGATTCTTTGTAAATAAACATATGTAGTTTGTGTTTTTCAAGGAGTTGGTCCCATCAGCTTGGTGGCATTCCCTTTGTTGTCTTCTGTGTATCTATAAAAACAGTACTGATGTCACCTAGTTCAACTCTGACATCAGCAATTTGTGTCTTTTTGGTTTTTCCAAGTTCTGTAACTTAGACTTAATTGATTTTTAAGACCTTGAAGAATCACATATTGGTTTCATTGATTTTTTTCCCCCCCGATGTTGTTTTTGTCTTATTGTTTTCTGACCTGACCCTAGTCTCCTTTCTCCTTAATTTGTGTTCAGTTTTGTTCCCTCATTTAACATGGGAGCTAAATCCCTTAACTTGAGGTCTTTATTCTGATGTATGTGCCATAAACTGCCTTCTCTTGTTTAAGCAGCATCCCATGAATTTAGTGTGTGTGTGTGTGTGTTTTTGTGTCCGCTCATTGCAGAATGTTTCTGATTTCTCTTTTGTTAATTCTACTCATGAAAGAACATACTTATGTGACTCAAACTCCATTACATTTATTGGTACTAGTTTTATGGTCTGGGATATGCTGTGTCTCAGCTAAAAAAATAAACCTCACATGCACTTGATAAGAGTGTATTGTGTGTTCATTGAGTGGAATGCTCCATAAATGTCAATCAGATCAAAGATGATTGACATTTTGTTAAAATCCTTATGTTCTTTCTGATTTTTTTTTCTTTAGTCTGCTTGACCTATTGATTACCACGAGAGGAGTGTTAAATCTAACTAATTTCAATTCTGGGTTTTTATATTTCTCCTTGAACTGATAACCATGTTGGTTGTATATTCTAGAATGCTGCTGTCAGGGCCAGAATTTGAAATTATTGTATCCTCTTGGTGTGTTGGCGCTTCTGCGTCGTCAGTTGGTCCTCATGGCTGGTATTAAAAAGAGACACCCTTGTACTGCCTTCCTTAATATGACACTCAAAAAAGACTGTAAGAATTAACTTAGAGACACACATTGTCTGAAAGAGAGAGAGAGAGAGAGAGAGAGAGAGAGAGAGAGAGAGAGATGGATCCTAGGCTTAAATTGTGGGCAAAAGTAGAAGTTACATTGATTTGTAGCTTGCTTTTATGATCATATCCTAAGCATAAGTTTTTTGTTGCTCTGTTTTTATATTTGTGAATTTCACATCATGCACCCAGTTCCCTGTCATCTCCCACCTCCCCTCAGACCCACCTTCCACCCTTGAAGTCTCTCCCAAGATAAAAAAAAAAAAATTCCTGAGCGTACCTTACCATAAAATTACCTTACAATAAATAAGACTGGGAAAAGACTCCCATCAATATAGTTGGAAAGTATAGTAATTAATTCTTTAACGCTGTCTTTTCTTTTTTAAGTGACATCTGGTAGGTAGCTTTTTGCTTGAGTCTATTATCCTGTTTAGCAATCACTAACATGCAGTTGGGATATAGTCTGTTTACATTTAATGAGAATATTGATATCACAACATTTAAATCCATCTTGCAGTTTGCTTTCTGCTTGCTTTGCCTGCTCTCCTTCTCTGATGTTCAGTGTTTCTTTCAACTTCTTGTTAGAGACTTGGTTGGATTCTTTGCTATGCTTCATTGTGACTTTAGGGTTTTCTTGAGGGTCACAGCATGCACCTGTGACTTAAACTTGCCACCATCTGCCCTCAGGTGCTGTTTTGAGTCCTCATGCATAGCATAAGAACTTGTCACAGCGTTCTCAAGCATCTCCTGTGTGTGGCTCTCACAGGTTTTTGTTCCATATATTATGAAACTCACACATTGTTGTTGTTTTAGTCTTAACAATCCAGTAAATACCAATTGTGGGCTTATGTTTGCCTTCCTCCGGAAGGGCTCTGTGACATTTCTTCTGGACATGATGCCTTTTAAACTTTGAGTGCTTCAAAGTGTCTTTCTTCCTTTCTCCTGTGTTTTTCTTTCATTTTTCTCTATTTTAATTTTTCCTTTAATTTAATTTCTCTAGGAATGCCACATTAAGTAAGTTTTGTTGGTTTTTCTCTATTCTTTTTATGCTTTTGATTTCATTTCTTTATTGTTTCTTTTGTCTGCCTTGGATTAACTCCCCTCCCTCGCTTCTCATCCTTCCTTACATCCTTCTTTTAATGAGGCAGGGTCTCAGACTGGCCTGGTTGCTCTGTAGTGAGCTCCCTTTCTTCTGAGTGCTAGGATTACAGGTGCGAGCCGCCATGCCCAGTTCCTTGATGTAAGGATTCATGTTATTGATGGAGACTTTTTCTCTTTTCTAGTATAGGCATCTAATACTGTAAATTCCCCCTCAGCACCAATTGGGCTGCATTGACAGAATTTCTCATCTTACATTAATTCAGGTGTATTTATATTTTAAATTTCTTTACTATTTTTCTCCTTCAGTACTGTTTAATTTTCAAGCGTTTGGAACTATACCCCTTCTGTGTGTGATATATGTACATGTGGATGTGGGTATGTGGACATGTGTGTGGATGCACATGCATGCATGTGTGCACATGGAGGCTGGAAATTGTCAACCAGTAGTAACTCTCTCAATTATTCTCTACTATTTGGGGGGGTGAGGGCCTCTTAGTGAACCTGGAGGTCATGGATTTGGCTAGGCTGGGTGGCCCATGAGCCCTAGGGACCAGCTAGAGTCTCAGTGGCCTGAACCCTGCTTTCATACTGCCCATTAGCTCCTTATGCCTACACATCAGGCACTAGCTGAGCTGTCTCCCCAGCCCCCAAATTTTCTTACTATCTTTCTGTTAAGGGTTTCTTTTAAATATTTTAAGGTTTGTCCTATTGTTTAGTGCATAATTTATCTTGGTGAGCTATTAGAAATATTGTGTGTTCTGTGAAGATGCTATAAATGTCAGCTGGGCTGTATTAGCTGGTTTGTTGTTCATTCCTCTATACCTTTGTTGATTCCTTACCTATGGACCAGGAGGGGAAGGAGCAAATGCCCAAGTGTAATTGTAGGTGGCCTACATCATGCCCTTCAGGCACATTTTTGAAGCCCAGTTGTCCGGGCTACAAGTATTTAGGATGAGACATCTTCCGGGGAGGGGATGCTTCAAGTGTATGCTCCTTTCTTTGTTGCCGATGAATTTTGCTTTGCTTTCCCTGACATTAATATAAGCCACTTTCATTGCTTCCTTGACATTTTTTCTCATTCCTTTCCTTTCAGTTTATTCATGTTTGTGTGTGTGTGTGTGTGTGTGTGTGTGTGTGTGTGTGTGTGGTGTGCACGTGTGCCCCCATGGAAGTCATTTGGATGTCATTACTCCTCAGGCACTGCTCACCTTGGTTTCTTGACATGGAGTCCCTTGCTAGCCGGGAACTCACCAAGTAGGCTAAGCTGGCTGGCTAGGGAGTCCCAGTGTTTACCTGTCGCCACCTCTAGAGTGGTTGGCAGTGGTATTCCAGATATCTGCCCATGTACCCCTCTCCACACTGGGATTACAAACTGCTCCTTTTTTTTTTTTTTTCCTACCTGGGTTCAGGGAACTCACAGTTGCAAGACAAGCATGTTACCACTTTGCAGACTGCAGTTTACTCAGCCCTGGGTTTGTTTAACTCAGGCTACTGCTTGCTGGGTTTCAGTATCTGAGACAACACCCTCTTGGTGTTGCTGGCTTGGGTGGCTGCACTGCGACAGCTGTGTCTTTTGTGTTTGTCTCTCGCTGTTGTCTGTGAGCCTCCTCTCTTGCCAGCTCCTCCCTTCCTGGTCCTCTGTCTAAAGCAAGCCCTTTCTTACAACTCTTCTTTCTGTGCTCATGGGCATTTCAGGGTCCCAGTGTTACCATCTCTAAGTGTGGTCAGTAAGAGGCAAAGGAGAACCTAGGGAGCATCATCCCTGTGTGCCAAGGCCTCCAGCTGGTGTCTGCCTTCTGTCCCTCGTCACCATCATCTTGTGGTTTATTTATGATAGAGGCTCTCAGTGTGCTGGATGGGAAGAATTGGGAAAGCGTGTTCACTGTCTTTCTGGTAGAGGTTTCCTCGGTTTTGTAAGTGAACAGTGTTTTTTTGGCACAGGGCCCTAGATGGACAGGGTTACTTTATCTTTTCATTAAGTTGCAGACATTGTTCTGCTATTCCACTGTCTTTGTACCCGAATTATTTTCTATGAAAAGACTTTGTTCTTGTTCTTTTCCACATAATTTTTTTCTGGTATTGAGCAACTTGATTATACTCTATCCTGATGTAATTGTTTTCCTTCCTTTGTTTGTCCTTGGGCTTCATAGAGATTTAAAAAAATTAGCCGGGCAGTGGTGGTGCACACCTTTAATCCCAGCACTTGGGAGGCAGAGGCAGGTGGATCTTTGCAAGTTTGAGGCCAGCCTGGTCTACAAAGTGAGTCCAGGACAGCCAGGGCTACACAGAGAAACCCTGTCTTGAAAAAACAAACAAAAAAAGAGATTTTAAAAAATTAATTGATTGATTTTTTTAATAAGCTGAAAACATAATGCAATTTTCATAAGAGTCTATAAATGAACTCTGAATATATTTCCCCATTTCCCCTTTTTATGCCAGGCAAGCACCAAGGCATACCATCAGATCCTAATCGAGATTGCATCTGTAGGTTTATAACATGTAACCATTCCTCCTCCCACAGCGGACGACTCAACTGGATTTATGAAAAATACCAACTTTCTTTAACTTGTAGTCTGATGTGTGCTGGTTCCTCTACTGTTTATTCACTGAGTGCGTATCCACACATACCAGGTACAGAGGTACTTTCTGCAGAGACACGATTTGAATATGTGTCCAAGTCAAGAGCCCACCTCGTTTCTCAGAAGACAGGGAGATGATTTCAGGGGACAGAAGCATGTAGAGGAACAGGTGAGTGTTAGGAAGGCAGGCTTGGAAGCAGGGAGTTGGGTTTGAAGTCCATACCTGTTGCTACATGTTGGGAATGTTATTAAAACCTAGAGGGTCCAGTGTATCAGACAGGGAAGGTAATGCTACCTGCATCGTAGGGCTATGTGTGACTTAGATAGGTGAGGGCAGGACATGGTTAAGTACTAATGAAAATGTGTGTGTGTGTGTGTGTGTGTGTGTGTGTGTGTGTGTCTGTATGTCTGTTTGTCTTTGTGTGTGTTTGTTCACATACCTATACATACTCCTGTGAATGCAGGAAGAGGACATTGGGTCCCCTGACATATTCCCTTGAGATCGGATCTCTTACTGAACCTTGGTTTCTGGGGCGGGGAGCTAGGCTTCTTAGCCAGCGTGCTCCCATGATCTGCCTCCCAGGGCTGGTGTAACAGGTGATCAAGTCATCCAGAATTTATGTGGCACCCCAAAATTTATGTGGCACCCCATATTTATATGGGACTCCAAACTCAGGTTTCCATGCTTGGGCAGCAAGCAGTCTCTTATCCATTGTGCCATGTTACCAGCACCATTAAGGGTGAAGACAACCAGGCTGACCTCTAACTCATTGTCCTACGACCTCTGTTTCTTCAGTATTCCCTTCTGGAGTGCACTGAGATGCTGGCAATTTTACTTATTAAAATAGTTTTTGGTTCACAGAAAATGTGAATGGAAAGTACAGGGGACCCCCCCCCCACATGCTTCCGACCCTTCCCTCGATGCCCTGTCTCACAGCAGAGTGCATCCTTTGAAAACACTGCTGTTGCAACATTGCCTCACATCACCACCCTAAGCATTGCTCTTGGTTTTAAGCAGATATATAATGACATGTGTCCACCATTGTGGTAGCACAGAATAGTTTCACTGCCTTAAAAGTCTCCATCTTCTACTTCCATGAGTCCCTGGCCCACTTATCTTAACTGTCTCCATAGTTTTCTTTTCCAGAGTGTTGTAGGATTGGATTCGTACAGTATGTGGCCTTTAGCAGGTGACAGTGGAATAGTAGTATTAAAGAGAAGTGTGCCTGGCATTAAACCATTAAAAGACATGAGGAACATCAGGCACACTTCTCTTTAATACTACTATTCCACTGTCACCTGCTAAAGGCCACCTTGGTTTCATCTGAATTATGGCAGTCATGAGTATAGCAGCTGTAAACATTTGTCTTTTATGAGTTTGTAACTCATAAAGCACTGGGGTGCTGTTTCTTGGTCTTCTGGGAAGAGGACTCCTTGCTTTGTAGGGTGCTGATGGGTTCTGGCAAAGTGTTTGTGCCATTTGACATTCCCAGCAATGAATGTGAGTCTCCATTGCTCCACATCTTTGCCCACATTGGCGGTTTTAGCCATTCTAATAAGTTATGTCATTGTTTTAATTTTCAATTTCCCAATGGCTTAGGATGTTGAGCATATTTCCATATTCTATTTGCTGTCTGTGTGTCTTCAGTAAGATGTCCAGATTTTTTGTTCCTTTTCTAGTCAGGTAATTCATTTTATTGTTGAGTATAAAGTGTTCTTTATATGTGTTGGAGCTGTTCCTATTTTTATTGTAATATATTATTGTCCTAAGTGCCTGCATAAGGGATTTGTTGAGAACTCAGCATAGCCGGGGGTGGGGGGACACATACAAATTTTTCTTCATTTTTTTTTAATTAGAGAGATGAAGAAATTATTTTTTAACCTGGAAAAGAAAAGAAAGATTGCTTTTCTAAGGTACTTCAACCCAGAAAGATTTTCAGACTGTCTCTTACAAACAGCCTGCACTCCATGTTTCTCAGCTGTTGATGAGGAGTGGAATCTACCTCTCAGATCAGTGTCCCTTGCCCTTCTGCAGATCCGCTAGGAATCCAGGGCTAACATTAAACCTGTTAGTAAGTCACCTTAACTTCCAGACAGCTGTTCTGGCCTGAATCATTCTATTCAACCAGTTGTTAATGCTACCAAAGAAAAGCTTGCCCTGCAGTGAGTAAGGAGGTTTTATATTATGCTGTCTGGCCCCCACTCTCCCAGCCCTTCACAGTACATGGATGGGTTTATATTACAGGACTCATTTTCATTTTATGTCTTTTTATTTACACACCAATTCTTTTGCAAGTAATTTTAATTCTCTGCTTTATGAGAGAGGGGCTCTGTGTCTGAGAATTCCCATATAAAAGAAAGAAAATGATTGTTTTTAATGCATATTTGAAGGAAATATAATGGATTTCAGCTACAACAATTTCTCTCCATTTAGAAGAGATGAACACCTAGTTAGATGAACAATGTCATTTCTCCTATAATCGGAATACATCCTGTTTCCATGACAACCTGTACTTACCAGATTGCCTAGTAAAAGAAGTATTTTGATTCTGTCTTTTAAAGGACTTGACCACTTTCTTCATTCCAACAATTTAATTCTATTCAAGCTTTTAACTTCTTTTAACATGAGTTGCTTTTGAGAGTTAGAGCCTGAAGCCTATTTTAGAGGTAAATTTCCTTCAGAGGGGCCTCCCCAGCCAAACGCTGATGAAATAGGAAGTGGGGGTGCCGCCATGGGTCAGGTCATAGTCATTTTCTGGTATGTTCCCATTAAATTAAATCAACAGCCATGATGCCTCAACTTATTAAGACGCTGTTTGATCTGTGGAGGAATAATTCTACTGTTCATTTCCATCTGGACTTTCTAAACAGGAGGTGCCTCTCTCCACTGCTAGTTTATATCTTGTCTTTATGGATGGTCTATGTCCTCTTACAGCTAAATTCTGTTCTTGGAACAGGAGAGTGCTGTTAATGATTTTCTCTCAAAATGAAAAATAGGGAATTATTTGCATCATTAACTATGCTTTTTCAAATTTTGAAAAATACTGGTACTATATCTTATCGACAAGATTATGTTTAATGTAACATAAAATATTTAAGTCCAATATGGTAAGAAAGCATGACCCTTGAGCATTTTATGAATGATAGGGAATTGAGCAAAAATGTGGGAGAAGTCAATCTAGTTCTAAGGGGTCTGTCTAGTGTGTTTAGGAAGAACAAAATGATTCTTTGGTATCCCGAAATCATTGGCAATGATAGCAATTATTGACAGCCTGAAACACTCAATGCAAAGTCGCCAGAGGGCCACCAGGTATCTCATTGTCTTTCAGACCTCAAGTTTTGTAACAGACCCCCCCTGTGTCAATAGGTACATTATCAACCCATGAGAGTGAGTTACCCATCCAAAATACTAAGAAACTTTTAAAGCAATGGTATACCATACAATGTAACAGTATGCATATGCTGTGCAACAAATGAAAATAAAAACAAGTGAGCCATCACCAGGCATCTCTGGGTTTATCATTCCTGCTGATACTTGTCCCAGGTCAGGAGACTTAGTAACTATCCCCCTGCTGACTGTGTCTGCCAGCATCTTCATAGTTACTAATTAGCACTTAGCATGAAAGTTACAGTCCTGAAAATGTTACATACACACACACACAGGGTCTCATTTTAAATCCTGCTTTAGTTTATTTATTGGCTGCCCATCAGTTGATAATGAATTCTCAAGTTTTAGTGTGCGCAGCTCTTTAAAAGTAAAGGACTAGTCTGGGGAGATTGCTCAGTTGGTTACGTTCTTGCCCACATAAGTATACATTCTGAATCCTCAGCACCCACATAAAAATCTGCTAACAGAGGTGTGCTCCCACCTCTGAGGGGGCAGAGACAGGTCCCTGGATTTCACTGGCCTCCCAGCCTAGCTGAATCAGTGAGACCAGGTTCAGTGAGAGACCCTATCTTAAAAAGCAAGGTAGCCTGGACTGAGGAGGCACCTGTTGGCCTGCGGCCTGTACTTGCACATCCACATTAACATATTCACACTCACCACATACACACCACATTGCCACAGAGAGGGAGAAAAGACATATGTGATTTAACAGAATATTTCAACAGGTACTTTGATGAAGACATCTTCCTCCTGCAGGGGTCACTATTCAGACATTTGCCAAGTACTTGCTCCATAAACCCTACTCTACAGTTGTTTGTTTGTTTGTTTTGAAGCCTTCAGAGGCAAGCTCTCAGGGGCCTTAGCTAACTGTGACTTTGAGAAACATGGATCAGCGGATCATTTCCTAATATGCTGTGCCACTCACTTCCTGATATGTTCACTTAGTAAGTTTATATTCTTTGTATCAAAATTTATGTTGTTATGCGGTGACATCAGGTAGAACTGGTGGTGACCTGCAGGCCTCTTCTAACGGCCAGCCACTCCAGTTTGCCAAGCTTTCCAGGGTAGGATACTGGGACATACCATTCAGAGCTCCAACCAGGACAGTCCTAGGCAAATGAGAAGCTTGTCTAGGCTCTGCAGCCTTCACCAACTCCCCCAATAGGGCAAAGGAGAACTCTTCCATCCCACCAGCCAAGACTATGGAAGTCTGGCAGGAGTGTCTAAGGGAACATTGTCAGACTGCTATGTAGTCACAGCAAAGGTCCTTTCCTTAGTTGGAGTTCCTAAGGCTAGGCACATGACCATTATTTCTGAAATGATCAGGGCTCTGTTTTTCAAACAACCGCGAAAGCAGAGTTAGTTCCCAGCATCCACTTTGCCAGAGTGAACGTCCTTGAGTAGGGTAGTCTGTGTCTCTGCTTGGCAGTGCTCTGCATCTCTTTGTATCTCGTACAATGGAACTTTTCCTGATCCTCGGAGGATGGTTAGAGATTGCGGACGGTGGAAAGGAAAAGTCTCTGGTAGTACAGAGGAGATGTAAGCAACACAAATAAAGTAGGCTAACAGGATCAGTAGATCTGATTCTCCCATGAGCCAGGCAGCTGCGGAGAACTGTGATGCAGGAGTGCGGAGGGGCCAGGTCTGTCCTCAGGAGTTCATGCTGAGGCTAAGCTTAGACACGCTGAGGGGTCCAAGTAGGTTTGCTTGAATCACATATATTTTCTTTATTTTATTGTATTATTCATTTAATATTAAATAATTAATATTTAATATTTACTTCAGTTTACATCTCCATCACAGTGTCCTCTTTCCAACCCTCCCAGTCCCACCCTCCCACCCTCTGCCCCCTCTCTCTTCCATCCCACTCCTCTGGAGTGGAGTGTCCCTACATAACAGTCCCCCCGCCCCAGTTCAGCAGTCATATGAGGGCCAAAGGCCCCCTCATACACCGGGGGCCTATAATGGAGCACCACTAGGGCAAAGTGTCTCTTTGATAGGAAACAAAGTCTGTGTTCCTGTTCCCCTTGGTGCATTGGTTGCAGTATAGTTATCCTGTACTGCAAGATAGTTATCCAATTATAAGTGAATAGATGCCATGTGCATCCTTCTGAGTATGGGTTAGCTCACTCAGGATGAGCTTCTCTAGTTCCATCCATTTGGCTGCAAATTGCATGATTTCATTGTTCCTGATAGCTGAATAATATTCCATTGTGTAGATGTACCACAGTTTTTTAACCCATTCTTCGGTTGAGGGACATCTGGGTTGTTTCCAGTTTCTAGCTATTACAAATAAAGCTGCTATGAACATAGATGAGGAAACTTCCTTGTGATTTGGTGAGGAATCATTTGGATGTATATCTAGAAGTGGTATGGCTGGGTCTTGAGGTAGAGCCATTCCAAGTTTTCTAAGATATCGCCAGACTGATTTCATAGTGGTTGTACAAGCTTGCTCTCCCACCAGCAATGGAGGAGTGTTCCCCTTTCTTCACAACCTCGCCAACACAATCACATGTATTTTCAAATGCAGTAAATGTATATGTTTATATATTTCCAAGATTATGTAAATAAAGGTATGTTTATGCACTTCTATTTATATACACGTATGTGTGTGTATCCACATACATTTGGAAATAGGCTTCCAACTGAATTTGGAAAGGTGGGAGGAGGTGTGGAGGATTCAGATGCTAGACTAGAGAAATCAGACCTTAGTCTATGAGAGGCAGTATTTGGGGCCTTGACGAAACAAGGAATAAAACAATGCATATTGTAGGAGGCCAACATGGTGTCCATGGAAAAGAGGAAGAGTGGACAGTGAAAATAAGGCACGCAACATGCTTCCTGAACCCTTTTCAGTTCCTTATCAAATCTGGGTGGGGCACCAGCAGGTGGCAGACCTGTGCACGATGCTGAGACATAGACTTGAGGAGGAGGGTTCCAACCTTACCCTCTGGGACCAGATATTCCAGTTGGGGGGGGGGATGCTTGTGACATAAGCTCTGAAGGAAATAATCAGGAGGGGGCAATTTATGTTCAAGTGGAGGCTTTGGGGGAAGAGACAGGGCCAGGCGTTAGGAGCAGAGGGACTGGTGGGCCAATAGGTACAGATGTTCTGTGGCTCTAGAGGAGTTCTGGGGACAGGAAAGAAGGCAGCTCTGTGATGGACAGGCAGAAAAGACTTAAGTTCTGTTGGCTGCCAGAAAGAGTGTAGCTTGTCCTGAGAGTCACAAGAAGTCTGAAGAGCTTTGGGGTATGGTGGAATCAGTGTTTGGAAGCTTGGATCTAGACTGCTGTGTCAGCTTTTCAGACAGGGTTTAGAGGTAGGGAGGCTGGCTAAGAGAGTGTAGTAGTGGCCTCATATGTCCTTAGCTGAAAGTCAAAAATTGTGGAGCAAGAGTGGGTGGC
Source organism: Lophiomys imhausi (assembly GCA_907164525.1). NCBI lineage: Eukaryota > Metazoa > Chordata > Mammalia > Rodentia > Muridae > Lophiomys > Lophiomys imhausi. Next base: position 8,573,210 of record CAJQZJ010001896.1, read on the forward strand.
ATCCTCAAGAAAGAAGACCAACTCAAGTGTGGAGAAGACAGGACAAGGCCCATAACTGGCAAGTGGGTGGCTATGGAGCTCAGATTGTCCTGGCTTCAACCCCACATTCTCTATGCTCAGTGGCCAATAGACTGCACTCTTTGTTGCAAATGCTTGTCCAGGCTCCACAGGGAAAAATGCTTGTTCCGTACAATTTGTTTTACCTCTTTACAGCTCAGACCCAGACCCTCAGGGGCCAATAGAAACTCGGTCGGTAACACTGGTTAAGCTTTTACTGTGTACAGCTCATAAAGGAGGGCAGTCGGACCAAAGGGAGCTCATGTTACCATCTACCTCCCTGTCTTGGACAAGGGCTAAACAAGTTTAATGTGTATGGATTTTGCAGTTAAAGCCTAGTTTAGACTCAGTCAAAGAAACTACTATTAAAGTACACTACAGTCTCCCCTCGCCCCACTAGAGTCCCAGGCTAGTTCCATGTCCACCCCACCCCATCCAAGTCTTGGCTTTAGGGCTGAGCAACTGTAAAAACTGGCTTTGCTGGAGGCTATATATGCAGGCCTGTGCCTTAGGCTTGTGCCTTCTAGCACCTTGTAGTCTAGCGATTCTGGGGACTGCCACCTAGTGGCCGCACACATCCTTTTTCTTTGAAGTTCCTAGGTGGAAGACAGGCAGGCTGGCTTATTTATAGCACCACAAGATGTAAACAGGAAACTTCTCAGCCTTGGAGAAGGAGCCCAGCAATGTAAACAGCATATTGCCAGTGAGGGCCTGCACCCACCCAACAAACAATTAGCATATGACTAGAGATCTAGCCATATACGTTACCCTGGTCTCTGTGACACAGATTTCTCCTGTCTATATTATTCACTGGTGTTCTCAAGATGGTGGCATTTGCATAGCAGATATGCAAGCATTCACTAGACAGAACATTGGCAACATCTTTGTGGCATGTACACATTTTCTCACTTGATGGTTTGAGGGATCTGAACTGCGGGGATACCCTATTGCTCACATGTGGAACCTTGGCACATGTGACTGGACTTGCTTGTCTCAAAGTTTCACTGCTGGGATCGACTCACTCTGTGCTGAGTTTTGTATGTAGCGTTCCCACTATATAGACACATGGTAGAACTGTCTCCTCTCAAAGAAACCACCAGATATTTACACCCATGTTGTGACTTTAGAATAGAAGGTCTGCTTCCTTGTGCTATAAGAGTGCGTAAATGAAGGGAGTGTCTCTAGGCTGCCCTAAACTATGACTTGAATAGTCTTTTCATGCATCATTCATTGTTTAAAGGCGGGAACTGAGTTAGCATCCTTGCCTTCCCTGCCAACTCCAACATTCTACTGTTTCTGTGCCTCCCAGGGAGCCGGATATGAGTGGAAGAGAGAGGACAACTTGTTACTAGGCAACCAGCACCCCTCCTCACCCATGTTACCATGGTGATGATGAAAGTTGGGCTGGTGGGATTACCAGCTCCTGCTAATTGCACATGAGCACTCAAGGTCTCTGTCTCTTTCTTGCTTGCTCACTGGCTTCGACTCTCTTGTTCTTCTAAGAGAGCTTCTCTCTCATCTGTAGTCTCCCTGGGGCATCACTGGTACACTAATGGAAGGCAACTGGAAATGGAGCCTGCCTGTGCCTCTGAGTAGCTGTGTGACCTTGGGCAAGTTACCCAGCTTCTCTGGGCCTCCATTTCCTCATTTGGAAAATGAAGGGGTTGGAATGCTGATCCCTGTTGAAGGTTCTTCTCAGCTCTCAAATTCTTTGATGCCTAGGGAGCATGTCAGGGGAACAGACCACACTGTTACCAGGCAACCAGCCGGCACCCTGCCCAAGTTGCCTTGGTGACTGGATACTGGAGGGGAGGGGAGTCAGTGCTGCAGCTAATTGCTTAATTATTTATGAGTGCCTCAAGTCCTTTCTGTTGTTTTTGTTGCTAGGGGCTGTGGGGTCACCTTCTCCTCTCTCCTGCCACCCCAAGCATCTACATTGTGTGCTATGCACTGAGAGAGCACACTGGCCTGGATCTCGAGCAACTCACGTTCTAGTTCTGCCTTTGTCATATCCCAGAGCAGTGGCCTCAGGTAAGTCAACCACCTCTCTGGACCTCGAGTTTCCTCTGTAGCCTTCCTCTATGGCTGTGCGTTTGTTTAGGGAACACAAAGTGCCCTGTCTACCCAGAGGTTCTGGCTCCTGCCATCTACTTGCAAAGTGGGGAATACAAGTGAAATGTTCCTAATATGATTTCACTGAACTGTAATTTTGAAGCATAATGAAAATCAACATGTGTTCGGTGGGAAGGAGACAGAGTGCTCACCATCGTTTCCTTGCCTTAGCCACATTGCCTGAACTCTTAATTTTAAGTTAAGGTCATTTATATTCTACTCATTATGTATCGGCAGCTTCCCAAACAGATTTCAGGCCTTCACAGTATATAAGATATAGACGTGCAGTTAGACTATTGATTTAAAAATAGAAATAAACTCAAACATATAGGAGCTCCTTCCTCATTGATTAATATCCATGTTATGATCTAGCGACACATGTAGTTTTGAGCACCTTAGAGACGAAAGCAAAGGAGTGATATATAATGCAGAAAAACGTCCAGACTCCTTCTGGTCCCAAGTACTGAAAGGAGTTTATTATGTGGCTGTTTATCTCATAGGAACTGCGGATGGAAGTGTAAAGCTAGCCCTTTCTGGCTGAGTATAAGGGAGAATCAAACTGCGACAGTTTGACTAGTTGTGATTATTAGGAAGCAGCCATCCTCTCTACTGGTGCCTTAGAATTTCATACAGATAAATGTCACCTAGTAAGTCTGAATCCTCAGAGTCAAGTGTTATGTATAATTCACATACAGGGATATGTGCTTATCAGGTACAACTTGGCCACATGGATCAGGTTTTTAAATGTGGGCAGCTGTTCTCATCTTGAGCCTGCATGGATGAGGATGCAATTACAAAGATGCCTAGAATGGATTTACTTACAAAAGAAAATGACTACAAAGTACATACTGTTGGGGGGTGCTTCTTTACAATGGGTCCTGTTCACTCCCTCGGTGAAGTAGATCTGTGTGTCTTGATATGGAGGAGACAATGCCAAGTAAGAAGAGAAAGCAGGGTTGATGCTAAATGCATCTGTTTCTTCTATAAAAAGATTTGGAGATACAGCTTAAAAGCTAAGATGTATGTTTGTATGCACAGATGTGTGTATTACCAGAAGCTGTTAGCACCAGTTTGCACTGGGACACAGCTTGATTGTCCTGGGAGAGGGTGAGGCCTCCTCTGTGTGACTTATTTTTACTCTCAGGACCTTTATTCTCATTCAGATGGGCAGTAGAGGCGGCAGCAAAAATCCTAACTCTAGAGTCTTAACACACTTGTTCAGATCCCAGCTTTACCGTGTTGTTTTAGTCATGTGACCTTGGAGTTAACCTTCCTACCTATTCTGTCCCTTATCTATAAGATAGGTGGATAGTATCTTCCTCATCACATTATTTAAGGGATATACAAGCTAGTAGAGTACGGTAAACCGCTCGCTCAGAATGGCTTTAAGAATGCTGTGTGTGTGTGTGTGTGTGTGTGTGTGTGTGTGTGTGTGTGTGTGTGTGTGTGTTGTTTTGAAAAGGTTAGAGAAAGATTAAACACCAACAAATGCATCTGACCAGAGGGACCCTGGTATCTCAGTGATGGAAAACTTGCTCAAATAGTCACATTTCCAGGACCTTGTGCTGTATGGAAGTTACATTCCACTAAGGGATCACAAAGCACACAGGCTGTGTTGTGGTCATTCTATCTTGCCTTGGCTAACTTGTGGGGAGGACCCCTGCCCTGGGTTCAGGACAGCCTGTCATGACTCTTGATGCTATAAAGCCCCTATCCCATTATGTCCTCCAGCTGTTCTCCCTCAAACAGAAAGCAAAACGAATGCTGTCAGGTAGAAAATGGACTCCATGTGCCCAGCTTTTGGAGGCCAGAAAGGTACTATCTGTAAATTCAGGTTAAAGAGGGTGTCCAGGGCTTCCAGCGTGGCTCCAGGCCTTTGCCTTTCTTTTAAAGAAGAGAGTAACAGAGACCTAGGAGGAGCCTTGCCTGAGGGCTCCTCTTACTGCGAACTCAGGAGTCTTATGGCTACAGTAACTTCCTGGATTTTCTCAAGTGTAGGCTGTTTGTGCAGAATGGCAGCTCCCTCCCCCTGCCTCTGCCGTGCTTGGAGGCACACCTGGAGAACTTTCGCTGACTCTGGGGACTCTCTTGGAAGGTGGGCATTCCCTGAGCACATCATGGCTCCAGGGATGGATGGAAGGAAGGAAACCCCATCCCTTATAATACAGTTATGCAACTCTATTTTGACCACTAGTCATGCGAAGCTTCAGTACAACTTCACAGCCTCAGTTAGTTTTGCCCGATTCTATCTTCTATCTAATACCTTGTTTCTGCACTCTCAGACATTGGAGTCTCTTTATCCGTTTGGCCATTGGTCCCCTCTCCATCTATCTGTCACATCCAACTGTTTTTCCATCTGCCCTTCCATCCCTCCTCCAGCCATCTGCCAGCCTTCCCATCCAGCCTTCAGATTGCTGCTGGTATGTCAATCCATCTCTCCTTTCTCCCTCGCGCTGTTGGGCTCTGATCCGCACTGATCCATTGGCCGGACCTTCCATCTGTCCTTTGCTCCAGCTGCGGGGCCAGCCGGGTGACTGTTGCTCTGCCCTTCTCCCTAGCGTCCACTGCTCCCGGCGCGGGCCCGCCGGCCTTTGTTGGGCAGGGGCAGGGCCGAGGCCGGCCGGGGCGGGGCGCGGGGCGGGGCGGGGCTGGTGCCGGGAGACTACCAAGCGCTCGGGTCCGCGCGTCCGCGGCCTGGCCGGCGCAGAACATGGCGTTGCCCCCGGCCGCCGCACCCCCCCGGGGCTAGCGAGCCTCTCGGCCTGCCGCTGTCGGGGCTGCGGCCGGAGCCGGACGGTGTCCCGCTGCACTCGCCCTGGACCTTCTGGCTGGACAGGTGAGGGCCGCGCCCCGCTGCTTTGTCTCGGCCTCGTCCTAGCCCCAAGCGCGCCTCTGCCGGAGCCCTCGCTCGGGCGCAGCAAGAGTTCCGCGCGTTCCCCGATAGTGTCTAGCCAGCCCGGCAGGGAGTAGCGGTCGTCCGGGGAAGGCGGCTCCGTAAATCACTACCCCGGGTGCTGGGCTTGCTCGGGGACGCGACCTTCGAGGTGACAGCAATCGGAAAAGTCGGCCAGCGGCAGGGAAGCGAAGTGTGTGTGTGTGTGTGTGTTGGGGGGGCGGCTGGGACCTCGCTGGGGCACCTGCGCCCCGGCCCAGGCAGGGGTTCTGGAGTAAGCTGAGGCTTCTGTGATACAAGACAGATTTGCAGGACGGTTCAGGTCCCCTGGCCTCAGAGGCCTCAGCGGCATCCTAGTCTAAAATAGAAACTTCTCATACCACCCTGTATCTCCATCCTGCCTTGTTTTTCTCCACAATGCTCAATGCCGCCGTGATCTTCCAGTGTGAACTTATTTTCAGTTTGTCATGGGGGGTGGGAGGCTCCATCGCTTGCCGTGAGCGAGATTCATGGAGCAAGCAGATCTGACTTTGGATGCATGCAGAGTCCCAGCATGTAGCGAACAACTAGTTTTGTTGCATGGATGGATGCATGGATATCCACCCACTTCTGTCATTCGTGCACGCATAGTGATAGTTAAAGTTGTTTCCAAAAGTGTGTGGGAATTTTGATAAAACCCTGTTTAACATGGTTTAAGAGTTAGGAGGAAGCATTTGTGACAGTTTCCGGAGATACTTAGTCTTACACTTTACATACACACACACTCTCTCTCTCTTAACCTTTGCACCAATGCCTGCAAGTTTTTTAAAACTAATACTCGTGTTTTGAGCAAAGACAGTTCTTTGCTGGTGGATTAGCCCCTACCTGTAAGAATGGACACCTGGTGCCAGTTTGTTTTCTGGGGATACAGAGAAGTTGGGGGTAGAGGAGACTTGCAAAAACATTTTCACTTTCATTCTGAGTTTCCAGAATTTGACTGTCATAACAGGAGTGGCTTTGGGTTTTGGCAGTCATTAGCAGAGTGAACTCATATCTTTGTTTTCAAAGGTGTCCTCTAACTGTGGAGTTCCTAGTTGGCATCTTTTCTAAATACTGACTATGGCCCAAACTGTGGACATGCTGATCAGTAGAAACAGGATTGAGAGAACTCCACTTGCAACAGATTAAAATTTAGTCTACTTAGAGTGGCACACTTCTGGACTATTCTAAGGTATCAGTGCTATATGCCCCCCCAAATTTTCATGCTTTACAAAAATATTTAATGTCTTTTAACATAAGAATATGTAGGCCAGTGGGTGTAGTTCTGTGGTACAGTCCATGTGCATCCTGAAACAGGCCCTGAGTTCAATTCCCAGTCCTGGGTGGAGAGAAGCCAGAGCCCTAAGAATAGGTTGTTTTTGTAAAAGCACAAATTATGTCTTTCTGGTATTGATTTGCACTTTTTTTTACTCATAAAAAAATCAATAAATGAAATGTGTTATTTCTGAGGTGTCCAAACCTTTAATAGAAATGCTGTATTAATTTAAAAATTGTAACTAGTTTCAACATTGTGCCTGATCCATCATCTCATAATTTTATTGAACTTTATTTTTCTTCTCTGAGAATCTACCATATTTATTTTTAGAGGCTCTACCCACCCCCAGGAACACTCAGGTTCTAGAAGTTAACTTGGAATTTTCCCAGAGAAGCAATATTGCAGAGTAGTGAGGTTCTTATGAAAGCCCTGCAAGGCAGCCTTCCTTCCCTCAGTCTGGAGACCCAAAGGCCCCCTGCCATGGAGCTTCTTTCTGGAACCTGTCTCTTAGGCAGTCAGTCACCTTAAAGCCGACTTTTTGATAATGCTGAGCACCTTTCCTAGGCTCACCCAGCTTCACTCTATTGTGAAGTGAACGCAACTGTGGCATTTATTGCACAGGGTATGGTAAGCTCTGGATGTAAAGTACGGAGCCCATGCCGGGCATGGAGTAAGAGCTTAGTGAGTTTCAACTGATGGGTCAGAGGAGCAAGTTGGGTTGGTAAAGTGTGCAGGCATGAGCACCTGCATTCCCCCTTCCCTCCCTAGGACCCAAGTAAAAAGCCAGGCATAGTAATACAGTACCCACACGTGCTCATGCCATACTTATAATCTCAGTACCCAGGAGGCAGAGACAGGTGGATCACTCATACCCACAGGCCACCCAGCCTATATCCTTACTTGGCCTATGCTCCAGCCTAGTGAGAGACCCTGCCTGGAAAGGACCAAGGCAGACAGCATATCTGAGGAAAGTTACCTGCAGCTAACCCCTGGCCTCCGCTGGCAGAGGCGTCACTGTCTGCAGAGCAGCTGATCGGAATTCAGTTGTAGGAAGCCATCATCCTAAGTTCATTCCCCCCACTAGGCAAATTGGAGAATGGTTCCGAAATTGTTTGCATTTTTAAGTAGTCAACCGCAAAAAAACCCAAAACAAAACAAAAAACCCAAAACCTTATTTGGCTGAAAAATCAATGGACTATGTGGCTAAGAGTGTCAGTAAGTATGTGGGTCAGTGCACAGCATGAAGTGACCCCTTCCCCTTAACTGGGGAAGAAGTTAAACTGCCTACTGGGTTCTTGCCTTCCATCCCCACTAGTGTCTCTGCATGTTTCCTGGTCATGGTGTGGTGACCTCATTCCCTCTGTTTTGCACAGGACCCAGCCCTTGGGCCTGTCCCACACATGACTGCCACCCAGGCACAAGGAAGGCTTGCAGCCCCAGCTGAACCAAGAGATGGTGGACCCTGCAACCTCTGTGTCCACCACACGTGCACCATGTCACCTTTTCACCATGTCCCCTAATGTCTTTTGAGCTTAGATATGAGTAGTTAGCAGTTAATGCCATCCCTATCCTTCCAGTTTCTCTGCCCCCAAATCCTGGAGTCCTCTGGAACCACCCTTGCCCAGAACAGACACTGAAGAATAACTGGGTGACTGCACTCTTCTGCCCTGTTGCTCTCCCTCCTGGCCTCCTTGCTCCTTCTCCAGTGTCCTAAGCATGAGCCTTTGCCCGTGCTCTTGCTGCTGCTGCTTCTGCTGTTCCCATTCTCTAGATTGCTTTCCCAAGTCTGTAGTCTGCTCTTTGTGTCCTTCCAGTTTCTGTGCCTCTGTCACTTTTCAGGCGAGACCTTCCCTGACCACTGATGTAGAAGAGCATACAAGCCTCTGCATGTGCACCCTAATGTGTTATATTTTGTCCTTAGGATCTCCACCATTGGCTGGTCTCTCTCTAGAATGTGAGCCTATGAGGGCAGAGCTCGGGTCCTGGTTGCTCACTTCTCAGCTCCTAGACCTGGCATAGTGTTCATGGTGGTGTTGAATTCTCCCCACAGCAACTGCACTTTCCTGTGGAGGCTCATGTCACTCTTGCACATGTCTGTCAGTAACCCTTAGCTCTCTTCTCAAGTCTAGACACACACAGCCAAGAGCCAGAGGTCCACAGTCTGGATGCTTTCCTGATTACTCCAAAATGGAGCTGGTTTCTCTCCAGTGTCTTTGTTTTCTGCTCATCCGTATGACTTCACATCCCCACCACACTACAAGCATTTCAAAGTTGTCATTTCTGACTGATTCCTGCGTCTTCTTTCCTAAGTACCCTGCTCCATCCATACCTACACTTTTGTAGTCTTAGTGAGCCTTAGCAAACTCACTAAAATCTAAGGCACCCCATTGTAACCGAACTTTTAAATTATTATTTAACACTTATTTATTTATTACTAAATTCACTTATAACAAACACCAACAATTTCTTAATTATTAATCCTATAAATTCCTACAACCCCTTTAACCTATCCACTAAACCTATTGATAATTATAACAACTACTTTCGTAACCTTTTAGAATGATACAGTCTCTGGGGCAGGTCCTCAGTCGTCAGGAACACAGTCTTTGTTGTCGATTCTTTTTTTTTTTTTTTTGGTTTTTTCGAGACAGGGTTTCTCTGTATATCCTTGGCTGTCCTGGACTCGCTTTGTAGACCAGGCTGGCCTTGAACTCACAGAGATCCGCCTGCCTCTGCCTCCCAAGTGCTGGGATTAAAGACGTGCGCCACCACCGCCCGGCTTGTTGTCGATTCTTTAACGCACTTAGCAGTCCTTTTTCTGGATCTCTCAGATGCAGGTTCGTCAGGGTAAGTTGGTTATTGCAGTCTCACCTTAAATAAGTCTTCATGCTTTCTGCTCTGTGGGAGACCCCAGCCGTCTGCAGGCCAACTTACTTCTTTAGAATCAGGAACTCAGCTGCTCTGCCTCAGTCCTTAAAGCCAGGCACAGTTTCCCCTAGGCCACTGATCGGACAGATCAAACCCCTCTAGGCAAAAGCTGAGCCACAGGGTCCAGTCCTTGGCCTTTTGGTGTCTTGCTCAGGCTTTGTTTGCTCACCGGCTTCTTTCTGCTTCAGGGAGAGAGCTGGCCATCAATGGCCAGCCCTTTTTTCAGCAGGACTCTTGGAGCTCTCTAGCATCAGGGGCCTCTTCTCTTTCTGGGCTCCATGCACTGTCCTTAAATAGGAGGAACTCTGTTTCAGCTCAATTTGGGCTCCGCCCACTTAGCAGCTGAAAACAATGTCAGACCAGATACTTTGTTTCTTCAAGTCCATTAAGTCTTTCCTGTTTTCCTGACTTCAACCTTGTTTTTCAGTCTATTGAGTCTTTCCTGTTTTTCAGTCTATTAAGTCTTTCCTGTTTTTGCTGACTTCATGCTGATAATGCTCTTCATGCCCCGAATTAAGAGACAGTATCAGAAACTCCTATATATTTTCTAAATCTAATTTATCTAACCCCTACACCCCATCCTCCCCATGAGCCCCTCTCTTTCTGCTGGCCCTGGTCAGCTGCAGCTCCAGGGGCATAGCAGCTTGCTGAGGTACTTGCCTATTCCCAGTCTCCGGCCTCTCCAGGTGTGATCAACTGGGAGGTGACCCTTCAGAGCATGCACCTGACCTGACTCTTTGCCCATCATGGCTTCTCTCTTGCCATGCAGCCGAGGTCATGTATGCCTCTCATGCTTCTGCTAAGCTGCCTGTGGTCCAGATGAAGTGCGGTTCTAGATCTCTATCTGAACTTCTTCCAAAGAGCCCCTGAGTGGTGAGGCCTGTGTGTTTGGGGAAGGATTAGATACCAGCCATAGTGGGTTTTGTTTCATTTTGTCTTTTGAGACAGGATCTTACCAGGCAGTCCAGGTTAGCCTTGACCTCTCAGGCCCGATCCTCCTGCCTAACCCTGTGGAGTGCTGGAATTTCAGGTGTGTGCTACCACAGCTGGCTTTAGACATGAGCCAAAATAACAGAAACTTAGGTGCTTTTTGTTGTTGTTGATTTTTATAGGGAAAATCCTAAATTTTCAGGTTATGATACCAAGGTATAGTTTTGCCATTTTAAGTTTGAAACTCTCTTTTGACTTGGCCGTCACATCCTCCAGTCCCAGAGAACTGGCATTTATCACCCCACTCCCCAGTAACAGCAAACTTCTGATGCTTGTCTCGGGTAGACTAGGAACTTCACTGCTCGTAACCTTTATCTCCTGAGTTCCTGCTGTTGGGATACAGGATGTTTACAGCCTGTTGTTACTCTCTGGCTCCTCCATAGTGTTTCTTTCTAGGAAAGTGTTCTAGCATGGGTAGTTGATCTTTTGTCTCCCACTCCTGATGGTGGGATGGTAATGTCTTCAGTTCTGTGCCCTGAGGGAGTGCCTGGCACATAGCAGCCACTTTGTATTTGTGAACTTCTGTTGTTGCTATTGTTACTATTATTATATGTATGACTGTCTAACTTACATGTATGTCTATAGACCACATGCATGGCTGGTGCCCACAGGGATCAGAATTGTTTATCAGATCACCTGGTGCTGGAGTTAAAGACAGTTGTAAGCCTTGGTGTGGGTGCTGGGAATCAAATCCTGGTCCTCTGGAAGAGCAGCTGGTGCTCTTAACCATGAAGCTACCTCTTCAGCCCTGGACTTCTGTTTTGACCAAAAAAAGTGGACTATCACCAGCATGTGCCACCAACTTCAGCCCATCCAGTTTAGCTGTACCACATTTGTATGTCTGAAAGTGTAGTTCTCTAACTCTTAGATCAGAATGACCAGCCTGTGGTGTTAAAATACTAGCTTCTACCCTGCCCAGGACCCACTCAGCAAGTGTACAGAAGATGAACCTATCATAGATGCCCTTTGTATTTGAACTGGAATGTTACTGGTGTATGTATTGATTCTATGAACTGAACACATTGAAGTGGATCACTTCTCCTTAGACGAGAGTGCAGCCATTGTCACAATGTGCCCCCTGCCCCCAGCAGGACTTCGCAAGAGTGAGAATTCAAAGGCATGGAATTCTGAGGGATCCACCTTACAGTGTGTGATGCCTCCATTCTCATGGTCCATAACCACGATTTGATACACAGAAGTGGGGCCAGGCTTACAAAAGGAGACCCCCACACAATCTCTCTTCATTGAGTGTCTTGCACAGGTGAGGTCATCAGAGGACACAGGGAGAGACTGACTGACCAACATTGACACTCCTCCTCCCATGTTCTTGCCCTTATGTCTCTACAAACTCTCTGAGTGGCTGAGGGTTTTATTTTTGTAAAAGGGTTCAGTATTGGCAGTCAGTGCCCTTCCCTGATGGATGGATCCACATGTGGACCAATGAGTGCTGCTTGCAGAATGGCCAAGGGCCTTCAGCATTCTCACTCTGAAAAGTTACTCATCCTTGACTGGTAGTGACAGCTCAAAAAAAAAAAAAAAAAAAAGGCGATCTTCCCACTTTTCATAATATAGATGCCTCGAGGCAGGGTTTCTCTGTGTAGCCCTGGCTGTCCTGGAACTCACACTATAGATCAAGCTGGCTTTGAAGTCAGAAATCTGCCTGCCTCTGCTTCCTGAGTTCTGGGAAACCCAAGACAGTGGCAGCAGGATTCTTCAGTAGTCAGTCTGTCTTAGTAGGGTCTGTGAACTTGTGTTGTTCCTCTCCACCTGACTTCTGGCCTCAAAGGATTAATTGTAAGTCAGGATGAAAAGAGCCCCGTGGGTACTGTAGACCAGGAGTGGGAATGTTTGGAAGTGGGGAGGAATCAAGGCCAGATAAACAGGTAGAGTGCTTAGGTAATGTGGACAGCTTCAGCAGACATATTGCTAACTGTCAGCAACAAGTTCAGCTCCCTTTTGTATGTGACTCTCAAACAGGAAACTGGTGTAGCCGCAAGCCACAGATCTATCTAAAAGTGATTAAAATGAAATCATCTTTAATGGAGCCAATGATGTACGAGGGGCACATTTAATCACGGTACTGGGCCTGTGTGTGTTTTTCCTCTGACAGCTGAGCCTGATGCTGATGTAAATTGCTCAGGAAGGCTGGATTTTGGCAGACACATCCCTGGTTTTAAAGTCTTTCCCCTTCAGATTTGTTCTCTTGGCTGAAATGAAGTCATCTCCTATAGGATGTTTGAATATTTTGTTTTTCACAAAGTGGATGTGCTCTTGGCATATGATAGGAGACATTGTACTTTACAAAGCTATAAATTGCCTTTTCAGGTCTTAGGCTGTTAATATGATGTACACAGTACCATCATGCTTAAATGGTGAGCCAAGTGCTATGTAAACTCAGGCCAAAATCCTCTCATGACATTGCAGTGGATGTCCCAGTGATATTTTATAGATGAAACCGTCAAGATCACATAGCAGTGCAGGACTGAAATAGAGCACTGGGTGACCACGGGCTCTTGTGATCTTGAGCCCCTGAGACTGTTTCCCTGGGAGTAGGAACAGTGAGTGGGACTTCATTCATTCTCTCCTGTGTCATATTGCGCAGCGATGTGGACTTAGAGGTGATCTCTTAATTTCAGCCACTTAATTTCACAAATGGGGAAACTGAGACTTGTGTAAGATGATTCTGCCAAGGATTCCCTGCGTTAAAATTTACAGAGGTAGCTGGGAAGATGGCTCAGTGGATGAAACATTTGCTGTGCAAACATGAGGCTGTGAGCTTGAACTCCCAGAACTCATGTCATGCCAGCTGTGACAGCATGCATCTGTGATCTCAGGGAGATAGGAGGCAGAGACAGAATTCCCAGAAACATTCAGACCAGCTAGCCTCAAAGTGGAAAGTGAAGAGCAACACTTGGGCTTCTCCTAAGCATGACACGTGTGCCATAGTACATTTGAGTCCATACTCATGCATGCTCATGTGTATACACACACACACACACACACACACACACACACACACGGAGGGGGGGAGAGGTGTGTGTGTGTGTGAGAGAGAGAGAGAGATTTTTAATGCAGAGAATAAAGAGATCCCTGCCTGAAACCCCAGATCTAAGCTGATGGAGAGGACTGTCCTCCACGATCAGTAATGCCGTTGCCTTGGTGATGTCTTTGGGTGGTGTTGAAGGCTCTGTAAGAAAAGTCGCTTTTGCATTTTGTTTATGGTACTGCTACTCACTGGACTTTACTGTACAAGGTGTTTGCATTTCTTGTGGTGACTTTATTCAGATGATACAGGGCCAGCATGACTAGCAGTATTGGAAACCCCAGGGACTTGGCATGTCTGGGACCTGGAGACTGCCTCTCACAAAGCAGAAGTTCTAGGAAGGCTTCCCACACTCTTCCTGCACCTTAGTCACCTGAGAGGTGATGGGTGCACAAGCAGCAGCACCTGAGAACTTGTGAGAGGCCTCAGCAAGTATTTAGATGGCAGGGGAGTGGTGCCACAGCCATGGGTAAGATTGTTTTGGTAGAAACTGACTCCAAGCTCCACCTGCAGTGGTCATTTCTTTAAAGGTGCACCTTTATGGAGAGTGTTCATCTGGAATGTCCAAGTTGAGGATTGCAAGGTGTGGTGTTTGGGTCCATGGTCCATGCAGGGTGAGTGCCTTCAAGGAACACCATGTACACAAGACGTCAGTCAACTGTAGCTCTGCTACTTCCAGCTGTGTGTCAGTTACTGAGATCCTGCACCAGCTTGGTCTTAGTGATCTTATCTGCCAAGTGGAGGCGGAACATGACACCTCTGTGTGCCGAAGACATATAAGCTCCTCAGTTACTGGCACATGGTATCTCCAAAAGAAGAAAAGAGGGCAACATGCTTTCAGACATTTGAGATGTTAGTGAAGAGAGTATATCCTTGTGAGGCATTTCAGTGAGTAAAGGTGATTTGTAAATAGCATGTTAAAGTTTTGTGTGCAAAAGGTGCTTTAGTGCTTGGGAACCGTTTAAGTAGAACAGTTGATCCAGTATTGCTGGATTCCATGCCTCCTTCTGATGCTCCAAATGAGAAGAGTTTTTCATCAGTTTTATAAAGAGAGTCTTAGGATTCATTCTGTATTATCCTGTTAAGTTAGAGACACAGGAGTAACATGAAATGGGAATTGGAATTCGGTTTTCTGTAACAGAAACAGCTCTCTGACATCTTCACATTAATCATTGACTTGGCAGGCCCTAGATTCCTTCTACCTTAACCAATGGTTTCTTAATTAAGTTCACACAGAGAGAGCCTCCACCCTGGCTGCAGCCTAAGGCTGGGAGAGTCAGGTGAGTATTCTCTCTGCTGGTAGACACAAGAAGCTCTTGGCTATTTGTGTGGCCTTTCCTCTGTTTTTGGTTGGTGTGTCCCTACTGAAGGCTTTCTCATGATCTGTGTGCTGTTCCATGTGTCTGTATGCAGAGGGTGCATGCAATCAGTAACTAGTGCTGACTGGGTGCATTTAGATGCGCTTTGTGAGAGAGACTTCTACCTAGCACAAGCTCATGGGTCCAGGCAGCAAAGCAGTAGGTAGGGGTGGTTTCTAGAGGGGAGAAGCAGAGGATGAGGCTGGCTGGCAGCAGAACTGGGCTTCATCTGGGAGCTATTGACTACAGAAGCTGATTGGTCTCTCTAGCTTTTCTGCTCCTGCTCCTCAGGGCCTTTGTTGGATGTGTTGTCTTCCTCCTATGCCCACTTCTTAGCAGTAATCTAGAACGTTCCTTCTCCAAAGCGGTGCTACTTGTATTGCCAGGCAACAGTGCCTTTCCTGCCTCTGTGTCTCCTATCTCTCACACAATGTAACCAAGGATGAAGAATGGATAAGAACAGTGGGTAGACCCTAGGAGAGCAAATGTAGGAGGGGGGGAGGGAGGGATTTGCGTAATCCCTGCTCTATGGGTCACGGTGCTGCTAGTGATGCCTTGGTTTTTATTGAGAGGTAGCATAGTCCTGGGAGAAAGTCAGGAAAGCCATGACATCAGAGGCAGCTGATGAAGAAGGATCCGGACCTACTACTTTAGAACAAGCATGTAGAGTCTCTGTTTCCTCATTTGTAAGTGTAGGTTATGATATCAATATGGCAGGCAGAATGGCTTTGAGAACCAGAGATAATATATGCTCAATAAAAGGAGGCGGTGATTACATTACAGCTGTTAAGTACAAGGTAGACTTGGGTAGAGCTATTCAGAATCTAGACTGTCTTCCAGCAGGGGCAGATCTCTCCATTGCTGTGTTCTCAGCTCCAGCACTGCATAGCAGGGAGGGTCGCACAGATTGTAGAGAGCTCGGGTACAGGCCCTGATTCTAGGTTGTGTGGTGGCCCATATCTGTGGTCCTCTGGGAACATCCACAATTGTCAGCATTCTTTTTTTTTTTTAATAATTTATTTTTTATTTCTTCAAGTTACATCTCAATCACAGTCCCCTCCCTACTCCCCCCTCCAGTCCCACCCTTCCACCCTCCTCCCCCTCAACCCCCCCATCCTCTTCCCTTCTTCTTTATTTTTTTTAGTTTAAGATATTTCTTTTTTCCCCCCAACAGCTCTCCCTTTCAGCCCAAAAAATGGTTCTTTTTCTTATAACTATAAATACAATACAAAACAACAGAAATAAATAGGCCACGATTATAAGAGTTATATGGCTTAGCATACATTCCCAATGTCCAGTCCATATGTATTTGGCACCTGACTTTAACATTCTACTATCTGACCATCTCCATGAGTTTAAAGTTCTATATCTAACTCAGCTTTCACACTAACTTGCCTCATAATTTTAAAAATATCTTCTTAGATCCAGAACACCCTCTTGATTCCTAAACAACTCAAAATTTAACTATGAGACTCTAGCTATCTGTTCTTCAACCACCTCAGAGACCTGAGAGGGATAAATATATCTGATTATATAGGAAGTGCAGGGCCTGCAGCTTCCAAAACTAAAAAATGACATACCAGTGGCTGCCTGGACAGTTCCCATTTTCTCTCCATACATTACAGCATCAATCTTCAGCCATTTGGCCCCATTTCTCTGACAGACATTGGTTGTAGAGCAGGAATTATGAAGGACTTACCTACCCTGTCTTGGCAGAGCTAGGCTGTCGACTTACCTGCTTCCAAGTTTTGTCCTTTTTGGACAGAAGTCTGTCTACAGTTGAAGCAAGTGGTTTTTCTTGCCAAGAGAATGGCTTACCACCAATTTAATCATCTCCCACTGGAGATTCTTCGATGCTCATCTTCTACTTGGAGTAATTGTCAGCATTCTTTCCCATCTTGTCTCTTCTGCGAAAATAATACAGATCAAAATTTTGTTTCCTTGCCTCCAGTAGCCTGGGGGTGGGAGGGGCGGGGATGCAGAAGACAGAGGTGTCATATGTAGAACATATACTCCACAGGACAAGGGCTTTGCCTAGAATGGTCATCACTGTGTCCTCAGCTCCAAAAGAGGCAGCAATGAATGTTTGTGGTATATTGAAATGTTAAATCCTCAGAGGCTCTTCTTATGCCTATACAAGGGCTTTCTGTACTGTGGAGTCTGAACCCGAAGCATCTGTATTGTGGGGCATTGTGTCTGGTGCGTTATAGGAGGCTCACCACTGACTTAAGGCAACACAAACACCTTCCAATATTACCTTTGATCATCAGGGTCATTGCCATTCCATGTGGTCTGCAGGCAGAGGGCTCTGGCCAGTATTCTGCATGGAGGATGAGATCTCTGATATCGGTAAGGTAAAAAGATATTATAAAGATATATGCTGTATATGTGCTTTTAGTAAGAATGTCTGTTGTTTGAAATCTATTATATATCTTTGCCCTTCAGTTACTTATGTGGCAGTATCTTATTCAGTCTGGATTGCCTTTTCAGGAAGCAGCAACGGATCTGTAGTCCCAACTACTCAGGAGGCTGAGGCAGAAGGATTTCAAGTTCAAGGCCAGCCTGGACAACATAGTGAGACTTTGTCTCAAAATATTTTTTTTTTAAATACTGAGAACGTAGCCAAGTTGCTTAGTATGTGTGAGGCTCTGGGTTCAGTCCTCAGTAATAAAAAAAAAAAGTCACAGTACATGACAGCAGATGAGACAACTTGAATCAGCAAATTCAGTGCACACTGGCCCGAATACAAGCAGGTTACTTGGAAACCTGGGTGTGTTTGGCCTTCTAAAATGGGCTCTGTGGTCATGTCCCAGACTTGCTTGTTAAAGAAGCCTGAGGTTCAGGGGTGAGGTTGAGACATAGTGGTATGTTTTAGTGACTGCTGGAATCAAGTTTGGTCCATAGAACACCAAACCTGCACTGACCAGCCAAGCCAACATGGTCCTGACAACATTGTCATATTAGTCTGCAGGACAGATGTTATAAAACTGCCGGCAGCTAGACGAGACCCTCTGAAATCAGAATCACAGCCCCTTCATGAAATAACTTGGAAACTGTCTACTTTCCAGTTGCTGAGACCAAACACCGTGACCAAATATAACCTGGAGGAGAAAGGGCTTAATTTTGCCTAGTGTTCCTGAGAGCTAGAGTCTTTGCTGCCAGGGAGAGGCCTGGCAGCAGCAGAGAGAGCTGGTCAGTCACATTTAATCTGCAGAGAGAAGAGGAAGCAGAACAAACAGTGCCTCCATTTACGCACACTTCTCCAAATGGGGTTATTTCCATTCTAACTACCACTGAGTCTCTGTGGAGCCTGACATTTCCTTCCTAGCCCTGATGCATTGGTCTCTAGCTGTTAGCCTATCAAACCATGGTTATGGCCATGCGTGTTCCTGTTGGGTATTGTGAGGACTTTCCCTGATCTGCTTCATTGGAAAGACAATTTTAAACGGTGTCTTCTAATTCCCACAGACACACTCTTTTGTTTTGTTTTGTTTGTTTGTTTTTGTTTTTGAGGCAGGATTTCTCTGTGTATCCATGGCTGTTGTGGACTCACTTTGTAGCCCAGGCTGGCTTTCAACTCTCTAAGATCTGCCTCTGCCTCCTGAGTGCTGGGATTAAAGGTGTGCACCACCACACCCAGCCAGACACGCTCTTGAATTAACAATATGATTAAGCAGAAGCAGTGGCCTTTTTTAGAACACATCAAGATTCCACCATAAGGTTTTCTTTTTTTTTTAATTTTTTTTAAAGATTTATTTATTATGTATACAGTGTTCTGTCTGCAGGTATATCTGCAGGCCAGAAGAGGGCACCAGATTTCATTATGGATGGTTGTGAGCCACCATGTGGTTGCTGGGAATTGAACTCATGACCTCTGGAAGAGCAGCCAGTGCTCTTAACCACTGAGCCATCTCTCCAGCCCACCATAAGGTTTTCTTAAGGAAGGACGGACAGTAAACAGGGGCGAGATGGCTCAGGAGCTGAAGTGCTTGCCGTGCAGGCATGAGGATTTGAGTTCAGACCCTCAGCACCTGTATGAAAGCCAGAGCCGTGCTGTGCTTGTAACCACCACACCACCTCGCCCCAGCACTGGGGGCTGAGACAGGAGAACCCTGGAGATTTGCTGCTCAACTTACATAGCCCTAACAGCAAACTCCAGGTTCAGTGAAAGACCCTGTTTCAGAAGAATAAGTAAGTAGAAGTGGAGAATTACAGGGGAAGATACCTGACATCAGCTTGAGCTCTACATGTGCACATGTGGGTGAACACACACACTCTCTCTCTCACACATACACACACACACACACACATGCACACACATATACTACATACACATGTACACACTATACACATACACACTACACACACATACTACACACACCATACACAAACAGGAAAAGATAGTTTTTTTTAATTTTGTACTTTCAGAAATGCAAGTGTGGACTGCAGAGAGTGTTTGCTGTGCAAGCATGAGGACTTGGGTGCTGATCCACAGCACTCATGTACAGACCCATGTGTGGTAGTTCCAGAGCAGCGCAGCAGGACATGGGAGGATCCCAGCTACTTGTTGAGTAGAGAGCCTAGTTAGTTGGTGAGTTCTAGGTTTAGTGAGAGACCTTGTCTTCCAAACTGCAGTAGAGAGTGATTGATGGAGATATCCTGACACACATACGCACACACAGAAATGGAAGTGTGGTACTAGGTGAAGCTCAACTGTAGAGGATATGCATAATTATGCATCTCTGACACGCAGGCTTTGTAATTGCTGTGCTTGACTGGGCAGCTCTGCTGTGTGAGATAAGGAGCGACCATCTCAAGCACATCATCTGGTTCTGTTACATGTTTGTGTCCTTGGGAAAGGTGCCATGTCTCTCTGAGCCCCAGCGTGCCCACTGTAAAATGATCTCAAGCAGTGCTGCAGACTGCAGGGGCCCCTGTAGGACTGTGTCAGTCAATAGCATCAGGAGCCTGGCCCCTGCGCCGGCTGCCCCTATCTTCCACTGGTGAGTGAGTGAGTGCATCTCAGTGACTTCCTTCCAGATGCTTCTCCCTAGTTCTGGAAACTCAGCATCTTCAAAGACTTGGACAGTGAAGCAGAGGCCTTAAGAGACTTGTATAATTGTCCCTTACCCTGGAGTGTGAGGAGGAGACCAGACTAGAAATAGGAGCCTTAAAAAAGAGCCTTGGCGACCAAGTGCTTATGAGTGTCGTTTGACAGTTAAATGGTAACTACCCCCTGCATGCTGGATTTGTGTAATTTGACCTGATGGTGTCCAAAGTGGACAGTCACGTAATATTCAGTCTAAGCTACCCTAAGTTGAAGAGGGGCTTTAAATATCAGTGAAAATTCAAATATATAATTTTATTCTGCAGATTAAAGAATTCTGGAACTCATTGCCTGTCTTTGACTCCCACCTGCCCCCTCCCTGAGTACAGGTTGGGGAGGAATCCTATCTATAGTGCTTGTAGGATCTAGGGATGTATTTGCTGGGTGTATTTGGTAGAACAGACAACCAGACTGTACAAAGAAGGAAAAACTGGTTGGATTAAGTGCCAGGTGATTTTCTAAAAACAACAGACTTTCCAACAGTCCATGCCACAGAAATAAAAAGAGGTTAAGTACTTTTAAGTTTTTTTCTAATGTCTTTATAATCTACGTGCATAATAACCTGCTTTATGTAGCAAATTTATCTCTGTCCAAATAGATGCTTTAGTAACCACAGTCCAGACCATCTAGGCTGCCTGATGGGTTTCTTTGAAGTCCAGCCAACTGCTGTTATCAGCAGAGTTTGGTTCATGAACACAGAGTATGTGTCCATTGCCTCTCTTCACTCAGGTCAGCTTAGGGAATACCTGACACAGAAGAGTACCCATGTTTGTGGTTGTGGTTTTGCTTTTTAAACATAAAGGCCATAAGATTTCCAAGCAGCTAGGAAATAGTTATAAACTTATGACCTATTTATTAGAATTTATCTGTCTAGTGGGTGACAAGACATCTTTGACCCCAGACTAGTCCTTACTGACCTCTAGACAAGGGAACTATTTTCAAAAATGCATTTTCGTATTTTGATTTGTGTGTGTGTGATGTATATCTGTGTATCCCATTGTGCAAGCCCATATGTTCATGTGTGAAGGCCAGAGACACTGCGTATCTTCCTGTATTGCTCTCTACCTTATGTTTTGAGACAAGGTAGTCTCTCACTGAACCTGGGGTTTGCTGTTTTAGCAAGATGGTTGACCAGCAAGCCCTTGGCATCCACCTGTCCCCTCTCCCCCAACCCTGGAATCACAGTGTCTGTTACCGCCCCTGGCTTTAACATGGATGCCGAGGGTCTGAACCCTCAAGCTTACATAGCCAGCACTCCCCCCCACTGAGCCACCTCCCCAGTTCTGATGTTTTCTTTGGTCCTTGGTTCTGGAATGTGGGCAGTGGAGGCCTATCCCCTGGGCCTTTGCCAATTGGCTCTGCTTCAGAGCTGGTGTGGGTTTTCTCTATATCTCTAGGGTATGGTGGATAACAGCTCCCCAGAAAGTGTCCCATGTTGATGATTCCTGGGACTCTTAGGGTCATTAGCGTTGGTATCTGGTGAAAAGTATTCTTACCTAGATTCTAGATCCTAGCATGTCAGCTGTGAGCAGGGTGTTTCCCTTCTTAGCAAGCCCTTGATTCCTCACCCACAGCCAGACATGGGCTTTAGTGTGAAGTTTCATTAAACCTGCAACTAGTAAGGATCCCAGTGCCTTTAAGCACAGACTGCTAAGTCAGCAGGAAGAGAGAGAAACAGTAGTAGTAACAGAGTGTCTGAACTGACTCAGCCCGATTCCAGGAACTGTACTTGAACTTGCCCAGGGAATAAACCTGTAGTGTGTTGCCACCTAGTGGAACATATAGAAACTAGAGATTAATGTAGTCTGGACATACTAATTCACAAAAGCTATTTGTATGAGCTCAGGAGAAACTACTGAAAGCATTTTTTTTTAAGGCAAGAAATTTAGAGAGGAAACCAAGACTAATTGTTAATAGTAGTCTCTAAAATAGCTGACCAGTCCTCTGTTTCTCAGGGTGCATGGGTATTTGCCACCAGGGGGTTACAGGGTTTTAAGCTGATCATCCAGAGGCGAATGCTGCAGTCATATCACTGTTGGCACAGCAGACTGTTCCTTATCTGAAGTCCTGAACAACGCCTGCATGTTGCTAAGACATTCTCCTGTGTTTCTACTATGTGATTTTAAAGTTTCCAATATCTTTCTTGTGTACTTCATCCTATTTATCTGTTAAATTCCCACAGAATAAATATTTCTGACAATTAGGAGAAGCAGTAGTCACATGCCCCCCCCAGCCTCCACCACACACACACACACACACACACACACACACACACACACACACACACAC
>CAJQZJ010001896.1:8595290-8677084 GCA_907164525.1 Lophiomys imhausi
CACACACACACACACACACACACACACACACACACACACACACACACCACACAAAGGATTTAGATTCTAGCCAGCATCTCCAAATGTCCTGTCCTGAGACTTTAGACCTGTGTGCTATAAAACCTGCAGAGTTACGTTGTGGAATATCTTGTGACCACTGACTGGATTTGTTTGCTTGTTATTTTCCTGGTGTTAGATCACTCCCTGGTGCCACAGCCGCTGAGTGCGCCTCAAAGCTGAAGAAAATCTACACGGTGCAAACAGTCCAGGTAAGAGTGGAAAGGGACACACTGAGGGATATATATATATTAGACAGTCACCCAACTTGAAATTTTCTACTGCTTGGGCCCTGCTTGCTCAGGGCTCTGCCCTGGAGTTGGCTTTTAGGTCCATCTTCACAGCCACTGCTCATCCATCTACCCTGGAGGCAGGCTTTCTCTATCCCTAACTAAAATTTCATCACCAAAATCTTCCATTGATCTGTAGGGGAGGCAAGAGGTGTGCACAGCTAAGAGTGAAGGTTTTAAAGCCATGCAACTTCTATGTGTCAGCCACACTCTGCCTCTCTCTTCCTTTGAGTTTCTGTATCACTAGTGTAACAACTACCTCTATGGGTCACCGTAAAAACTGAGTATGACCATGTTTCCTCTGTGTTTGGCAGGATACTTGGGAGTTCAAGAGACTCCCAATAAGTCTGTGGTCCTATTTGATTCCTCTCTCTCTCTCTCTGTGTGTCTCTGTTCTCTGCTGTCTCTCCTTCCCCCCCCCCTCCTCCTCTGTGTGTGTGTGTGAAGGTCAGGTTTAGGGTTAGACTTTGAGTGTCATTCCTCAAACACACTGGCCTAGGACTTGCCTTGTAGGTTAGTCGACCTGGCAGGGATCCACCTGTTTCTCCCTCAGCTCATCATTAGTGGGAGTAGAGGTGACCTCACTACATATGCCTTTTAAATACCAATGCTGGAGGTCTAGCCTTTATAAGTTGAATATTTTATTGATTGAGCTATTTACCCCAAAACAGTTTCCAAAAACTGATTTACTTGGTTAATCCCATTTCCCATTTCTTCCCAAGCAAACTCTACCAAGTTTCTCTCCCCTGGTGTCCTTTCTAGCTGCAGATACAACAATGCTTTTGAGGCTCTGTCTAGGCCCTGCTGGCTACTTGTCCTAGGTTTTCTACAAGGTACAGATTATAAACATTTTTTTTCTTGCACTCCTAAATTTTATCATATCTTGGTACTTCTGATAGATAGGCACCCTGATTATGTCCTATACGGAGCTAGTACAGACTTCCTCCCCCCCCCCCCAGAACCTGCTGCTAACATGGTGGGGGGGGGTTAACAAATGGCACTTTCATACTTACACTGTCCCAGGAGCCTGGGTGCTAGGCTGTCAGTGGCCCCTGTGAACACAGTAAAATGGCTTAAGGACAGTCCCAACCACAGGCCATTTCTTATCTTCTTGGGAAAGTGAAATAGACACTCAAAAAAGCAAACCAACAGTCTTACTCTAGGGTCACCATTCAGTGCTGAGTATGCTAATGAGAGAAACACCAGAGCTGCTGCCCAGAGCATCAGCCCCCTCAGAGCGGGGAGAGCTTCCGCTTTGCTTCTGTTTGCTGAATCTATGGGCTTTTGGTACTCTTCCTGGGAGCCATTTTATAAACCTCAGAGCACTTGATTTCAAGGCCTGACTGCCTGAGGAAGCTCTGTGACCCTGTTTGGGATTTTGAGGGATTCCTCCTTTCTCTACTCTGTTGTGACATGAGAGCCTCAGAATGGGGTGTGGGATCCCAGGACAGAGGCTAGGAGGTGTTCTCCCCACCCCAGCTTGCCAACAGTACATGCAGCAGGGTTTCGCTCCAACAGTGTTTCTGTTAGGATCTTTAGGGATCAATGTAAAGACCCCAGGCTGACACACAAGGGAGACTTGTCTACTGTATTGAGATATAATTAGTAGGATGCAGAATTTCAGAGTTTAGACTTTTAACAACTAGCATGTGTGTGCCCCTTCACCAATGCGTACTCACACCCCCTTCCCATCAGACTCTCCTCTCCTGTTTGCAACTGCTATTCCTGTTCTGCTAGTGTGTGTCCCTCATCTGAGACTGAACCTAAGCCAAGTGAAAGCATGCAGTACCACCTCTGCTCTGTCTGACCTCTTTTCACCTAGTCAGTAAAGAAGGATGATGGAATGAATGAATGAGATATGAATAGATGCACAGATTTCCTGAACCTCTGTGCAACTGTTCTCAGAAAGCTGTATCCAGTGATGGCTGCTGCACATTCCCAGTGGGGCAAAAATTCGGTTCTTAGGAGGTTCACAACCACATCTTAATCTTAGTGTGTATGAAGCCTAGACAAATATGCAGCCCTGTAGAAACACGGAGGTTTCTCTGATTTGAAATGTTTTCAGGGCTGATTCAACATGGCTGGAGGGGACAATGATGAAAAAGAGGTTGTGAAACACCTCAAGTTCCTCATTTGTACAACTAATATGAGAATAGAGCTGTTCCATGAGACTGACTGGGAGTAAGTGAGACCAGATGCAGCTCTCTGTACGGCTTGTGTTTATGAGCCCCTTACAGTGTGTTGCCAGGTGTTACTAGGTTCCTGGAATCTACCCCTTTGCTGTCTAGGGTATGAGCTGGGATGAACAATAGTCACCCTGTCTGAGTACCACAGCTGGCACCCAGTAGCATGTGCACATTTTTCTTTCTTTTTAAAACCTCTATATATCTTCTATACTCATCTTCAAACCAAGAATAATCATGACAGAGATTTTATCATGCTGAGGTAAGAGTGGGATTGTACATTAAAGTAAAACTTCACAGTAAGCGGCTAGTGACAGTTCTCTTTCATCAGCTGTTCTCTTGTGCTGGTCATTGCAAACACCCCTAAGTTATACTTCATGTAAGAATACCACAGCTTCACAATTACTCCAAGTGGGTACACTCCCACCACTAAAACCTTTTATTTGTAAAAACAAATTTGACTTGTCCTTAATTTTGGCAACTCAGCTGTGATTGTCTTTAGCATTTCAGGAATGGTCCTTAGTGCTTAAGGACTAGCAGGGGCAAGAGCATTTGAGCACATGAAGATAGGCTTTACTCCTGCTGTCTTTATTCCCTGACTGTATGTTGATGTTAATTCACTCTGCTACTGCAGCAGCTATTTAAACATTTGCCTAGTGGTATCTGTGCCCTCCTCCCTATGTGTGTTTTAATGAAGTTTAAGAATCAAGTGCTAAAAAAAAAATCATGTGCTATGAACAGTGGCTTAACACAAACATACTCTATTTTATTACCCTGAGGACTTTATGCAAATCCAAGTTTCATGGGTGGTGAGGAGTAGAAAATTATTAACCTCTTTTATGAGCTAGGGAAACTGAGGCTGGGTGGCATGTGACCCAAAATTGCAGTATAAAGAGCTGATCCCACGTGGACTCTCTGAGGCCAGAAATTTCTTTGCTTCTGTGTCAGCTCTGTTTTACTTCCCCTGGGTGAGGAATGGAGCAGGAGAGGCATCCAGAGGGTCCTGTGACCTCTGCGGGGTGGGAGAACTGCTTTCCTGTCTTCATTTAACACTCTTCACTTCGGTGTGTTTTCCACTTTCTGGACATGTGCAGGTTTTACCCGTTTCTCTCATGTCTCTGAATCCCCGAGGAGTAAAGTTCAGAACAGAACATGGTTTCTGAGCATGCCCAGTCTACCAGTCTACCCTGGGGAAAAACAAAGACCTACCAATCCAGTGTGATTGCTGCCAATCCAGGGAGGGTTGTCTTATAACCCCTTTCAGCATTGCCTGCCTGTTGACTTTTAATTTCACCTCTGAAATCACCCCTTTACAGAACCTCAGTTTTTTATGCTGTCACCTTCATGAATTGCTACCCCTCTGGTCTCACCTCTCCTGTACTCTACCCAGGACATCCTGTAGACGACTTAGTACTGACAGAACAGAAACTTCGTGTTTTTTTCTGTGAGTGGAATTTCTGCATCATTCTTCAAAACAAGAACATCTTCATAAACAATATATAAAACCCACTGAAGTTGAAAAAGCATGAACATCCTGTGTAAGTGCAATAGTAGGAGGGTGTGGGCCTATGAGATGAGGTAAAGGCCTTGCCACCAAGCCTGATGACCTGAGCTCATGCCCCAGAGCCCACGTGATGGAAGGAGAGAATCAACTCCCACAAGTTGTCCTATGAACTCTATATGTATCTGGACACACACTCACACAAACATACACACACATGCACACATGTATGCAAATTAATAAAATTTTATTAATTTTTTAAAAATAGCAGTGCATGTCCCTTATCTGGAGGTCAGGCTACCTGACTGTTCTGTGCTGTTAAAGGTCATTAAGTCAGGGCAGCAGGTTGCTTTCCAAAGTGTGAGGAACAAGGACTGTTCCCTTGCAGAGGTTTCATAAACCAGGGTTGACAGGGATGATGGGAAACTGGGTTCACAGTAACCACTGCCCTGGGCATAACAGGGTAGCCAGTGGTTGCTGACATCCTGTCATGTGAGGATATGGAGGCCCCTGAAAGAAAAAAAGAGAGAGGGAGGGAGGGAGAGAGAGAGAGAGAGGGAGATAAACAGGGAAAACAGGGCAAGGGTTTGAAGGCAGTTCTGCCTATAGTACCATTCATACAAAGTTCATGTCATTACATACTGTATGTATAATGAAAGAAACATGTATAGTCACGCCCAAACTAAAATTAAGACAGGGTCCTGTGTTTTTGGCACTAGAGGCCAGTGTATGTGCTGCAGGGGTAGGAACGAGAAGTGAATTGAGATTTTATTTACAAACTACAAATAATTTAGTCACTTCTAATGTAAGACTTGGGGTCTTACAGTGTTAACTCTCTCAAGGCCACCTGTCTGTCCTTTTATCTTTTACCCATGAAGTGTAGAAGCATGCCTGGCATGTGTCACCTATGTTTCTGCATATGTAGAATACATAGAAGTTATATATTCTGTACTTAAAGAGTATGGTGTGTGTGTGTATGTGTGTGTGTAATTTATTGGAATGACTTACAGGCTGCAGTCCAGCTAATCTGACAATGGGCTGCTGTGAATGGAAAGTCTAAGAATCCAGTACTTGTCCAGACATAAAGTTGGTCGTCAGTGTATGCTAGAATTCCAAAGAAGTAGGCTCCAAAGCCAGTGAAGGGAATGGATGTGCTGGCAAGGCAAGAGCAAGCAGGCAGAGTAAAGCCTTCCTTCTTCTCTATGTCCTTATACAGACTTCCAGCAGACTCAAGACTGGGATCAAAGATGTGTATCTTCA
This sequence comes from Lophiomys imhausi, assembly GCA_907164525.1. NCBI lineage: Eukaryota > Metazoa > Chordata > Mammalia > Rodentia > Muridae > Lophiomys > Lophiomys imhausi. The sequence continues at coordinate 8,600,582 of CAJQZJ010001896.1, forward strand.
GGGTAGTGGTGGTGCACACCTTTAATCTAGGACTTGAGAGGCAGAGGCAGGTGGATCTCTGTGAGATCAAAGTCAGCCTGGTCTAGAGTGAATTCCAGGACAACCAAGACTACACAGAAACCCTGTCTCAAAACAACCAAAAAACAAACAAATAAACAAGATGTGTGTCTTCCCACCTCAACGGTCTGGACTAGAAGTGGATACATACACTTCAAAACAAGCAAAAAACTCTCTCACAGGTGTGCCCTCCATGTCTGGAGTGTAGTTCATTCCAGACACAGTCACACCACCCTTCCTTCCCTCCCTTCCCCACTTCTTTCTTCCCAGGTTCATTTGCTGGACAGCTTTATTTTTCCTTTTGTTTTATAAAACAAACATCATGTTCTTTTCTGTCAGCAAGTAGCATCTTCCTAAGACTTTTCAAGCATGTCCTTTCTGCCCTCTCCTCAGAGCATTTCAGGTGGAAACTGAAAGAGGGAATTTGTGAACTTCACTGGTAATGAATGGGTGTCTGTGTCAGGAAGCTGTCAGGCAAGATAGTTGTTCTAACTGCCACCAGTGGAGCCCCACATTTGATGTCTAGCTGTGTCTTGCTTCCTTATGGAGGCCTCCTAATTGCCGTCAGTACACTGTCCTTGAATCACCCAAGGTGCCAGTGATGTGGTATTCCTACTGCCACATTGGGGAGGGTGGGCTGAGATGTTGGACGACTGCGTAACCTTTTCTGAGAACCAGTACTTTTGGTTTATTTGTTTTTGTATTTTTTTTCTTTTTGAGACAGGGTTTCTGTCTGTAGTCCTGGCTGTCCTGGACTCACTGTAGAACAGGCTGACTTCAAACTCAGAGATCTGACTTACTCTGCCTCCTGAGTGCTGGGATTAAAGGCGTGTCCCATCACCACCTGTTGAGAACCAGTGCCTTGAATGCAGGTGTTAGACTTTGTCGGTCAAGGGTCTGCCCTGCCTCACTTCCTTAAGGAGAAGACCCACAGTGATGCTGAAAACTTACCAACCAGCGAGTGGGCCTGTGACCACAGCTGTCCTTCCACATTAACTTAGTGTCCTGCATACAGCTCGTGTCCACAAATGTTGACTGGATCAATGGTGCCGACATTGATACCTCTGCTGGCCCTTGGGTAATCATTAAGGCTTTGCAGGGTCGGGGAGGATGTAACTATCATTGTGCTTTGCCGTCCAACAGTGTTCGGTTGCAGGCCCAAGAGGATTAATTATAAGCCAGGCGCCTCTGGAAATCTACTTGCACAGTTGAACCTGTAGTAACATCTGAGTGTTTTGGAGACAATCATCGTGAATCATCAAGCTTGCACCTTGTCAGTCCTTTGCCTCCTTTGGGGAGTAACACGGTTCCAGGGGTGTGCAAAGCTAGCTCCTCCCTCAAGTTCCTTCTCCATCAGACATCCTGGCAAGGAGATGACAGAAGAGGGAGGTTGCAGCATCAGGGAATCAGCTGTGCAGTGCCATGTGCCTTCTAGGTGGGTCTCTTGTCACTGGCATACTTGGAACTTTTGCTCCCACTGTGTATTCAAGAGCAAACACAGGCAATGATGAACAATGTTCAAATTCAGTCCGCCATTGCATCGTGCTGGTCTGGCTTCTTCCTCCAGACTCACCAAAGTAAACAAGCTCAGGGATGTTCTTATGTCACTCTCTAAGTACTTCAAATGCTATGTGACAGGTCGGTACTGGAGAAGCCTGGCGGGGATGCCAGGGGAGGGGCTTTGGAAAGGTTGACCTTTAGAGACGAAGTTTGCTGTCAGCAGCATCCTCCTGGCTTTTTCTGAGACAGGGCTTTTTGGTTTTGGGTCATTTTGTCCATGGATTCTGCAGAGATCATTGCCACGTCATAGCAAGAGCCTTGGGTTGGAGTTAGGCACATCACCAAACTAAGTGGAGGTATGGGCATCTGACTGGTTGGAAGACATTGTCAACAGGTGTCCCTCCTGTGACTCTACACATGCCTCTATGACTTCTAAGACTGGAGAGATATATGTAAAACATATAGTAGTAGTAGTATAAAAAATAGTTTAGTAGCTTAAAAAATAGAGACTTTGGGTTTCTTTCAGTCCATCATTACTATCTTTGCAGTTAATTCAGTTTGTGTGCGTACATGCGTGTGCGTGTGTGTGTGTGTGAGTGTGAGTGTGTGTCTGTGTGTGAAGGTTAGAGGGACCGCCTTGGCAAAGACACAGACCTGAAGTCCATGTATACTGCTCCGAGGTACCTACTAGCCTGGCTGCTGAACTATTCTCTGATCCTTCTAGGAAGAGCAAGAGAGGGGGACAGACTCTAAATTTCCTCTCACCTTCTCTGTCCACCTTCAGCCTGAAGATAAAGCACCTTAGACCTCTTCAAGGCAGGGTCCATGACAAGGAAGTACAGTTCATTGATCCTAGTAAAGGCTCTGCTAAGTATCATGCCTGTCAGAACATCTGTTAGCAAGGTCCTTTCCCTTGATGTGTGTGTTAGAGCAGGACTTTTGGAATTGTCTCCACCCATGAGCCTTTGCATCTGACAAAGTTTTATGTGGACCTGGGTATATAAACTAGGTATGCACATTTTTAAAATTACTGATAATGAACTACACGAATATTTATTTCAAAACAATTACTTGGCATGTTTATACTTTTGTCATTTACTAAAGACAAAAAACAAATGTGCATACTAATGAGATGGGTATGCTTAATTTTTATTAAAAAGAATACATCTTAGCTGAATATTTGATATCACAGCACATAGAGTGCATTCAATATATTTCAGAGTTAATGGACATTTGATTTTACAATAATTCTGAGAATGCCACTTTATATAAACATGTGCTATAAAATGGCAAGTGTTTGAACAGCCTTTTCAAAAGTTGGTGGAAATTCTTTCCTAATCCCAAGCCCAACTTCATTTAATGATTTCCACCCTCATTGGAATGCAAGCAAGCAATTCAAACATTAGTTTTTAAAAATCAAACATTGTAAACCCCTTTGTATTTCTGTGTTTATATGTTTTGTCTTTATGTATATCACATGTGTGCCTGGTTCCCACAGAGAATATCATATGTATATCATATGTGTGCCTGGTTCCCACAGAGAATATCATATGTATAACATGCATATCATATGTATAACATGTATATCAAATGTGTGCCTGGTGCCCACAGAGGTTGGAGGAGGTCATCAAATCCCCTGGAGTTATGGATGGTTGTGAATTGCCGTGTGGGTGCTGGCAATTGAGCCTGGGTCTTCTGTGGAAGCAACACGTGCCCTTACCTCCTAAGCTATCTCTCTAGCCCTCAAACCAAACATCCTAATACAGTACAGTCCAAATATATACTAACTTGATGCTTACGTGCTGAGAAATTATGGTAGGAAAGTGTTAAAAGTCTTTGTATTTCACAATTAAACATTCTGCTTCTATCAGGACAGAAGATGTCATATGTACAGTAAAAATACTGCAATAATAGCATACAGCCTTTCGAGTTTGAGGGGAGGTGGCACCAGGCATGCTCATTAGTGTTCTGTGACAGAAAGCGCATGTACACATGCTGTGTGTTCACAAACAAGACTGTAGTGAAGTTACATGAGCAACACAGGCAAATGCCCCAAGAGACATTCCAGATTCATTACGTATTTAGCATTTAATTTTGAATTGATTTTGTTGCTGCCGGTTTGGAGCCTTGTTTTGCTACCAGTTTCTTTGCAACATATGAAACATGACCAACAGTTTCAAGAAGCTGAGTTTTATGGGGTCAGCTTCTTTATGACCAGTCTTCATTCATTCATGATGAAATTAGAACCAATGAGGATCTTTAATTTTAATTTATTTTTATTTATGTGTATATGTGTGCTCCTGCCTGTCCAGATATGAACCACGTATGTTCATGTGCACATAGACGTGAGAAGAGGGTGTCAGAACCCCTGGAAATTGAGTCACAAGTGACTGGAAGCCACCTGATGTGAGTGCTGGGAACAGAACCCAGGCCCTGTGCAAGAATAGCAATAACCTCTGGGCCATCTCTCCAACCCCCTGATGAGGGTCTCTAGATCAGATTATATTGAAATGCAGAATATAGAGCATACTTTTTCTGTATGTGTCCTAATCAAATCTTCTGAATCAAAAGATCTAGGGTCCATAGAGATTGTTATGGATTAGCATACCCATCTCATATTCTCCTGTGACAAAAGCAGCTGAAATCTACATATTTAACAAAAATTCCTAATGAAAATCAGTTTTTACTAACGTCAGTCCTTGGAACTGGAGAGCTGGCTCAATTGTGAAGAGTACTTATTGCTCCTGAAGGGGACCCAAGTTTGGTTCCCAGCAACCAAACAATGGCTCAAAACCATTCGTAACTTCAGTTTCAGGGGATCTGACAGCTACTTCTGACCTCTGACCTCACCAGACATGCACATGGCACATATACTTGCATGCACACAGACGAGTCATAACACACACACACACACACTATATATATATATATATATATATAAAACAACTCCAGCCCTGCCATTGTACATTTTTACCATTCTGGTTTTATGTGTACATGTTGCTTAGGAATATTTTTTATAACAATAGCTTTAAAAAAATAGAATGTGGCCTAATATCTAAAAGGAACAATGTTTTAATGTTCTGCATTAAAAAAGTTTGAAGAGCTAATGAAAAAAGTCTACTCCGGGATGAATGAGAATCAATTTTTTTCTTTAACACATTAATTTTATAACATCCTGGCATAGTTAATCAATACTGGCTCTATTAAACAAAGTGTTTTTCTTTTAGATTTTCTGGAGTGTGTACAATAATATCCCTCCTGTGACCAGCCTGCCTTTGAGATGTAGTTATCACTTAATGAGAGGAGAGAGGCGACCACTTTGGTAAGTGTGTGTGGTTCACCAGGAGGTCAAGGTGGGTGGGAAATAGCCATAATCCTCATGAGGACTCTTTCCACATCTTAGCAGAAAATATGCCCTGTTCATCAAAGCCTAGGGTCTCTGAGGAGCCTGCTGCAGCTTCCTTAATCACTTGATGTAATAGCGAGAGCTTTGGATACCTAGTTTGCCCAGGCTGGGACTTCTAATACTAATAAGTCCTTATATCCTTTAACCTTACTCACAAATAAAATGAAATTCTGACTCAGCTCATTTCTCAGTGAATGATAGAAACCTAAATTGAACAAAAACACAGTTTTGTTGGAACCTGTAACTGAGTAGTTCATAGACATTCCACACATCTGGTTTTCCAGGTTTCACCCAGACTCTGACACTGTCTTTCAGGCTTCCTTTGCTTTCTCCATGTTGGCTGATTTTTTTTAGTCAGGGTTCCCTGTTTGTGGGAAGATAGATCTCTCAAATTTCAGTCTTTTAGAACTGGGATTGAACCTAAAGCCTTGCACCAAGTGCTAAGCAAGCACCCTACCATTGAGCTACATCCACACCTTTACCCCTCACCCCCATTTTTTGAGACAGAGTCTGACAAAGTTACCAACCTGGCCTTGAACTCACTTTGTAACCATGATAAGCCTTGAACTTTTCATTCCTCTGCTTCAGCCTCCTAAACATTTGGGGTATACCACCAGCCCTGCTCAGTATGAGTTGATTTCCATTTCAAGATTACCAGTGTCAGCATTCTCCAAGCAGAATACAATCCCAGACTCACCACCACTGGCTCATTGTGGGTCTGCTCTCCCCATCCCTGGCCAATCATGAAGATTAGGAAGAAACAATAGTATCATAAGCAAACCTAGGATGCAAGCTTGTCTTTAAAGCTAGGATATGGAGTCAACCCTACCAGAGTGCCTCTTAAGGGGAAATTGGTGTGCTTTTCCTAGACAGGCAGTGGCTATTAAATGCTGGTCGATCATAGGAACATGTGTTAAACCTGTGACCCTGGGTGTACATGTGAATTAAATGAGACAATATCATGAATATGCTTTGAAACCTATAGGTATTCACACATGCAGAGCAATTGCATCAATCATTCATCCCCAGAGAGTCAGTAAGCCCCTGGGTAACACTTCCTTGAGAATGAGGACCTTGTGTGCCTGCACCCACCCTCATCTCCATCACAGTTAATCCCACGTTGCTCTTTCTCTCTCATCTCCATTCCCTTCCTCTTTCATTCTTCTGCCTTTGTTCCTAATCATAGGACTGGGGAATGTTTACTGAAAAATACCTGGGCACTTTTGTTTTTTCACATCAGCTATTGTTAAACTTAGTGGAAATAGAACTACTTCCTCGTCATGGAGTGCAACTTTAAATGTTGTTCTTTGATGTAGGGAGGAAGAGAGTAATGCAAAGGGTGGCGTGTGGAAGATGAAAGTTCCCAAGGACAGCACGGTATGTCTCTGCTGATCATTTCCCAGAACTGCCTGGGTTTGGGGTTGAGCACATTGTGCTTTTCAGAGAGCCTACCCAGAAGTCTCCCGGCAACCCTAGATTGAGAAATTTCCTGACAATGGTGATGTTCACATAATACTATCACCTTGAAAATGTATAATTGAAGAAGCCAGGTGTTGTGGCACCCACCTTTAATCTCAGAACTTGGGAGGCAGAGGCATGTAGATCTCTGAGTTCAAGATCAGCCTGGTCTTCAACATGAGTTCCAGGACAGCCAAGGCCACACAGAGAAACCCTATCTCAAAAAAGGAAAAGGAAAAGGAAAGGAAAGAAAGAAAGAAAGAAGAAAATATGGATTTGTGAATCTACAGAAATCATCCAATAGCATCTCAGGTCTAGAGCCTATAAACTTTAGAGCAAAGCCAGATGTTCGTGGTAGCTGTTTTGCTTATCAGGCATGGCTAACATATATAAACTGATCTTCCACAGGAGAGCAGGGTCATTCCCACCAAAGGCTCAGCTCTCCTGGTTAAAGACATAAGCGCCTCCAGAAGAACCATGACATGGAAAATAGACACACTCAGAGGCTCCCCATTCATTGGGGTTCATGGAGCTGGGCAAGCCTCAGCAGTCTAGATTCCCCAGGAGTAGATTACTACTGAAACATGAGCATAAGCCTTAAAAATTAGCATATATTAAGCTCTGGGAAAACCTAAAACTCCTTTGAAAATAGACAAAATTATCCGGGCATGGTAGTATATCCCTCTGATCCCAGAAGGCAGAGGCAGGAGAATCATGAGTTCAAGTGTTAAATATGCTATTCAGTGAGACCCTGTGTAAACTAACGAAAATAGGGGCTGGGGAGATAGCTCACTTGGTAAAGTGCTTGGGAGAGGAGTATAAGGACCTGAATTCCGATCCCAGGACCCATGTGGCTGTGAATACCTGTTACCCAGTGCTGGGGAGGCAGAAATGGGAGGATCTTTGGGACTTTCCAGCCAGCTGGTCTAGGCAAAACAGTGAGCTCCAGTTCAGTGGAAAAAACTAAGATAGAGAAGTGACTAAGCAACACGACAGAGATCAACCTCTGGCTACCACATGCCCCTGCCCATCATGAGCAAGCATGTATGCACACCCCAATAAATACAGAAGCAATGAAAATCATTAGACGTTAAATGTACAGAGAGGCAATATTTTATGATTCCTTTCATGCAATCATAAAGAATTAAAATGCTTCTGGGAAGCCACACAGAACGACGGGAGTCATCTCCCTGCGTGCACGCATTTGAAGTTACAACCAGATGCATTGGTCAGGGCTACAAATCTGGCTGTTACATTACAAACATGAAAAAATTCTAGAGGAGCTATCCGGGAGCCAGGCAACCTGTATGAAACCCTCTGCCCTGTTAAGAGAGAGTGAGCAGAAAATAGGAAAGAGCGAGTTGCCCTTAGATGTTCTTAGATTTCACCCACCGTTTCCCCCCTTTCATGTGTGTTACTTCAGTTATTTGCTTGTTTATTTTTGAGATGAGGGGGAGCCGCCCTGTGGCCTTGCATATTTATGTGCCTTATTTACTCTCCAGACTTGGAGCTCTAGTGGAAGCCTTCATGACACCCACACCCACAGGAAAGTGTTCAAGGCAGAGTTGTCATGGCCAACCTTGCCAGCTCACTAGGCCGAATTTGGGCACCAATACACTTTTTTTTTGTTTGGACAAGTGCCTGAGTTTTCTTAACTCAGCCCCCCTTTAGAAGTCTAGAAGGTTAGAGCTACCTGTGTTCAAAACAGAAGCATGAAGGTTCCCTTGTCATGTTCTCCTCTCCCACCCCAGCTTCATTACCTATGGAGTTCAAGATCAAAGTTGGACAGATGGGAGAAGGGAAGGTCTAGGAAAGACAGCATAAGCCTTTCTAGGAATACAGGTTCACCTTCAACTCCCTAGTTAAATGCTGTTGCCTTGGTTAAATAAAAGATAAGCAGCTGCTGCAAACTCATTAGAATGTAATAATAAGCATTGTTACAGTTAATCTGTGCTGAGTGTCTGGCATATGGATGCATGCCGCTATTTATGGTGCGGTCTTAAATCTCTTGTTGCAGTTACTGTGCAAAGCAATTACTGACAAATGTTATACTTGCAACAACCCTATGAGGTCAGTTCTCTTGTTATTCCCTCCCAGGTGGAAGCTGGAGTAGCTCATGGCCTGCCCAGATCACAAAGAGTAATGTGAGCAACTTCTCAGGATTCAGACTGGGCTGTAAGGAGCCTCAAAGCCTAGGGACCATGGCAAGGAGAGCCTAGACCTTTTTCCAGGGGAAAAATTGGGAGAGCCATTGAGCATCCAGTGTCTTGTGAGTGGATTCTATTTACATGACAGTATTAGTACATGTTTCAAAGGAGCTCTGGTGCTTCTCACTGGCAGGTAGCAGAGTGGAATGAATGCAGGCTAATCATTACTCCAGGGAAGTGCTGTGTGTTCAGTAATATACAAAGTTATCACTCAGTGAAGACACCCTGCCAGCAGCCAAAGGAATCTTGGGAGTCTCTAGCCTTCAGTAAATAACAATGTTTCCTAATAGTCTTCACTTGAGTAACATCTTAAGTGGTAACATTTTAAGTACTGTATCAACTACAAGAGAAAAGCAAAGAGAAGGATTTTACTAATGGCACTCAAATGTAATGGCTTGGTACACTTTGACAGATAAAAAACATCAGGAGATGTGCTCCCCCAGTTTTTCTGGAGTTCATGGGAGCTTCCCTGGAAGTTAAGGCTCTGAATCACTTGTATCTGTGTGGGCACCGTCATTTACAAGGTGCTTCTATACACATATGATTGTGCATGTCCACTTCAGTGATTTGGAGGTGTCTATAGGTCCCACCTGTGGGTGGGGAGCTTGCGTCTTTTAGCACCTGATGATAATCACCAGAACATTGTCTTGTTTTGTTTTTATTTTCCCCTACTTCAGTCTACAGTTTGGAAAGAATTGTTGTTAGCGACCATTGGGGAGCAATTCACAGACTGTTCGGCAGCAGGTAGGGAGGCCACACACAGCCCAGCTCTTCATGCCCTGGTTTGCTTGGTTCATGTTTGCTACTCACAGACCTTTGTTTTTTATGTGTAGTCTTTCTACCTGCCTACAAGGTATTGACTTTGTAGCTGTGATGTAATTTAAACCTGTTTGTGTGATTTGGGGTTTGGTGTGAGATTTGTGTGATTTGTGTGTATAAGCATATGTGCATGTACATATTTACATGTGTGTACAGTCAGTCCTTCCTGTCTTCAGCTCTTACATTCATTATTCTCAGATTAAAAACAGTAGAAAGGGGCTGGAGAGATGGCTCAGCGGTTAAGAGCACTGGCTGCTCTTCCAGAGGTCATGAGTTCAATTCCCAGCAACCACATGGTGGCTCACAACCATCCATAATGAAATCTGGTGCCCTCTTCTGGCCTGCAGATACACCTGCAGACAGAACACTGTATACATAATAAATAAATCTTAAAAAAAAAAAAAAAAAAAACAGTAGAAAGCATGAACAGTGTCTAACTAAACACACAAACACATTGTTTCTTGTTGTTCAAGAAGCAATGCAATGCAAACAACTTGCACAGCATTTGCATTAAATATTATAAATAAAAAAAGAGATGATTCAAAATAAGTTTGGCCTGGCAATATAGCTCTGTGGCAGAGCACTTACCTGGTGTGTATAAATAGACTGCCCCAAAATAAATACCTAAATAAATATTACGTGCAAATGACCTTTTATATAAGGGGCTTAAACATCCATGGTATAGAGGGGATCTAGAACTTATCCTTCACAAATACCAAGGGCTGGCTGTATATTACATCTATAAAACATATGTAAATGTGTAGATATATATATATATTATATATATCTACTACATTATTTCCTCTCATGACAGCTATAGCCATTCATCTAATATAAATAGGCAGAAAGAAAAGGGAACTCTTCATCAGTGGGCTAGCGTGGTTTGTCTTAGGTTTCCTGTAAACTCATCTTTGGGAGGAGGACAGTGCCTGCCATGCCTAGTGGGGTCTGTGAGTGAATAGGAACAGTCCCCTCCTTCTCTCAGTTTACCCCCTTCCTCTTGTTCTTCTGGCTCTGCACAGAGAGGCAGACACAGGAAAACAAAGATGTCTCATTGTTCCTGCCTGCGACCTCTCAGCTAAGCATGAAGCAACAGCTCCTAGCTTCAGGGCTTACCTTTGGAGAAGGCTTTGGCATGTTGAGTGGCTTTCAGAGAGCCATGGCTGGAACCATGGAACTTACTCTAGCCATGAGCTCTGCCACAGCCACACCTCCTTCCCCCATGACCCATTTTTGTTTACTTTGAGTTTATCACAGAACCATCCAGAGAGGGATTCACTGCTTGTGTTGGAATCCCTTTTCTTCTTTGAGCACTCCTTCCCTGAGGATACATTTAAAGTAAAGTTTTTGTTTGGTTTTGTTTGTTTGTTCATTCTTGTATGCTGCTTTTGGTTCAGAGTTCTATCTGCTTTCATTTGTTGTTTGGGTATTGTTCTTTTTGTGAACTGGCATAGATCAGTTAGCACCCAGATTTAGGTTATCTCTGAGAGCTCTTGCCATCTTGATGGTCCCATGGCCCATCTCTCATATTCACCCTGTCACCATTGGGGGAGGTGCTCACCCTCCGACTGTCTACTGCCCTTCACACCACTTTTACTCACTTCAAGAAAAGTATGAAGCCGGGCGGTGGTGGCGCACGCCTTTAGTCCCAGCACTCGGGAGGCAGAGGCAGGCGGATCTCTGTGAGTTCGAGGCCAGCCTGGTCTACAAAGCGAGTCCAGGGCAGCCAGGGCTGTTACACAGAGAAACCCTGTCTCGAAAAACCAAAAAAAAAAAAAAAAAAAAAAGAAAAGTATGTGTTGAGAAGAAATGTTCTTTTTTTTAATAATTTATTTTTACTTTGTGTACATTGGTATTTTGACTCCATGTATGTCCGTGTGAGGGCATCAGATCTCCTGGAACAGGAATTATAGGCAGTTTGAGCTGCCATGTGGGTGCTGGGAATTGAACTCAGGTCCTTTGGAAGAGCAGCCAGTGCTCTTAACTCCTGAGCTATCTCTCCAGCCCTGAGAAGAAATGTTCTTACAAGCTCAGATCTTCTTGTCCCAGTGGAGAAAAGCTAACAACTTTATACTGCCCGACCCGAAATGTGCCTTGTGTGTAACTATGAACACAGAAGCCCCAGAATAGTCATAAGTCATAGTAAATACCAAGAAGTGAGCAAAGAAGGCCAATTCTTCTGTGGCTGACTGGAAAGGAGGACACTGGAACCTTCAGGACTTCCATCAGCCAGCTCTGTCACTTGAGGCAACCAGCCCCTCTTTCTTAGCCTCACTTACAGAGCATTTTAAACAATGGCTCCACCTGGTCCCACTGTGTTCTGCTGCCAAGGCCCTGCCACAGCCCAGGTGTTGTTGGCTGATTCTCCGTGAACATTATGTGTATCACCATGGGCCTGCCTTCTCATAAGAGCTGTGGGCTTTCTACAGCACTGTTTGTGAAAGGCTGCACTCAGCTGTTCCTGCTTGCCAAAAACAAGCCAAACTGAAACAGTGACCATTTGCACTGTTTGGCATCTGTTGGGGACCTGACCCACTACCAGTAGTGTATGAAAGGATAATCCCAAAGGACTGGGGAACACTCACTTCACCCCCGAAACTGGGTCAATGATGTCCTGGACCTTCTTGAGAGGAGAACACTGGATCACCTCTTCCTTTATGTAATGATTTTATTTTTACATGAAAATTATCATCTCATCTCATCGTAGTGAGATGAGAGGTTCTGAGGTTGCAGAACAAGCAGATGCAGCCTTGCTTTTGTTTTAAATTGTGTTTGAATATGATGCATGTGCAGAAAAGTCCCACATTATAGCTGTGGAGCCTGGCAACGAGTCACAGAGTAATCACGTCCTGTTCGTAAGGCTACATATTAAGAAGCAGGGAATGGATGCCCTTTTGCCCTCCAATCTTCCCTCATCTTTCTCTTCTTCATAGGGTACCATCAATCCAACTTTTAACACCATGGTCCAATTCTGCCTGGTTTTGAACACTTACATACATGTTCGCAAGGTGTCAGATTATGCACCATAACCTTGATCAAATTCATTCATAAGAGAAAACAGACAGAGAGAAAGGAAGGGAAGGGGGAAATGGAGAGGAAAAGGGGGCTTATTTCACAGAAAATGGTTTCTTTGGCAAGATTGGATGTGGCACTATGTAAGTCATATTAAATACCAACATGTTCAAATGTCCAAGAGACAAGTAGAAAAAATCGATGGCATGAATATTTCAACCTAAAGTTGGTGGCAAATTAGGCAGCTTAAAATTCCCCAATTGTAGTAATCACTCTCCTGTGTGCTACATATTGGCACAGAGTGGCCAGGTACCGAGAGTTGTCTCTACTTCGTGGATGTGCCACAACCATGCAAAACATGGAGTCAGAAGCCTGCACTTCTGTCATTTTGCTGCCGATTGGTGTGCACAGAGTGGCTGCACATTGTGCCTAACGGCCCAATAGGCTCACCGTCCTCTGTGTAAACCCCATGTGGGAAAAAGCCTATGGTAATCAGTGTAGGTTGGTGCCTAGTGACCATTCGCTGGGTGGCAATGGTAGAGTGTCACTCAGACACACCCTCTTACTTTCCCTGTGATGCTCACAGCTGGCTTTGAGCTCTTTAACCCAAGCTTCAACACAGTCGGAAGGATGATTGCTGGAAGGAAGCAGCGGAGGACAGTGTGAGCAGGGGGAGAACAGACAATGTGCACAGGGCAGAGGAGCCCCTGGACCCAGAGTCTGGTTCCATCAAAGTTCAGAGCAGAGAGTCCTCCAGAGGCTTAGCAGGAAGTCACAGAAAGTCTTACTGCTCTTGACAGAGAGGGCCAGGCTTCAAGCAAAAAGTTCATCTGAGTTCACTTGGCTCTCAGAGGGCAAGGAATTATGCAACCTATTTTAGAAAAAGTCTCATCCAAACAGAGTCAGAAAGTGACAAAAAGCTTTGGGTAACATGTTAAAAACGGTAAAATTACTTATCCGGAAGATTCATTTGCCTTGAACACCCTGTTTATTGAGCCCCTGGCTAAATGCGATACGATGTTGAGGCTCTTGCAGGTTTTTGCTGAGCTCACTTTCCCCAGTGGTCCCCCATGGAAGCGGTCACTCACAAGTCCCCATCTCATTTGCAACTCATAGCGTTTAGATGTGATCATCCAGGCTTGTAGCTGTTTACTCACTTCTTGCCTTTTCCTCCTCTTGCCCCCAGATGACGAAGTAATCGGAGTCAGTGTGAGTATCCGGGACCGAGAAGATGTTATCCAGGTTTGGAACGTCAACGCCTCATTAGTGGGCAAAGCTACTGTGCTAGAGAAGATCCATGAACTCCTGCCCCACATAGCTTTTAAAGCAGTGTTTTATAAACGTAAGTGCTTCATTCTCGATCACTGTTTTCAAGATTCTTCTACTAGACTTCTAGAGACAGAGGCATATTGCAAATGAGGTGAAGACAGAACCACTCGAAACTGTTATTAATGCAGAAAGCAATTCAACATAGTGCTCCTTAAGCTTATTTTAATCAAGTTTAGTTTCAGAGATTAAAATGAGATTTTTTTCTTGCCTAAGTATATGAATTGGAAAAGCAAATATACATTGTATTTGTTATTTCAAATAGTTAAACACGAACTTAAATTTGTCAGAGAAAATTATATTCTATTGGAAATAATAATAACAGACAAGAAAAATCCTTCAGTGAGCTGGCAGGCAAATGGACAAACGTCCCTACCTACACAGGAATTTATCATGTCTAACATTCTGTTTATGGGGGGAGCTCAGCTATGATTGGCAGCTCACTTGAAACACTACCCCTTCCTCACTGTGGTGACTGTGGCAGAGCCAGCAAGAGGTCATGTGCAGTGGTACATACAGCTCTTGGTGTGAACAGTGTGTGTTCCCATTGTTTCTGTTGTGATTTGTGCTCATCGCTTTTGTGTGCTCTTCACAAACAGTCATTTTTTTTCATAATGAAAACATCTTAGCACGTCTGAACCAGTGTTTAGTAAACCAAATGGTGGCTTACACTTTCAACAGTGAGTTAGAGGGACTAATTGGCAGACCTACACACACCCATGATAGATTTTCTAAGTCCCAAACTGTTCTGGAAGTCACTAACCCATTTTTTTCTTACTATTGTATTTCATTGACTCTAAGGTGCTCTTGAGCATAATATACCCTATTATTTTAGTATTTAAAGAAAGATAAAAATAGTTTTCAGTTAAACAAGGATGTACAGTTGATTCTAGAGGATTTGAGATTTGCAGGAGACAGAGAAGGTGCATCTTAGAATCTCTGAAATACACTTCATCATTGTCTCATTAGTCCTGGTCCCTGTCAAGAGGCTAAATAAATACAAAATTTTGTGATTACCCTAGTGTTACAGCATATATGAAAATCGGGAGGAGTCCTGTAGTCATCCTCAAAGAATCAAGATCCAAACAGGAAGAGGGAGCCTGCACTCTGCACTTATGAGATGCTGCTATTCTGAATTGTGATAAGAGTTTAAAATGAAAGACACAGAAAATGCATACCGAAGAATTGCTCTTGGCTGTGCAGCCTGGAGACAAGGCAGGCACATGGACACCGTCCCTGTCCCATAGGGACATGTCAACTCTAGTTCACTCACCCCAGATACCAAAGGTCTCCAGTGTATTTTCTGGTTTCCAGTCCGTAAGAATAACTAGCAGAAACTGCAAAAGGAAACATGATTTAGCACCAAATTCAAGTGGGCCCACACTTGAGTCTGCCCAACACTTGACTCAGAGGAGGAGAAAGCAGTTGGGAGTCATTGGATTTTTACTATACTCCAACAGTGTGGCCGACCCTAAGCAGTCACAATGGACCCTGCTTTCGCTCTCTCACCTGAGTGTCCAGATGGTTGGTCTCAGATGATCTCCAAGGTTTCTTCTACTTTAAAATTCTGTGAACAAATTGACAGGTAACAAATTGGTCAGCAGCTCAGTGTGAAGTCAGTCTCCTCTTAGACAATTAGGCTCCAGCTTTAGGGCCAAGGCATAGTCACATAGCAATAACCAAGGGCGGGTGATTCACTGCTTAGCTGTTGGGGTGGCTGGCAGGAGGCAGGAGACTGGGTGGGGGCACCAACCAAGGAGAAAGGAAGTTGCACACAGGCCAGCTGAATCAAAGCTGAACAGACCCCCTGAAGGTAGTTAGCATTGTCAAGTGTGTGAGTCAGAAGGAACTAGCTGCAGGCCTAAGCAGAAAGCTGCTTTTTAATGATACGCATTAACATTTAAAAGCTCAGACTGTGCAAATAAAAAAATTGGAATTCCCTGTATTATTTGACATGAAGCAGGCTGTCCTTTACTTAGCACAGTTGGCAGCACATGTTGTAGAAATGAACTAGAAAAATGAGCTCTGAACAAAAACTGGTTCACAGGGTGAGGGACAGTGCTGGGTGAGCTAGGCTAGAAGTCGCTGGCCAGTTCACGCCACCTTTGTCTTATTAATGGGATCCTGGTGCTCTGGAGTGTGTAGGAACTAGCGGTCTAGATAACTAGAATGCCAGAAGAATCCAGTAACCCTAGTCCTGGCCTCCAGTGGGAAGATGAGGAACTGAACACTGGCACTTAATATGATTTCTTTTCCATCCAGATTGATGATTTGAATGAGAAACTAACAATTTACACACACCCTCCCTAGTTCCATTAAGTTCCTTGGAGAGCTGAAAGACAAAGGCCTTTATCTGGTGTGAGGGTTGTGTAGGGCAGGGAATGAGAAGGCCCAGAGCTGAAGCTGAGCCAGTCTCTCAGCTCCCTCCCACCTAAGTCATTCCATGTGGGTGCAGCAGAGAGCAGTCTCTACGTTTTCATATGATTAGGAAAAAGCAAAACTGTTCTGGGACACATGAAAATTCTATCAGTATTAAGTCTCAGTGCCCATCAGTAACTTGGCTCCATAAAGCAAGACTTATTTGTGTCCATATTTACTATAGTTTCTCCAGCAATCAGGAATGGCATGGATTACTACTAAAATGTCTGCTGGCTCTTGGATCTGAGAACAGTCCTCTAATTGCTTCCCCAGTTGTCCAAGGGATGACATATGGCCCTCGATGCCTAGCCGCTCACAGTAGTGCAGTGTACCTGGTGTCAGGTTCTGGTGTTTCAGCTGTGGCTGTCCTGACCCTGCACACCTAGAGATAAGAGAAATCTTTGCATCATCACTGCCTTTGGAATTATAATTTGCAAATCAGCATTGCTGTCATTCTATGGCTCGGCCCTGAAATAGTATATCTCGCTGAAGCAGTCTATATTTAGTGTCTGCCCTAAAACACCTTTCTTAAAGATAGGAAGTAGGATTAGAGAGCTAGCTTTGTAAGGGGACCTGAGTTCAATCCCTGGAACCCACATTTAGGGCCTGAGGAGATGGCTTAGCATATACTGCTCTTGCAAATGACTCCAGTTCAGTTCCCAGCACCCAGGACAGTCTGAAAATCCAGGTCCAGGGGCTCTGACAACCAATTCTGGACCCCACAGACACCTACACTCATGTACACACCCCACACAAGTACATATCATTTAAAAATAAATCCTTTAAAAAATAGGGCTAGGGCTGGAGCGATGGCTCTGTAACAGCACCTGCTACATAAGCAGGAGGACTGAGTTCACATCCTGTCTCTGTTCATACATGCCAGGGTTGCAGTGTGTATGACAATGCCCGTCTTTTCACACAGAGCCAGGAGGCTCACAAGTGCTCTCTGGCCCTAATCCAGATAGTGACAAAGCAGGAGACCCAGTGTCCTTTCACAACCTCTAGACATGTGACACAGGTATGTACACCAGCACACTCAGGTGCACATACAGCATGTACACATACCACATCTTCATACACAAAGATACATCACACACACACACCACATCCATACACATGCAGATACACATACACACAGCACGTACACCACATCTATACACATACATACTACATACACACACATTCCGAAGCTGAGTGTGGTGGTATCTACTTATAATCCCAGCACTGGGGAGGTTTAGACACATGGCTCTCTGGGACTTACTGGCCAGGCTAGCCTTTAGCAAGGCCCAGGCCAGTGAGAGATCCTGTCTCAAAACATAAGATGGACAGCAGACAGCCAAGATTCTTCTCTGCCCTCCTTGTTCTCTCAGTCTCCCCGCTCCCAGCCTTCCTACCTCCTTCCCTCTCATACTACCCTCTTCACATGCAAGTATACCTGTGCTTGCAGAAACATACCCAAATAAATGTTTTAAAAGTTAAATACGTAGAAAATTGAAATTGTGAGAGGTGTGGAATTAAACTTGGGCAGATGTTAGGGCACCCATCTGGGTCACCTTGGGAATTACAAGGTGCATCTTTCCCAGTGGTTTATCCCAATGAATTGCTGCTTGGAGTAGCTACCTGAGATGACCCTAGCTGTCCTTCTCCTTTGTAGTCTATATTAAAAAGAGGAATAGGAGGAGCTATGGGGGTGAAGTGGAGCACTCAGCTGTGTCTCCCAGGAAGCGCTGAGCAGACCAGGCTGTATCAGACCTTGAATCACAGTGACAAACTGACACCCCTCACCCAAGCTCGGCCCTCTACAGCTACTATTGGACGCCTCTGAAGCCTCCCATTTCTTACCTCCAAGTTTAAAAAGTTCATGTCTTTGAAAAGCATAATTTTTATTGTCAGTTTCCTAATTAGTAATTCCACAATATTAACTGAAAATCCCTGAGGTGTAGTGGGGTGAGGGTTGGGGAAAATAATAGATCCATCAATTTTATGAAACTTCATTTCTCACAAAAGGGAAATGAGAAGCAGGGGGCATAATATAATTTCCACCCCCTCTTATGTGCTTCTGTTTTGTTTTATGTTATTTTATTCCTGAAGGTAGGCTTGTGAATGGCTCTGTCTTGGGTCATAGGTTCCCCCCTTCCCATGCATTTTTTTGTGGGGCTCATTTTCCTTGTAGTGTTTGCCTAGAGCCTGACATACTCTCCTCATCAGCTTGTGTGGATGAGTCATCCCCCAAGGCACAGCAAGAAGAAACAGGCCGCATGCCCATAGCTTGTTTATTCCTTGTTTTAATTTTCATTATTATGTTTCTCAGGAAATGCACACCTTAGCTAACAGTTACTGGAAAAAAGAGAGAGAGAGAGAAAAGGTATTTGAGTTCTTGCCAAGATCTG
Source organism: Lophiomys imhausi (assembly GCA_907164525.1). Lineage (NCBI taxonomy): Eukaryota > Metazoa > Chordata > Mammalia > Rodentia > Muridae > Lophiomys > Lophiomys imhausi. Next base: position 8,619,175 of record CAJQZJ010001896.1, read on the forward strand.
GGGAAGCTGAAAGAGATGCCTAGAGGAAGGTTGGCCCATCCTTTGCTTAAAGTTTTCTTTCCTTCTTTTCTTTTTTGTTTTTTTCTGTCCTTTAGCCCATGAAGAGCATCATGCTTTTGAAGGTGGACGTGGAAAACACTAATTGCACTCTGTAAAGAATTCTTTGTCCTTTGCTGATTGGTTTTGGAAACGGTCTTAACAGGAGGGAGAGTGAAGAGAAGACTTGCCGAAGCCCGATGCTGGTCCATTTAGAGTGGGTTTCTGTCCTTGCAGACTGGGGGATTAGGACTCAAAGTGGCAGGTGGGGTTGGGGGGGAGTGTGTGGGTTTCTGTCATCATATCACTTGCTTAAAAAAAAGAAAACAGAAAAAGAAAAAAGAAAACTAATTTTTTAAAGCTTTCTAATTCCCTGTTCTTTGCACTCTTTCCCTCCCCATAAAATTTCTTATTCAGGGTAATTATTGTTTTCTGCACGCCCTTTCATTGAGGCATAAGAATTGCATTTCCCCTTCAGTAGCTCTACTGTACCTTGTTAAGGAACATCTGCATAATCACCATGGACTGCCTGTGAAGCCACAGGGCACCAGGAGGAAGCCTAGCCTAGCAAAACCCCTTTTCTGATAAATTGTTGTGACACTTTCCTGCATACTGTGAGCTGGGCATTGTTTCTTTTGTGTGTGTGTGTTCCATAGAAAGCATACTTCTTGACAGCACACACATTTTAAAACCCTTTTAAAAAGCAGTATAAGGAAGTGAAATTGTTGGTTTCCCTAACATGAAAACTTTAATCACAATTGAGTGTCAGGCTCAAAATCAAGCTTGAGGGTTTGGGGACCCACTGTGCAAGCATTTCTAACCAGAATCCCAATCTGACATTTTCAACAAAAGCCTGATGATTTGTCTTGAGAGCAGACCTTGTGTTTCTGATTCATAGAGGAGGCGATGTGTATTACTTGTATGGCATGGAGCTTCTTCTGGAGTTCTAGCATGTTCACCCACTTTGGACTTTTGCAAATCAATTCTCACATCTTTCTTAAGTGAGCCCTCTTTCCTGCCCAGCATACATCCTTTCTGAAAACCGATGGCCTTCATTTGCACAGTGTTACGGAAAGCACCTAGGTGCTCACACAGTTAAACTCGAGTTCATCTCACTCCTAGTAACTGTGTTATTAGATACGGGGTTATACTACCAAAGAAATTCTGGTTTCGGTAGAACAAAACCTTTCAGAGTATCACAGCTACTCCCAAATGCTCCTCTTTCCTCTCACCATCACCCATGGTAATTTTCCTTGAGAAAGGGCCTCCCTGGTGTTGGCTTGGGTTTAGAGCCTCAGGACCAGTACAGCTCCTCTACCTTCTCAAAAGGGTGAGTTTTAATTCCCCTTTCACTGTGGGAAGGAGAGATGGGGTTATTCTAAGCCTTCCACATGCATTTGTAAATAAAATTCCCATTCAGATATTTTAAATGGCTCTGAGTAGCATCTGTATGTAAACGTTGTGGCCCCCATTTTCATTGCTAAACACTCCACCAAAATAATTAGCTGTCAGAGTCATAAGAGGTCCTTCTTTTCCAAACTTAAGACCCTCAAAAGTTTCACTCATCAGGGTATGGGATCCTTCTAGAAAAAAATCCCTGGACATGTTTGTCTAAATGACGTGCATTTCTCTGAACAGTTTCTAAACAAACTTGTTTTAAAATTATAACTCAAGGATTTAAAATTTATTCTGGACATGAAATTCCTTTTTATAATATAAGTATTTTTTTGACAGATCAGCAAAAAGGATATAATTGACTTCATTATTATAATTGTCATATATATTTCCATAAGTAAATAAATTTTGAGGAATTTTTATTTTTGAACTTTATTTAAAACATTTGTGATGACGTGTTCAATTTCTGCATGTATGTAGCTTTTGAAGTAAAAATAAAATAAAATAAATAGGAATGTTAGGCTCATGTTAATGCTTTCGAGTTTCTATTGTTTATGAATATGAAACATGACAAGCGCACAGTAGATTTTTTTTTGTCCCAGTGAACTTCTGCAACTGTTTCTCTTTGGAAAACACTATCCATGAGAAGGAATTAACCTGCCTTATGTTCAGAGCCTGTCATCTGAATTACTTTGAGTGTACTTTGTCAAATTTTGCTTTGGAAATGGTTTTAATTGAATATTTAGTCGCAATTGACTTTGTGAGAACTAAAGCAGTTTAGTTCTAAACTAAAATTGACTTAAGCACTTTAAAACCTTCCATTGCACCCTTAAAGAAGCTGGTGCTTTGGGGAGACAGAGGCAATGCTTGGCACATGTGACAAGCAGTTCAGCCATCTTGGCCCCTGCCAGGGCAAGCGTAGATTCCAGTAGGAATCTTGCTTCTTCAGCCAAGTCCTGCAGGTGCAGAAGCCAAGGGGCTTGCTTCCTTCTTCTGTCAGTCCTCAGTCTGTGAGACAGAGCCAGGAAATCTGGCTAAACCCAGTGTGTTTTCTCCTCCATCCTACTATTCCCTTGATTGCCATATTACAGGCTCTTGCCTACATTAGGAGAGAGGCACCTGCTGAATCAGGACAAGCAGTATCAATGAGAGACGTGTTCCTGGAGCATTTTTGTGGCTTTTGTAAGCACTTCCTCAATGTTTTAAAGATTGCCTCTTTCTCCCTAGCTTTCTCCCGTTTCTGAATTGACCCAGCAAACCTGCAATGCTGTAATTCAACTCATGGTTCCCTTGACAGAGAACAAACATGAGAAGGAAAACCGGGCTCTGAGAAACTGTAAGGTTAAGTTCGCTAGACCCTTCTTCGCCCCTCCTCTGCTTTAGGATAAATACAGTCATCACACTTCACCATCAGCAGCAGGAACCTTAGATGTAATTGTGTCCAGTACACACAGTATACAGTATATAGCAGCTGAGCTTATCTGAACGTGTCCCTGATTGGAGGAAAGAGAGCTGGCCATCAGGAGAACTGGGCACTGAGGTCTGTAAACTGTAATTTGTAAAGGGTTCTGTGTAGGGAAGAATTGTGTCTGTCAGCCCATGCTTCCCACCAAGTCACCCTGTCAGCACTGAGCCTGTGATCCACTCTGGCTGTAGTAACAACACGGACTCAGACTTCCTCATGTCAACAGTTGCTTGTTCTTTCTCTCTCACTCCCCTGACTGAATGGCGTTAGATTTGAGGTCTAGAGACCACTGTGGTGTGACAGGAGGTGGATCTCTGCTGTCAGATACTCCACTCTCCAAGGATCCCAACTTTCCTATTCACAAGAAACTGACAGCATTTGCAACGATCACATGGTGGCGCTGCCTTCCAGCTGACAGTTCTGGGCCAGCTGCAGACCTGATATGTGTGTGTGGGATTATTTAAAGATCTCGCTGCATGCTGCTATATAGGGCTTTACAAAACTTTCTGTAGAGAGCACACAAATCATATTTAGTGATAGACATTTAATTTTCATACGCCTAATAAAAATGGATCACAGATAGAATGCTCTAGACATACTTAAAAAAAAAAAAAATCTCAGCTCCCAGCCTCTTTTTGGCCTTTTAAGTACTTAAAAAGAGGGGGAAAAATACACATAAGAATACAGGAAATGTTTTTATCGATATTTGATTAGCATGACTAATGAAGACAAACTATTAGGATTCCTTTCTTTTTAGATAATTATCGAATGCCTTTAAGAATGCAAATTTCCCCTTCCCTGAATGAAATGAAACTAGAGGGCTGTCTGTTTGTGCTTTATATATCACCTCAGCTTACTCTTAAGAGTTTGGAAGAGTCACAGTGTAAAAGAGGGAGGAGGAGGGAACAAACAGAAATCCCTTGGAATATGAACTGCTAGGCCAGTTAGATGGGTTCTCTTTCACTCTTCTCAAGAAAAACCCCAATCTGATTCCTTAACCATCTAACTAGACTACTTTATCTTATTTTTTCTGTTTATTTGTTTGTTTACTTTGCATAAGAATGAACATGAAGACTTCTCACATTTAGTTAATCTGCTGAGGCCAGAAGTCAGTCATCATCCTTCTGGGTGCTGGCAGGGCTCAAGATTTAAAAGAGAACCCAAAGACATAGAATTTGAGAGTGGAAGGGACCTTCGAGATCAACCACCGGTGCGTGCGTCCGACTGCTTAGAGAGCAGAAGGACCACTGGGGTGCTAGCTTATCAAGCACATTCCCCAGCGACACCCTGGAGCTTTGGGCATCTGCATTATGAGCTAGTACCCTGAGACTCTGATGCAAGTCTTTTAGACCTTAAGACTTTGAGAACCTCTGATTATATCCAACCTCTGCACATAACTAATGAGGACCCCCCCCACACACACACACACCTAGCTCTCCCGGATACCCTGATAGCAGGGTATAACACCAACAATCTTGGGGAAAACCATTACTACCAAAGGGAAGATACTCATAAATAAGAACTTTATGGCTAGGCCCTCAACGATCATAAGTAACCCACTTCTGGAAGTCCACAATATAACCCTTTAATACAGAGCCACTGCTTTTCTCTTTTCTAAATAACATTTCAGCCTGTTAAGAGAAGAAAAATTAATGTTCAGAAAAAAAAGTAGCTCCTCCATATGTGCAGTAACTACATTTCTATAATGTCTTATGGCATCTGGGGTTCAGCATCATTGAACAGGATTAAATGAATGTTACAGAGCTATAAAAGCGCATGTAAAATACCGCAAAACTGTTCAGAGGACTATCAAAGTAGCCCGGGAATGAGTTTCCACTAAAATTAATTGTCACTTTCTAAACGTAGCTTAGCCAAGCTGTTAGTGAACTGGAGGGAGTCTTTAATACACACACGTGTTAACAAGAATCAAACAGGTACACTCCCCAAAGCACGTGGACGGTAAGCAGAGGTCATCAGGAAGTCAAGACTCTTTTGTCCATCAGTGCTCCTCAAATTTATAGTCTCATTGTATCTGTGTGTGTCACATGTGCTTATTAGAATATCCAATAAACTGACCTTTGGATATTCTATGTTGTGTGTCCTTCTGAATTCATGGGTTTGCAGGAATGTGTGTTACATGTTATTGTTTTGGTTGCTGTTGGGGAAAAAAATTTTTTTTAACTGATCTGTTTAATGAAACACAACATTTCCAGTTTCACCTTTGAACATTAAGGTTGGATGGTTTTGTTTGAACATCTGTTTGGGAAGAAGTGTTTATTCTGGAATTGTTAAACTGGCTACACAATTGTTAATTGTGTTACAAAAATGATCCTGAAGTCAATGCTTCTGAGTTTCATGTGGGAAATTAGTATCTATTGTTACACTCCAAGAAGTAGTTTTTATTAAAAGAGTAAAATAGACTATAGTTTTATCACTTTGTATATGAATGAGGACTATTGAAGACTTTGGGTACCTTGATACACATGCAAGCTTGCTATTCTAAAGCAGAGATGTTTTGGGAGCGTATATTGAATTCCCTTCAAAATTTTCAGACTGTCATCAGGTAAGGGGGCCTTCAACCACTGTATGTGTTCTTAACCACTGTTGATGCTGGCAGCTTGGTTTTCAATTACACTAAGTCACCAGGACCCTGTACTTCCCCTCTCGGAGCGTTTGGGTTTTTTGGGTTTTGTTTTCCTTTGAATTAGTACACGAGAGAACTTCAAATTTAAACTCATTGCACACACTGGAGGCATCAAGCAACATTTGTCTCACATTTAAAATCTTATCAGTTGGCTTGAACGTGACTCATTCTTTCAAGCCGTCTTACCTGTGTAAGCCAAACCAGGCTTGCTTGCCTCATGTTTCTGATGCGCTTACAGTCCTCCCCCACCCTCCGCCACCCCATTTTATACCATCTGTGCCCTGTGCAGTCTGGGACTCCTTCACATCTGGCTACAAGCTGGTGTAATGCCCTTCCTTTTGATCTGGTCTCATCTAGTGATTTGCTCGGTATTTTTAAGGTCAGACTGAAAACTTTTTCTGTTCTAGTTACTTTTGATTTTAGATCTCTGTGTGTTTGATGTTCAGATACATGTGAAAGTTGCTTCTATATGCCAGTAATTTTTATTCCAGCCTTCTGCAGTGATAAGGTAAGACGAGCCTGTATTCTTCTCACTCAAAATGTAGTGATTTGTATGTTTGGTACAATGTTTATTCATACCAGAGTCTTTTGTTGTTTTTGCATCTAAGACTCTATTGCTATGAATTTATTACATTCCTTTTTTTTTCCTAAGAGAAAATTTTAGAGTATGCTTAAGAGTTATGATTTCTCCAGACTTGATTTGGAGATCTTTGCTCATCTGTTGCCACTGATTCTTACTCTGGATTTGGGTTCTTGACTTTAAAAAGAAGAAAATACCTTTTCATCTTCTGGGTTTAAAAACCTTATGCAGCTTCATTATCTTAATCTTAATTGCATTTCAAATATATTTATATATATGGTGGTTGTCATACCCTGTTTATTCAGGCACATTGCACAGCCCAACTTTCTACCAAAGGGCTTTAATGTGCGTGGGGCTCCTTCACAGTGCCCCGAGTGTAGTGGGCTCTATGTGATTTCTTGTTTCTGGTTTATGGAATGAATGCAGTTGCTATAGGACTCATCTTGGCCTCATGGAAAACATATTTTGCATATTCAAATTCTTTTTTAATAACCTTTTATTTAGAATAGCTTAAGTACTACATTAAGTCCATTCCTTTTGTTTCTCTTTGGGTGCTAGCTACAGTGTGTCCATGTGGTTCAGTAGTCCCACCTAGCAAGCAAAATGACTTGATTCTTCCTTTGTGGTTACATAACACACCCCTTCAGAGCAAATAGAAACACCTGAAGACTCTTGTCTCTTCTATTCATCTGTACAGTTTTCTGTGTTACTGTAGGAGCAAGCAATTCAAGATTATGTATGTGAAGCCCAATTCATTTTTTACACAGCAAATTTAATGAAATCTGTGAGGGGCAGAACATAACATAGAAGGCTTTACATTTTCATGATGCCTCCTCATTTTTGAGTCTGATTATTGTTGACCAAGCATGCTCTTTTTATGTTATCATCTAGTGGGCACTTTTTGGAACTTGCTGTTCATTGTTCTGTTAGCACAGGCTTTGCCTTTCTACCTCACATTCACTGTCTGGGAGGCTAAGACCACGCATGCATGCCTTTTCTTTCTCTATGATTCTTTCAGTGTGGTGATGACTGTTAAGAAAATGAAACAAAACAAAAACTTTTAAGTGCCCTCACTAATGGATGCACTAAAAAATTTCTGGAATCCTACAGGCTGATAGGTCTTTCATTTTAGGAAGAAAAGAAAACAGTAGCTTTTACAAGGCTCAGCAAGTTCAAATATATATCATTGAAATATATTTCTATTTCCCATCATCTGGCTAGGCTATGGTGCTGACTACCTTATTCCTTGCCAGAGAAAATAAGTTTAAATCATAAGCATATTTAACTAGCAATCATAAATCATAAGCCGTTCTAACTGTAAGCATGTTGAACTCTGTACAGTTTGTACAGATGGTGTGGCTGACTCTGTACCCCTCTCCACGATGATGATGTGGACAGGCTCCTACTCCCCAGTTTCCTGTGCAGCTCAGGGAACTGAAACCATTTGTTTTACTGCACACACAGGATTCTATAAAGTTTGGACCCAGAGCAAGGTTTAACATGATCCTCCTTTCCTACTGAATAATGATGGAGTAAAGGTGGACTCCCTTTGGAAGCAACATTCCCAAAGTGCCCCATTTACAAAGGACAAGATGCTGGGGTTTTTAAATGTGTCTTCTTAAAAAAAATCATAGGGTCAAAAATGCTAGCAGAGGTTTATGGGTTCAAAGAGCAATTTCTAGGAGGCTACCTCCATGGCAGCTCTTTCTGACAATGAACACAAAATTCTTGTAAGCTCTGGCTGGCCCCATGAGTCAGTGTCTTATCAAAGTTCAACATGCTTTGGCTATGACTATGGCTGTGTTCATATGCTCATAAACATAGATAGTGTCAGTAATAATATTAACATGTGTGTAGTGGCATGCCATCAAAGCAAATAGATGACTCCCCCTTGCTATACCTCCCATTTTCTGTATGTGGAAGTGAAGGCTAAGACAGGTGAAGGAACTTTCTCAGGGTCATACAGTGAGTTCATTGCAGAACTCAGCTTCTTCATTACTCTCCTGAGTTACTGTGGCTCCAGCCTGTTTTAAAGGGAGGGCCTTGGTAGAAGTTGAAGATTCCAAAAGGCAAGAAGTTTGAGATTCCCAATCAGCCCCCCCCCACTTTTTTTTTTTTTTTTTTTAAGAATCTAGAGCTTTAAAAAAAGAATGGAAGAGTTGCTGGCTTCATCCAAAATATTCACGTTAAAGATGAGGCAATGGCCCAGAGGCATACAGTGTCTGCTTAAAGTCACACAAGTAATCTGTGGAAGGGTCACAACTGGATACCCTGAAAACCAGGGAACCAACTTTCATGTTGATACCTTACCCTCCCAGAAGTACACATTTTCTCATCTACTTTTTACAGTAGATCCTCATGAGCAGATCAGTCTTGAAAATAGTTTCCAGCCCAGGCCCCCTTCATGGACTTGCTTATTTTCTCAGGGTTTTAACAGGGAATTAAAAACACTTACATTTGAAGCTTGCTTTTCTGTCTCACTTATTGAGTGCCCAATCTGTAGACACACATGCCTAACACTCTTCTCCGAAGAATGTACAAGAATAACACGTTTGACTGCTGTGGATGGCAGGTGAGAAAGAGTTACTGCTGCAGCGTGTAGGCCCTTAAACATATTCACGGCCAACTCTGGATTACCCCAGCGCAGCCAGCTCAGGCACAACTCCCTCCTCCACTGCTAACTGCTGACCTTTAGCTTTTGTGTTTGTGAGGGCTTCTGCTGTAGACCAGGAAGAACAGAGAAGCTACGGCTTGTTCTTGACCAGAGTACCAGTGTCCTGATTAAAGCTTTAACAATTTGTCCATGTAAGGCAACAGAATGATTGTAGGAGACTCTCCGAATTGAACCCACCTGGGATGCACAGCTTGGCCTCGGTTGCCAACAGCCAGAAAGCAAATTGGATGTAATGCAGGGAACTTAATTATTGGGTTGAAATCCTATTAGCTGGTGCCTAGAGCAAGTTACTGAACTGCTCTGAGTCACAGTTTCCTTATCCTTAGGAGGGACAAGTCAGCTGCTTTGAAACAAATAACATAGAAAAGATGGGGCTAGGGACTCTGCATTTGGTAGGGAATTAGCAGAAGGCATTTCTCCAGGGTCATCCCTGTGGTACCAACGGTGGCTGATACGAGGAGAATGTCTGCTCACTTGACGCTTGAGGTGCTAACCCAGCTTACCCGGTTAGGGTGCCACGAGAGTCTTTGGTGGCAGTACTCTGGTCAAACCTACTGTTCTTCTCTACTGATTGTTGTGCCTTGTCATGCCATCCGGGGGAAAAACAAATTGTCCCCTTCATTGAATTCTGTGAAACCTGCCTTCTGAGTTGATTTGCCATGAGCATATTTAAAGCCTAAAAGAACTTTCCAATTAATTATTTTCCAGCAATATTATTGGCATTTCTTGGGAATATGCAAAGGAAGTTTGGTGTATGAAAATGTTTTCTAGGCTGAACAAATTCTTGATGAAGTTCAAGCCCCTATCGTACACTTTGGATTATAGGCACCCAATATAGCTGAGATAACTGTTGAATTATGTGTTTGTTATTATCTCCATCATTGTGTGTGGATGTGTAAGGGTGAATACACGTGCATGTGGAGGGCAGAGGACAGCCTCAGGTGCTTCTCAGGAGCCGTCCACCTTGTTCTGTGAGACAGGGTTCGTCCCTGCGACATGAGGCTGGCCAGTTCTCACTCCCCATAGACCTGCTAGTTGCCGCCTTCCCAACATATACTACTTACTCCACATGGCTTTTTGTTATGTGTCCTAGAGATTGAACTGAGGTCAGAAAGCATGCACCACAAGCATTTTACTGACCGAGTGAGCCATGTATCCCCAGGCTCCCACATGCATTTATTTCTGTCACTGACAGCTTTAAGGAAAGCTGATGGGCATTTCCACCGCACATTTTTGTATGCTATAGTGACTCATTAACTCATCAAGTGATTACTGATCAACTGTGGTGTCCCAGGTGCAGAAACTGTAAACACAAACAGCATAATCTCGATACTTCATGGAGCTTAGAATTTAGAGACTTGAGAAGTCGCATTAAAATAGAGCCTCTAGCTGGGCAGTGGTGGTACACGCCTTTAATCCCAGTGCTGGGGAAGCAGAGACAGGTGGATCTCTGAATTTGATACTAGCCTAGTCTACAGAGAGAGTTCCAGGACAGTCAAGGCTACACAGAGAAACCCTGTGAAACCCTGTCTTGAAAAACAAACAAACAAACAAAGCCACTGGACCCTAAGAAGAGGAAGAAATTAACTCAAACATCTTCGACTGCCACATGCCTGGTCTACAGCACAGACTCACTGAAATAAATGTGTGAATGTTGTCATAAGCAGTTTGCTTTTTGTTTTCAATTCAAAATATCCTTAACTTTCTAAAGCTGAGTATCTTCACTAAGCTCATTATTATTTTAAAATTCTCTAATAACAGTTTAGACACTGGAGTCAGTAACCACAAAGGCTGTTTGTAATTTGTTGGCACTTCCCAGACCTCTTTAAAAGCCTAGCAAGCCCCTGACTTTTGCTCCCTAATTCACTGGGTCTTTATGTATACACCTGAGGGGTAACAGTCATAAAAAGGCCCATGCACCAGCATGTTCACTGTGGGGTTCTTACGCTGTGGAATGTATCAAGATGGCTCACTCTGTAAGTTTCAAAAAGCCCTGTAACTCCTTATAAACCATATATAGCCTGTGAACAAAAAATGTGACACTAAGTTCAGGCTTAAATATCTCAGGGCCACTACCTTATGCATTTTCAGCAAATCAGGAACTCCACTAAGTGCAGGTTAACAAGACTAGAGCATCGTAAAAGAGCATCTGCCCCGTGACCCAGCAGGAGACCCCTTCCATATTCATTCCGGAAGCTCGGGCTGACACCAGTTTGGCCCTATGGTTCTCCCACTCTGAGCAGGCTTTTAGCATTGGCGGGAGGTCACATCCTACCACCTCAATGCTTTGTGGAGTGGCTTACGCTATACTAGGCCTTCCGTGCTCCATAACCCTGATGACTCTGTTTTAACAAAGACAACAAAAGGGAGCCTTTGGCAGGGAGGAGCCCACTCAGAACACTTGCGTGGAAAAGGCTTTGAAAGTGTAAGCAGCGTTATTGGCGTGAGTAGCCATGACGTGCTTAGTCCACGGAACTCCACTGCTGATTTGCCTCCTGACCCCGGCCTTCAGCCCAACTCCATCCTTCCACTTCAAAGGCTTTGGCTCTGAGCGGATCACACATTTTGCTTGATGACAAATTAATCAAACTTGATTTCTTGGATGAGATAGATACTAAAGAGCTACAACTCCCCACGGGCCGGAAAGTCAATACCGCCCTTCTGGCTCCGATTAGAGTAACAAAAGGATATCTGAGAGCCATCTTCTCCCTGGCTGGGCTGAGGGCTGGAGCTGAAAGACAACAGGGCTTGTAAAGGAGAAGGGCCTTATTAAAACACATTTCAGCTGTGGCCAAGTGCATGGCGAGCCCTCCTGATGACTTTGAGAGATGCCCACCTCAAGAGCAGCGTTTCCGCTTCGAGCAACCTAGAGGAAGCAGTATATTAAATATCTGAAATGTTTATGGATCGCCCCCCTTTTATGTTCCTGCCGTGAAGATGAGTTTAAAAAAAGGAAAAAAAAATCGGCCCGAGAGATCTGGCAAATGTTAGAGATAGCTCAAGTTTGGATAAGTAAATTTACTTCCCTGGGGGTTAAAAAAAGAAACTCCCGGAGTCCAGGGAATTATTTATGTACCTGCGAAGGCAGGCCTGGGACAAGGTGAAGTGGTAAGCCTCAGCATGCCATCACTGCGGGTTTGCTGCGCAGCCCACTCACGTGAGGGAGCAGAGGGAGCCTTCTGCTAAATCGGGGAGCCCAGGATTTCAGCGCAAAACCCTCTTAGCAGCTTTGTCATCCGCCTGTTCTATGGAGCATCCGAGGACATCTCTTGCCTCCTTCTTGTGATTGCTCTGTGTTCTATATTTAGAAGAATTGCTGCTGCGCAGAATATGCTCCCCTGACTGTTCTGGGGGTGCTTTGTGCCCTTTTCCAAAGACTTCCAAAAAAGGGGGTTCCTACCTTCATCGCAGAGAAGGTTGTGTAGATGTTCCCTTTAATAAGTAGGTAGGATGCACAAGTCTAAATAACAGTGGGTTGCTGTTATACAGGAGCTACTTGAGGGCAGCCAAACCATTGCCAGCAGCAGTCACAGGCTGGGACCACAGGGATACAGACTCCAGGGATGGTTGAGAACCCTGAAGGAGGCAGTGCGGTCACAAGGACCCAGCACTTCTCATTCCTGACATTTATCTTGAACATCCTTCCCCAAATATCCTTCTGCCCCTGCCAGCCGTGCCCAAAATGCTTGTGCCATTCCAGGATGCTTAATAACTTAAGCTGTGCTTTAGATTCAAACAAAGAGCACACAATCCACGGAGTTCTGCCTCCCTGTGCCTGTGAACTAACACCTCCAGCACCATCTTGCCTGATTCTCTGACTCGTGTGTGCTCTGTGCTGTGGCCATCAGCCCTATGTTCTCCAAACCCTTGGCTTGGATCCCCACCTGGGTGCTCTTAGGGAAACCCTGGGGAGAGCCAAGACCCTTCCACAACAAACCTGTTCTGCACTCTCTAATGGGGAGCATCCTTCCTTTCTTACAATACAGAGAGTCTGGGTTTTCTGGTGGCCTCCACAGGAAGACGTGGCCCCTGACCTATTCTACATAATGTCAGCATGATTCTGAGCATATCATTCCCAGGCCTTGGTCACACTCCTGCTCATTCACAGCCCTTCACAGATTCTGGCTGCAGAGGAACCAGCTTTTCAATAAGCTCCTCAGAGATTCACTTTGAGAAACCTACCCATAAGGAAGAGGAGCATTGAGCTTTGACTGAGGAGATCAACTTCTTCCACTGCCTCCCCACCCCAGAACCCTGTCTTGTGAGGTTCTGTGACCTGGGGTGTGCTACCTGGGTTTCCAGACCTCACTTTGCCCATTTGTAGGAGGAATGCTGCCATCACAGAAGATGAGAGGCCGTAAGCCAAACTGCTCTGAGCTGATCATGCAGAATCAAAACCCTGGTATACCACAGATCTCTGGTTAGAGTCTGTCTAGGTGTTAGCTATTTGACTAGTTACTTTAAATTCATATTCTGAACCAGAATCTAGACAACCCCCAGTCCCATCGCACTGCCACATACATTTATTTCTACAAAAAAAAATTGAAGGACAAAAGTCATACATGCTTAATTTCTCAATTGCAAACAACAAACATAGCTAACACCTCATCTAATCACAGCCTTACCCCACCAAAAATGTTAAAAAATCAGTTAATTCCTAGGCTGTTGTGATATATGTGGCTGGAATTCCAGCACCCAGCAGATCAAGGCAGGAGGTTCAAAAGTTCAAGGCCAACCTTCGATATGTAAGAGATCATGGGCTCAAAAATCAGAATAAATTTTTTTAAAATCCAAAGTTATATTCATAGGAAGCAACAAGTCCTGTGAATAGGTAAAGGCATGGAAGGGCCAGGATGAGGCAAAAAGACAGAAGAAGAGACAATAAAGACAAAAAAAAAAAAAAAAAGACTTGGTTGAAGTAAGGATGAGGTAGCTGCTACTTTTTCCAGTTAAGACTGCAGACATAGTTTATTAGCAACACCCATCTCTTCCCTGTTTTTAAGATGTTCTTTGCTGGGAAGGTAGCAATTATGATTCCTGTTGGGAAGTGGTATGTGGTATCTCTCACACACCTCGAATGCTGCCTGGGCTCCACATGCCAAGAAGTAAAGAGTCTCTGTTAGTAATGAAGTCAGGGGCACCCTTACAAGGGCTCGTTCTTCATCTTCCCACCAGAGTTCAGAAAACTGTGTCGCTGAAGATTGATAGGTTTGACCTGGAGGAATCCTAGCACTGTTGTCCCCTGTCCTGCAGAGCAGCCTCTGATTCCTGGGCTGTTGTGGCAGAGTCACACATCAGGAATAGTTTGTGCTCTTGAGTATGTGTCAGATTCCAAGAGTAGAAAAGTGAGAGTTAATGGCTTTGATTTATCCCCCCCCCCCACCTTTTTCCTGCTAAATAGGCTGTTGTGTCTCTTTGTTCATGGGCTGGGGGAGGCTCGGTGGCCCTGGATTGTCAATCAAAATGAAAGAACTAAGATTGATGCACTTCAGGACTCCTCAGCACTGAGTCAGTGGGAGTGCTCTCGGGTGCCTAAGCCATCAATGACTTCTGACTGCGCCCTGGCCTGGTTCTAACAAGTCTTCCTAGCCCCTTTGTGCGAATATTTAATTTAGTTAAACTTTTAAGATCTCATGTGTTGCAGACAAATGCACGTAATTAGTTCAAAGACTGAACTGTTGGAGAACAGAATGTATTTATCTGTGACAGTATAGGGTTTTAGAAGCAGATCCTGTTGGAAGTGACAGATCTCCTATCTCTGACTTTTTTTCTTACTTGCATTGTGAGAAGTTCACAGTAGGTGACAGGTGTCTATTTTTAACACCCGTGGTAATGCTCAGCTTCATTTTTAGCAGAATAGGCAAATAAAGCCCCAGGGACATCGGGTTCTTTGCCAGTCACCTCTCTTTTGCCTCCTGTTGCTGTCTGCATGGGTGGCCTCAGCAGCATGGTGTATGCAAGCATCCCTGGGGACTGCGTGGCATTGCACTGGTTGGCATGGTCCTAGGAGCACCAAACCCAGTGGAGCTCTGGGGACGGATGCCAAAGGTTTGCATTGAGCAGTCCTGTGATGGCCAAGAATGTTGGGGAGCAAGCTCTCTTAGAGCCTTAGATAGAGCCCTTGTTCCTTTTATGCCACATTCTTTCTCCCAGGGCTGCCATGACAGGTTTCTAAGACCCAGCTGAGGTTGGTGCACTAGAAGACCTGTGTTACAGGATCGCACAGCTCTAGGCACAGGCCCAGCAAATGACGGTTTCTCAGACCACCTTCAGCTCCTGGCCAACCCTCACTTACTTTTCTTTGTCTACCCAGGGATCCCTAATTCTACCTGTGAGTTATTCAAAGTTGGTTTGGAAAGAAGTCAGAAGCTCAGAGTCCCTTCTACTGTAGGTCAGGGTTAGAGAGGAGAGGATACTTGTTCAAGGTCAGAAGCCAGAGGAACCCAGAGCAGCGTTTACTCCCCGTCTCTCAACCACCTCCCTTCTTCATACACAACTATAATTTTACCTCAGATAAGAACCATATCTCTGTTTTCTGTACTCTGCTTTTATTTTCAGAATCAAATTTATCCCATGGTTGAATTTTTTCACTTGATTTTTTTTTTAAATATAAGAGTTTTGCAAATCACAAATTGCTAGCTTGTAACATTAGGAGTGAAGTAAGGGAAGGTCACTGTGAACACTATTATTGTAACAATACTTTGATGTTAAGTGACACCCCCAAAACACAACTAAGACTCTTATAAGAAAAACAAAGAGATTTTGACCCAACGGTGAAGGGGTTCCACTCTGAGTGTCTCCAGAGTGATCACCCTCACCTTAGGATCCCTGCCTTGGAGTTTTCTATCTAATGCCTAGTGAGAACCTCCTGGACTATGCATGCTTTGGACATGCTTTGCCAACTCCCCAGCCTCCAATACACACACACACACACACACACACACACACACACACACACACACACACTTATTTTGAAAGCATGGGCTGGCTTTGACTGAAAGAATATTTTAATCTATAGATGAACTTTCCCTCTGTTTGTGCTTGAAAGCTGCACAGGGTGTCCATTTCCCTGGCTGTGCATTTAGGGGAGTTTGTTCTAGGAAAGAACCTGAAATGTAAAAGAAACACAAGTATTGAGAATTGGGTGGCTGTGTGTGTGTCCCATTTTACCTCAGCCCCACCCTACCTCAGCCCCATCCCATGGAGGAGCAGTCTTATGAAGAGGAAGAAAGCAGCTAACAGGGGAATCTGGGAGCAATGGGTTCTCTAGTGTAATTTGCTTTTGTTTGTTTTTGTTTTTGTAATCAGCTTTGGTGTTGAATATTCACCAGCTAGACTTCAAGAAATGCTACCTTCTTATAAACTGAGAGAGGTAAAGACTTAGAGATGGGCAGGGAATGAGTGCCTAGTCTCCAAGAGATATACAGCCAGTGTGCTGTCTACTTCTGAGGTTGGGGCTCAGATTTCAACCTATCTTCTCCCAACTCTGGCCCCCCACTTTCCTTCCAGGAGACTGGCCCCTCTCTCACTGGCTTTTGCATGTGTTTGCTGGAGAGGGAAAACACCACTAAGACATCTGCAGAGTCTCCAGGCTTTGAAGTATCCACAGAAAACTGCAGCAGAGAGCAGTCTAGAGTTTCTGTGTTGCTGGTGGATAGGTTGTTTGTTTGGTTTAGTATTACAGCAGCTGTTTGTGCAGGCGGAACTGTGGCCTGGCACCACCGGAAATTAAAGTGCCTTCCTTTCTCTCTTCATTTCTCTACCCAAAATAAGGGCCTTTAAATTTTTTTCCCTTAACTTTTCTGCAATTCAGAGGAAAGGAAAATAGAAGCCCACATGGAGGGAAATGTTCCATTGTCCCTTTTTAACAGGGACATGCAGGTCTTTGTATATTTTTCAAGTGCACATGCATGTTTTGAGCAGACAGCGTGCCCTATGCACGCAAAACTGAAGAGCTTACAAAGGGTAGCCTCATGTGGTCTTTCTAAAAATATTAGTTTTCACTTTTTATGGTTTGAGTGTGGAGTGTCCCTCACAGGCTCATGCGTTTGACACTTGGCCTCCAGCCCTCTGTCAAAGCTGCTGATCAGGCTGACAGAGCTACCATGTCTCCATGGCATATTAGACTGAAAACTCTGAACTTTCAAGTTGTTCTTCTCAACTATGTCATCACACCGATGGGCGAACTAATATCTCGGTTTTGCAGGTAAACCGACTGGGCAAAAGTGGGAGGGGCACTTCCTAGATCCCTGAGCCCTGTAGTGGGAGATCACGGGACTTTTTGGCTCCATAGAGAGAGCTCTCCTAGCCAGGGGATACTTCTTCCAGTTTCCTGGGGGCAAAGTGACCCTGTTCTGAGCCATATCTCCCCCACACACTGCCCCCCACACTGGAGTAATTGTTGTGTTGCCTCAGGGTTACACAGGACAGAATAGAAGAAAGAAATTACACAATGATTAAAATATAATTAATAATAACTTAATCTTGCTATGGACTAGACTATGTTATTAATCCTCATATGAACCTTCCTTAGCCAGAAGGATGATTTGTTCAAGGTGACTTGGCAGGGTTCAATATAGGAACCTCACTCCATCTTCCCCCTTATCCAATCTCTGATTACTATGAAACACTAACTTATACCAGACCCTCTTTCTGTACTATCTCACCAAGTCTTCATTACAATCTTCTGATGAGGAGATGGGCTCAGCATGATTCAGGGACCTGTGAAAAGCCATCATATTTAGAAAGTGTTAGAACCATGGTCTGAAACAAGCTGCCCGTCTCCCAAGCTCAGATCTTCTTGTTCCATCCATGCCATTTCTGCCTCAATGGGTAGAACTGCCTTATGTATATATTGAAAAAGAGCCCATTGGGGATAGGAGTGATGGTGCCTGATGGAGGGAGGGCTTTGGGAAGAGGCCCTGCCAAGCAGTTCTTTCTTCATTTCTCATGGAGCTAGCTTCGTTTCTTGTTGGATGGGGAAGTGGAATCCTAGGAAGGCCGAGGACTTTCACCAGGTCACGTGTGTTGCCGTGACGGCATGATCTGAACAGAGCTTGCCTTAGGATATGGCCACTAGCTAGTGATGTACCCAGGATTACACTGAGGCACACTGCGGAGAACAGGGGTTCCCACTTGCCACTTGGGATCCATACCACAGTACCTTTGCCTCATTCTTTTCCTTCCCTCTCCTTCAAGCAGCTCAAAGAACTATTCTGAAAATTATCCAATTAATCTTTCTAAAATCTGTGAGGATGGTGGGTGGTAGTTTCTCAAAGTTGGTGAAGGAGAGGTGCCATATAGAACAAAGGAGGATAACAATAATAATTATAATATTTTAAAGTATTTATGAGAATCTCTGTGGGGGCAATTAAGAGGAGACCAGCTCGTACTTGCGGAAAACTCACAAGTTGAAGAGACAGCCATATCCACCTCCCCTGGCTTAGCGGTAGGGTGAACGTGGGGAAACTGGAAGGAAGGACAGGTGCAGCAGGTGTGGGGCCCTGGAGCCGCCATTTGAAGACACTCTTTGGCCTGAACCAAAATAACCCGTGGGCCTGGATCAGGCTTGCGTGGGGATAACACCTGTGGCTCCCTGGAACTGCTTACCACCAGGCACTAACGCTGCAACTTCCAAAGACCACAAAGAGCCCCTGCTTTCAGAGTCTCCGGATCTGTCTGATGATCAGTCACTGCCTGTTCATCCCAGGGACAGATAATCCCTACCACCTCTTGGGGGTACCTGGAGGGAGCCCTGTCTCTTCTGTGTAGAGGCCTATGTTTGGCACCTTGAAGGGGCTCCGTGCTACCTGGGACAGGGGGATCTCCTATCTGAGGTTCCTGATTAGTAACATCTGGTCTACTCTGTTTGCATGATGCCATCCCCTACCCAGAGGCTTTGATTGTCTGAGTAAGATGTTCTCTCCACAAACCTTCGACCTTCCAGACCAGCTTTCTTGCTCTCACACCCAGCCACACACAGCTCCTGCAGCAATGTATGCACTCACAGTGTTGCCTTCCATTGTTCCCTCTCTATATCCCTCCTTCCTTCTTTCTTTCCTTCCCACCCATTCCCTTCCCTACCCTTGCATCTTTCTCTCTTGCTTCACTTTCTACCCACAGATAGGTGTTGTGCTGTATGAGAGCAGGGTGTATTGTTCCTGTCCTCCACTCCCGCCAACCAATCCTGTGTTCAAACAGGACAACCTATAGGCATATCTTTTGGTACCTTCCTATGTCCTACAACTTGGTTTTCTGCTCACACCACCCCTCATTGACCCCTATCCAACTAAGTGTGAGTGGAGCCAGGGCCCTACAACAGGGCTGCTCCAATAGCAGAGAAGTTGCCTGGGCAACTGCTCAGGATTCAGGGATGTGTCCTAAGGACCTGACAGGCCTTGGAATCTGGTTTCTGATAGGCTCTGTGTGGTGCTGCTGTTCATCTCTGAGCCACATGTCAAATGCCTCATCCTAGGCTGCCTTTGGAATTAGCTACACTCTGGTCACTCCAAGTAAAGTCTCTATCCCCATTCTTCCTCATGAAACAAGACTGCCTTGTTCTCTACTCCTATAGAAGCCCTCTGTCTATTTCACACTCAAATGTTCATAGCTAATAGAGAAGCAATGTACAGAATCAGCAGACTGTCTTAGAGGGTACAGTACAGGATCTATGTTGTGACCACAGCATGAGAATTATATGTCCAGTGGTGGGCCATTGTTATTTTTGATATATTCTATCTCCCTAAGATCTCTCTCTCTCTCTCTCTCTCTCTCTCTCTCTCTCTCTCTCTGGTCTTTTTGGTCTCTGCTCTCTCTCTCTCTCTCTCTCTCTCTCTCTCTCTCTGTATGCATGCACAGCTTGGATATGGAGATCAGAGGTTGACATCAAGTATCTTTTTCAATCACTTCCTACCTTATTTTTTTGAGACAAGGATTCTCATTAAGTGTATAACTCACTGATTCAGCTAGGCTTGTTGACCAACAAGCCCTAGGGACTCTCCTGTCTTCACTGCTCTAGCACTACTACTAAGCACAGAACAGAAGTACGTGTTGCTTTTCATATGGGTACTGGGGGTCCCAACTCAGGTCCCAATACTTAGATGATAACATCTTATCAACTAAACTACCTCCCAACCCTTGTCTTGACACACACTCACACACACACACATACACACAAAGGACATTTGTATGTGTGTGTGTATGTATGTATGTATGTGCGTATATATATATATATGTATGTATGTACGTACGTATGTATGTATGTATGTATGTATGTATGTATGTATGTAGAGAGACAGGGTCTCTCTACATAGCCTTGACTGTTCTGGAAACTCACTATGTAGAGCAGGCTGGCCTTGAACTCACAGAGATCTTCCTACCTCTGCCTCCCAAGTACTAAGATTAAAAGTGTGTGCCACCACACCCCTTGTGGATAGGATATTTTAAGGAAAGAATGTTGCTACTCTTGCAGAAATCCCCAACAGCAAATCGAGTGGCTCAGAAATGCCTGTAGCTCCAGTTTCAGGAGATCTGACATCTTCTGGTCTCCATGGGCATCCAAACATAGACATGCACACACATGAAGAGATGCACATGCATATACATAAATTAAAAGTAAATAAAAATTTTAAAAGAAACATAAGTGATACGAAATTTGTCTTGAGTCTTCTCACACATTTCCTCCCCCATCCTCAGAGTTGGCAGCTGCTACAGTTCACTGTTGGGAGCAACCAGACCTAAGGACAGTGTCACACTAACACTTATGCTCAAGTAGCCAGGATACCCCCCTGGCCCACTTGATCCTGCATCTGATTCTGGGCTACTACTTCAGAAGTGAGGAAAGTCATTTTTATGTATGAACTCTGATGGCATAATTAAAACCTTCCCATCCACCACTGAGCACATGCTTGCCTCTTAGTGAAACCTCGGGGGTGGCATTCAAGCTGAGCCCGCCCTGACATCTGACATCTGTGTGATGGAGTGCTGTGCTGTGGAGGGAAGCTCCTTTGTGATGTCTTTAAATGGACCCTTGTGATTCTTTCACTGACACATCACACTTGGCAGATACGTGTTTGTGAGTTCACAGTGCCTGGATCCACATCCTGGTCCTATAATCATGTTTTCACCCTTGTAATATAACCTTGGGGAGCTTCACTTTACTTACATGTAGAATGGGTGTAGCACAGTGACACACCTGTCCCATGGTAAGCTTTGTGTAATCCTCTTTTGTATACAAGAGCTTTACGAAGCTGCCATAAAGCCCTATAGCAATGTGTGCAACATGGCACCTAATTAAAGAGCATATATGCCAGCCTTGGTCTGGAGGACTTGGTCCCTGCCTCCTTTATGTGTTATGAAAACTTGTTTTGCATGAGTTGGTTTATTTTTATTTTTGTATTGCATTTATTTAGTGTGTGTGTGTTGTGCAGGTGTGTGCTACAGTGTTTGTGTGGAAGTCAGAGAACAGCCTTTGAGAGTTGGTTCTCTCCCTCTACTGTGTGGATCCTGGGAATCAAACCCCAGCCATCAGGCTTGGCAGTGATTGGTTTTATCCACTGAGTCTTGCCAGCCCTGTCTTGATGCTGGGCTTTGTTTTTATTTTGTGAGACAGGAATGCTCTGTGTATCCTAGGCTGTCTTTTATTTTGCAGTCCTCCTGCCTTACCCTTCTGAGTGCTAGGATTATGGTCACACTCCACCACACCCAGCTTATAGGGTTTTAGTCTTTTAACTGATATAAAATACAAAGGATTAAACAAATTGTCCAAGCTGTCCCAGACAGTGCATGGTGGTATCCTAGAGGAGTCCAAGTGCCCACCCACACTGGAGCAAGTGGCAGCCCAGCCCAGTGTGCCTGGGAGATTGCATGTTGACAATACCTGATTGCGCTGTCCTGGAGATCTTGAGTACTTGGGTCTAGGGTCGATCAAACATCTTTGCCCTTCCTCTGTACTTGCCACCTAAGCAGGGTGTTTCTGTCTGCGGTCAGTGCTATCCCTCAGAACACCTAACTTTCTTGGGATCCAGCAGGCACTCCCACACAGCAACCCCTGGATTCCAACCCCCACCCCACAGCTCCCCATCGCCACGCCACCACACCAGAGAGTTTTCTAGTTACAGATTGGTGAAGGTTTCCAGGGCAGGATGTTTACAACCCCTAAAGGAATGGGCCAAGAACCAAGCAGCCAGGCTTGGCAACCCTTGGCTGTTCTCTGCAGCCCAAGGCACCCTGCCAAGCCAGTTCAGGAGTGGAAAACATAGTGAGTGCTGATGTGCCTCCATTTTACATGGAACATAATAAAAGTGTGCAGGGTGATTTATTTTTCTAAACAAGAAAATACAATAGGCCTCATCCATTATGCATATGCTGCTGATCATCTCTGCTGTCTGGCCCGGGATGATCCAAGGTGTTCTGTAGAAACATGAAGAAGAGGCAGGGAGCACACATCTTCCTAGCCTCACAACACCACGATGATGTAAAGTAACTCATGGGGCAGGATTTAAAACTAGGAAAGATATTTCCACCCATACAACTCTCCAAGAACAGAATCAGCTTTAATTTTAGGCAACTGACTGGAAAACAAACCTAACAGGAGTGAATATCCATACTCAGGGGCTGATTTATTGTAATTTAATATTTTATTTTCTATATATGTATGTGTGCATGTTTGCATGTAGATGTGTAGATATGTACTCAAGTGTGCTTACAGGCCAAAGGTCAACTTTGGTGTTTTTTTTCCTCAGGAGCTATCCACCTCATTTTTTGAGGCAGGGTCTCTCAGTGAGACCTGGGTCCCACTGATTTGGTAAGGCTGGCTAGCCACTGATCTCCAGAGAGCCTCCTGTCTCTGCCTCCCCTCAGTGTTGTAAGTTCCAACACACCTAGCCTTTTAAGTGGCTTCTATTCTTCATATTTGCATATCAAGCACTTTACTAACTGAGCCTGCTTTGCTGTATGTTTTACAAAATGTATTCCTGTCAACTGTCATTAATAAAAATCATATGGAGCAGACAGGGTGGAAGCAAGCTCTGTGCCTGGTCCCATGAACACATGCATGTGCCTGGGAAAATGAGGGCATCAGGAAACCGGAGTTCCCTCTTCACCTTGGAAACTAAGTGCTTAGAATTACAGCTAGCCAGGAAATGGAAGCATTTTTGTTTTGTTTCTCGGTATGCTTGATAAAGTAGCAAAAATATGTACTTTCTCAATTCTAGATGGAGAATAAATGTTTCTAATTTCCTACTTGGTTACTGACACCATATTTGTTCAAAAGGGTATTAATTTTTAAACAGCAGTACAAATAGCTTATTTTAAAGCCAGCATCATAACTCAGGTATTGACATTATCAAATACAAGTTCTTTTTTAAATGTTCCAGGTTGAGGACAGAGTTCAGTGGCAAAGTTGTTGGCTAGCATGTGTGAGGCCCCAAATTTTATTCCTAGCATCTCAAAACACATCAACAAAAATTGTCCTTCCA
Source organism: Lophiomys imhausi (assembly GCA_907164525.1). Classification (NCBI taxonomy): domain Eukaryota; kingdom Metazoa; phylum Chordata; class Mammalia; order Rodentia; family Muridae; genus Lophiomys; species Lophiomys imhausi. The sequence goes on from CAJQZJ010001896.1 coordinate 8,642,446, forward strand.
TCCTAAGGTGTTTAGGTAGTTGTGGGCTAAGCACGTGCATTCAGATGGAGGAGAGCTACAGTGGCCCCTACAGAGCTGGCCATCTGATCCTTGTCTACATCTTCTAGGATGTTCTGTGTGTTAAAAGAAGAAGAAAGCAAAAGCTTTTTCAGACTCTACTCAGTGTTTTTTTTTGTTTGTTTTGTTTTTTTGTCTATGAAAATGTAAGCATCACTGAGAACAATTTTCATGGCCGCAGCCCTTCTCCAAATATTTCCTCCATTTTGAGGTTTAGGTTTAAGAGCGAGTTCAGAAGGATCTCAGCTCTGACACAGCAGAACAGGCAGCAAGGGGAGCTGCCAGGGCTCAGGCTTCGGAGGTCGCATGTGAGTGACCTGAGGCAAGCTGGCTAACCTGTCAGCTAGGGTATCCCTCTTTAGCAAAATGTAAAAGGCTCCACTGATTGGTATGAGATTGATTTGTGTCTCATAGGCAACAGAAGAGAATTTGTGAGAACTATTATACTCCCCACATCACTTGTGCTATAGCCAACTCAAAGAAGCAAACAAACATCAACAAAAATATATGTCAGTGTTTAAAAGACAAGATGGGGAAAGTGAAGGAAAACTTCCTTCATCAACCCACAACCCTATATTGAGTTAGTTAATAACGGAAAGTTTTTTTTTTTTTTTTTTTAGTTCTTTCATCCTTTGCATAAATGTTGAGTGTCTATCATCTTTAAGGCACCGGCGACAATTTCCTTCCATTCTCAAGCTGGCAACACCTTGATATGTGAGCAGTCATGTTGAGTTTTAAAGGTCTTTCTAGCCAGAAAAAAAAAAAAAGTCTAAAGGCAACATGACTAAAACCAATAGGATATGAAATTGAACCCCAGCTTCTCCTTCTAGAAAGTTCTAAAAGGTAGTTCCAAAATTCTGCCCTTATCTTTGAAGGGGTTTCTAAAATTCTTTAGGCTTAATTCCACCATTCCCTACGTGCAATATCATGTTGAGGATTATTCTAAATGATTCTGAGACTTTCCACAACTATGCCTATTTCAAGTCTGTTCTCGGAAGATGGGACTCCACAGAAGGCTGTTCACATGATTTTTAGTCCGAATCTATAAATAATTGGTGTATCCATTTTAGCCCCCCCAAACTCCCATCTGGTTCTCTGTTCACACAAGACACTGGGCCGAAAGCTTGGAAGGATAGTAAATCCTGAGAAACAGGAACATCGTGGGGTAATTGTGATCATAGTAGACGCTCCCGGCTTCTGGCTTTCTGAGGGCTTCAACTTGGCTTCCCCACAGTGGTTTGGACCCATGGGGAGGCTTGAGGACACCCTTATTGATGGGAGTCTATTACATCTTCCCTGTCCAGTTTTTCTGTTTCAAGGCGTTAAAACTCTGATAGCTCAGGCCTGGGTGGATCTGACCTCCTTGCCATTCCCACTGAAGACTTTTTATAATTTCTGTCTTTGAGAAAGGCAGAAACACACAGCTTGTTTGGGGGATCCCAGATGGAGTCTGCAGGATGGATATTAGAAAAAAATCAGCTCTTTGGGGTGGTAAACAGAGAAATTGCAATCAGAGTGGCAATGAAACCCCCATCAATGTTGGGAGGTGGGGTGGGGGTGAGGCAACCCATAAAGTTACTTCTGCATTTGTAAACAGTCACTTTGAAGAGTCCATCTGCACTTGAAGAATTCCTAATGGGTACAGTCAGTTCAGACAGCACTGTGTTGTGTTGGGTGTCTCTGATTCCCGTTCTTCTGGTTAAAGGGGATTAGGGGTAAATAACAGACACACAAACATAAATTCAGCAAAAGATGGTGGGAATATGGGCACCAGGCACGCCCCTTCGAATGTAGGGGGTGACGGTGGAAGAGAGGACATTCTCAGTGCAGGGAAGGCAGCAGGACCAGCCTCCCAGGAAGGAGGGGGGAAGGTCAACAAAGGTAAGTCTCTAAGCAAAACAGAATTGGGGTGGGGGGTGTGTGAGAGGTGGGACTAAAATGGGGACTAGACAAAAGTAACAGAAGCAAGCCAACAAAACCCACCCACCGTGGTTTATTGGGCATGTTTAATTTGAAATTGTGATCCCTACAATTACTGAGAGTGGAGCACTTAAAAAAAAAAAAAACACTTCTATTGTGACAGGGCAGGGAAAACTGGAGAGATATTTGACATTTGGATGCCTTTTTATAAACTGCCTTTGTTCCGTGCTTCTTTTGCATTTAGTTAAATGCATATTAATTTTTCTCTTTCATAATGAATCACCACGTATTCTGGGTCTTCTCAGCAGAGAGGAAAAGGGGTGCCCATGGACTGGAGGCTGCAGGGCACCCTCCTTGCCTTGCTTGGTGTCTCAGACTTTTCAGCTTGACCCTGTAAGAGTGATGAGGTACTAAAGGGGATGACCCAGAAAGCCATGGCGGGTGCATGAAAGGTTTCTTGGCTACAAGAATTGGAGGCAGGTCCTTTGCTCTGCTTCCACCTGGGATACTTTGTCACCCAAGAGGATAGGGCAACAACTTTAGTCATTGCCAATACCCTAGCTTCCAGATCATTCCATTTACCAGAGCCTCCTAGGCAGACCTAGAATTGGAAGCCTCTCTTTCTCCCTGTGTGTTCCCGAGAATGACTGGCTGGTGGCGCAGCCACAGAACTGGCAAGTTCGGATGAAGGAATTAAATTCAGGCCCCTTTGCAATTTGACTTGTGGGGGGGGGAGGGAGGGAAATAAACCTTCAAGCCTCCCAAAATTGGCAGGCAGACTTCCGGAAGGAGGCTCCTCCAAGGAGGCTTGTCTTAGAGTTAAGTTGAGAATGAATTACATGTATAAATGATGGGGTTGAAAAGTGGGCTGGCTGGCCTCATGTCATGCTGGTACAGGACCAGGGAGTTCTGTAGGTTGGCTTTCCTTTCCTTAATTCTTTTTTTCCTAAGATGAGGAAGGAGAACTGTTGTGTAATGTGAACTCAGAGCCAAGCATTCCAGGCCAGAGAATCAGAGACTTAGGACAGATTTCTTTTTTTTTTTTCTGATATTCTTCCCAAATATATCATGGAATTCACAAAGAAGGCTGCTTCTAAATGTCGAGTTGTGCAGTGATAGTGAGCGGCAGTGACATGAAAGCCTCTGAAGAGACTCTCTGGCTGTCTTTACTGTGGCTGCCCGCATCCTTTCTGTGGACTTTGGCCTTTAGCCTGCCACATTGCAACAGCTTTCTTGTTTATAGACCGCCATTTTGACGCATGTATCTGGTGTGATTGATTGAAGATGATTTTTAAATCCATATATTTCTTTAGCACACAGAAGAGACAGTCCAGTTTTTTCTTCCATAAATTGTAGTCATAAACCACCATAAGATGGCAGTATCGCATAAATTATGGGAAGAAGTGGCTCTCTGGTATAGGACTATGGGTATGAACAGTGTGCACCCCAGCTTGGCAGGTGGGCACAGAAGTTGTTCCCACAGAGGTCTGTGAATGAGGACAAACATTAAGAACTCACTATATTTGCAATGAGCTTGAACTGGTAAGAACTGGCCAACATGGATGGCCCTTTTAGAATTCAGAGAAAATAAATTTGAATATAAAAATACAAGAAAAAGAGAAGTGAGACACAGTGCCAAATTGGAAAGGTTTTTTTTTTTTTTTACTCTGTGTTCTATCTGAGATATATAATAACCAAAGGCAAAGGGAAAGCCTGTTTTGTTTCCCCTTCTGTTCCTCCTTCATGTCCTGTCCCTATAGGACAAGAATGGTAAATACTCTCTGCAATATCACCAGCTCCACAGTGCCTGGCTGTGGAGTCTCAACATTGGCGCCAGCACATTTGTCCCCTCGTTTGTCACAGCTATTGCCTTTCACAGATAGACATCGAAGAATAAAAGGTATTCTGGGATGTGAAGCAGCAGGCATACTTTTTTTCCCCCTTCTTCTCGTATTCCAAGAAGGGCTGGGTCACAGCTGCCTCTGTCAGTGTGGCCCTGTGTCAGTGGCAATTCCTTGGGGATTAAAGAGGAAAAGGGGAAGAAAAACCTCATCCCAGGCCCTTTGTCTGGGCTCCATAGCTTCACATACAGTTGGATACAGAAGCCTTGGCAACATGTTTTCTGGCTTTGTAGAAAAGCTTTAAAAAAAAAAAAATCACAGTTTCTTGGAGATCTTTGGCCATTGTGGCAGCAAGTGAGTACTCTCCAGCTTGGCAGAGGCCCAGGTACAAGCTTTACTCTGCTTAGCAAGCAGGTATCCAGGCCCACTCAATCCCTTGTGTTCTGAGAAGTGTGGCAGGATGCCGCCAGAACATCCGTGAGGCAGGCATCTAAATGCTCAGTGCACCTCAGACACATGACCGTGCTTGCTGAGAGGCCTTTGCGACGACGGGTGGCGTGGGGTGGGAGGGGGAGGCGGAGAGAAGGATCTCCTCTCTGCCAAAAGGGGGGGGGGGGGGACGACATCAAGAATGATGAGTATTGCTCCAAAAACCACGGGTAAACTGTGCAGGGTTGGGTGAGATGGTCCAGCAGATAAAACAAAGGATTATGCAAGCCTGGCTACCTAAGTTGGAGCCCTAGAACCTTTTGGGGAGAGAACCAGCCTGTCAAGGTGGTCCTCTGACCTCCCTATGTGCACAGCCACATGGGCATACAGTGCTCCTGCAGTGGTTCACGCACCATACACACTAATACCCTACCCCTAACACACTCTACCCCAGGAGCCCGTAGAACCTGACTTCTAATAGACACCCAAACTAGTGAGTTCTCCCTGGGAGAGCAGAGAGCAGTTTTGGAGAGGACAAATGTATCCAGCCACATGCCTAAGTGTATGTATGAAAACCAAAAATGACCATTTTGGTTGTGAGTATAGACAGACAGGAAAACAATGCCAGAGTCTCATGTGCCCTCTGAGATCATCCTGCGCTGAGGACAGCTGCTCCTCAGCATGTCTGGACCACTGTGACAAGTCTGGATGGGGCCAGGGAACAGAAAAGACTTGCTTCTTAACAAGCCGGTGTCCTCAGCTCTCTCTAGGCAAAAATTTGCTGTAGGACCGACCACACACACTTTCTTCCCTCAACTCTTGGCTTCCTGGGGACAGAGAACTACCCTGATTACAATCTTAAATTCTGCTTTAGAAGTCCCCTGTCTTCAGCTTTTTTCTAAATGGAGATAATTATGTTTTAGCTCACAAGTGCGTGAGTTCATATCTAAGGATCCTAATCTCTTACCTAAGCCTTTGGTGCTAGATTTTAGGATTTAGTAGCACTGGGAGGATTCCTGTGAAGTTTTCATTGTACATGTTACATGTTCATATGCCGTGTAACTGACAGTAGTGTAGCCTCAGGATAGGTGTCAGGTGACTTTGGAGATATGCTCTCCAGAAAGAACACCACATCAATGTCAGTCTTGACAATACGGAGTTAATTTTTAATAAGAAGACATTTGGGACTTGAGGAGATGGCTCAGTGAGTTAGAACACTTGCTGTATAAGATTAGGCTGTGAGTTCTAATCCCCAGCACTAATGTAAAAAGGTATGCCACATGTGCCTATAACCCAAGTACTGAGTGCGGTAAAGACAGGAAGGATGGATGGCTGGGGCATGCTGGCTGACAGTCTAGCTCCAGGTTCAGAAAGGGACCCTGTCTCAAAGGAATGCCATGGAGAGTGATAGAACAGGACACCAAACAGTCTTGCCTGGCCTTTGCACATGCATAAGTGTGTACGCTTATGCACACATGCACAATAACAATGAGCATTGTGCTCTAGGTAGCCTGGGAGTTTCATAAGTAGGAATAAGGGAAAAACGGATGTTTATTTAAAGCAAATGTGCGCGTTTACCTTTCAGAGGAAATTTGATGTAGATGCTATATTCACAATCTATGGGTTGTTCTCTAAAAAACAAAAAGACTTTCCAAGATGTGAATCTGAAATTGCCTGTAACTACAGCCCCTTGCATATGTCCACTGTTGTCAGTGTTTTCTTTCTGGTTAATGAAAAACCCCACCCTCTAAACCAGGGTTGCCAACCCTTGTGTTCTGTTTAAACAGCCAAAGTGGTCACATGCTTAGAATGAGTATGAGTTTGATAAAAGGGAATGAGAAGGACCGGGGCACAGGAAAATGCTTGCACCAGCCAATGAAGATACAGATTGTTGCTAAGTGGGAAAGTTCCCAGGGCACACTACTTACCAAGAAGTATTAGAGAAAAGACCAAATGTGCTGTTTTCAAAGTCAGTGTTGATGGAGTTTGTGCATGTCACTTACAGCTTGTCTTTAGTCACTCAAAACTTTTTATGGTTTCAATATATAGATTATGAAAACAAATCTACATATATGGCCTTATACTCCTCGCCAACTGCAAATGCAGTTTCCCTCTGGTTTCTAAGAAGTTTTATCACTTCCATTCTTGCACTGATGCCACACCTACTAATGACATCCATGGTCTAGTTTTCAGCTGTGTACTGGATGTTAAAACCAACCCCTTCCTTTCCACTTTGGCTACGCATTGTTCTTACGTACTCGCTCTTTACCTGTTGACAGTGTTGGACTCAGGATGATTGCATGGTTCTTTTCTGTCTTCACCCTGCTTTTGGCTGCCACATCTCCACAGAGTTATTTATAACTAAAAATGCCTCTGCTTGCTCTCCCCACTCTGGGTTTGGTTCACTTTTTGTCTGACCCACCAGAAACAAACTGAGCCTCTAAGTAACAAATCCGAATAGGCTCTTTCTCACTCTTGAACTAATGTACCACACCCACACCCACACCCACACACACACACACACACACACACACACACACACCCACACCCACACCCACGTCCACATCAACCCATGCTCTGGGTACCCTCCTTCATCTCTGTCACTCCATGAAGCATACTCTACTTTCCTCTGCTGGGCTCTGGCCTCAAATTGCTTTTTCTTTACATCCCACTTCTGTGATATCTCTCAAATCTAAACAATGTATACATCTTTGAAGGTAGATATTTCTGGGTGACTCTTCTTTCTGGAGATAAGATCTGAGATTCTGGTTGGATATTCCACAAGCTCCTAAAACTCAACCTCCCTGAATCAGAACCCAGAATACTTCTGCCATCAGCACTGGCTCTTTCCCTTGTCCCCATTGCTCACTGGTGAATTACACCAGGTATCAATGACCCAACACTTTTGGCATCCTACTGTCATGAGAACATTCATGACTTCACCTGCCTCCCTCTATCACATCATTCCCACTCTCAGGATTTTATTGCTCTTAGGCTTTCCTTGCTTTCTTACAGATACAATATTTCCCAAACCCACTAATAGCCAGGTAGTTCAACTCTTGTCCAAATGGCTCCACGTTACAGTCCTGGCTTTACTGATTCTTACTAAGCTTGAGAGGCTGTCATTTACCCTCATCCACTGTAATCTCAGGGTTATTGACCATAACTCCCATTGTGTAAACACTACAGGTTTGATCACCTGAGCATCTTATGTACCCACCTCATATCTTCTGATAAGAAATGTGTTTTCCTCTTTTTTTTTTTAAATGTAAAGTGGAGGATCACTTGAAGACCTAGAGGTTAAGATATCATTGGTAAAGTCAGATCAATTCATGGATAATAAAAAATATAGATTATTACTTTTAACATTGCTTTCATTTGGACTACCTAGAACATGTTATGTATTCTTTGGGTTCTCAATAATAAAATAGCAAGATTGGAGTTCATGGCCGAAAAGATATTAAAAGTCTCTGTGTGTGTGTGTGTGTGTGTGTGTTTGCCTGTGTGCACACGAATATAGAGAACAGGGCTTCACATCAGATGTCTTCCTCAGTTATTCTCTACCTAATTTTTGTTTTGTTCTTTGTTGTTACTGGCTGTGGGTGTTCCACAATGCATATTTGGAGGTCAGAAGACAACTTTTAGGTGTTGGTTCTCTTCTTCCACCTTGCCAAGGCAAGGGCTCTCTGGTTTCTGTTGGTGTGCTGTGTGCTCCAACTAGCTGGTCTGGGAGTTTACAGATGATTCTTCTGTCTCTTCCCTCCATCTTGCCATCAGAGTGCTAGATTCACAGATGTGCACATCACATCTGGCTTTTTTTTTTTTAAACGTGAGTTCTGGAAATCACACTCAGGTTGTCAGGCTTGTATGGCAGGCACCCTACAGACTGAGCCACCCCTCAACTCCAAGCCCCTTTTAAAGTACCTCATATTATTTCCCAAGCAAACTTTAAGAAGCTGCATGACTTAGCTAAATAAAAATAACTTGTGCTTCCACGAGTTTCCCCTTAATGACGAGTTATGATGTACTTCAAGCTACAAGCACAGGAAGCATCAAGACTCAATTCTTACTTCCCCGGCGTGGTGGCGTATGCCTTTAATCCCAGCACTCAGGAGGCAGAGGAGACAGATCTCAAGGCCAGCCTGGGCTGCAAAGAGAAACCCTATCTAAAAACAAAACAAAACAAACAAGCAAACAAAAAAAAAAAGATTCAATTCTTTTCTAATTTAATTGTAACTAACCATGGCCGTCAGCAGTTTAACAGAGCTGTGATAAGTTAAGCATAGTTTCAAAAGGTGGAATACGGTTTTACGTCAACAGATGGTTCATTTATAAACCTCAGGGGAAGAGGAATTATTGTGTCTGTTGGAGGAAGATTTCCAGCTTTGGGTTTACACTGGAATTTGCTAGAAAGATGCTATTGCTACATCAGCAGGGACATGATAGTTGTCTTCCTTGACTGTCATTAGAAATAAAAATTCCATGTGTTTTGCCAGCACTCAGAAGAAAGATTTTCATCATTTATTTCATCTGTCTTTTCATGATATAATAGCAATAAAGATGATTCTTTTCTTACTCTCATTGGAGACAGGTGAAGGCCCACGTACTCCCAGAACGCTGTATCTGGAGGTGGGTGATGACTCACACAGCGTCGGGTTAAGAAAGCATTTGGGGGAATTCATTCTGACTACAGTTTTTTCTACCATTTATTTTAGTATAGAAAGGAATATGGGGCCAGAGAGATGGGCCAATTGTGAGTAAGGCTTGCTGTATAATCAGAGGACCTGAGTTCTGATTCCAGATATGGCCTCATTCAAGTCTACAGGGGAGTGGGATATAGGAGAAACACCAGGGCTTGCTGGCACCAGTCTAGCTGAAAAGCACAAACTCCAAATTTAGAGAGAGATGTCACCTCCATGCATGCATGTAAACATGTATACCTACACATACATGGGCCCATACACTATATATATATATATATCCCTCACTCATGAATATATACACATCACACATATGCACATATACAAGCACCATATATCACACACATACATATATATATGCCATACACATACATGCCATACACACAAACACCCCACACATATAGCATTCAAGACACATGTACACACTTCACATGCACATATATTTCACATATACACATTACAAATACACACACAGATACCACATACCACTTACACATATGCCACACATATACATCCTACACACTGCACACACACATTGCATATAACATGTGCATACACATGTACCACACATAACACACACACACACAGAGAGGAATATGATCCCTTTCTCCTCTGAAGTTTCTAACCCAATGATGAAATTCTGAGGCGATAAATTCTTTCCTTGTACAGTTTGATTTGGATTTCCAGCTTTTAAAACTCAATAGTTTTTTTTTTTTCCTAAGTAGGCAAGTATATCCTAGCTTTCAAACTTCAATTTCCAGTCTAAGTAACTGGAAATTCTCATGCCTTTCAGAAGACGATTCAGTTCTTTTTTGTTTGTTTGTTTTTGTTTTTTGAGACAGGGATTCTCTGTGTATCTCTGGCTGTCCCGGAACTCACTCTGTAGAGCAGGCTGGCCTTGAACTTGCAGAGATCCACCTGCCTCTGCCTCTCAAGTGCTGCGATTAAAGGTGTGTGCCACTATGCCCCAGCAACGATTCAGTTCTTTGATGTACTGTTAATGTCACATTTGGCTAAGTTAACAACTTCCAACACAGCCAAAGGAACTGAGAAGGTAGGATGAGTGAGAACAGGTTGCACTTCTTGTGAAACCTGGACCCTGGAGTATATGAAGACCTGGCCATCCTGTACCTTTCAATTCTGAGAGCCTCTGTTGGTGCTGAAGAGGCTATTTCCATTCAAGCTCAAAGTTGTATCCATTGCTGTAGTAGACTAAAACCTATAGCCAGGCACTGGTGACACATACCTTCAATCTCAGCACCCAGGAGGCAGAGGCAGGTGGATCTCTGTGAGTTTGAGGCCAGCCTGGCCTATAGAGCAAGTTGCAGGACAGCCAGGACTACAGGCCTACAAAGAGAACCTTGCTCTCAAAAAAAAAAAAAAAAAAAAAAAAAAAAGGAAAGACCTATAAATGGTCCCAGAGGCGTTGGGGGAGCAGACTACAAAAGAATGTAATACACAGCTGGGACTCACATATGTGTTGTTTGTCATGTGTGTGAGAGGTTAAGTACTAACCTATGCTTGCATGTGTGTACACCAATGCTTTCACACATGGAGGCCACCTTACTTTTGGTACAAAATTTTCTCATTGAACCTGGAGCTCACTGGATGGTCCCTGAGCTCCCAGAATCCTCCTGTCCTCACCCTCTACACTAATATTACAGGTACATGCTGCAACACCCAGCTCCTGCATGGGGCCTGGAGATCTGGACATGGACACTTTATTAACTGAGCCATTATCCCAGCGCATCCCCAAAATTCTGTACTTGTAGCCGTGTGGCCAGGGAAGAACTCTGTTGTCTCCCACGCCCCTGTTTTGTATAGCTGTTCTATAGGTTGTCTATGACTAGCAGTTCCAAGAGACCTGCATGGAGCTAAGATTATCAAGATCTGGCACATGAAGATTATTCTGTCTGGAAAACATTTGTAGGTTGAAGATAAATTGCTGTCGGAATCTCATCACAGTAGCCATAATTCTCCGTCCTTGCAGGATCACATTTTTCTTCCAACGCTGCCAGAGTTGTTCGAGTAGAGGCTGGTGATTTTGAGGCATAACTGAATGCATGGATTTAGATAGAAGTGCTTCTCCCAGTTTCCAGGCTGATTGATCCTCACTGTGACTTGCCACATCTGGTCGTGTCACTCCTGTTCTGTTTATGTAATGTGGCAGAGTATTGAGCAGTGCTGGGTTTTGGCACTCTTGTCCTCTGAAGGGATCACAGGAGTCAGGCATTATTTCTGCAAACTGCCAGCATATTTTAAAATGTGATCAGTCTTACCTACAAGAAATGGAAGTATCTATCTAAAAGACATGCCCTCTTGAAAAGTCTCGTTCAACCAATGGATACTTCCACAGGTGAGAGGGCATAGTTTGGGGACCCCATTGAACAAGTTCTGATTGAGGCACTACTGTGGGCCAGGTACTGGGTCTGATACCATGTTTTAGGGATGAATGGGAGCGAGACATACAGAGGCAAGTATGCTGTCCATCAAAAGGGCTTGTGTGCACATGGAGCCGTATGCACGTTTGTGTCTCCAGCTCCTGTCTCTCCCTTCAGCCCAGAACCAGCAGCTCCAGCTGCCTATCAATGTATTCACTCAGGTGTCCACTAGACACAGAGGGTAAACTAGGCCTTACCAGGAACTGGGGGAAGAGAAAATAGGGAATCGATGTTTGATGGTAGTGTGGAGTTTCTGTTCGTGATGATGAGAAAGTTCTAGAAATAGACGCCAGTGATAGTCACACTCTATGTCCACAGAGTGCTACTGACTTGTGTGCTTTACACTGTACATCTTATATAGGTTTTACCACACGCTTGAAAAACCTACCTGTCCAAAGCCCTTAACTTCCACACACATGAGGTGAACATTCTGTTTATTTCACTTTCCATTTGTGTGTGTGTGTGTGTTATGCATGGTTTTTTTTTTTTTTTTTTGCATGTGTGTTGGTTCCACCTTGCATGTGGAAGCCTGAAGATGTTGTTAACAGTCATCTTCGGGTCTCTTAAACCCATAGCTAGCTGATATGGCCAATCTTGGCAGCTACTCTCTTCTGGGGACTCGGGTTGGGATTATAGGCAGCTACCATGACAACCCATCTTCCTAGCCCAAGGATTCTTCTTCATCAGCAAAACCATTAGATCAACCAGTGCTCAGTGACTTCCCTGGTCAGTTGTCCCTGTGTGCCAGAACATGTCTGCCCACACTGACCTTAGCCTCCACTGACTTCTCTATACTCTGGCCTAAGACATCACATGTGAGTTTATTGCCAATCAGTGAGCAAGCCCCCAGTTGCTCGAAGACCGAAGGTATGGTAAGAGCCCTTGCTTTGGCTTCTGGGTGACATGGTTTGTGATCCTGACTTCACTACCTGTTGTTTGTGCATTCATGGGAAAGTTGTTTAAACTGCATGGGCCTTTGTTTCCTCTTCTGCAAAGTGGGCACAATGGTGCCTGTGTCACTGCATTGCAGGGATTGAAAAGGACCCAAGGAAGGGTTCTGCTAGTTGAGACTGTTAGACATCCCCAGTGAATGGTGTGTGTTAAGTGAGGAAGTGCTCCATGTCAGTGGCTCTGTAACCTTTTAGGCCCTGGGCTTCAGTGTTGTCCTGTGCATGGGCCTGAGCATGTAGTGAAGGGCTGACTTAGTCTAGTTAGAGTGAAGTATGGTGTGATCCCAGGCACTGGAAGTCAATTCTGACAATAGTTAAGCAACAAGGGAGTTTTTTGATGTGGCCCAAGGGGCACTTTGGTGAAGTTCAGGAAAAAATGGACATTGGGGCCTGGAAAGTGCAAGACCCAGGGTCAAGGAAGGACAAGGGTCAGTGTCTGTCCTGGGCACAGTGGAAGGGATACATCAGCTGCAGAAAGCTTCTATTCCTGTCATTTTGTACAGTTCCCAGGACAGCTTCTGATTGGCCTAGAGTAACATGTCACATTAGGTCAATTAGGATGCCTCCTGAGCACATAGTCATTTTGGAAAGCATTGTGTCAACATACTACACCTAGGTGCCTTGGCCCATTGCTTGACTTTCAATATTTACTAAGCACTTGACATGTGCCTTATGTTAGGCTCTCGGTGTGAAAGATCACTGTTTGCAGGCAGAAGCTCCAGCCAAATGTGATTGAATCAAATAAGTCCTTTTTTATCATACTGTAAGATCTGTGTGCTACCCAAATGGTGCAGAGGTCAAGGGTGGCTTTCCAAAGGAAATTAGAGCCACTATTAGGAAGAAAGAGTCAGCAGTATGTGCTCTAATGCCCCTAATTAATGCTAGTCCTTCCTCCTGGGCTGTGGTGTCCTCAGCTGTAAAATGGGTGTATTGGGAACCATACATCATGGGATTTGTTTGGAGAGCAAATGAGTGCATATCTGCAAGGTTCCGAGAATGTTCTAGAAGATAGACTCCACTCTGTCCACAATGGCTGTCCAGCATGCCAAGTCCCAGATCATCTTGTCCTGCTCATATGCTGTTTTCCTAATAAAAACTCAACAATTGGAATGTTCTTGGTCCAGCCACAACCAACAATTGGAATGTTCTTGGTCCAGCCACAACCCTGGAAGCAACTGCCTTTTGTGCAGCAGGAGAAGAGGGAAACATTCACCTTTTCTTGCAATCATGAAACAGATTCTTCTGAAGTAGACTGGTGGCTATTTTTTTGTCAACTTGACACAAGCTAGAGTCATCTAGGAAGAAGCAACCTTAGTTGAGAAAATGCCTCCATCAGACTGGCCTGTGGGCAAGTCTAGGGAGCATTTTTTTTTTATTAATGATTAGTAAGGGAGGGCCCTGCCCACTGTGGGTGGTTCCACCCCTAGGCATGTGGTCTTGGGTTATATCAGAAAGTGAGCTGAGGGCCTAGCTTTGACAAGACAGGGTAGGTAAGTCCTTCATAACCCCTGCTCTACAATCAATGTCTGTCAGAGAAGCGGGGCCAAACGACTGAAGAGCGATGCTGTAATGTATGGAGAGAAAATGGGAACTGTCCAGGCAGCCACTGGTATTTCATTTCTTAGTTTGGGAAGCTGCAGACCCTGTACTTCCTATAAAATCAGATATATTTATCCCTCTCAGGTCTCTGAGGTGATTGAAGAACAGATAGAGTCTCATAATTAAATTTTGAGTTGTTTAGGAGTCAAGAGAGTGTTATACATCTAAGAAGATACTTTTAAAATTGTGTTGCAATTAGTATGAATGTTGAGTCAGATATAGAACTTTAAACTCATGGAGATGGTTAGATAGTAGAATGTTAAAGTCAGGTACCAAATACATATGGACTGGTCATTGGGAATGTACGTTAAGCCATATAACCCTCATAACTGTGGCCTAATTACCTCTGTTGTACTGTATTGTATTTATTATTATAAGAGAAAGAGCCATTTGTTGGACTGAAAGGGGAAACTGTAGGGGGAAATAAGATATACCTTAAACTTAAAAGAAAAAAAAGGGAAGAGGATGGGGGGTTGAGGGTGGGAGGGTGGGACTGGAGGGGGAATAGGGAGGGGACTGTGATTGAGATGTAACTTGAAGAAATAAAAAATAAAGGAAAAAATAAAAAAAATAATAATAAAAGAAAATGGGCTGAGGAACAGGCCAGTAAGCAATGCTCCTCAGTGGCGTCTTCTTCAGTTCCTGCCTCTGAGTTCCTGCCCTTCTTGAGTCCTGCCTTGATTTCCCTCAGTAATGGACTGTGATCAGGATGTTTAAGTCAAGTAAACCCTTTCTCCCTAAGTTGGTTTTGGTCAGAATATTTTATCACAGTAATAGAAAGCAAACTGGGTTATCAGGTTTCTCCTTGCAGATGGGTCTGTGAAGTGAATGCTTTAAATGGCAACTTGATCTGGTGCTTCAGGCTGAGACCAGGCAGGCCCTTCTCTACAGAAGGTTCCAGGCTGGTGGCTTTGTTCCAGCCTCATCCCTACACATACTCACCGTACAAGACTGACTGGGCGTGATTGAAATGGAAGTGTGTGCTGTGCTGAGATGCTAAATTCAGGATAGGGAGCATATGGACGGCTCCATATTTGTTTTCTGCATATCTGATGTTAACAGTTCGGAGCATCAGTGGGACGCTCCCTGGAGAATTTCAGTTCTGTAAATGAAACAATTATTTTGGCAGTTTGGGAGAGATATATTCATAACTTTCATGGTATTTAAAGGGGAAATGCACCTTCTCTGAGTCCCTGCTTCCCCTGCCAGATACAAAGAATGAAATAAGAGTGCCGAGGGAATAGACAGGCATAAAATAGAAAAAAAAAAATCTAGAGTCAACGTGTTGTGATGGGATTTCCAGGACTGACAGCAAGACAGGACATAAAGAAGGTTCTCCAAATCCAGACAAAGAGAAGTTGCAGAGAGCACCAGGCCTGGGCAGTCTGTTCATTCAGCCATCAGCTAAGTAAGCAGCAGCGTGGATAGGTTCCTGTCAAAGGGTGTCATGCAAAGGCACCCTTCTTGTCCTCAATAACTATTCATAGTTGAGATTGTAGTTAGTTAGGACTGTTTGCTTGCAAGTAGCACCAACACCAAATCTGGGCAAAACAGAGGAAATTCTTATGCCATAATGGTGCCTCCTGGAACCAAAACAATGGAAATCCATCCAAATTCCAGACCCAGAAATTAAAAGCTGTAGAGGCCTGGCTGCGGGGTAATTACTATGAAAGCCTGAGACTCTCCAGATCCCACTTAAAAAGTCAAGCATGGGGACATGCACCTGAATTGCTAGTGCTGGAGAGGCAGAGGCATGCTGCCCAGCCAGCCTGGCTGAACTGGTCCCAGTTAGAGAGACTGTCTCAGAAAATGAGGTAGAGGAGGATAGAGGTGGACACTTGATGTTGACCTCCGGTCTCCAGGGGCATGGGCCTGCATGAACCCAGGCAGGACCCCTGTGTGGCTTGTCTCAGGTTCCCTGTTTAGCTCTCCTTTCCATTCCGGTTTGCCCTTTTTTCCCAGAACACAAAATGGCGAATCCCCACCCCTCACCCCATGCCTGAGTTTGTAGCTCTCTTTACATTTGTGTGGTCAAATTCCAGAGGGGATCTGTCAGCTCTTCTGTTGGGTGTCTCTGCTAAGTGCTGTAAGGTGTGGACCTAGGCACACACAGCCTTGTCACTAAGACTGGTCCCTGGAGCAACAGCATGTCTAACCTGGAAGCTCATTTGAAAAACTCTCAGGCTTCCTCCCAGATTCATTGTATGACAGCCACATTGTCACAGACTCCCCAGGCACTATACTACTAAAGCTGTAGAAGCAACATGGCTGCCTCCGTGTGCAGGAGGTGTGTGTGACTGGAACAGGTATCCAGTGTGCTTGCCCAACGCTTCCCATGAAAGAAGCAATGACTCTTAAGGACATCTCTAGAGGATGTTTCCATGTGCGAGATGCTTCTCTGTAATTGCTATGTTGTCTCCCTCCTTGGCAGGCCTATAATAAGACTTTTTTTGATTTTGCCTAAGCCCTGGGGTTGGGGAGAAGGCTCAGTGGGTAAGGCATTGGCTTAGCAAGCATGAGGATGTGAGTTCCATTGCTGGAGCCCATATGAAAAGAAACTGTGAGTGGTGGCCTACATTCATAATCCCAGTGTTGGAGTGTAGAGACGGATCATTAGCCAGCCAGACTGTTATGTTCACTGCAATGGGAGAGCCTCCCAAAAGAGAGGGTAGATAGCACTCCTCAGGAGGAAGGACACCCAAGGTTAACCTCTGGCCTCTATGTGCCTGCACATATGTACCCATGCACTCAAGCACACAGGAACACACACACTTTAGCACCCACTCACCCACACCCGTATGTAAGTCTAGAGAGTTCCTGCCCCACAAACTGCTGCAGTGGATTATTAGCAAATTTCCCGTTACGTGAAAGTCCACATATGGGGACCAGTGGCCTGGTCAACTGTCAGTGCCCTTAAACACAGACCTTGAGAGCCTGGACATCTGGCCTGGGTTTTCTCAGATTGCTCTGAGTCCTGTAGGTCCAAATACAAAGCAGGTCCTTTCTTCATGCTTAGAGATACCAAGAGCATGGCACCTTGAGTGGAAATGCAGCTAGACAAGGGACAAGGGTTTAGGTTTCTCTCTGTATCCCAGGCTGGCCTTGAACTTAAAGAGCCACCTGCCTCACCTCCCAGGTGCTGAGATTAAAGGCATGTGTCACCACTGCTTGTCAGGGCTTTTTAACATTCTGGTTATTCTCAACCAGGGCTCACCCAGCTACCTTCTTTAGAGGCCTGAGATAAACTACATTTGACAAGCACCTGAGCCCAGACCCTAGAGAAAAAAAGCTGTGATGGTCTAACCTCATTACCATTCTCATCTTCTACGTTACCTGCATGTAGCCTTGTCTTACATGCCTTACACCACAGAATGCAGTAGAGCAATAGTACATATGTGCATGCAAGTGTGTATACACACCGACTGCATTTCACAAGAGACCTCCTGGTTTAAGATCTGCAGCTGAGCCAGGCGGTAGTAATGCACGCCTTTAATCCCAGCACTTGGGAGGCCGAGGCAGACAGATCTCTGTGAGTTCAAGGCCATCCTCAATCTACAGAACAGTTCCAGAACAGTTGGAGCTACATGGAGAAAAACAAAACAAAACCAAACCAAAACAAACGATCTACAGCTGAAAAGACCTTAAGAAGGCAGCACAGGAAGTTGTTTATTTAACAGACATTTTTCTAGTACCTGCTATGTGTGCCCAGTGGGCTGCAAGTACACCCTGAGTCTTTGTACATTTATTCTTTATAACTACTCATCAGAGTTGTTTCTACCAATCTTTAGTTTGTGGGATACTGAAGCTCAGAGAAGTTAGGTAATTTGCTAGGTAGAGGAAGCTGGAATCACACCCAGGCAGTCTGGCTCTGGCCTTCATATTTCTAGACAGTAATTAGGCTACCCTATAGCAAGTCTTCCATAAAGCCAAATGTGCTAAACAAAAATAAACAGAGATGCTCTTGTCTGCAAAGGGTGAGGAACATCTTGTCCCTCTCTCCCACCCTTTCTGGTCCCTCATTTTCTCCCTCTCTCTCTTCCCTATCTCCTCCAGCCCCTTTCATTTCTCTAAGTGCCCAATATTCCAGGGAACCCAGTTTGCCAATCATTACACCGTGGCTCATCACACTGTTGGCCCGCTTTTGCCCTGCAGGAGCAAGGAGGTGATGTGGTTGTCCTGAGTCTGGGCTTCTCCTGGGGCATCTCCAAGGATGGCTAGCATGTGATGCACCATTGAGTCTTTCTCCAGCATCTGCTCCTCTAGGAAAGCAGAGCCCCTTCCTCCCCCACTTCACTGAAGGCACACTAGCATGTTGGTTTCTGTCCCCGGCTGTACATCTTCCCTTTTAGATCCCCTGAATTTTTCTTGATTCACCTTCTTGTTCCTTCCTTTTGCTCAGCTCACTGGTTTTGCCAAGTTTACAGCTAAGACAATTCAGATGCTAAAATCTGAGGATGATAGACCCAGCATCTGAATCTATGATGCCAAGCCTCTGCATGGGCCGAAGTACTCACTTGTAGTATGTACCAGAGTCCTCATGGTCACATGAGTGAGGTCTCACAGCCGGTAGGGGCCTGGTGGAGCGACATGGTGACAGCCCACTTACAAACATTATTTGTGATTTGCGCCCTGCTATCAATCGAGATTGAGAGTATTGATCGTAACTGATTGCCGGGGACCAAAATAAACTGAAAGGGTAATTGGCTGCCATGTCCCCCATCGATCGGGTGCCACAGTTCATTGCCACGGAAATTATTTTCAAGTGCTTTGGTTTATCATTCCTAATAAATATAGAAATTGAGTAATCAAAATGACTTACAGTCACATCGAACCAAAAGCTTTTAAGGAAGTGTCTATGTTTAAGTGAGTCCGTGGTCTGCTCTGGATTTCCAGTAGAGCCACAGGGTGCTTCCTCACAGCTGGGAGGAAGCCTGGCTTAAGAAAGATATTCAGTGTTCTCATCCTCGGAGCAGGATGCCAGGCTCCAGCCCTGTTCCAGGAATTCCCCTGCAGCAGTGGCCCCTGGGCTTGTAAGGAAGATCCCTGCTCACTAGACACTCTGTCCATCTGTATTGTAAACTAAATATAGTTTCACAAAGCAACCAACTCGGTACTTAGCTCTCACCTCTTGCCTTGATCGTGGGTGTTCTCAGCCTTGTAGACATGTTTGACGTTCTCTTATTAAGCCCTGGCCTGTACCTGTAGATTGTGTGGCATGCAGTCCATAGATCTGTGCTCTGTTTGAAAGGTAATTGTGGGGTTTGTTTGTGGTTTTTGTTTTGTTTTGTGTGGGTTTTTTTTTGTTTTGTTTTGTTAGCTTTTTTGGAGAGAGAGGTGGAGACAGGGGTCTCACTACATAGACAGCCCAGGCTGGCTTGGAATTCACTACATAGACCAGGCTGCCCTAAAACTCACAGACGTTCGCCTGTCTCTGCTTCTGGAATGTGCTAGCATTAAAGTCTACACTGGACTTGAACAGACATTTTTTTGTTTGTTTGTTTATGGGTTTTTGTTTTTAGATTTTATTGCTATTTTGTGTATAAGGTTTCCTGCCTGCATATGTATCTGTGCACCATATGTGTGCAGTGCTTGCAGAGGCCAAGAGATATCAGAGCCCCTGGGGTGGAGTGACAGAGGGTATCATCTGCCATGTGGGTGTTAGGAACCAAACCAGGGTTCTCTGGAAAAGAAACTAGTCCTCTATGTAATCTCTCCAGCCCTGAAAATAACGGAAATAATTGTGGGGTTTGTTGTTGTTTTGTTTTGTTCTTGTTTGCTTGTCCAAGACAGGGTCCCACTATGTAGCTCTGTCTTTCCTGGATCTCACTATGTAGACCAGGCTGGTCTCAAACTCACAGAGACCCTCCTGCCTCTGCATCCCTGGCACTGGAATTAAAGGTGTGCACCACCACACTCAGTTGGTAGTTGTGGTTTTAATCTTTTATTTGTATTCACTTTCTTTTTCTCCTGTCTCTCCCTCCCTCCCTCCTTCCTTCCTTTTCTGTCTTTTCCCCCCTCCAGTCCTTTCCCAGTCTTCCCCCGTTTCCTTCTGTGCTTCCTTTTCCCTCCTCTTTTGTCTTTCTTCTTTCTTCCTGTTCTCTTACTGAACTTCTGACCCTCTCTCTTTTCCTTCCTTCACTTTCCTTTATTCTCATTTTTTTTCTTTCTTCTGAAGTTTTTGTATAGATAAGGCTAATGTTGAACTTACTCCTTAGATCTACCCAAGGATTTCTTACCCTCCAGCTCCTCCTGCCTCAGCCTCTCCTACTACAATTACACGTGTGTGCTACCATGCCTGGCACTATGGAAGATCTAACCTCTTCTGAAGCAGGTGACGAGCATATGGTATGTCTACTGAGCATTGTGCATTAAGAACTTAAATCGAGGGGTTTCTCACCTGGTACTGGTACTATGCAAACTCTCACAATAAAAATAACAGGGTTTGTATGGAGAGTGAATTAGTGCCACAACAATCAAAAGGAAAGGGGATGGTAACCCCGAAAATGAGTAGCTCGGTTTTATGCAGGTGACAGCATGCAGAAATGCATGAGAGGTAGAGTGTCACCTTTGCCTGGGAATGTGTGTGTGTGTGTGAATGTGCGTGTGTATATATGTGTGTGAATGTGTGCATGAATGTGTATATGTGTGTGTATGTGTGTATATGTGTGTATGTGTGTGTATGTGAATGTGTATGTGTGTATGTGAATGTGTATGTGAATGTGTATGTGTGTGTATGTGTATATGTGTGTGAATGTGTGTGTGAATGTGTATGTGTGTGTGAATGTGTATGTGTGAATGTGTATGTGTGTGTAAATGTGTATGTATGTGTGAATGTGTATGTGTGTGAATGTGTATGTGTGTGTGAATGTGTATGTGTGTATGTGTGTGTGTGAATGTGTATGTGTGTGTGTGAATGTGTGTGTGTTTATGTGTGTGTGAATGTGTATGTGTGTGTATGCATGTGTATGTGTGTATATGTGTGTGTTTATGACTGTGTGATTGTATGTGTGCATGTGTATAAGTGGCCTCAGTAATGTTGCAACTATCGAGTGAGTGTAAAATGGTTTGAAGAGATCTTGAGAAGTTGCATGGAAACCCATGACAGTGGGTGTAGCATGTAACAACTGTGGGGAAGGGAGGGAACTGGAGGGTGTCTGAAGTGCACACACAGGAGAGCTTGGTGTTGCTCTCATTGCCCCAACATATAGCTGTTGGGTTAGAACAAAACTGCATTTTTAAAACAAGCTTTGCCACAATGTCAGCTGCATCATATGATTTGTATGTGGGAGTCTCATATGTAAGTTTAAACCTTTCAATACCCATATCTAAAACAGAAATAGATAAAAATTAACTTAGACAATATATTTTATTTAATCCAATATATTTAATGTTCTATATCAAGGTACCATTTCATGTACCATTTCAAAGATTATTGAGATAAGTTACACATTTCTTTAACACTCTGAACTTGTGTACATGTTTTTACCTACAGCACATCTTAATTTAGAATGTTGCATCTTAAAGGGTCCCTAATGACACATGGCTTACAGCTACATATTGTCCATCAGACAGGTAGAGTTAAGAACACTTGGTACTGAGGTTAAAAGGAATGAGAATATGCAGGTGGAAACAGAAATGTGCCCTGGGGACAGGTGACCCTCCTTGTGGTGACTTAAGGTGACCACAGTGTGTCTTATATTTGGGAGCACCTGCAGCAACACACACATATGGAAGAGATAGAGAAAGGGGCTGTGTTCAGAGAGCAGACTCCAGTGAGAATCTAGGGGAAACATGCGCTTCGTTTCTTCCTGACCCCGGGTAACAATGACTAGCTGAGCCAACCTTTGTGAGCCTCCCTGGGACAACAGCCATGCCTGCAGAGCAACGTGCCCTGGTGCTTGGTCAGTCCAGGCTAGATCTATAGTAGGTTACAAGAAAGTTTCCTTGGGCTAACTTTAGCTGCTTTGTTGGACTGTCATCTGCTGGCTTGTTGAAGCTCTTGCTTTTGTAGCCTAGGCTGGCCTTGGACTCACTATGTAGACTAGATAAGCCTCAAATTCATGGTAGACCTCTGACCTTACTCTTCCAAGTGCTGGGATCACAGGTATGAGCCAACATACCCGAATTAAGCTCTTGAATAGCAAGACCAGGAAAGTTAGAATGGGATGTTCTTTCGAGCTGCTGTCAATCACTCACTAGTATAAATCCATCAGTGGAGCACCATTGCTCCCCATCTCTCCCACCCCCCATGCCCTGCCCAGATCTCTGTCTATTTCCCGTCCCTCCAGGCCCTTGCTTCTTCCTCCCGTGCACACGAGCTGGAGGTATTCTTCCAGTCTCTATTGCTCTCTCAAGGCCTCAGGGTGACACAGCTCCCAAGAGAGTGCCCCTGGCCCTGCTAGCTTCAGCATCCATCTCACTGCGCCTCTTACCATGTCAGCCTCTATCTTCACTGCACTCTTTCATCGTGACCTCCAGTTTGTAGGTGTCCATTGGTTGCCTAGAAGTTCTTAAAGGCATAGATCTTATTTCTTAGTTTCCCCTACAGCTAGCTCAGTTTGAAGGTGAAGATTGTGGATGCGCTTATCACAGTATGAGCCAGGAACATGCAAGGTGGATAGTGGGCCAGATTATAAGAATCTGTGAGCCCCCACTCCACAGGTTTTCACCACAGTTTCCAGAGCCGTCAATGACTTGAAAACTGTCAACTGTATCATACTGATACATCATAGCACATATAAGCCTTTCCAGTGCCTTCTCGTGGCTTTTGGGAGACTCCTCTCTTTATAGCCTGGAAGCCTTCCCACCTCCTCCTACCTACACCAGGTCTTTCATGGCCCCTGAGCTTCACTTGCGCAGAGCTCCTTTGCTGTCTGTGAGTGTTGAGCTCCTTTTCCACCTCTGGGCCTTCATCTTGGCTGTTGCCCCCACCTCAAATACTCTTCCCCTACTTCCTGGTCTTGGATGACATGTTCTCTATGTCCTTGTATAAGTACCACTTCCTTAGAGAGGCCCTTGCTGTTTCACTGAAATGACCTCCCATAACACCTTATTTCATGACCTTCCTATTAGTCCCTCATAAACCTCATCTACACTGATAACCCCTTTGTCTACTCTCCCATCTTCCCCTGATTCCTTTCAGTGTACTTGCCTTAAAGGCCTCTGTCTGGCCTGTCCACAACTGTTCCCAAGCACCTACTAAATACAGGCTCTTGGTAAGATTCTTACACAAGTAAGCAAAGGCATATTTTGTGCACATCATCGGTTAGAACTGGGGTGAGAGAGTGGGATTTCTAGCTTACACTGGAGAGACATTTCACCCCAGGTTGGATCTCCACACAAGCCATGTCTTATTAACCATAAACCTTCTGCTTTGAGAATATATCCTGACAGAAGAAACTTAAGGGAGAAATGGTTTGTTTCGGTTCACTGGTCAAGAATACAGTCCAACATGGCAGGAGAGGGAGGCCTGTAGGCAGGGGCTTAAGGAGGCAGCTGGCCATGTAGAATTTGTACTCAGGAAGCAGAGAGGGGCCATTGATGGTGCCCAGCTTGTTTTTTTTCCTTTTAATTCAGTACAAGATCCTAGCCCATAGCATCAGTGCCATCCACATTTAGGGTGAGTCCCATTTTGATTTAATATGAGCTACAGAATCTCACAGACATGCCCAGAGGCTTGTCCTCTAGGTATTTCTAGTTACGATCAAGTTGACAATATTAACCATCACACATGGTCCCTGACATAAGAAATCTTGTACAAGTACCTTATATGAGAGGTGTTACCATGAAACACTGGGAAGACTGTGGGAAGACAAGTCAGTCTGGGGCCAGGAATCAAGCGCAATCCCTTGTAGGTAACTACAAAGGCCATTTGGGAAGTCAGGAACTCCCACCCTCTCCACACTCTTCCCTCATGGTCCAACCCGAGTGAGAGGCTGAAGAGAAGTGATAATGTAGTAGGAGTAAATACAAGAGGGAAAGATGATCCTGTGTCCTGGATCAATAAAATGGGTTTCCTTGCTGCCAGTAAACAAATATATTCTCTTATATTTCAAAATGCCTGAACAGCTTGGAAACATAGAGGAAAAGCTAAAGAAGGGCAGAAGAGAGAAAGAGCGTTAGATTCCCTGGAGCTGGAGTGACAGGCTTTTGTGAGCTAGCCACTGTGGATGTTAAGAACCAAACTGGGGTCCTCTGGAATAACAGCATATTCCCTTAACAGCTGGGACATCTCTGCAGCCCCACACAATTGCCTTTTGAACCTTTGACCTCATCCCATCTGCTAATATCCCATTGGCCAAGGCAAGTCACATGACAAGGCCCAAAGTCAGGAGCTGAGTTTAGGAATTCTTGGATTGCCTTTCAGGATTTGACAGCTAGGCTGATGGTCACGCCCATCACTGCTGAGAGAGAGAGGGTGAGTTAGTTAACTAATTATGTTTATTATCCAGGTTTTTGTATCTATTGCAAACTGCAGTATTTTTTCAGTTTGTGTATGTGTACACGTGTACATGCCCTTGTGAACACATGTGTGCATATTCAAGTGCAAGTACATGTATGTGAAGGTCAGAGATCACTGCTCAGATGCCACACCTTGGTTTTTGAGGCAGCCTCTTGACGGCCCGGAGCTCGCCCATCTGTCCAGGCTGACTAGCCAGAGAGTCCCAGAGGTCCTCCACGGTGCTGAGATTATAAGAACATATCGCCATGCTGGTTTTTGTAAATCAGGGTTTCTAGTGAGGACTGTCAAGCGTTTATGCTTGCGCAGCAAGTGCATTGCCACCTGAAGCATCTTCCCAGCCCCTTTTGGAGGTTTTGTGTGTATCTCACTAGCTGCATCGAGTATAGTTTTTGTATTTATGCAAAGCTGCTAATGTGTTGCTGGCTACATCATGAGCAATGGGCTTCTGACAGCTCTGTTCATTAGTCAGCTTGGGGGGGAAAAATAAGAGAAAGCACATTGATATAGAAACAGAGTGTGAGCCAGCAATTATCTTCAGAGAGCACAATTGAAACCACATTTTATTTAAATATTTATCTTGTGAATTGATTCAGACAAAACAAGGAGCTGTTTCTTTCTTTCTCTTTCTTTCTTTTTCTTTCTTTTTTTTTTTTTTAATTTATGAATGACTTTGCCACCAAACTGGGAAGTGTGAGATAGCTGCTTGGGTTGGGTCTGCTGCTGTCCGTGGCTCAGCGTGGAGAAAGTGAACCATCATCCAATTATTCATTGTGATGTGGCATTAGGAAAGCCATGTGTGAAGAAGGCATTGAGTTGACAACAAGTGCAGCTGTTCAATTAGCAAGCCCAACGCTGCATGGGAAGGAAGAGAGAGAGCTGGTAGAGAACTGTCAGCAACAATAACACGGACAGTAATAACTGTGAGCTGAGGCCTATTCCTGCCCCAGTTGCCCCACCAACCTCAGAGAGCTGAGGAGAGGTCACCCAGAGGGGTTGGTGGCGACCTGTAAGACAAACAGGAAATCTGAAGTTCAGCTGGCCTGACTCCTTTCCATTTCCAGTCGCTATGTGAATAGTGACCGGCCTCTGTGCTTTAGGTATTATTAATGGAGAACAATTTGGGGGCCTATGTCTTGATGGGAGCTCTGGGAACAGCAATTCCAGGCAGTTTCCCAGTTTGTTGGTGTGCATGTCGTTGGTCATGTAGGGAGCTAAGGGCCAGTGGCGCCCTGATGTCCAGAACCTCTCATCCATCTGTTTTGACCCCCAATCTTGTCACCGCTGCTTGCACTGACCCCCCACCTCCAACACACAGAGGAAGAATGAACACATGATCACCTTTGCTTGGCAACCAGGTTGTGGATGGGAGATGGAGGGACGGTTGCATCCTATGGAATCTTCTGTAGTTATACTTGCTGTCCCAAGATGAGTTGTTGTTTTAAATTTTTGTTTGCTTGTTGGTTTTTATTTTTCTTTCTTTCTTTTTTTTATTTCTTCAAGTTACATCTCAATCATAATCCCCTCCCTTCTCCCCCTTCCAGTCCCACTCTCCTGCTCTCTTCCCCCTCACCCTTCTCCTATCTGCTTTTTTTTTAGTTTAAGGTATACCTTTCCCCCCTGAACAGCTCCCCCTTTTAGTCCAATAAACGGCTCTTTTTCCTATAACAATAAATATAATACAAAACAATAACAATAATTAGGCAACAATTATGAAAATTATAAGATATAACATACATTCCTAATGTCCACTCCATAAATATTTGGCAACTGATATTAATATTCTATTACCTATCTATCTCCATGAGTTTAAAGTTCTATACCTAACTCAGTTTCCATCCTAACTTGCATTAACAACTTGAAAACATCAGAAATCAAATTGCTAAGAGACGAACAACATTTGCTTATCCAAATATATGGAAATAGATAGGTGGTCTTCAAAAACCTCAAGAGATCTGTAGAATATGGCATTCAAAGATGTTTTCTTAACTTAAGATTTCTTTGAAATTGAGACATGTCAGCTCCTGACAGACAGTACCCCTTATTCTACCCCAAGTAGATGATGAGCATTGAATCTCCATTTGGAGATGGTTGCATTAGTAGTGAGCTTGTCACTGGGCAAGAAATATCCCTTGCGTCAACTGTAGACAGAATACTGTCCAAAAAGGACAAAACTTGGAAGCAGGTAAGTCAACAGCCTAGCTCTGCCAAGACAGGGTGGGCAAGTCCTTCATAATTCCTGCTTTGCAATTAATGTCTGTCAGAGATACTGGGCAAAAAGGCTGAAGATAGATGCTTGTTGGTTTTTCTGATTCCTCTATTATCAGACATTGAGTTATTTGCAGCTTATCAACTTTATGAAATACCAACTACCTTTGGATGGATCCTTTGGTATGTTTACCTTACTGTTCTATCTGGACACCTCATTGACTGGGCTACTGTTGTGTCAGGCTCTTTATGCACACTGAATTTGCCCTTCAAAAAGCTTGACTGTACTTAGGTGATGCTGTGGTCATTCTATGTGCTGAATGTAAAAATGGAGAGGAGCAGTCAGGTTGCTAGGGGAGAATGAATCAATGAAGAAGTGCAAACATGTGTTTAGACCTGGGTTGTCAGTAGCTGTAGGTAGCCTGACAAATCAGAACTATGGGAACGAATGGAAGCCATTCAGCAAGCAGTAGATAGAAATACAAGAGATAGGCAGATAAAGGAGGTCAGTTTATAAGTTCATGTGAGCACATGAGAGCCCAAGCAAATATTTCAGAGAAATGGGTGCTCAGAAAAGAGCACATGGAAAGAAAATAGTTACCATAACCTCTCTATAGGTTACAGAAAAGAGGAGGAACCGATTTACATTTGATATAAACAGGTGAAGCTATCAGTAGAGGGAAGGAAGGTCTCGGGTTTTGTTACATATGCTGGACTTGAGAATTTGTTTGGAGGCCCTAGCAGGGGAGCACAACTATTCCAATACCATTGACCGAAGGCCAGGTCCCCTCTACTTGGTGTGTAGCTTCTGGAGAGACATGCATGGTGTGGTGAGGGAGGAGGTAGATACCAACCTAGCCAGCCAGATCAGCTGTATCAAGCCTGGCGATCAATGGGGTGACAGATGTCGCAGCCAGACCGCCCTCACATCCTTGTAGCATATGTTGGCAGAAGCCTTCTGGAACAGCTGGGTTGTAAGGCTTCCGTGTTTAAAGCTGTCCTGTTGGAATGTAGTAGGGTGTGGTTTCACTTCTTTTTTGGTGCTGCTTTGGATATTCAGTTTGCTAAGTCAACTCAGAAACAGTATAATCTAGGCACTAGCTCATAGAGACCAAACTCAAAAGAGGCTAATGTATAAAGCCGGAAGGAGAGATTTTATATAATGCTATTTAGAGAAGAAAAATTCACTGTATTCTCAATGTTCGCCATATTTTTTCTGTCTCTGTATGGAACAGAAGTTCCTGTGAAGCCATAGGATTAGAAGTTGCTTCATATGCCTGGACATGGTGACCTTCAGAAGTGGTGTGTTGGCAGAGACTCTTGGAAAGATGGAAGAGAAATCAAAGGTGGCTTAACATAAGAAATGAAAGACTATATTTGCTTGCATGATGGGGAAGTCAGAGAGTTCAGGTGCAGTTGGCTCCAGGAATTCTATGTGAGGAAGACCTTGCTCCTCACCCATGCAGTCCAGTGAAGGATGTAGACTATAAGGTAAGAAGGGGCGTGATTCACATGGCCACTTGTCCGTAAACAGGGTCTCCTTGGAGATCTTTTAAATATCCAAGAAACAAGTTATTGATCTAAGGCAATCTTAATGCAGACAGTAGCAGGAAGTAACCACTGAATTTGTCCTCTTGAAAAACAAAACAAACGTACACATGACAGGGACTCTCAGGCTAGCCTGATCAGAAGACTCACAGTAGAAGAACGTCTCATCATGGCCTCTGTCTTGGAGAACTCTTGCAGCAGGTTTGCTGGTCCTCAACTGTGTTATTTAAACCACTTCTGTAGGCATGCCTGCCTTAGAGAGGGGCGACTGGTGCTGACAGAGAATGGCACCTCTCGATTTCACAAGGCATGTGAGTCTCTTGGGGCTTTTTGCAGAAGTGAAAACTCTGATTAAGGAATATGAGAGGGGACCCCAATTCTGAATTTTCTACCAATTCCTAAATAGTGGCCCTGCTGCGGGTCTGCAGCAAACACCCCAGGAAGCATAGGCTTACAGGTCATGATTGTCACTCACAATCAGCCTTGTCCTTCTGTATATTCTGTGCTGGATCATTGTCTGCTAATCACTGTGCAGGGAAGAACACCTTAGTCTCTGAAGGCCAAGTAGACTCCTAAGCACGCTACTGTGCAGGAGATGACCCCAAACTAAAATCACCATTCCAGGATGCCACTCCCATGCTGATGGGCCACTCAGCTGAGGACCTGCCCTGTCCTCAAGTTGTGGGTACACACAGCTCATCTGAGTCAGTGCAGGCACCATAAGCTGCCATCACCACCTGTCGGGACCCCAGGGAGGAGCTCAGGTCTCCTCGTTTGGATTCTAGCTTCTGTTGAGGGACTTTAATGATATGTTAGCCAGCTCATCACTCATGGAACCCCTTCTTGCAGGATCTTGAGCACAGCATGCAACCTACTTATGTGAGGTACTTATGTCCATTCTCCCAGACTCCTTAGTGGGGTGCTCTCTTATGTCATATTTTAGCTTTTGAGAAAAAAATCTCCATTTTCAAATGGATAGGTTTTAAATTATATATATATATAGGCATGCATGATGTGTGCATACATGTTCCTGTGTGTGTGAGCGTGTGTGTGTGTGTGTGTGTGTGCCCATATATGTGCACATGCTTGTGGAGGCCAGAGGTTGGGTGTCTCTGCAGCCACTCTCCACCTTATTTTTTGAGAGTGAGCATCTCAAAAACCACCCAGAGCTCACTGATTGGGCTCGACTAGATGGCCATCAAGCCCCAGGAGTCTTCCTGGGTCTACCTTCCCAGTGCTGTGATTATACGTACACACTGCCACACCCAGCTTTTTACATAGGTGCTGGGGGTCTGAACTTAGGTCCTCAGACTTGAACAGCAAGCACTTTACTGGCTGAGCCATCTGCCAAGCAGCCATCTGCCAATTTTATAGTGCATATCCCACGAATATATGTCCAAGTTAAACAGTACAAAATAGTATGCCAGTGGGAAACAACTTCCCTTTGTCCTTCCCCTTGTTCCCAGCCACCTCCTCTCTTTCCACAGGCCGAGTTGCTTCTCTCTCTCCCTTATTTCTTTTCATTTGTTGTCCTTGTTGTTTTGAGGGTTTTTTTTGTGCAGCCCTGGCTGTCCCAGAACTAGTTCTGTAGACCAGGCTGGCCTCAAACTCAGAGATCCACTTGCCTCTGCCTCCTGAGTGCTGGGATTAAAGACTACACCACCACATCCAGCACTTGTCTGTTCCTTGGGTATCATTTCAAGATGGGTGTTAGTATTAATGGATGGATGAATGGGGCACCATGAGTGAATTAGTGAAAAGATGGATGGTGGGTGATTGATGTATGTATGCATGAGTGGTTTTATTGATGATACATAAGGAATTTCCAGAAATGGCAGAACTTTGTGTCAGCTCCCTGGGATTGCTGTATGCTTGCCCCAAACTGGGAACTGTAAGACAACAGAATGTATTCCCCCAGAGTTATGGACCTAGGAAATCCAAGCCCCAGTTATTGACAGGGCTGGTTCCCTCTGGGAGTTCTGAGGCGACTCCTCCCCATCGTTCCTAGTTCTGGTGGGAAGCAGCAATCCTTGGGTTGCCTTGGCTTGTAAACACAATCCCTGCCTGTAACATCCCACTGTGTCCTCACTCCGTGACTGTGCAAAAGCTCATCATTTAAGAAAAGTAGTCCCAGCCGGGTGTGGTGACACACGGCTTTAATCCCAGCACTCGAGAGGCAGAAGCTGGCGAATCTCTGTGAGTTTGAGGCCAGCCTGGTCTACAGAGCAAGTCTAGGACAGTCAGGGCTACACAGAGAAAAACAAAAAAAACAAAAAACAAAAAAAAAAAAAAGAAAAGTAGTCCCTTGAGGAGGCCCCTTGATCTGGTAGAGTCCCAGCTGAGCCTCTGTCCCCAAAGATGGCAACTTCAGAGGTACTGAGTAAAAAGGACACAGGACTGGAGAGATGGCTCAATGGTTAAGAGCAGTGGCAGCTCTTCCAGAATTGAACCAGGTTCAATTCCCAGCACCCAGATGACAGCTCACAACTGTCTGTAAATCCTGTTCAAGGGGATCCTACATCCTCACACAGTCAAAACACTAATGTACATAAAATAAAATAAATTATTTTTTTTAAAAAAGGCCACACACCACTGACACCAACACTGCCTCAAGTCTTTCTGTAGTCCCCTGATTCTTGTGTCTTGGGCACTGATCCACATCTTTCCATGGAGATGTGCTCTTGAGCACTGGGTAGTAGTTGGTGAGTGACTGCTCTGAAGTTATCTCCAAGTCCTCTCTTGACAGATGTTTAGGCTTTACCATTTCTACTTCTAGGTCAAGTGGCCTGGGAAAACAAATGACTCCCAGATTTCATAGAGACAGACTTTGTCAGAGTCCAGAAGTAGTGGCAAGCAGCTTTTTATGTACTCAGGAAGGGACTGTCATATCTTTTTTTTTTTTTTTTTGGTTTTTCGAGACAGGGTTTCTCTGAATATCTCTGGTTGTCCTGGACTCGCTTTGTAGACCAGGCTGGCCTCGAACTCACAAAGATCCGCCTGCCTCTGCCTCCCAAGTGCTGGGATTAAAGGCGTGCGCCACCACCGCCCGGCTGGGACTGTCATATCTTAACATGGACTCATCTTTTTACTACTTCTGACTGAGTGACAATGGTGGTAGTGTTCCACCTTCTACAGGATGGGGCCCCACCACAGCCAGCAGGTGTATTTTTAGGACACTTACCATCAGTTCTATTAGACAACTGGTCCTGTTAGTTGTGTACTTTGCGTTGTGCCCAGTGCTGGAATAATGGAGATACATGAGCAGTGGCCCTCAGAAGCCCATGCTCTCTTGGATCATGTTTGACAGCCTTGAACAGATCCTGCAGTGAGCTGTGCACACAGCCCAGGGCTGGACACTAGATGAGATGTTATCAAGATACAACATGCTGCAACTGACAGTTATATGGCAAATAGTGACCACCTGAGCCACCAGGATGAAGCGGAGACAAAACACTCTGCATAAGCAAAGGTCCAGTGGAAGAACAATGTGCAAAATGTGTGTGGGAGGCCATAATCATATGGCACCGTTAGAACACAGTGGAGGATGCTGGATAGGAGGGAGGAAGGAAATCCAGGCTACACAGCCAGTGTGACATCCCTGTCATGTTTGGTTTCCTTCTCCTGATTCACATTACAGTAAAGTATCAAACAGACCAGGGCTTTTCCTCCAAGGCCCACTCAAGCAGATGCATTCATCTAGCATAGCCATACTAGGAGAGCAAAGACGATGGGTATCTGGGCTTTAATCTTGGCAGCCTGATGGCTGCAGCCAAGTTGCTGGCAGAGAGTGACCCAGGGACCCGGTGCCAATAAAATGCTAGTGCAGAAACTGGGTTGCCCCAAGAAGAGCAAAGCAACAGACGTGGGAACAGCATCCCTTACAATCCCAGCCTTGTATTTTAAAAACAGCGATGATGCAAGCCTCAGGAAGAGGCTGGGGGAAGGTGAGAAGCACCCTGAGCTGTGGCTGCATGGAGGCTGGCCATCTGGAGCCGAGTCCGCCCCATCAAACAATCCCTAATTGTTTTTAATAAGGTGCACAAGTTATGTTTGGCTTCCTCCGCTCCTTGCCGTCTCCTGTTGAGTCTGTTTTTTATTTTCTTATGAAACAATAAGGCCAATATAATTAAAAACCAGTGAACATATTTACCTCCCTGAGAATGGGGCAGGTAATTAAGAGCTTCTCGGAGAAGGGTTGTTAACTTTTTTTCTTCCTTTCTTCGTGGTGTCCTTTTAACAATGGAGGAGGCCAGTGAACTGTAAGTTCTCATGTTCAGCTTCGGTTCGAGATGAAGCTGTAGTCGACCAGACGAGGGTGAGGACAGAAACGTGGGCTCTAGGATCACCTAGTATACCAGGTCTAATGTGGTCCCTGTGCTTTGAGGACACTTGATAGTGTTTATGTACTCACTGACAACAGGAGAAGGAAGGGCAGACATCTTGGGTTAGCAGATTGCTACCATAGAAAATCTTATTGCAAACATCATCCCCTTGAACAACTTTTTCCAGCATCCTGTAGAGATGATTGCATTAATTAATTAATTTCTTTATTAATTTATCACTTTGTTTGTTTGTTTGCTTTTGGTTTTCCAAGACAAAGTTTCTCTGTGTAACAGAGCCCTGGCTGTCCTAGACTCACTCTGTAGACCAGGCTAGCCTTGAACTCATAGAGATCTGCCTGCCTCTTCCTCCTGAGGGTTGGGGTTAAACATGTGTGCTGAGGCGACTATATTTTTAAATGATCCTGATTGGTCAGTAAGAGAAAACAATACCTGGGGCCTGGTAGATGACTCAGTGGACAAAGGCACTTGATGTACTGGCCTGACAACCTGAGTTTGTTCTGGGAACCCATATAAAGGTGGAAGGATAGGAAGGAAAGAGAAGTTTAACAGAGGAAAAATTTAAACGTCAATTTTCAGAGAACAGCAAGGGAGACACACATGACAAAGGACTCTGTCACTTCAAGCTATAGAAAGTGATGAGAACAAAGAAACAGCTGGTGCCATGAGCTCCCAAGGTCCAGGTCTCTGGCGAGGGGCAGGGACAAGCTTCACTGGAATATGGAGGCTCAGACTGGTTCCTTCTACTGCTGCTATTTGAACCACATTGCATGCCAGGGCATGACATGTGTTGAAACCTGTTGTGATGTTTATACCTCCTGAGCACCCTGCCTGCGAGATGTGATTTATCAAACCCAGGTCTCTGACGAGGACACAGGGATGCAGAAAGTTTAGAAATGGGAACAGATCTACATAACATCAGCGGAGCCAGCACCCGAACCCAGATGGGGCATCTTTAAGGGTTGTGTCCAAAGCCTTGCTTACATCAGCATCCCACCTCATCTTAGACACAAAAGCAAGGTGGTTTTGTGTCATGTCACTGTGCCTCTGTCTCAGGAGTTCCCTATTGGAAACTCAGTCCTAGAATTTTGTTTTCTTTGTTGCTTTATTTTATTTGATTAAGGATCTCACTAGGTAGCCCAGGCCAATCTCACACTCACCCTCCCATCTCAAGCTCTCAGGGGCTGGGATTGCATGCAGATAGACCACAGTCAACTAGTAACTGATCTTGTTTTTAAACAGATAATGTCAAAGCTTAGCATGGTGACTTACTCCAGTCACCCCAATAGTCGGGAGGCTGAGATAAGATAACCAAGAATTTGAGGCCAGCCTGGAGTACATAAGTTCAAGGCTAGCTTGGGCTACTCAATCTTAACAATACAAGCACTAAAATTTAATAGTCAAGTATCCAAACATGCACTTATTCTTTCAACAATATCTCTTTAGTACCATCAGGGAATAAAGATAAGTGGAACAGGGACCCCCATGGGATTTATGGTTTAGACTTAATCTCCCAGGACTAAGAAGATGGAGAACCAAATCATGGATCACTGTACCTGCCACAGTAGGTCTACAGGTGTGCTATTGCCTCAGTGTGCCTCCACGGTAGCTCAAGCTTTTCGGTACACAGGGCTTTTACTCAGTTATCACAGAAGATTTTATTGAAAGAAAGGATGATTATGAGATTATGATGGCCGAGCGAGAGAACAGGCAAAGGCTGGCTGAGGTGCTTCAAGTCAATGCCAAGCAAAGGAGCCTAGGTTGCTTAGAGATGCTATGGAAATCTGTTTCTTGGAATACAAGGGGAGGATGCCTGGAGTTATGAACTCGATGTCTGGACTATTGGCTGTGAGGGTGCATTCCATCTGCTGTGATGATCAGAACTGTTCAGTGGCCAGTAATGGGAATTCACCCTCATTTGGCCACAGAACAAAATAATCAATTGTTTAAGTCCAGAGGAATGGGGAGGGTTGATACAGGGCTCTACTTTGACCATCAAGCAAAATAGCTGTGTCCAGGTCTTTCTCATCATCCCTGGGTTAATGCCTCTCTCCCCTCCCCTCCCCTCCCCTGCCCGGCCTATTGGCTGTGAGGGTGCGGCTCAGGTGCTTCAAGTCAAAGCCAACCAAACGAGCCTAGGTTGCTTA
>CAJQZJ010001896.1:8677484-8712039 GCA_907164525.1 Lophiomys imhausi
CCCTCCTCTCCCCTCTCTTCTCTCTTCCTCACTTCCCTTCACTTTCCTCCATTTTCCTCCCCTTTCATCTCCTTCTCTCCTTTCTTCTCCCCTTTTCTTCCGTCTCTTCCCCACCTCTCTCCTCCCCTCCCTGTACTCCTTCTGCTTCTTTTCTTTTCCCACCACAATCCTGAGCCCCACCGTCCCAGCAATGCCTAGAGTCAGTCTTTCTCAACAGCAAGCCATCCTTCTCACAGTCTAGCTTCATTGGCTGTGACTGGCTCACAAGTCCAACCTGGAGCCAAGTGCTGAAACGGGGCAGAACTCTGTGGAATTAAGCTTGGGTCCCATCCCACTCAGGGAGAAATCCCAGCTGGCCCACAGAAGCTCTGGTTCCTTTGAGGAGGAAACAAACAAAACCACCAAAACCTATAGGACGTTGTCATCAAATGATGAAAGAGCCTGAACCTGGCTGACCAAAACAACAATACCTTTGAGAAGGCAGGACAGTTGGGCACGCATGGCATGGAAGGGTCCGCCTCCATAAGGGCTGGAGGTGTCCTCTGGGGCCCTTCATGTCTACTTTCTATTATGAAACAGCAGTGTCCATGATGGGTTTTGAGGGTGCTTGTGGGACTCCTCAGAAAGAGGCCAGGCAGGTAACCAAGTGGGCAGTAGGACCTCTTTCCCTCAGGATGTAGGAGCTGAAAGGTGGAGGAAGATGTTGACACACTCATCTCTGCAGTGTAGGTCTGCAGTTGCCAAATGGAAATAACATTTGCTGCCCTGTTCCTCATGTGCAGTACTATCTGGAGGAGCCTGCACCCACATTGGATATATGTAACATTCAGAGACCTTCCTCTGTGAGGTCCACATCCACACTTCTCAGTTTCTTTTATGTTTCCTTCTGAGCACTTTCTCTTATTTCTTATGCTTAAGCCTATGTTAATTAATTTGTTATTATATTTACTTATTATGTGTGGATGTGCACATGTGCAAAGGCATGCATGTGGAGATCAGAGGGCAACTTCCAGTACTCCATTCTCTCCTTCCACCATGTAGGCCCTTGAATTGAATTCAAGACATGGCGGCAAGAGCCTGAACCTGCTGAGCCATCTCTCCAGTGCCCCCCCCACCCCAGGCAATTATCTGGAGAAGGACCTAGATAGAGCACTTGCCTAGCCTGCAGGAAGCCCTGAGTTCAGTGCTCAGTGGGGCATAAGCTAGACATGGTGGTACACATCTGTTATCTTAACACTGGAGAGCAAGAGGCAGGGAGATCCAGAGTGCAGGGATACTTGGGGAGGTTAAGATTTGCCTGGGATACATGAAACTCTCCTTAGAAAGGAGAGGAAAAGACGTGTCATTAGACATTAGTGGAAAGGTGAGACAGCCTCAGGATGCTCAAGCTTGGCCCCCTCTATCAGAAACTCAGCAACCTTGATTGTCATGTGTACTTCCACCATCTACAGCATACCTCTGCCTGGCTCAGCCAGTGGCAGCTGGTTGTGTCCCAGGGTGCTGTGAACTCTCTGCCTCCGGGCTTCACCCTTGACTCTCCCTTCATATGCAAATGCTTTCTGTGCTGTGACACTTGGTTACCACAGCTCTTCCCTCCTCTCTCTTCTCTCTTGTGTTCTCTCACACCACGCCACTTTGGAGTGGAGGCGAGAGGGACATCTGCTTGGGCCTGAGCCTCTGGAGGAGGTCCTAAAAATGTCTCGAGTGGAGCTGAGTTGGAGACCAGAGAGGCGGCATTGTGTGGAAGGCCCTGGGCAGCGCTCTCTGCTCCAGAAGGATAGACTAAAAGGAGAATTAAATGTCTTCATCTTGTGGTTACACTATTCCTATTTCCCAAAGGGAGAAATGTGAAACTCAGGGTGTTCAGCAGCACTGGGGATGGGGGGGGGGCTGCAGGCGGATTAGCCTCTTGGGAGAATAGATCATTTACACTGTCCACAAGGGATGAGGGTTCTGAATTAGCATATTGGCTGAAGCATCCCTGCTTTCCCCAGATGTCCATGCATCATTTCTGTAAAGTGTGTTGTGTGTTACTGGAAAGGGAAGGAAGAAAGGAGAAAAGCCGTGACAGGACTGTTGCAGAGGGTCAGGGTTTCCACATGTCCTTTTCCTGCCTGTGATTCTAAGGGATTGTGCCTGGAAGGGCAGTAATGTTGCCTTGGAGAGCCTAGACAGGAAAGAAATATTCTCAAGTGGACCAGTGGAGGCCCATTGAGATTTCAGCCCCGTTACTATTCAGGAAATGCTTTCTGTATCTTCTCTTTAAGAATATACAGCCTGTAGGCAGAAGCTGATCTTGCAGGTTTCACTGAGGTTCCTGTCGGGGCATTGTGTAGAGCTGAGCGGTCCCAGTGACATTGGATTGCTGTGGTGGTTGCAGGCCCTCGATGGAGACAGCTATTGAGGAAGTCTGCCAGGCAGAATCAACTGGGTCACTCGTCCTCCTTGGTTCCTGATTCTGCTCTCTGCTGAGGTTTCCGCTGTCCAGCCGTCCCCGGGCTCCCCTAATGGATGCTTCGATTCTCCTGGAACGATAAGAACAGAGCCCTGCCCCAATCCCAACCCTAGGACAATTGCCCTCTTTTTTTTTTTCTGGGGGTGGGATGGGGGGGGGCTAGGTAGTACTTCTCCTGAAGCAAATTTGGCCTTCCGACAACATACAAAGCATTATCTTTCAATCCGGGTTAAAGAAGAAATCATTCTGTCACCTTGGAGCTAAACCAGCTCCAGTGTATATATTTTGAGATCCCAAAGGACAATCTGCCTGCATCGAGAAGGCCTTTTGTAAGTAGCCTCCAAACCTAGGTCCCTCCAAATCCCATGTGTGTGTCTCTGAACTCTAATTATTGGGATCAGAGACTTGTGTTTCCCATCTGAAGGGATCAAAGATGTGTTCCACCACTCCTGGATTGAAGTCTTTCTCTATTTAGAGTTTGCCCTGCATCAGGCTGACCCTGAGCTCCGGGATCTGCCCGTTTCTGTCTCCAGTGTGCTGGGAGCTGGGACCAAGGGTGTACTCTTCTTGAATGGTGGGACCAAGAGTATGCACCCTCACCACCCCGCTCCGTATGACTCCAGAATACATAAGACCACCAACTCTAAGGTGCCCCCCCCTTCTCCGCTGAAGTCAAAGGCATGGGCCAATACCACAATTCTCTTGTATTTTACCTTAGCTACACGTCTTCTCTACACCTGGAGGTCTGCAAAACCAGAGGCTGTATCCTCTGTTCCATTCACAGTGTTTCAGCCCTGCCCCCTGCCTTTTTTTTTTTTTTTTAGTTAATAAATTTATTTGTTTGTTGCTTCAGGTTACATCCTTATCATATTGTCCTCTTTTCCCGCTTCCCAGCCCCACCCTCCCATGCTCTACCCCCTGACCCTTCCGTCTTGTTCCTCTGGGGTGGAGTGTCCCTGCCTAACAGTCTCTCACCACAGATCAGGAGTCATGTGAGGGCCAGGAGCCTCTTCATTCACCGGGGGCCTACGAGGCAGTACTGCCAGTGAATGGTGTCTCATTGCTACTGGGGGAATACTAAAAAAAAAGACCAACAAACACACAAACCCACAAAAACAAAGAATATCAACAAAAAAAGAGAGGAAAAAGAGAAGGGAAATATATTTATCCCTCTCAGGTCTCTGAGGTGGTTGAAGAATAGACAGCTAGAGTCTCATAGTTAAATTTTGAACTGTTTAGGAATCAAGAGGGTGTTAGAGATCTAAGAAGATACTCTTAAAAGTGTGTTGCAAGATAGTATGAATGTTGAGTCACATATAGACCTTTAAACTCATGGAGTTGGTTAGATAGTAGAATGTTAAAGTCAGGGGCCAAATATGTATAAACTGGACATTGGGAAGGTATACTGGGCCAATTTACTCTCATAAATGTGGCATATTTATATCTATTGTTTTGTATAATACTTACTGTTATAAGAGAAGGAACCATCTGTTGGACTGAAAGGGGAAACTTCTGGGGGGAAGAGGGTGGAAGGGCAGGATAGGAAGGGGGAATAGGGAGGGGTTTGTTACTGAGATGTAACTTGAAGAAAAAAAAATAAAGTATTTAAAAAAAAAAAGAATATACAGCCTGGTGGTGGTGGTGCACACCTTTAATCCCAGCACTCCAGAGGTAGAGGCAGAAAGATCTCTGGGTTTGAGGCCAGCATGGTCTACAGAGTAAGTAAGTTCCAGGACAGCCAGGGCTACACAGAGAAATCCTGTCTTGAAAAAAACAAGAAAAAGAAAAAAGAATTCATGTGCTAAATCAAATTCTCTATGCAGAGCTTGTACATCAAGTAGTTGTAAAAACTTACAGTCAGTCTGGGAAGTTAACTCAGTAAAGTATGTGCTGGACAAACATGAGAACCCGAGTTCAAAGCCCAGAATCTACATTTAAAAAGCTGGGTACAGGGCCATGTGTTTGTCATCTCAATATTGGAGAGACAGAGACACAGATCCTTGCTTCTCACTGGCCAGCCAGCCTATCCCAATTAGCAAGTCCTAAGCAAATGAGAGAGCCTATCTAGAAAAACAGGAATGATGGCACTTAATGGCCTCTGGCCTCCACACACACACACACACACACACACACACACACACACACATCTGAAGTCTTAGAAAAACATACTGTCTGGGGGCATTTTTGGAAGCAAGATAGAGGAATGGGAATTAGGTTTATAGTGTGGGGTCTGGTATCATCCCTATAGTTGTGTCAGAAGACATCTGTGTGCAGCTTTGCTTCAGCCTCACAGAATGAAGCCATTTGATGGTGGTGCTGGGATGGTGAGATGAACATACATTGACTCATGTATTCATGTACACGGAACAGCAGCCACCAAAGCCCCAAGCCCTCTCTCCCAGGACAGAAGGCAGAGGCCCAGCTGTTCAAGGTCCCTGGTCCTTAATTGCTGGGTTCTCCCCTTGATTCTCTTCACCAGAATTTCCTGACTTAAAAAAAAAAAAAACAAAAAAACAAATTTTGAAGTTTCTAGGCCTGATCCACACAATTTTCAAGTCAAATGTTTTCTAAGTGACATCTGTCCCAGGCAGTTTGTGCAAGCTGATGACATGTCCCAGATGGGTAACAGTTACTTTCTCCCATATTTGGGAGGAAGGGGGTGCTTTCTCCAAGAGACATCTAATAGGGAGTAGATTTTTTTCTTTTAAAAAGAAATGGAAGAAAATAAGGGTGTGAAAGCTGTAGAATAAGAATAATTGAAACAGGAAGTTAGGAAGTTGGAGATTAGACAGTAGTTGGGAGATTCCAGAGTTTTCTCATGACCTGTATGATCACATTGGCCTTCATTCAAATTCTTCTCCAGGGGATTGTAGACCCTCTGAGATGCTTATCTGTACTATGGGGATGTAGTACCCCCCCCCCCAGGATCCAGTGGCTTAAATGAGGAAACGTGTGTGTGTGTGTGTGTGTGTGTATACTAGCGTATGCCTGACCTGACAGTCACACTGATAGATAGAATGGGAGTTGTGTTACTGAGGTCTTTCTAAAATGCAGTTTCTACCATGTGTGATGTCATCTCTAGGACCTTTAATAGTGTTCGTTATGGGAGCTTGAATACACTAGCTAAGATGTTGACATTGTACCCACAGAACCTGGGGATATCTGGACACATCCTGCAGACAGGGCATTGCATACACACTGGGACTGTGGACCTTTCAGTGTGGGATTTATCCTTGATTATTGGTATCTGCTCTAGTCACAGCTTAGTTTCATCTGAACTTTCTACCAGTAGCCAGAGACAGATGTGGAGACACACAGAAAGTCAGAACAACTCGAGGTTGGTGGTGCTGAAGATGGAGAAGGGCAATTCTAGTTTATTTTCTTTGCTGTGATGAAATACTTTGGCCAAAATCAACCTAGTAAGGGGGTGGAGGATTTATTTTACCTTATAGGTCACAGTACATTATTTAGGGAAGTCAAGGCAGAAACCGTGGAGGAATACTGGCTCACTCCCACTGAGCAGAGCCACATGCCTAGGCATGGTACTGCCCACAGTGGGCTGAGTTTATCTACAGCAACTAACATTTAAACTAATCCCCTACAGATACGCCCACAGGCTAATCCCTCAACTGAGATTCCCTTCTAGGTAACTCTGGGCTGTATTAACTAGGACAGTAATCATAAGCCAAACAATTCTGGAAGCCTCTAAAAGAAAAGAGAAGGGTTTTCTGGTAGAATCCCTGGTGCCAAAGGCACAAAGTAGCCCAGTACTACCTTTATTAAACCTCCATGCTACAGAGACAATAAAAAAAAGAGAGAGAGACCAGGGAGATGGTTCAGTCAGTAAAACTGTTTGCTGTGCAAGTTCAAGCACCTGAGTTTGGTTCCCTAGCATCTGCATAAAAATCCAGAATCAGAGAAATATAACACATACATTAAGGGCTGAAGAGATGGCTCAGTGGTTGAGGGCACTTGCTGATATTACGGAGAATCCGAGTTTGATTCCCAGCACCCGTATCTGGTGGCTCACAACTACCTGTAACTACAGCTCTACGGGACCCTCTTCTGGTCTTTGTAGGTACTGCATTAATGTGCATATACTCCCCACCACATACACATAAATAAAATAAAAATTAAAAATCTGGGTTTAACCACATACTCTTGTAATCCTCACAGAGGAAAAAAGGGTTCCTGGGGCTTGGTGGCCAGCCAGTCTACTTTAATCGGTGGACTCCAGAGAGACATTCCCCCCCAAAACTAAGGTAAAGAGGGATGGTAAAAGACATCAGACATTCACCTCCAACTTCTTCATATACATGCACACATGTATAAACACATATGCATACACACAGACATGCATAAAACACAGATAACTTACCTTATTTTGTTTTATGTATTGAGTTGGGGGCAATCTGTCATAGCAGTGTGGACTACCTCATACATTGATTCTGAAACTGTCAACCCTCATACAGTAGTTTCCATTAACCACCATGCCACATGGTTACACCTACTCACAGTTAACTGTAGTCCAAATGCTAAACTGAAAGTTCCTGAAACAAACCATTCATAAGCTTAAAGTTGTATAACATTTTGAGAAGCATTGTGATATCATTTTTATTATTATCTATGGACATAACTGTCCTGTTTCATTATTAATCTCTTTTGGGTGCTTAATTCAGAAATTAAACTTTCTCAGAAATATGTAAGTATAGGGAAAAAAACAGTGTATTGCAGGTTTGGTGCAATCTGAGATTTCAGTCTGCCACTTAGGGATCTGTGGATAAGAAACCTTCTGGGTATATGTTAGAAATGTCTTGAGTTCAGTGAGAAATATGAATTTAGTGTTCAGGAGAATTGAAGCAAACTAGCCCTAGAACCACTTCTGAATCTGAGAGCAATGCATGTTCATAAAAGAAATGGGGAAGAGATTGTTTTCATTGACTTAAAAAAACTTTATATTATGTAAATCCACAAAATCACAACTTGCATAAACGAGTCAACAGTTGTTAACGTTTCCCATTTGGCTTTTCTCTCCTCTCCTCTTTTGCCCTACCCAACGTTGCCTTCCCTTCTCTCTTCTCTTTCCCTTTCTTCCACTTTGTCATTTTTCTTTCTAAAAAGTATGTCTGGATTTTAGAAAAATCCACATTTTTCTAAAAATATGTGGGGGAGGTGTCGAGGGGAGGTGGTGTGTGTGTGTGTGTGTGTGTGTGTGTGTGTGTGTGTGTGTGTGTGTATATGTATGTTGGAGATTGTGGGGTAGTGCTGTGTATGTGGATGCATGTGGATGTTGGTGTGTTGTGCAAGCATGCTCAAATGTCTGTAAGTTCATGTTTGGCTTGGGGGATACATGTGCATATGTGTGTGTATGCATGTGGAGGCCCAAACTTGATTTGGATCATCTTTCTTGACCACATTGCACTTTCTTTATTGAGGCAAAATCTTGCTGAACCCAGGGCTTGCTGATTACAGCAAGGCTGGCTGGCCAGTTTCCCCCAGGGATCCTTATCTACCTCCTGAGGTCTGAGATTCCTGGATGCACCAGGCCTTCCTCCTGGTCTTCACACTTGTACAGCCAGAACTCTACTAATGAGCCGTTTCCCCAGCCTCCTTCTGTTTGTCACGGAGTCTTTCTGTGTAGTCCCTGCTGTTCTTGAACTCCCAATTTTCCTCCTTCAGTTTCTTGATGTCAGGGTTCAGTGATGTATGATCATGCATTAAAAAAAAAAATCTTTCCTTGTTTATTTTCTGTTGAAGTGTTTTAAAATAAATTATAGTAATTATTACATCTGAACACTAAATAGTTCATCATGTAGCTCTAAAATGATGTAATCATAGTATTACTATCAAATCAACAGAATTAATATGTATTCTCTAACACCCATATTCAAATGTCAAAAATGTCCCTAAAAGTGTTTCCATGGCTGATTGTTCACAGTGGCAGAGCCAAGCCTGCACATCTCCTCACTGGGGTCAATGCCCTTCCTGCACCTCTGCTCATGAAAAAACGCCTCACCCCCACACCCTCATTTTAGTCCACGGCCTGGATTGTGGAGAACATGTGTGTGTGTGTGTGTGTGCGTGTGTGTGCGTGTGTGTGCGTGCATGCGTGCGTGTGCGTGTGCGTGTGTGTGTGTGTGCTGGTGGAGGAGGTTTGTGTTTGTGAAGGTAGTCTACCTTTGTTTGTCTAATGCTACTTGCTCCCTGTTTCTTTAGAACTTTGAGGAAAGAGGA
The DNA here is from genome assembly GCA_907164525.1 of Lophiomys imhausi. NCBI lineage: Eukaryota > Metazoa > Chordata > Mammalia > Rodentia > Muridae > Lophiomys > Lophiomys imhausi. The sequence continues at coordinate 8,686,174 of CAJQZJ010001896.1, forward strand.
AAGCACTGTGTTCAGACCATGGGTTGTTTGTCTGTTTCCTTATTATTTTAGCATTTTATGTCCTATACCCATTTATTAAAGACACGCCAACACGCCATGTGCCACAGGTATTCACCGCTCACTCTCGTTTCCTGATTATCAGTATTTCGCAGACTTGTACCTCAGGCCCCCTTCCCTGGAGCTGGACTTCCAAGTGTTGTGAGCTGCCTGATTTGCGTGCTAGACCTGAAAGCAGATTCACTTAACCACCGAGGCACCGAGGCAGCCTTCTCCCTGCATCTTAACAACACTTCTCTCTGTCTCTCCTGAACCTACCTTTGAAACATCAAGAGGCCAATATTCATTTTTTTTTCTTTTATATACACAGCTGGGGCTTGAATGCAGAGCATGTGCATGCTAGGCGAGCACTGTATGACAGAGCTGTGCCCATATCGCCACACACACACACTCACACACGCACGCACGCACACACAAAGCAAAACAAAAATGACAGAAGCTGGATTTAACCTAGGAACTGTAGTTCGCAAACTGTTTCCCTAAAGTATGAGAGCGAAGTGGTAAACCATACTCAAAACATGACGCAGACGTATGTGATCACCCCACAGTATTCAGCCATTTGCAAAATTCTGTCAACATTTTTTAAAACGGGGCATTTCATACAAGGACACAATTCTGTCTTGGTTGCAAGATAGAAATGCTGGAGAGGCTAGAAGTTGGGTCTTTGTTGCAGAATGCGTCAGAGACATACTAAGAGACACAAAGTTTAAATCATGCTCTGTCACCAGTATCTAGTGATGTTGGCATCTTAATTAAATGGAGAGACTTAGAGTTTACTCCTCTTGAAGTTCCCTCGGGCCATCCAGCAGGTCTTAGCCTCACCCATCTCTGTTTTCCGAGACTATGTGCTGGTTGCTCTTGGCCATCTTTATCTTGGTTGGGTTCTCTCATTGTTTCCATCTGCTTGGTCCCTATGGATACAGGTATATTCATTATGCTACAGCAGAAAACAAAATAAGGAAAAATGTTTGATGGATCGGGGATGGGTATCTTTTTACGGATGGTGTTTGGTACAGACTATGAGGCTGAAATGTAAATCATGAGGGGGAAGAAAATAGGGCCTATGAAACCTGAAGGGTACAGGAAATTGGGAGCTGTGGGTATGGTTCCAGGGAGGATCGTGGAGGTTGGGAGAGAAGGAGTGAGGAAAACTTTTAAAAACACGCTTTGTTTGAAAATGCCATCATGAAACCTAATACTGTGTATGTAATTAAAAAACAAAACGAACAAATGACACGACAAAATGAAAAATAATTTTAATTACTCTTATTTTATGTGTATGAGTGATTTGCCTGCATGTGTATGTATGTGTACCATATGCATGCTTGGAACCTGTGGAAACCAGAAAAGGGCATCAGAACCCCTTGAATTGGAGTTACAGAGAGTTGGGAACTGCCGTGTGTGTGCTGGGAACCAAACATAGGTCATCTCAAGAGCAGCAAGACCTAGTAAAGAAAGTTTTAAAAATTGCTAACTCTTCCTGAAAAAGGGATTCACACTGGCTGGTCTCAGACTCACTGTCTCAGTACTGGTATTACAGGCAGGTGTCTGTGTGCCTGGTCACAATGGTACATTTGGCCATGATTTCTGCTTGGTGTTTAAATACATGAGAACCACTACGGAGCAAAGTGTGATTGGCACCTAGGTAAGTCCCACTGGAAGATGCAACTTAGTCACTCTCTGATACTGATGGTGGGGACAATATGGACTCCAGGCAGAAATGTGGAGTGTGTCAAGGTGGCTTTACTTTGCCTGTAGTCACCCTTCTCAGTGTTTCTTCCTTCCCACTTCAGTAGCTCAACGCCCTTACTGCTTAATCCTTAACACCTGTCTAGGGTATATCTAAGGGTTTTTGTTTTTTTATTTTTTTGCTTTGCTTTGCTTTGTGTGTTTGTTTGTTTTTTAATTTTCTAAATGATATGATGATGGCTGGTGAGGTGGTTCAGCACTAAATGTTCTTGCCACCTGACAGCACAGGCCTGGTATCCCGAGTTCAGAGAGCTGACTTAACACAGTATGATGTGGCACAGGTACCCTCACCTAAATCGTAGTAACATGGTATGAAAATGTAAGTGATGCCATTAAATAAAGATACCTTTTTACTAGAAGGCACCCAGTAATGTCATTCACACTCAGAAATATGATTTAAATCATTTCTTGTTGCCTGTATCCAGTGATACTAGCATATCAGTTAATAAAAAGAATTGAAGTTTAACTCATATGAAACTGTAGAATTGGGGCTTTGGAGGGTAAGTACCTTTTAACAGGGAGGAGAGTTGGGCATTTTCAAAGTATGTGAAGCTTTCCAATGGTCACTCATTCCTAACAGTGGCCCTAAATGGCCTCTTGAGGCCAAAACCAAAACCATGTTTCGAGAGTATCAATTAAGTGCAATATTTGGCTGGTATCTCCTCAGTCCTTGGTTATCCCCATGACCCTGGCATCTTCATCTGTGACGTGGAAGAACTGTTGCATTTGCTACAGGACAGAGTGAGGCACTTGTGATGCCTTGCTGAGGTCATCTGCTCATCGGCCAGGTTACCCTGATAGTCACACCAGCTTCTCTCATCTCTCCAAACAGTCACAAGTGCTAGCAATACCCAAGTTTGGTAGGGTAATGAAGCCAACATTGCATTTCCACGTGATCAGTGTAATGCTCCCTACCTGTCCCCACATCCGGTGAGTTCAAGGACATGTGTTTGGTACATAAAAACAATGCAAAGGGGTACGTGAGTCATTGGAGGAGCAGAAATTCTGAGGGATGTTTTCCCTGAACAAAGAAAAAGGATTTCTGTTCTCAAGGAACTTTGTGACAGAATGAAGCTGTCATACAATTTAGGTAGAGTTATAATCATAGGGTGTGCACCCCAAATTTTCATGACCTAACCACCCGATAACCATAATAGATGAACAGCATCCCCCAAAGAGCTAAGTGATCTTTGGAGTTTGTATCAGTCTTACCCTCTCCAGTAATATAATGAAATGAGGGACACTGGTACTATATAAAGAAATGAGGTTTTTTGCTCATAGTTTTAGAGATTCAAGGGGTTGGTTCTAAAACTGACTTATCTTTGGTGGGTGGCATGACAATAGCAGGAAAACATGTAACAGGAGAGAACTCGCACTCTCTCCTGTGGGTAAGGATGGGGAGGGAAAGGCTTGCTGTTTTATAAGAATTGTCTTGCAAGAACTCTCCAGGATAGCCGGGCAGTGGTGGCGCACGCCTTTAATCCCAGCACTTGGGAGGCAGAGGCAGGTGGATCTTTGTGAGTTCGAGGCCAGCCTGGTCTATAAAGTGAGTCCAAGAGAGCCAGGGCTACACAGAGAAACCTTGTCTCGAAAAACCAAAAAAAAAAAAAAAAACCAAAGAACTCTCCAGGCTCCCATGAAAACTACCTTAACCTCTTCCAAGGGTCATAATCAAATGGCCTCATCCAGTGCCAGTAGGTGTCACTTCTCAAGAGTGTCACTGCCTCTGACATTGCCACACTGGACACCAAGCTTCCAACACAACTCTTGAAGGACAGACTACACCCAAACCACTATAGGGTCCTTTATGAACGGGTATGAGCTGTTTGGGGGTAGTTGTTGGCTGAGGGAGCACACAAAACGAGAGTCCTCAGTGCAGCACATGTTTGATTGATGCTTAATGCTTCCCTATGAACACCTCTGCCACCTGTAGTAGGCTTTGGATGAGGAGTGGGGAGTCAGGGTTGTTTGTGACAAATGGGTACTGCTGAGCCCTATCCCATCTGGCCCTGACACCTGCAACCTGATTCCTGGCACTGGACCATACCTCCCTCCGGTCATGATGTGGCTCTTCTCACCTCCTTCACATACCTGGAGCATTACTGAGAACATCTGGAGAGCAACAGTCCCAGCTCTGTCTGTGTTTCCCATACCTATGATATAATCGCAACCGTGCTGCTAAGAATATTGCAGATGTCCTATTTCATTGAGAGAAAAGCCCCAAGGGGCCTCATGTTCCCCATGACATTGCTTTACCTGGCCCTGTCAGCTTTCCTTTGTCTCTTTCTACCTTATCCCTCTGCTCTGGTCTCTCTCTCCCTCTAGCACAGCAGGCCTACCTTGGAGCTTTTGAACTTCATGGTGCTTGACACTGCCAACCTGCCAACTTGACAGGTCTTGAATCACCTAGGAGATAAACTTCTGAGCATGTTTGTGAAGGAGCTTGGAACTCTCTCGATTGGGTTCATCAGGGTGGGAAGGTTTAATCTAAATATAGATGGCACCATCTCATAGGCTGGGGTTGTAGAGAAAGCAAGCTGAACAGCAGCAAGCATTCATCTTCCTCTACATCCTGATTGCAGACCAAGTATGACCAGCTGCCTCAGGCTCCTGCTGCCATGCTTCCCCTTGTGACTGACTGTATGTACCCTTTTTTAAACACTGAGCGAAAATCAACCATTCCCCTGAAGTTGCTTTTCTCTGGTATTTTTGTTGAACCTACAAAACAAGTAACTACTGCAAGCTTGTGGTTGTCTCTGCCTAGAATGTTCTCCACACAGTGGTTTGCATGTCTTAGGCTCTAGAACTTTCCATGACATCCCAGTCAAATTATTTCTATTATTCCCCCACCTTTATTTATTTATTTATTTGATATAATTTAGACTCCGTTGCGGTGTCTTTTTCTTTCTCTGTCTCCTCCACTATAAAATCAGGGTCTTCACCTCAAGAACTTCTTTTCTTTGATGGTCAACCCCTGTGGACAGCTGGATAGTGCCTGATCCTCAATGTGAAAAGACAGTGGAGTGAATGAATAACATCTAGTGTCTCAGAATATTTTTCAGTGGTTTACACGAACTTCTTTAGTTGTTGTCAGGAACAGAACCCACATTTACACTGATTTCCAGCCAAAGTTTGCATTCCTGTTCTCCTTTAGGCAAATGATAAGGACATGTGGCCTTGGTTTCTCTCCTTCTCCTGTGGCTGGATGTCCCATGGAGCACAGGATTTACACACTTAGAATGCAGGATGTGAAGAGTTTCTCTTTTCATGTGACAATCTGATAAAGGAGCACCATCACTTGGAATCAGAGGGCCACATGTTCCATGGACTCACCTGTCTTTGTTTCATCTCCTATTGATGTGATGACAGACCCCGTCCAAAGCAACTGATGGGAGGAAGTGTTTATTTGGACCCCCATAGACATGTCCATAGCTCAACATAATCTATAAGCACTCCCTCATTAAAATGCCTTTCCCAAATGACTTCTAAGATTGTATCAAGTTCACAATTTAACCCTCACATCCAGTCTCCAGTGACCACTGAAGGCTGAGAGATGGTAAGAAGCCCATTTGGATGGCAGAGTTGATGAACAAAGGCATGGAATACAGACAGGCCTCCTCCTATTGGTGTGTGTCATAGGCACCACCCTCATTATATCTGGTTTGTTTACTTCCCTCCTGCAAAATCTCAACCCAGTCCTCCAGAAAAGGACTGAGAGGATCATTCTTTGTAAACATGGTTTCCCAAGCATGGTGTCCACACCAGTGTGGCAAGCAGTATGATCTGTTAGGTTGTAGAAGGAAATAGTAGAACTTCTTTATCATTTATATCTAATCTCATGCTTTAAAATCTAATTTTAAATGCATGGTTTATAATGCTCACATCAGCATTGTACATATACATATTAGTTTATATATACATCTATAATTCATAAATAAGTAAAAATACATACCATATATTTGTGCCAGCTCAAAAATATTTTACTGGTAAGTATCTATGACTGTAAAAACTTAGGCTACAGTTCAGTGTATTTTTTTTAATAGACAACTAGATCATAGTATCCTTATTTAAAATGAAAACTGATTACTATGGAGTGTGTGTGTGTGTGTGTGTGTGTGTGTGTGTGTGTGTAGACCAGAAGTGCACTTTAGGTGTCCTTCCTTAGGAGCTGGCCATTATGGTTTTGAGGCAAGGTCTCTATCTGGCCTGGAACTCATTGGGGCTATGCCTGACCATTAAGTCTCTGTCTACTTTCCTCCTGCCCTGGGATTATAAGAATACACCACCACTGGGTGTGGTGGTGCACACCTTTAATCCTAGCAATTGGGAGGCAGAGCCAGGTGCAACTCTGTGAGTTCGAGGCCAGCCTGGTCTACAAAGTGAGTCCAAGACAGCCAGAGCTGTTACACCGAGAAACCTTGTTTCGAAAAACCAACCAAACAAAAACAAAAAATCAACGCATGCTCAGCATTTTATGTGGGTTCTAGGGATAAAAGTCGGGCCTGTGTTTACAGTTTACCAGTCTAATCATCTCTCCAGCCCCTTTATTGTTTTTATGATACAAAATGTTGTCATCCCCACAGTCACAAACTGCTCAAGTCCCTCGTGGGGGGGTATAGAGGGGGTAGAGTCTCTCATTTATCTCATTTAGGATTTGGAGGATGACATTCCTTCTTTCTTTATTATTCAGAAAGTTTGAGTAGCATCATTACAAACAAAAGCCTTTCAAATTAAGATGTTTGGCCCATGCTGGGATCCAGAAATGTTTCTGGAGAAAACACAGAAAGATGTAGAAAGATAAGGGATGAAGGAAGCCAGGAATGGGTGAAATGGTGGCAGCGTGCTGGGTTGAGGGAGACAGGAGGAGTGAGGTGAGGCCAAACAGGAAAGTAACTAGGACCCAAAGCTAGAAATGCTTAGAGAAGGACAGCAAATGTGGTTAGCTGACAAACCGTCTTCAAGTCGGGAATATATTCTGAATTATTGAAATCTGAATGACTCTCATATTCTATTAAAGAGGGAAAATGGCATTAGAATAAATATTAAAAGGAACCAAGATCTGGGGCATTCATCTTGCCTGAATATCATTAGCTCCTTTCAGTGCGGGCATCCTTCCTTCCCATAGACAGTGCCCCCACCCCCAGTACTCTGTGTTGTAAGCTTCCAAAGACATTTTAGACCAGGCATAGCGACATACACCTGTGATCCCAGCATGCGGGAGACAGGAGTAGTTAGACTTCTAGTTTGAGGCCAGCTGGGTTACACAGTGAGACTAGGTTTCAAAAACCAAAACCAAACCAAACCAACCCTCAAGGCTGAAGCTCTCTACCAGACCGGAAGACCACCGGCGGAAAGTGATGTTTCTAGGTTAGAGCAGTTACCCTAGTCTCCCTTTGTCAAGGGTCACCCGCACTACCTCCCCACTCAGTGCGGAAACAGACATGATCCAGCAGGCTGCCCAGTCGTTGGGGAACCAGGATGGAACAGGACAGCCCCATCACGTGCTGAATTGTCCCTAAGGTTGTGGGGGCAACAAGGAGGGTATTGGGAAGTGGAAGGTAGTGTCTGGGAAAATCTGACTGATGTATGTAGGGGTGGGAAGGATGTTTTTGAATGAAAAAAAAAAAAAAAAAAGGTAACCTAAAAGAAAGAAAAGGGTTCAAACAGAGAAGTTAAAGAGACCCCAGGGGTGAGAGGAAAGGCCACAAAGGTACCCCAGAGCCTGTGCTTCTTCTGGAGGTGATGATGGGCCACTGGGTGGTGTTTTCTCCTTGTCTTAGGGTTTCTGTTGCTCTGAAGAGACACCATTACTACAGCAACTCTTATAAAGGCAAACATTTCATTGGGGCTGCCTTACAGTTCAGAGGTTTAGTCCATTATCATCATGACAGGAAGCTTGGCTGCAAGCAGACAGACATGGTACTTGAGAGGTAACTGAGAGTTCTACATCTTGATCCGCAGGCAACAGGAAGAGAGACACTGGGCCTGGCTTGAGCATCTGAGGCCTCAAAGCCCACCTCCAGTGACACACTTCCTCCAACAAGACCACACCTATTCCAACAATGCCACACCTCCTAATAATGCCACTCCCTATGGCCAAGCATCCAAACACATGAGTCTGTGGGGGCACACCTATTCAAACCACATTTCACACCCTAGCCCCCATAGGCTTATATACATATCATAATGCAAAATGCATTTAGTCCAACTTCAAAAGTCCCCATAGTCTATCACAGTATCAGCACTGTTTAAAAGCCCAAAGTTCAAAGTCTCTTCTGAGACTCATGCAATCTCTTAACTGTAATCCCCTGTAAAAACAAAGTGAAAAAGCAGATTACACATTTCCAACATATAATGGCACAGGATATACATTACCATTCCAAAGGGAGGAAAGCGAGCATTAGAAGGAAAAACTAGACCAAAGCAAGACTTAAAACAAGCTGGGAAAACTCCAAAACTCTGCATCTCCATGTCTGATGTCAAAGCACCCTTCAAATCTCCAACTCCTTGCAGTTTTGTTGGCTGCAACACATTTTATTCTCTTGGGCTGGTTCCATCCCTGCTAGCAGCTCTCCTCAGCAGGTATCCCATGGCTCTGGCATCTCCAACATCTCGGTTTCTCCAAGGTAGCTCAGATATCACCTTCACAGCCTCAAGCAAAGGCCTCTTTGGGCCGTCATGCAGAGACACCCCTGACACACACTGGGCCTCAGCACCTTTCTTTATTGATGGAGAGAGATTCCATAACCACTGTCTTGTATTGTTGACTCTAAAACCACAACCACATGGCCAAAGATGTCAAGTTCTGCTGTATTCTGTGGCTGGAACATGGCCCCCTTATTCGAATACATTTTCACCAGCTTTCTGGTTTTGATGGTTTCCCTCACTGCCTAAGCTTGGCTGGCTTTGAACGCCCCCTGTAGACAGTGCTGGCCTTGAACTCTGAAGTCTGCCTGCCTCTGCCTCTAGAGTGTTGGGATTAAAGGTGTATAACACCACACCCAGCACTAAGCCTTTTTTTTTTTAATTCCTTTTCTCAAATCTGAAGCTTAGCTGGAGGGGGTCTTGCCCTGAGGTCACCACTCTCTTTATTCCATTTGGCATCAGGCTTCTTTAATTTGTTTATCTCCTTGAACACAGAACTTAATTCCTTTATGCTCCTTAGTGCTTCTTTTCTCTTCAAACTATACATTTTGTATTTTTCCTTGTTCAATTTGCTCCTTTTCATTATATATCTGCATAAGCGTGGCCACTGATAATCAAACAACACACTCAATACTAGGCTGTCTGGACATCTCCTCTGGCAAAGCTGTTAATCCATAATTCTTTAATTTCACCTCAGATAGACTTTTTGGACAAGGGCAGAAAACTGCCACATTTTTCACCAAAATATAAAAAGATCAGTCTCTAAGTCACATACTAATTTTCTCCTCTGAAACCTCTTAAGCCACCACCCTGCAGTTCAAATCACATTCAGCACCACTGTCTTCCCTGCTTCTAATAGTGTGGCCCAGTAAGGCCCACTTAAAGCAACCAATTGCTTTTACTAGTCCAGTGTCCTAAACTGTCCCGCATTTTTTCAAACAAGGCATGATCTGGCCTAGCACAGTAATACCCCACTCCTGGTACCAACTTAGGTCTTATTTCTGTGGAGAGACACCATGGCCACGGCAACTCTTACAAAGGAAAAACATTGAATTGAGGCTGGCTTACGGTTCAGAGGTTTAGTCCATTATTGTCATGATGGGAAGCATGGTAGCACACATGCAGACATTGTACTTCAGAGGAAGATGAGAGCTCTACAATTCTATCTGCAAGCAACATGAAGAGAAAGAAACATTGAGCTTGGCTTGAGCATCTGAGGCCTTATAACCCACCCCAAGTGACATACTTCCTCCAGCAAAGCCACACCTACTCCAACAAGGCCATACTTCGTAATAGTGCCACTCCTTATGTCCTATAGAGGTCATTTTCATTCAAACTGCCACACTACTGTTTAAGCAGGGGATGATATGCATAGATCTGGTAGACATTCAAAGGACAAACAGAAGCTAGCATAGGAAAGTCACTTAGAACATAACAAAAACAATCCAGCAAGACAGAGAACTCACATTGGGTTTTGGAGGACACCATTTAATTCCAGTCTGACATTTGAAACTGCAATGTAATTATCAATTGTATTATTAATAAGTATAAACTGTAAGATTAGGCTGGCGGAGCAGCCGGTGGCCTGGTGGGATATCGGCAGACGGCCTGGCCCGCCTTAACTGTCTGCCTGACTTGTCCTGGGGAAAAAGTCCTGGACCAAGGGTGGCCTTCACAACCTGCAACCTAAGGTCTGTTAACTAATATCTTCATTAATAATGATAAGTTGTCACGCCTTTAATCCCAGCACTCGGGAGGCAGAGGCAGGCAGATTTCTGTGAGTTCGAGGCCAGCCTGGTCTACAAAGCGGGTCCAGGATAGCCAGAGATACACAGCGAAACTCTGTCTCGAAAAACCAAAAAAAAAAAAAAAAAAAAAAGATATAATGATAAGTTGTTATATTAGGCTGGTAGAATTGCCGGCAGCTTGGCGGCAGATTCACCAGAGCTCGGCAGGAGGCTGATGCCCCTGGATTGCTTGGACTGACTGCCTCTAAGCCACCACAGTCCAATAATTTTTTTTTTTTTTAAAGATTTATTTATTTTGTATACAGTGTTCTGTCTGCAGGTATATCTGCAGGCCAGAAGAGGGCACCAGATTTCATTACGGATGGTTGTGAGCCACCATGTGGTTGCTGGGAATTGAACTCATGACCTCTGGAAGAGCAGCCAGTGCTCTTAACCGCTGAGCCATCTCTCCAGCCCCACAGTCCAATAATTAAATACACCAAGACCTTCTAATTTTTCAACGCTTAGCCCTTAGCTGGCCAGACTCTCAATTAGCTAATCTAAGTTAACCCGGAACACCTAACCCCAAACGGCCATGTGCCTTACCTTCCAGATCTCTCAAACACGTCTGTTTGCTTCTGTGTCTTCTGGAAGAAAGAGAGATTCCACTGTGTGAAACACAGGGTTCCTGTTTCCTTCTCAGGAAGTTCCCACCTTCCTATACTCTTTCTGGCCACCTAAGTGACCAGAAGCGACTTTTATTAACCAATCAAGAGAATGCCTCAGAAGGGACGGTAACTAGATGTCAACATTGAAATCAGCCTACCAGAAGCAATGTTATTAGACCTTCTCCAACAGACATTCTCTGATCTGGTATCACCTAACTCTGACATCACCTGACTTTGACATCCCTGAACTAGGTGTGCCTACGCCAAGATGGAGGAAAGACTTGAGGACTAAAAAGCTGGCTGTCAGTTTGCACTGTTGGTCATTACAGAGCATGGGGAGGGAAGGTGAACTGTTAGTACAGAACCAGGGAAGGGAGGCTGGCCTGTTAGAACAAGGTGAGGGAAAGGTCTGAATTTTATTTGGTTGTTTTATGCTATAGTAAGGTGTTAAAAAGGTGGTGGTTTTCATTTGTTTTATGAATTATTATCTTTGAATTCAAACAGCATAAATTTTACTTTGTTGATATATGATTCTCTGAGTTTACTCAGTGTAACTGTGGCTTCTCCACCTGTGCCCCAGTTCCCAAAGTATCAACTCTGAGACTTAAATTAGTTATGAAAAAATGCCTAGTCCATAAGTTTGGGCTTGTTCCCCGACTAGCTATTAACTCAAGAAAAAATAATTTGTTTATTCTATTATGAGTGCTACGTGGCTGGTTACTTCTCCCCAGTTTCATGAGTCCATCTTCCTCAGAGTTCAGGCCAAATCTCTCCCCAGCTCCTGACTCTATCCCAGAGTTCCTTTTTCCCTACTGGAACTCTTACCTCCCATTTCCTGCTTCAGCTAGTAGACCATGGCTTTTACTGAGAGGTGATGCTTCCATACAATACATAAGAGATTCTCTCTACACCATAGATTCATAAGCCACTACCATAATCAAGGTACAGAGCTTAATTATTACACCTAAAAACTAAAACCCTCCAAATACTTGGCAAGAGGAGAGGTTTTCTCAGCCCCCATGATTCTGTCTTCTCTAAATGCCATGTAAGTAAAATCCTGTACTATGCTCTCTCTTGAGACTGGCTGCCTTACTCCACATAATGCCTTTCAGATCCATCTGAAAGGTTGTTGCATATATTCTTTTCATGGCTAAGTATGTTTCCATGATATGGACATACCACAGATCAATTATTATTATTATTATTATTTGTTTTTTTTTTTGAGACAGGGAACAGGTCAATTATTTGTTCATTGTTGAAGAACATTTCAAATGATTAAAGTTTTTGGTAATTGTGAATAAAACTTTTTTGAATTTTTCATCCATTTGAAGACAGAGCTATATTTTTTCTTTTCTATTAAAATAAAATATAAATAACATAAAATTTAACCCTTTAAATTATAAAGCCAATGGCAAAAAGCTATAAACACTTTTGTATGAATGCAGACTTTTATTTATCTATAGTGAATATATGGGAATGAGACTGATGAGCCATTTGAGCAAACGTATCTTTAAAATTCATCAGAAATTACTAAAGTACTTTCCAGAGTGGCTGCATTATTTTGCATCCCTCCCATTGATGTTTGAACCTCCTTTTGACCACCTTTTGATATTGACAGGTCCTATCTAGCCCCATCCTAAGAGATCTGTAGTGATGTCTCTTTTTGGACTTTATATGCCCTTTGTCTAATTGCATAGATGCCGACCATCACTTGCTGCTTGTGTCTGCTCTTCAAGGACCTTCTTTGTGAAGTGTCTGTTCAAACTTTTCATTCCTTTTGGAGTTGAAGTTCTTCCTTTCAGTTGAATTTTTCTTTTGCTTATGTTTCTTTTTCTTTTTTTGGTTTTTCAAGACAGGGTTTCTCTGTGTAGCCCTGGCTGTCCTGGTCTCACTCTGTAGACCAGGATAGCCTGAAACTCACAGAGATCCTTCTGCCTCTCCTTCCCAAGTGCTGGGAATAAAGGCGTGCACCACCATGCCCAGCAATTACAAACAGTTGTGAACTGTCATGTGGGTGCTGGGATTTGAACCCACGTCTTTTGGAAGAGCAGCCAATGCTCTTAACTACTGAGCCATCTCTCCAGCCCCACTTATGTTTCTTAAGTTAAAGTACATCATTGGATATACAATTTCCAAATATTTTCTCCTGGTTAGTCATTTATCTTTCTATATCTTTTGCATAGCAAATATATTAATTTTTTATGAAATCTAATTTATTGATTTTTTTGTTTTGTTTTTCAAGATAGGGTTTCTCTGTGTAATAGCCCTGGCTGTCCTGGACTCACTTTGTAGACCAGGCTGTTCTCAAACTCACAGATATCCACCTGTCTCTGCCTCCCAAGTGCTGAGATTAAAGGCATGCACCACCATGCCCGGCTATTAATTTTTTTAAATAATGTGTACTATGAACTCTACTTAACAGCAGACCAATTTTTTTCTCTGTGTTTCTGAAGACTTAATTCTTTTGCTTTTTATCCATATAATCTGTCTTGTAATAATTTGTATACGGTGTAAAGTTTTGTTAGAGGTCAAACTCTTTTTTTTCTTAAATATGAATATGTCCTTATCCTCCAGCATCATTATGGACAGGCTGTCCTTTCTCAGTTGAATTGCCTTTGCACCATTGTCAGAGTCATTTTGCTGTATCCATTCTGTGATACTGTCCATGTATCTGTCACTCAAACATTTAATACCAACTCAAATGTGGTTCGATCAAACTCTCTTAACATCAGTAATGTGAATCCTTCCAGTTTACTGTTCATTTTCAAAATTACCTTCGCTGTTTTAGTTTTTACATTCCCATGTGAATTTTAGAATTTCTTTGCTTTATCTTAAGAAACAAAACAACCTTTAGGGATATTGATTGGCATCCCTGTTAAATATATGTGGCAGCTTTTGTAGACTCGAACTCTTAACTACATTGCGTTCTTCCATTCATGAACATGGTGTGCTTCTTCACTGATCTGTTTTGTGGTAATGCTTTCTGGTTCTTGTTTTAATAACTTTTTTTTTTTTTTTTTTTTTTTTTTTTTTTTTTTTTTTTTTTTTTTTTGGTTTTTTTGAGACAGGGTTTCTCTGAATATCTCTGGCTGTCCTGGACTCGCTTTGTAGACCAGGCTGGCCTCGAACTCACAAAGATCCGCCTGCCTCTGCCTCCCAAGTGCTGGGATTAAAGGCGTGCGCCACCACCGCCCGGCGTTTTAATAACTTTTAACATAAGATTATATTTTCCCCTCTTTGGTGGGGAGACTAGTATTAATGAGATTTTTCAAAATATAAATTTAACTCAGAATGGTGGCTTATACCTGTAATCTGTACACTTGGGAGGCCAAGGTCAGGGGATTGCCATAAGTTTGAAGTCATCTGTGTTATATAGTTAGTTCTAGGCCAGCCTTGGTTAGAGAGGGACCCTGTCTCAAAAAAAAAAGTTCTTTACTAAGTTACAAACATACAATAATAGTTCTCATGTAATGATTATGCAGCAACCAATTAGCAGCTCTCAGAATGGTGCCATTCCCTGAGTTTTCTCAGGTTTACACTTGAGCATTCATTTATATTGCCTGTGCATGGGACAGTTTTGTTCATTTCTTCCTGACCTGAATGTCTTTTATTTCTTTCCCTAGTTTACAGAAAACTTTAAGTCATAAAAAAAGATTAAAGTTGACCTGTTTTTGTATCAAGTATCTGATCATGTGGTATTTCTTTTCAATGTCTGATACTATGATAACATTGGTTAACTGTTCAGTATTAAGTAGCTTAGTATTCCTGGGATAAGCCCTGTGTGGTTACCCTGCACTATTATTATGTACTGATGGATTTGTTGTCTTATTATTTTGTTGAGTTGTGCAGCTATATTCATGAAAGATATTGGTCTAAAAATGTGTGCGTTGCCTTTGTCTGGTTTTGGCATTAGGTTAATGATGGCCTCATTTTATGAGCTGGGAAGGGCTCCTGACTTTTCTGTTTTCTGGGAAAGATTGTTTAGATTCGGTTTTGTTTCATCTTTCAATGTTTGTTGGAATTTGCCAGTGAAACCATGTGAGGCTGAGCTGGGGTTTTTGTTTTGTTTTGTTTGCTTTGTTCTTTCTTTTCCCATTTATTTGTTTGTTTTGGTTTGTTAGGAAAGATTTTTTTTTAAGCTGATTTCTATTTCAAAAACAAATGTAAGTTTATTCAGGTCACTGATTTCTTCTTGAGTGAATCCTGATAGCCTGTTGCTTTTAAAAGCAGGACTGTTAATCTCAGTTAAAATTTTTTTGTTTTTAGATTTATTTATTTTATTTTGTGTATATAAATGTTTTACCTGCATGAATGTATATGCACCATCTGCCTGTGGAGGTCAGAAGAATGTGTCAGATCCTTCGGAACTGGAGTTATGGATAGTTGTGAGCCACCATTCGGGTGATGGAACTGAACCTGGGTCCTCTGCAAGAACAGCAAGTGCTCTTAACTGCTGAGCCACCTCCACAGAGCTTAGTCCTAGATTTTGTTTTTTTTTTTAAATTTTTAACATTTATTTATTATGTATACAGTGTTCTGTCTGCAGGTATATCTGCAGGCCAGAAGAGGGCACCAGATTTCATTATGGATGGTTGTGAGCCACCATGTGGTTGCTGGGAATTGAACTCATGACCTCTGGAAGAGCAGCCAGTGCTCTTAACCGCTGAGCCATCTCTCCAGCCCTAGTCCTAGATTTTTGAGTTGATGTTCGTGGCCTTGTGTGTAATGTTCATTATGAGCATTTATGTGTCTGCATGGATTTTGTTCTTCATTCATGAGGTTGGAGGCTTGCATGGTTTTACTGTTTTATAGGCATTTCCTCAGTTTACTGAAACTCAGTTATTTATGTTTAAATCTCACAAATTAATCACACTTCCGAGTGCTGTCTCTGTCTGCTGTACAAGTGTCTGCTTTTACTTCTGATGGTTTCATAATTTAATGGCTGATTGTCAAGGTGATTGTTTTCCTCCTGTCGTACAATAGGTACTGTAAATTCCACCTACTACTGTAACTGCATCTGACACATACTGACGTGTTGTCCTTTTACTCATTTAAAAATATTTTTTACTTTCCTTTGGGACATAGTTGCAATAACCTTTTATTTTAACTTTTTTTTTTTTTTTTTGGTTTTTCGAGACAGGGTTTCTCTGAATATCTCTGGCTGTCCTGGACTCGCTTTGTAGACCAGGCCGGCCTCGAACTCACAAAGATCCGCCTGCCTCTGCCTCCCAAGTGCTGGGATTAAAGGCGTGCGCCACCACCGCCCGGCTTTATTTTAACTTTTTTAATTTAATTTTTATTAGCCCACAAAGAGGTGCATTTTATCATGACATTTTTCCACACAAAATTTGCTTTTTTTCTTCATTGCCATTCTTTTTTTTCATTTCCTTCCCTCTTTTGTGCTTCCTACTGCCCTTCTTTCAGTTTTCATGTTAAGTGTGACCTTGTACCCCTTCCCTTTCTCAGTGCCTTATGTTCCCTTCTCATGGTCTACCTTGGATATTTTTGGTCTGATAATTCCTATATCAGTGCAGTTCAGAGATAATTTTGACTGCTTTCCAGTT
The DNA here is from genome assembly GCA_907164525.1 of Lophiomys imhausi. NCBI lineage: Eukaryota > Metazoa > Chordata > Mammalia > Rodentia > Muridae > Lophiomys > Lophiomys imhausi. The sequence goes on from CAJQZJ010001896.1 coordinate 8,702,584, forward strand.
TCCTTGTGAGCCATTTTCCTGTTACTTTACAGGAAAATGCCCTGTAATTCTTAAAAATTAATCAATTACGTGTGTGTGTGCACGCATGCATGTGTATATGTGTATGCCCTGTTGTATACGTCACGGTGTGCATAGGGAGGTCAGACAGCAGCTTCTGGGAGTGACTTCTCACCTTACTGTTTGAGGCAGTGTCTCTCTTAGTTCTGAAGCCCAGCTGTCTACTCATTCTGTTACTGTCTATCGATTCCTGTGCTGGTCCCTTCCACTGTCTGTGGTTGCTTGGAGCTCAGCTCTGGGCAGCTTTCTTATAAGCACAACTACCAAATCCTTTACCAGCTGCATAGCCAAGAGGGACTTGGCCAATCTGCAGAATGCCGGCTGTAGCTCTCTCCTTTGTTACTCTGTCCAGCAAACTTTAGCCACATTGTTTTCACCTCCAAGCCCTCCACTCAGTGAGTCTGCAGGGTTTGTCTCCATCCCGTCCTCCCATATCAGTGGCCTGGAATACTTCTCCAGACCTGGTTGAGTTCATTCAGACTGGAAAGATTTCAAACCTCTGGGATGACCACAAGATGTGTTTTGACTATTCAGTGATAATACAGTACAGCTTATTGTCCAGGGGTTGTTTGCAAGAGAAGGTCAGTTTAGTGCAGGGTGACAAGGATGTACCAGATTTGCTCAGGAGTAAGGATTATGTCACCTCTGAACATGACAGCAGTGTGTGGGGGTGAAAAGAGTAAGCTCCATTGTAAGAATGTCAGTGTCGTGGGAAGTGGTGCCATCGCCACCACCGTTGTCATCACAGCCATCGCCATTGTCCTGGTGTTGGCTTCTCAGATTCCTGCTGTAGCAGGAATACTAATGTGGACTGTTACCATGGCACAGAAGTGGCTGAGCTTCAGGACCTCACAGAGAACTTCTTGGAACTGCACAGGACCTAAGACCTTCCATATTTGAACTCCCTTCTTCCCCTCTCCCTCCTGTTGTAGACCTCCGTATCACATGGTGTGCTGAGGCTTCAGCTGTCTCCCCAGCCTCGTGTGTTTGCTCTGTAGTTGGTAGCCTGGTTTGGGGAGACAGTGGAACCTTCAAGAGGTGAGGCCTGATTGGCAGACGTATACAAGTCAGGTCAGTCTTTGAAGGTTATGTGTGCCCCTGGCTCTGATCTAGGTCTCTGTTTCCTGTTTGGCCACCATGGTGTGAGCAGCCGCCTGGCATTCCTGTTGACGAAGACTGAGCTGTTCCTACTACAGTGCCTTCTCTGACATGAGACACACAAACCCTCTGAAACGGTGAGGCACGGCGAACTTTTCATTTACGTTGTTTCTGTCGGTTGTTTTGTCAGAGTGAGGAGAAAAGCAAGGCACTGCCCGCTCTGACAATTCTGAAGCTCTGGCAGTTCTTCAGATTTTCTTCCACTTCCCGTTTCTGTTCACATTTCTGAGATTGCTCCGTTCCCCGCCCCCACTCCATTCCCTTCTTTTTTTTTTTTGGTTTTTTCGAGACAGGGTTTCTCTGTTTAACAGCTCTGGCTGTCCTGGACTCGCTTTATAGACCAGGCTGGCCTCGAACTCGCAAAGATCCGCCTGCCTCTGCCTCCCAAGTGCTGGGATTAAAGGCGTGCGCCACCACCGCCCGGCCTCCATTCCCTTCTTAATGTACGTTGTTCAGAGAATGTGAACCAGCACAATCCTCAAAGAGCTCCAAGATGCCAGGGGACTTGTTGCATCCACTCCACAGATCAGGACGGAGAGCTTAGAGCTTGGTGTGTGTGTATGAGTGTTATGACTTACCAGAGATCACACCATTCACTATTTGCTGAAGCAGGGTGAGCTCTTGGGGCTGTGTGACTTGAGTTTGTGTTGTCCTGTCACCCCTGGGCCTCAGTGGATGGACATGTGGTGGCTTTTGAGTGAGCGGAGACTCCAGAATGAGATGAGTTACTGAAAGATGACTTGGAGGAGGTGCAAGGGGGTTGGGACAATTCTCATTCTGCCTCTCAGCCATTCAGGATGTAGAGACTTGAGGAAGGAGTGGCTTTCAGTTAGAGGAGATATTTGCACAGGTTCTGTTGGGAAGGCCATTTGGAGGAAAGGAAAAGGATAAAGACTTGGGTAGGTTTTCCTTCTCCATCTCATAGAATGACTTGACAGAAAAGATATTTCTCAAATTCCATATTAGAAAATTTGTATTCTTCGAGGCCTACCTATAAGGAACATTCCAACTAATGTGCAAACTATGACTCAGGATGGGAATGTGAAAACTTTCACATCATGTACAAGTTTGCCCGACGGCTTGGTGAGCCTGAAAATGCTGTAAAAGCCTTCTCAGTGACTCCCAGAGACAATAAGAGCAAATATGGGAAATTCCAGCAGTTGGTGACTAGACACAACATCTGGGTAATTACCGACCTTCTTTTCATCACAATGTGTTGGTGCCCTGTAGATGCAGCTCAGATGTCATGAAAATAAAGAATTTAGTGCAGTTGCTTTAAGCGTGACATTAGCAAAACCCATTTTAAAAGTTTTCAATAGTTATTTACTTTTGGGTTGCATAAATAGATTGTTTTGCTTTCGGGCAACTGATTTTTTTTTTAATAGCTTGTTTCTTAAGGGAAAAAATGTACTCTCTTGTTTTATCTTTGTATATCTCAGGAACCTTCCGGATGGTCAAAATATGACCTCTGGGGTCGTGTTTCTCACTTTTTAAATGAAAGGTGCCTCAATTGCTTCATCCGTCTTAGAGGTGGTTCAGGAAGACAATCCATTCATCTTACTAAAGAAGTCCAAAATGTTTTATTTACATATCTAGCTTCCTGGAAAACTTGATGTGGGTGGTTTTGTGTGTGTGTATGTTGTTAGTAAACAGGAAGTTCATGAGATTATACACTGCCAGGTTGTCAGCCCAAGTTTCCCTCTGGGATGGGTTTGACTTTGTTCATTTCCGTTCTCTACTCATTACACAGTCCTCTATTAATCACCCAGGATGTTTGGACTTTTCTGAAGATTTTTTTGTTTTTTTTAAGAGGTACCTCACAGACACAATGAATGCTAGGACAATGGAATTTCAAGTTTTTCGGTTGAATGCTTGTGAGGAGGTCTTATTTGGACAGGAATGTGGGAGATTTGGCTTTTTTTTTTTTTTTAAACAGAGTGTAGCATTCTTTAAAAAATTACTTGTGAGAAAGTAGTTCAGAGAAAGTCATTAATGATTTTCTCTTAGGACTATTGTTTATTTCCCACCCCCATCCCTCAGATCTTTGTAGCTAAAAATGAACTTCGGTTCTGTATCTTAGCTACCGTAGTTTAAGTGTTTGTTGGTATATGACTTTGTCTGGTTTGTATGATTTCTTTTCTTTCTTTCCCCCACCCCACCCCGACTCCAACAACCTCAGTTTGTCCAACATTGCATAATTTATTTTTTTAATGTCGATTATTTTTTTGGCCGCCTGCAAGTTCAGAGTCACTGCTGTTTGCCACTCCAATTGTATTATGAAATCAGTCCAACCCACAGAGTTGTTTGTTTTTGGCTTAACTCTGGGTGGAAGTGTGCTGGGATTTTTTATGAACTTTGATGTTTTCTAACTTGTGTAGGCGAGGAACTGAGATGAGAGACTTCAGCCGTTTCTCCACAACAGGGACAGCCTGGGATCGAATAAATCCTTTGAGCAGACTCATCAATCCTTGATTCTTTTTGATGTGCACAACTTTACAAGAAATGGGCTCTTGGCCAAAAAATGAGGATGTTCATAGAGGGAAACATGGGAACATAGGTGGCTGGCATAGACCTTAACTATGGATCATTGACTCTAAAGATGACTAACCTGTGGCAAGAATAGCACTACATACTTCTCCCACACCTGTAGCAAAAATCAGTCATGGCTCCCTTTCTGTTTTACTCTCCGTGATTAATTCTTCTCTCCATAGGATCTCCAGGTTCTGCAAATATTGGAATTGGATTTGGGTGGCTGGTGGGATCTCTATAGCAGATGAGTGTAGTGTATCTCTGTAAACACTTAAGGACATGGGGAAGTTTGAAGCAAAGCAAGACATGTAACAGTTGAGATGATAGGCCTAGTGGTATGAGTTCAGGGTACAGCCAGGCCACGTGTGAACTGTAGAATTTGGGTGAAGGTGTTAATCCTCATAGGCCTGTTGAGGTATTTCCAAAATAATTCACATGAAGCATTAGCTTGGTACCTGCTTCATAAATGAGTTATCCTGATGCATTGGGGTCAGAGAGACAGCTAGGAGTAGACATGGCTTCTCAGACCCAGCATTGCTCTTTTAAATGTCCAGAAAATTATTTGAGTGGGTGGCAGTCCTGAGCAATGTAGACGTGCTCAGCCACAGCAGTTACCACTAACATCCTCCTGTTCCCAGTCTGACATGTTTGCACAAATACCCCCTCCCAATTTGACTGAGTTTTAAACATATTTATATGTTTATGCTTGAACCCACTGTCTGAGATTCTGAGTAGTCGGTGGATAGTACATTTCTAGGACTTTTAAAAAAAATTCTTGCCAGTGGCTTTGATGTTACTCCTTCCTCCCAGGCTATAGCTTTTTTTTTTTTTGTCTACCAACCTGTGGATGGTTCAACTAACAGATTAACAGCTCCTCCTTTGAATATGCTCTTGTAATGGACTTCAACATTCCGTCAAGGAAAAAGCTCACAATATAACTTTTGGTGATAACAGCTGCCTTCCACACTGTATAATGATAAAACCATGAATATTATTAATTTGGATACTTGCCCTGTGTCAGACACTGGGCTGTGATTTTTGTGTTCTCCAGTTACTTCCTTGTCCCTCCTAGTGTACACCCACACCATTCCCATTTTTCAGGTGACCAGATAGAGGCACAAAGTTGCTTGCCTGTCGTCCCACAGCTAGCAAGTGGCAGAATGGACTTGCCATTCCAAGTTTGTTCTCCACAGAGCATGCTGTATACTCACACATGGAAGAAATGCAGGGGAACATTGTAGAAGTATTATTTGATCCTACATACAGTTAGGTAATACGTACACTAATTGTCTTCCAGCTTTTCTTCTTTCTTGAGCATTAATTGTTTTCCAATCAGAAAAAGTGAATTTATGTTTATGAGGCCTGTGACTACAAGTGATTTTCGCCCCCACAGTCCACCCCTTGGTAGAGAAACAGCAGGGGTTACATGTTAAAGACCTCATTTTTGTTACCAGAATGGAAATACAGGTTCCTGGAGGAACACGTAGCATGTTGCAGTGGGGGGGGTATGCTCTTGTCAGCTGTGGTCTCCACATAAGGGTGTTCTGTCAGTGATCATATAGAATGTTTACATGAGCACAGTGTGCAATATAGATGCTAAAGAATGGCTGTACTTCAGGATTCCCCACTTTGGGAAACCGCATGCTTGTTGAAGTCACCCTATCAGTGAGGCACGCTCTTTCCAAAGTTGACTTTCACTGCTGCCTTGAAAGCTACTTTCTGAAACACAGGAAACAATCAAGATCCCATCTCTCAGAAACACCTAGGAATACCTACTCAATACTCCTGTACCAGGGCACTCTCTGAACTTTTGTTTGGTCATTTTCAAATATCAAACACAGCCATATGGTTAATGTGTCCAGAAGAGGTAACATTTTAAGCAGTAGTTTCATTTCGTCATAGACATTCTGAAAAGGGAGGCCTGACTGCCTTGAGAATAGAATTGCTGGAATAAGGGCAGGTAGCTAGCTTCAAGGTGATAGTTTCAAATGAACTACATTCAAGTGGGATCATAAATATGTATCTGTGTGTATGTATCTTGTATGTGTGTGAATGATGTATGAAAGTATATGAGGGATGTGGGTGGTTTGTGTGTATCATGTGCATGTGTGTATAGTGTGTGTGATGTATGTACCAGTGTGTGTGTCTATGTGTAATATATGTATAGTGTGTATGGTTTGTGTATAGTGTATATTTCATAGGTGTGTGCAATGTATGATGTGTGTACAATGGGCATGATCTATGTACAGCATATGATGTGTGTACAGTGTGTATATTCCATGTGTCTCATGTACACACAGCAACATATGTGTGTATAGTGTGTATATACTGTGTATCATATAAACATGGCAGTATATGATGTAGGTACAGTGTATCAGTACATCAGATGTATGCATAGTGTGTATATTTGTGTAACATGTGTTTATGATGAGTATACAGTGTCTGTATGTCTACACTGCATGATGTTTAGAAGGGTAGGTCCAATATGTGTGTATACAGTGTAAATTGGGTTATCTACAGTGGGAGTATATGATGTATATATATATATATATGGTGTGTGTATGCTTATAATTGTGTGTGATATGTATGTGATGTTTATGTGTATGGTATGCCGTGTACAATGGTAGTGTTTGTTTCATGTTTGTATATAATATGTGCATTGTATGTACAGTCACTTGCATTCTCTTGTGACTTCATTGTGTACTTCAGTTCTAAATATAATCTTTGCTTTATTCATGTGACATGTTTCCACATTACAAGATGTTGATAGGTTTCCTATGTGCCTATTCACATCATTAAAAGATCTTGGTGACCCTGGTGTCCATGAAATCCTTTAAATCTATCAGAACATATTTAAATATATCTAGAAAGAAGCCAAAGGCCTGTGCTCTGTTTATCTGCTCTTTGGTTTGCTATCAATCCTGCCACATATGACTGGGTGCTGTTAGTCACAGGTCCTTCATTCCCTTATCTCTTGCTGGCCTCCATGAATCCTTACATAGCACAAGAACACTGCCATTGTGGTTCCTGTCAACAGAACTTTTGATCCCAATAGGTTATCTTGTTTCTTTTTTTTTCTTGCTGTGTATATGTGTGTTCTTGTTTGTGTGTATGCATGTGGATGCACATACATATATGTACATTTAGACTCCATAAGTCAGCCTTGGCTGCCATTCCTCAGAAGTATCTAGCTATTTATTTATTTATTTATTTATTTATTTTTGGCAGCAAGGCATCTCCTTGCCTTGGGGCTCCTGGATTACACAGACCAGTGACCCTCAGAGATCTGCTTGTCTCTGCTTCCTAGCCTTTTTTTCCCCTCGAGACAGGGTTTCTCTGTGTAATAGGCCTGCTGTCCTTGACTCACTTTGTAGACCAGGCTGGCTTCAAACTCACAGAGATATGCTTAAGTCTGCCTCCTGAGTGCTGGGATTAAAGACATCTGCCACCATGCCCAGCTATATGTGGCCTTTTAATATAAGTTCTTCAGCTGAAACTCAGGTTGTCACGTTTGTAGGACAAATACTTTAGTAACTGAGCCATCTCTCAGGTCCCCGATCTCTCACTTCTAAGTCGGGTCTTTATCATTACTTCATGTGGAAGGAGAACAGACCAGAAGAGACAGGAGCTCCTAATGACAGAGTGGCCCTGTCACATGGTAGTCCATTCATCATTCTTTCAAACACCGAAGTGCCCATCGTCTGCCAGTGAAGAGTTTGAGGTGAGCACAGTCGCTCAGTCTGTGGCCACATGGGGCAGATTTCCCTGGAGGGAGTCAGGCAGTGCATAAATAAATAAGTCAGGAAACAAGTGAGGAATTTAAATATTAAATCTGAAGGGGGGAAGCCAAGTCAGGAAAGGTCACCAAGGATGTGACCAGTAGGGATGACGAAGGTCAACACTGCCAAAACTGGAGAAGATGCAGCCAGGCAGAGGCAAAAGGGGAAGGACAGCAAGATGTTTCAGCAAGTAAAGGAGCTTGCAGCAGGAGTCTAGAGACTGGAGTGTTCCCTCTCCAGGACCCATGTGAAGGTGGGAGGGGGACACTGCCACAACACTGTCCTGAGACCTCTGTACATGTGCTGTGGCATGCATGCCCTCCCTACAATAATATAGTAATAGAAAATGAAAAAGAGAAACACACCAATGTCCCAATGTAGTTGGCACAGAGCCCAACTACAGAATCATTGTGCCATTAATACATAACATAGACATATAATATTATTGTCACACATGAGCTGATCCTAAATGGGGGTGAATTTTAGAAGACTCTGTAAGAATGTCAGACAGGATAGAATCCTAAGGTCTGTTTTCTTTTATTACAAACTGGAAGAGCCAATTTTAGCGTTGTTCCCTAACCAAAGGGCTCCTGTGAGTTTTTTCAAAAGTATTATTCAGTCCTCAGCGGGATCTAAAACACTGAGAAAAGCCAGGTTCTTCCTCTTTAAGCCTCTCCTTGCCCTAGGGGGGAAAAAAACCCCTGACTTTCTTAGATGCTAGGGTAGATCCCTGTTGGTAGCATGTGTGTGTATTTGCTCTGCTCACATTAGCTTTGTTCCCATGGTAGGAGACCAAACTGTTTACAGGGAAGATGGAAACAAACAAACAACCGGGCACTGGGCTGGCAAGCCTTGGAAAACATGTGACCTCTGAGGCATCACAGTGCTCCACCAGGCAAACAGCTGGCCGGCCTGGCCCCATGCTCCTGGAGTCCTGATTCTGCATGTTCCCTGGGGACCACAATATAAATGATACAGACCATTGTCATCGCTTGCCCAGAATTCGAACTTCCGAATTCTGACCCAGAAAATCCACAATGCGTTCCCCTGGAGCATAAGATTCCCGCTGCCCTGGCACCTGCTAGAGAGAGCACAGATGATTTGATTGGCCTCTCCGGCCTTCTGCTGTTCTGTGTGATGAGACAAGCTTCCAGAAGAGCCTATTTTCTGTAGCCTGGAGGAAGGGCTGGTTTTGTTGTGCCAGTTTTAGGTATGACAGTCGTATTATCTTTTTCCCCCGGTTTCTCTCTGGAGTAAGATCTCTTACTGCAATGCTACAGCTAATGTGCAACTAAGATCTGCTGTCTCTGTCCCTCTCTCCCTTTTCCTTACCTACTCTCTGCCCCTTCCTCAACACCACTCTTTCTCCCTCCTCCTTCTTTCTCCCTCCATTTTTCCCTCCCTTTCCCCCTAAATATTTTTGACATTACTTTCTTTTCTGAGTCAAGATTTCCAGGTGTGCTGAGGGCACAGATTAAGGTGGCCTGGCTCTTCTTATCTGCAGTTGATAAATTAACTTTCTTATGGCTTTTTGGTACACCCTAGACCGCCTTACCATTATCATCTGTTTGCTAGAATCTCAGAATCTATAGAAGTTTTATTTGGTATCCTTTTGCTGGCCTGCTCCATTTGTATTAGCAATGAACACTTCAAGTTTCTTCTTCAGGAAATGAGTGGGGGTTGGGGAGGCACCTGAGAGATGGCTCAGTTAGTAACGTGCTCACCATGCAAGCATGAGGACCTGAGTTCGAGTCCTAGCATCCACATTAAAAAAAAAAAAAAGCTAGGCCTGATAGTGGGCACTTGTAATCCCAGCCCTGGGGAAGGAGGGACAGGCTTACTGGCCAGTCAACCTAGCTTGCTCGCTGAGTTCCAAGCCAGAGAGGGAGAGAGAGAGAGAGAGAGAGAGAGAGAGAGAGAGAGAGAGAGAGAG
>CAJQZJ010001896.1:8712049-8742713 GCA_907164525.1 Lophiomys imhausi
AGAGAGAGAGAGAGAGAGAGAGAGAGAGAGAGAGAGAGAGAGAGAGACTGGCAAAAAAAAACACGGAGGGTTGACTATCAGTCCCTTTCACACGTATGCATGGATGCCCCTTCCACACATGCGCACACACATATCCCACACAGAAAATGCTTCATTTAAAAATGGCAGTTCACCAAGACAATCTCTGGGGCAGAATCTCAGTGGAAGGCAAAGGGATTTCCAGATTTCATTTGCTTTTGTTCTTCTCTAGCGCTGTCAATGGTGCCCAGTACTCACTGAGTGCACTGGATGTTTGTTGAGTGAATGAGTGAGTGATAGTGGCATCCATCTTGCTTTTCGGAGGGGCCTGGCGGGTGACCTGTTTCTGCTTCTCAGGAGAGGACCCTCCAGAGTCAAAGGTCATTCCTACCATTGTGTTAGGTGTCAAGATTAGCCAAAGCTTTGGGGACAAATTCCTTTCTCCAAATTGTTCTCTCAGTTGAGCTTTCGTCTCAGTATTTCCACAACTGCTCGTTAAGATAGCAGCTTCGGTTAGGCAATGTTTGTTGCTCAGCAGCCCAGAGAGAGATGGAAGCAGTGAGTGAAGAAGGAGGTGAGAGGAGCTGACTCCACCCCATGAAAATCTGTCCAGTCACTTCTGAAGCCTCTGCCCTGGAACTGAGGATGCTCCGGGCTTGCCAGGGAAATGGGAACTCCAATCAGAGTATCTTCATAAGAGGCAATACCCTAGTCCAGATTCCATTGGTTGTCACTTCCTGTATTATATTATATCGTAGACTGAGGCTCACCACACATTGGACTTTGTTTATTAAGTCACAGACTCTCATAAAATCGGCTTCCTTAGGATGGAAGCAGCTCTGCTGGTCGGAGGTTGCCAGTGTGGGAATGGGTTGGTAGTCTACCCAGCAGAAGAGCCTGCCTCAAAGCTCTGTGCACACTGCAAACGGCCTCATCTCCAGTTAGTCTGTTTGCAAAGGAAATGGCCTGGTTACTCAATTACAGATAGAAACAGGCTGGCCACTGCTCTTCCTGGGAGGGGAAGTGATCAGATAAATACCTTTGGCAAGGACTGGAATGTTGATGGCCAGAGAGACTGCCTGCCTGCCCTGAGATCATCTAGAGCACAGATTCTCACCTTAGGGCAATTTTGACCCTTTGGGATGATTGGCTACGTCTAGAGACACGTTTGATTGTCTCAACTGGAGGCAAGTACCAGACCTATATTGCTCAGTATCCTACAATGCTTAAGACCCCAAACTCAAAAGTTAATCTGGCTTCACAGATTGAAAGTTAGATGTGAGGAAGCTAGCTCAGCTCCAAGGGAATGTCCTTGCTAGAGAGTGAGAATCTTCTGAATTGGGAATAAGTGTCACCAACCATCTCTTCCTCCTTCCTCCTTTTCTCTCTCTCTCTCTCTCTCTCTTTCCCCCCTCCCTCTTCTCTTTTCTCTACTCTTCTCTTTTTTTCCTAGCCTCCCTACTTCTACCTCCTAAATGCTGAGATTACAGGTCTGTGCCACAACATTTGTCTCCATCTTATTTTTGCAGAAAGAATTGGTAGAGGGTATTTGTTTTTCAGCATCTGAGTGAACTCTCTGAACATGTTGTGAGAATGTGAGATAGGGTTGGGGAGATGGCTCAGTTGGTAAAGCAAGCTTGAGGACCTGAGGTTGATCCCAAGAACCCTTGTTAAAAAGCTCGACTTGATGGCACATGCTTGTAATTCTTGGGGTGAGAGGTAGAGACAGGTGGATTCCTAGGATTCTCTGGCCAGCCAGCCTAGACTATTTGGGAAGCTCCAGACCACTAAAGAACCCTGTCTCAAAAAGCAAGGTAGATGGAAAATGAGGAATGACAGCCGAGTTGGTCTCTGTCTGCAAATGAACATGCACCTCATGCATATACATGTGTTCTCTCTCTGTCTCTCTTCTGATGTTCTGATTTAGTCTACAATTCTTCCCAAGTAAGCTTAGAGAAACTGTTTACTAGGAGCCAAGACTCTTGGTGTTCAAACCTAGTGGAGCCATTAGGGAACACACTGGGATGCGTGGTGTGATCTGTGTGTCTTAGTCCATTCTCTGAAAGAGGGATGCCATCACTAAGGGTGGGAAAGATCCAGAAACCCATTCATCATGATGCACTGGATAAACACAACCAGTGCAGGCATTTTTAGCAGGTATGGGACTCAGCAAGTAGCCCAAGAGTACCCATTCTGACTCTTGGTCATTTCAGCTAACCTTGAGGCAACTCTATTTCTATCAGTGGAAGTAGAGACCATTAGAGTTCGTGACGTGTAGGAAACTTTGACAATGCTGTGACATCCTCATTCATTCCTTTGAGTCTTGCCCTTTGTCAAGCTTCCCTTATGTTCTGATGTACACCAGAACCAGCTGGCATCTTCCCAACACTTGGATGTAGTACAAATTGGCATACTACCCCTGCCCAGGTGATTCTTATCTACAAAGTCCCAAGGCTTTGCTGAAGAATACTATTAACTTTAGCCCCCCTGAGGATAACCATTATTGGCTTGATCTATTGAATTGTTCCAGACAGGGATCTGGCCACTGGGGAAGAACAATGTTGAGAGCAGAGGGAATTAGGGTCTTAGAGTCTCTAGAGAGAAGTGCTGATAGAGTCACCAAGGCCAGGGATTCTGCAACTTGGCTGTAGTGGACAACCACCTGCAAAAGTTTCTAACATTCCCAGTGCTCCCATCATACTTTGGGTCATTAAATCAGAAAGTCTGCAGCTGGTAGGTAGGAAGATCTCCACATGATTTTAATGTACAACAAATTTGCAGACCACCGGCCTTAGAGACAGAGAATCTATATGGCTCCAACCTGCTGTGATGAAATTGCACATATTCAGTGAGTGACATCTGCAAGAACTCTTCCTTATACTGTCCTTCCAGATGTAGTTGTTCTGCTCTGGATACTTCTCTGAAGGCTTTCATCTTGGGCTGGGCAAACAGCCCAGTGGGTCAAATGCTTTCCCTGTCAGCATCAGTACAGTCAGTTCAACCCTCAGAACCCACATTAAAAAAAAAAAAAAGCCAGATGTGATAACATGGGCCTGTGCCTGTAATTCCAGTACTAAGGAGGCGGAGACAAGTAGGTAACTAGGGCTGACTGGCCAGCCAGCCTGAGTTACTCAGTGAATTCCAGGCCAGTTCGAAACTATCCCAAGGAATGGTACCTGAAGTTGTCCTCTAACCTCCTTCCACATGCATGCACACACATGTGCATACACACATATGAAGACACACACACAGCACAAAGCCTTTGTGTTATGACCCCTGTGTATATTTAGCATCTTAGAGAGCTAGAGTTCTAAGAAGGTCAAGGAAGCAGGAACTCAGCTTCATGACTCTGTACTGACTGGAAAGTAGACTGTAGCCTTCATAGATGCAGGGTGTGCATCTGCTGAAGTGATTCAGAATGTGTGTTAGCACGTCCCTGTAATCTCAGCACTTAGGAGGCAGAGGCATGAGGGTGGAGAGTTTGAGGCTGGTCAGGGCTACATAGCAAAACAGTTTCCATACAAGACTATAGATGACCTTCCTCACCAGGGTACTTGGACTGACTTATTTATGCCTGGGAAGGAATTGATGAATATCTAAATGTATTTTTCAGGTTTCTCTTCCTTTGGCTGTTTTCACTTTATTCATTAAGAAACAAATCTTGTTACACTAAATTAATGTGGTTACTCAGTTCCCCCAAACAAGCATCATAAACAGAGAGTGGGGGTTCAGTATACTCTCTGGCTTGGATTAATCTGGCTTAGCTTAAATCTGAAAACTGAAAAATATTTAGATCAAAATCTGCATTCTATACGTCTCTTGAAAAGTTAAAGGCTCTTCCTGCAATGGGCTTTCTTTTGGGATGACAGTAACCATCATCGGCACTTGTCTCTTATTTTTTGGTTTTTGGTTTTTCGAGACAGAGTTTCTCTGTAAGACATCTCTGGCTGTCCTAGACTCACTTTGTAGACCAGGCTAGCCTCGAACTCACAGAGATCCGCCTGCCTCTGCCTCTCAAGTGCTGGGATTAAAGGCGTGCGCCACCAACGCCCGGCTTACTTGTCTCTTTTTTGTTGGGGCCCTGTGTCCTCAAATTTGCCAGTCTTGACTCCTTCAGAACATTAGCCATCTGACTGAAGTCTGTTGTCAGTGTTACCTGCAAAGCATGCTGAACAGAGCACCAGCCCCCAGTCATCTCTAGGGGGTGGTACCCCTTCTGCACACATATGAAATCCTACTGTTATTTCTTTTTTTTTTCCCTCAAGACATCTCAACCTTGGTATGGAGGAGATCTTGTGTCCTTAGCCTAAGGCTCCTCCTTCCTCTGTCCTTAGAACACAACTTTGAGATGCTCCAGGTAGCCCAACCCCTTCTGCAGAACAAACCAGCTCTTCATGAAGCTCTGTTTTCTTTATTGGAAAAAAAAAGTACTTAGAAACCAAGGTTGGAGTGCTGGGTGTGCTCATGGCTATCAGGGTGTTGTTGCTTCTGACCTGTGCCAGTGGACAGAGTTAGGCCACATGTCTTCATATCAACTCCCCTAGGCCTATACATTTGGGTTAATTTCTGTGTCTCTTTATCTTGGGGCTGTCAATTTTAAGAACACTGTCCACATGAGTACCTTCCATTCCAGTCTAATATTACAGGATTCAGCCTTTGGCAAATCTTATTTTTTTTTAAAATAATAGGTCAAGAATATCTCCAGGGGAGGGGGAAATTGAGGAAGCTTCCCTTGATAGTTATTCTATAGACATTATTTAAGCAATAACAACAAGCAAAACCTCATGTTCAGATATTCTAATCAATAAAAATGTTGGCTCATCAGTCATCCCTCCTAAACTCTTCTAGCACTTGGAGCATACGGCCTTGCGGTCCCTGAAGGTGGGCAGACCTGCCCACTTCTTTTCCACAAACATATTCTGTCTCCAGCCTTCTTACAATGCCTACTGTAATGCTGAGCTGGCACTTGCATCTCGGAAATATAAGCCAAGACACTTCTCTGAGATTACCATCAGAACTTTGCTCTACATGCAAAATCCTATTTTGAATTCAGATACACAATTACTCACCCTGACTTAATTACACTGCCTCAGGATAGTATTAAAACAATGGTTTTAATCATTTTGGGGGTGGGTTACAATAGTAACCTGTTGTCTTGTGAGGAGAGTGAACTGCTTGTCTTTTGAGAATTTCATGGTTAAAAATCCACCATGATCTAGAGTAGGGGTGGGGTTGGGGCTGTGGGTCCTTCATGTTTATTCAGGAAGCAACTGTAGCTAGATGCGGTCCTCTGCCCCTCATTATACTCCATGTAAACCTAGTCCTGCTTAGATGTGTCTCTATCAACTGTTTAGAGAAGTGAAAAGAGCACCCACCGGATGGCTCCTGGGTGCTAGAGGTGTGGCCCTTTGGTGGTTTGGAAAACATTCTGAGTTTTAAACAGCAACACCTATAATTATGGAGGCGTCATCCCTTCCATAAAAAAGAAAACAAAACAAAGACAGCAAAGCCCTTCTGCTAACAAGGTGTCGTCACAGCATGCATGTGCTCACCCTTTCCAAAACCTGCCTGGCATTTGTTTCAGGGCTGGTGGGGGATATCTTCCGTCTTTCTCTGGGTTCTCATAAAACAATACAAAGGTAAACAATTGGAGGGCAATTAGCAGGCTCTTTGGGGTAACAAGAGCGAGAAGTCACCCTGTTATTAATGTCAAAGGAATTAATCATGGTTTACATAGGTGATTTAGTAGCTTAACTTTGCAAGTGGTTGAAAAATAAGAAACCAACCAAGTTTTACCAAGGAGCCTGTTTAGAGAATCAGGCAGGGCAAACAGAGCTTACAGAACTATCTGTTGAGGTATGAACAGTTGTAAAAGGCATCATGTGTCCTCTGCATGGGGCTCTGGTGGGCCTTGGTTTAAAAATGAAGCTTTTGATTCTGTAGGTTGGAGGTGGCTTCTGAGATTCTGCTTTTCCCTTTGGTCAGTAAGTTTGTCAATGTAGCCCAGACTGGACTCCAACTCACAATCCTCCTGCGTTGTCCTGTGAGTGTGAGGTTCCAAATGTGAGCCACCATGTTTTGCATGTTATGTGTGTTTGGTGTGTATCCTGGATCACTCACAATTGTATTTTTTTTTTTTAAGCCAAGGCCAAGGTTTCTCATTGCACCACACTAATCTGACCAGAATCCCAGGGGATTTTTTTACTGTCTGCCTCCCCAGCACTGTGGTTGTTTAGTTATCACCCTTGGCTTTTTACATGGTGGATGCTGGGGGTCGAACTCAGTTCCCCATGCTTGCTTAGTAGGCAGTTTCCTGACTGAACCATCTCCCTAGCCTCATCTGCATCTAAAACCACATATTTAGAACATTTTTTTGGTTTATTTTAACTTGTGTGTGTGTGTGTGTAGTTGTGTGTGTGGGGTGTTCATGCATATGAATACAGTGCCAATGGAGACCAGAAGAGGGTATCAGCTTCTATGAAGCTGGAGTTACAGGCAGTTGTGAGCTGCCTAAGGTGGGTGCTGGGAACTAAAGTAGGGTCCTCTGCAAGGGTAGCAAGTGCTCAACCGCTGCACCTGAGCTCCATCCCCAGGACACAGGCTTAAGAAAAGCCAGAGTTAGGGCTGGGGAGATAACTCAGTGCTTTCTCAGCAAGAGTAAGCACCTGAACTCAAATTCCTAACACCTACATAAAGAGCTGAGCAAATCTGCCCATGCCTGACATGAAACCGGGCACGTGGCTTCTAACACTGGTCAGGTCCCTGCCGGTTCTTTGGCCTTGGAGAAAGGCTTCTGTGCCCTAACTTTACCTTTCTACTTACAGTTGGTGGTGCTGGGACGCACACACCCTTCTCCCACTGTGGGAGTGTTAACATCAACTTGCACAGCATACTAGCAACCATGTTCCCTTCTAGTTACTATCCCATCCTTCAAATTGTCAAAAGGGGTGGGGCTGGATTTTCAGGGATGACAGCTGAATGCTCTTGTCACATATTTCCTTTTGAAGTTCACTTTTTAATTTTTCTTTTGAAATGCTCACAAAGAGCAACTGCTGACGTTATTTCCACCGTGCTTGTATTTAACTTAGGAGGGCAGATATGGGTTTCCCACATAGTTGTAACAGAAAAATAAATAGCTGAAGTAAATGAGAATATTTAGGACAATTAGTGTAATAACTGCACTCCTGTGAATGCAGTGTGTTATTTGTAAGTTATAACAAACTCAGGAACGTACAACCACCAAACCTTGTGATTTTACTTTATTTTATTAACCGTAAACTTATCAGAACATTCAGCATCGCGTAAGTGGCAAACGTCCAGTCTCTTTCCTTTTCCCAAACTGTGTATACGTGCATTGGCCCAGTATTTGGAGAATGAAGTTCACATTTGGTGTTTGGTTTAATAGTATGTGGCAGGACTGGGGCACACACTGATCCCTCTAGGGAAACACTGGCTTCGGTTAACTTTAATTAGCTAATTGTGCAACCCCCCACCACTTAATATATAAGGAAATGAGGACAAGCACCTTTGCCTCTGTGTAATTAAAACTAAAATGATGTCAGCAGCAGGTTTAAAAAGAGATTTCTATTTGTTTTATCACCAAAAGGTGGCGTCCTACCCCCATGCCCTTTATTAAAAAAAAAAAAAAAACCATGCACACAGGCATGCAAAACCTTCTTGCTTTAACAAAAAGAAACTTCCAGTTGATTACTGATCAAGAAATTAAAAACCTGTTCCCCATGAATGAGACCTGACAGTGTTGAAAATAGAGAGTGTGTTAAGTCATAGTGAAGTGTCCCTGTAATATAAACCAAGTGAGTGTGCGGTTCTCCAATACGCCTGCACATCAGAGTATCATATCCCAAACTAGGGCCATATATCATGGGATTTATAGCCAGGATTTCCTTTTGTCTTTAAAACGTGTTGCCAATCTGTCTTTAGCTTCTTCTTGTAAGTAAAACAGAATTTAAGATAGTTGAAATTCAGACCTAGATCAGTAGCAAGCTAAGAATTCCATTGTTGGTATGGTTATAACTGGAAAACAAAACAAAACAACACAAACCATGGCTGATTCTGATACACAAGACCACAGTAGGAATTGTTCTTTATGGAGTATGAACAGAGATGTCATATTTAAATAAACTGCTGTTTCCCAGGAGTTACAATTACAACTAGCTACATACCATAAATAAGTTATATTTGGCAGCATCATCATAGAAATTAAAAACAATGTTTTTCCCCAAGGCCTGGCTGCACTGTAGATTCCAATTTAATTCCATGTGAATTCCAAATATGGACTTTTCAGCGATGTCCAAGGTTTTGGGAGACTATCTAGTAACTTGATGCGAACCTCTCAGATCAGAGCCCAGGCCATGGCAAACATTCAATAAATATTAGATGTTACCACTGTCAGCAGTGGCCTGTGAGAGCTCCGAAGGCAGGAACTTACTTTATTTGTGTATCTTAAAGTACTCACTAGATGGTCTGGAAAATTATAGAACATGTATTAATGTCTTAACAAAGAAAACATGGACCTTTTACAGGACCCAAAATATATTTCACGTATGTATTTTCTAGTATATAAGATGGGGTGACCGGTCTTGTTTGCCTGCCATGGAGTGTTTTACAGCATGAATTCTACCAGTCTGTATATCTTAGCACACTACCTTTCTCTGGCTTTATTCTGCAACACCAGTGAATGGTTTTGTCAATTAGTTTACTTTCCAAACATATGATATAAATTTAAATGGTAGTCTCATGTTCTCATTTCAATTTAGATTTAAACTCTGCATATGAACATATAATAATATTTGTCAAAAGATGTTATCCAGGAGAATTTCTTATAATCTGTTCAGGATATTATTTACAACTGTGCTAGTTTCCAGATGCAAAGGGCAGTAGGCACACCCCAGCTCCCTAGGCGCTTTGGGGAACCAATAATGTGACTTTCAGAATCTTTTCGTAAAGAATTAGCTTAGTAGACATACCAGCTAGCTAGTAGCTGGAAGCCCTGGTTTGAGAGTTTGACAGCCTCTGGGGTGATGGGTCTGAAGAAAATAATTTCTGTTCACTAGAAGCTACAGAGATCTTGTATCTTTCTAAGTCCCGTGTTGAAAATGCAAAAAAAAAAAAAATCAGCTTCCCTGTCTACGTTGATAAAAGTATTTTTTGTCTTATGTATTTTTATTTATATTTCAAAAATATTTCATCTGGGTTCCTCGGGTACTTATTTAAATTTACACACTCAAATAAACTTCAGAATAACAAAAAGAAAAAAATCTCACCTTCCCAAAGAATTGCAGAAAGCTTTTTTTTCTCACGTGACTGATGTTCAGGAGAGCAGGTAATTTGTGTTAAACGAGTGATTGACATGTTAGCCCCCGGGTGTTTTCTTAAGAGGAACCGTGGCGAAAACACAGTTCTCCTTGCAGTCACTTTCCCCCCAAGTGGACCTAGCAACAGGGACAACATTCCTGCAGGGGCTGACAGGGCCTGGGGGAGTAAGTTCTTGCTCTCATCACTCTCTCCTGATTCCGCGATGCAGGGGAAAATCCCCCTGGCTGCAGAGGCTTCTATTTCCTTGCAATCCGGGGTTTGTCCTTCAGCTGAACTTTCACCTTCCGAACTCGTCTTCTTTCATTGGACAAAGTGCAGAAAGAAAGGGGAGAGACCGAGGGAGGACCCGGGAGCTGGCGCGGGGCTGGAACGCCGCCCCGGCTGCCCTCCGCTCCAACTGTCACCCAGGCGAAACACTTTCACTTTTAACTGGAGGAAACTCCATCCCCACCAGTCCTCTCCCCTCCTGGATTTTTTCTTTCTTTCTTTCTTCTTCTTCTTCTTCTTTTTTTTTTTAAAGCTCAGACCCAAGCAAATCGTCTTGGCCTTTCCCTCTGCGTTCCTAGTTGCTGCCACTCTTCCTCTCCATTTCCCGGGATCTGAATGGGTCCCTCTCCCCCTCCTCTGAGGGAACCCTTCCACCCCAGACCCCTCATTTTCCAGCTCTTTTCACCCAGTCTCCTTTTGCTTGGGAGCTGTGGTGGCGTTTCCTTCCCAGGTCTTGGGGCTCTGCCTCCCTCTCCTCCTCTTCCCCTCCCCACGTCCCTCAATTGGCAACTGCGATTTTTTTTTTTCCTCCCTGCCAGCCCTGTTGTTTACCCAGCAGGTGGATGTGACGTCAGGGACGCACAACAGCAAAAAAAACAACATCTCCCTCCGCGACGCGATGGCCTCTCTTGCGCGCCTTATTTATTTATTTGTTCCGGGATGCGGGGGTGAAGGGAACAGGAGACCCAAGGGCCCCGCAGTGGGTTGCGGGTCGCGCTTGGGGGTGATCACGGGGACCTTGAGAGCGTGCACGGTGGGGCTAGGGCCCGGCGTGGGGCTAGGGCGGGTTAGGGGCGCCTCGCGGCCGGCGGCGCTGGCGCGGCTCCGGAACGAGTCCCAAGCGGAGGAATCTATTGTTATTTATTGTGTGGCAGCTGCACGCTGTGCTCGCGGCCCGGCCCTCGCCCGCGAGTGCGTGTGTGCGCGCGTGTGCGCGGGTGAGTGTGTGAGCGGGGGGGCGCGCGCGGGCGGGAGTGGGCGCGCGCGGGGAAAGGCCCCGAAAACACCTTAGTTTGCACCGAGAGACCATTTGCTGCGGGTGAGTTCGTATTTTTCCATTTCTGCTCCACTTTTTTTCCCCCAAGCCGCCTCCTGCCTTGTTTCCGCCACTTTAAACAACAACAACAACAACCAGCACAGAAAAAAAAAAAAAAAAAAAAAACAAGGGGGGAAAAAAAAGAAAGAAAAAAAATTTCTACTTTTCACTTCCAGGCTCCACGTGCATCTCCCCCAACCCTCTGTCCTCGACTGGCTCCCGAGTCGGGGCCCAGGTTTTGCGTGGGTGGGGGGCCGCGCGCGGGCGCCGGGCTGGAGGAAGCGCGGGAGGCTCCCGCACCCTTGGGGGGGCATTTGCATAAGTCAATGTAGGGTGCGCGGTGGTGGCCGCACAGACAAGCTCGACTCCCCCGTGGCCCCTCGCGCCTCTCTCTGCGCTCGCTCAAGCCGCTCCGGGTAGAGCGATCAATAAGCCCAGGCCTCCCGTCGCAACTTTGAGTGCCCAGTGTCAGTGTTTGGTGGCCGCCTGGTGCAGGTACCCAGGACCCGGCCGCGGTAGGCGGGGGCGTGTGGCATCATCTTCCGAGCTCAAAGTTTGAACTTGGAGCAAACTTTCCCCCTGCTATCCCAGGGTGCGTGCCCCTTCTGTGCCCCCAGGCTGCCCCGCGAAACCTGAAGGGCTGAGCAGGGATGCCTGCGCCCTGGGCCCGGTGCTTGGCGACATCCCTGCAGCACGCGCGTTTTGGTCTGAACTCAGCGGTGTGGACGCTCTTTAGCTAACCCTTGGGAGCCTGAAAAACTCAGACACACACCCGTGCGTCCTCTGCCAGACCAGCAACCTACGCGCGTTCGGCCCCCGCTTATCAGAGACGGCGCCCGCGCCAGCCGTAGCCGGATCGCGAGTGGGCATGGGGACAGGGCGCACCTCGAGGACCCTCGGCGCTCGCACTCTCGACCCTCCACCCCCACCCCGCCACCCCCGCCCCCAACCCCGGCCACCACACACTTTCGCTTCTGATCCTTTTGCCTCTTAAGCTCGGGGATCTATCTGCTCCGCGACACGCGCGTGTCACTGCGTCCCTCCGGCCCTGTCCCGGCCACCGATGGCTCTGCCTTTCTCGCCTGCGCGCAGCTTTCCTCCAGTGCTCTCGGCACTCCGTTCCCGTCCCCCGGAGACGTCTCTCTGGAGCCGACGAGACGAGGCGGCGCGCGCTTCGGGTGGGGACGGAGGAGGTGGCGGCGGCGCGGGGAGCCGAGGAGTTCGCCAGCTGCCGCAGGGTCGTGGTCATCTGCAGCCTCCGCCTCCTCGCGCCCCCGCCTCCCGCTCCTCCTCCCCCCCCCCAACACCCTGCCGCGCTCGGAAACTTTGATTCCTCATTCCCCCCCCTCCCCACCTGTTGTGAGCTCCGCCTCAGTCCCCGGAGACTGGCGGTGACACACACGGGCGCCAGGGAGCTCCGCGCCCAGAAACAAAGTCTCATGCCCGCCCCCCTCAAGTGTTTGCTTGGAAATTGCTGCCTACAGCACCCCCATTCCCGCGCAGCTCCCGCCCCCTGGGAGCCTAAGGACTAAATAAACAGTTGTAACTCCAAACCTTACGCCTGCACCGCAGCCCTATCCCACCCCTTCCCCTGGCCCTGCCCCTCCTTTTTTGTTGTTGCAACTTTGTGAGATCCCGGGAAGGTGCTGAGGCTGAGGCTCAGGCCGCGCTCCGGGTCTCCGGATTCCTGCAGGGATTCCCCGGGGCGCGTCCTCCTCCCTGTCCCCTCGTGGTCTGATCGGAGGTCCTCTCCCTCCGGCTGCCCCTTCTATCTCCGGTCCTGGCCCACTCCGCCTAATCATCTCGTCCCTTTAGACACCCCCCCTCACCACCTACACATACACACACACACAACCTTCACGGAAGGAAGACTTGCTGAGGGTCGCCCTGGTCTCTTGTTGATCGCAGACCCCGAAAGTTTGCCGCAGGAAGAACGGCGCGCGGCGGGCGATCGATCGGGCGAGGGGCAGCGGCGGCGGGGCGGAGAAGCTTTGAGCTGCCGGCGCCTCCTCCCCGGACTCGGTGGGTAAGTCGAGGCGGCAGTGGCAGGCCCGCAGGCGGGGGGCGGGGGGGATTCGAGGAAGCCAGGGCACTGTACCAGCCAGCATGGACAACCAGAGCGCCGCAACCAGGCGCCAGGAGCAAGGAATGTGCTCCTCCGGCTGGTAGGTGAGAGCGAATGCGGGACCTGCTTTCTCCTTTTCTTCCCTCATTTTCTTCCCTGAATCAGAAAACCTGGAGATCAGAGTTAGTCAGGAATGTGAAGTGTAAAATGTGGTGACATCTCTCGCTCTACTTCTCAGCCTGCTCCCGCCTTATAACTATTAATTATTTCCAAGCCATTGTGTCCAATACCCTAGCTGGGCTGATTTCAAAGTGTATTGATTTAGGCTAGGCTCATCCTACGCTTTCCTCTTAATTTATTTTCTTATTGCTTGACTAAAGGACCCAAAATGAAACTTCTTTCTTCCTTTTTTCCTTCTACCCCACTCCCAACCCCTTCATCTGTGTGGTTTAAGTAGAATAATGAAATTAATATGAACATTTCCTTGGGTTGCATCTGAGCTCATTCAGTACACTGCTGGGGGCCCAGGGTGCTCTGGCGGCAGGCTCCAGGTATTTTCCAAGTTCTGATTTCTTATTTTGTCTCTGCTCTTTAAGCAGAAAGCCTGCTGGAACATTTTGGATTCCAGTTGAGGAGTCGGCCGGTTGAAACTCTGCACTTCACCTTCCTTGGGCTGTAGCCTGGAAGAACTTGCAAAATAACTGAACTGAGAAAAACCCAAGGATATTTAAGGATTTTTTTTTGTTGTTGTTGTTGTTCTGTTCCTGAAAATGTACTGGAGGATCCCAAATTCTTGCCTTCTTGTACTCTCTCTCTCTCTCTCTTTTTTTCCCACAGCGAGAATCAGCTTGGGGGCTGGCTTGATGAGAATTTAAGAGAGAGCTAGTGAACTTGAGGTGTTTTCTGTTCAAGGGTGGCTCGCTTAGTGGAATCAGCTGAGTTCTTGCTAATGTCTATTTCGGATCATTTTCAAGAATGCAATTCCAGTTTTGATTTTGAGGTACCCATATCTTTAGAGTCCGAAAAAAGAAAACTGGGCTCATATTTAAAAAAAAAAAAAAGGAATGGGCTTGCCCCCCTTCTTTGAAATGTCTTATAAGACATTAAAGAGCATTAAAAGTATAAATAAAATTCAAACACTATTCAGAAAGTGTCAACTAAAATCTTAGTGCAAAGGAAGAAAAGGTTTAGCATCTTTCCAGAGGCTGCAGATTCCCCCACTCCCCCCATTTTGGATTAGTCATTGTATGAGAGAGGGGGAAAATTCACTTTTTTTTTTAAGTAAAGTAAACAGCCTCCAACTGCTGAACCTTGACAACCCAAATTAAGGAAGCAGGGGAGATCAAACAGGGCTGCTGCTGGGCTGTTGTCAGGAACTGCTATAAGGGAGAGCCCAGCAAGGCTATATGTTCACTTATGCAGAAATGGACCATTGCAAATGCTTATCTCTATTGGGCAAGTGAAGCCTCACTTGGAAGGAAATACCTAGCCTCTGGGCTGCATTTGAGTTCCTATGGATGCTGAATTGCTAAACAAGTTACTATTTTGTAATACGTTTCTTTTTTAGGAGAACACACCCAAAAAGGTATCCAAAGAATATTAAGTCATCCCAACTCTGTCTTGCTTGCTAACCAGAACCTCACCATGAAATTCTTTTTACCAACATTAGACTCCCACACCAGTTAGATAACATTTTCTCACATCCAGCTTAGAAGATTTGCCTTCTCAGGGAAGCCAGGGTTTTTATATGTGAGGGTTTAAATCTGCTGTGTAGTTAAAAACAAAAAGGAAGAAATCCAAGTGATAAAGCCCACTCTTGGAATTTAAAAAGAGGAGAGAGCCGTCTCTAGATTACACATGACCTCTTTTTCTTTTTCTTTTTCTTTTTTTTTGATTGACATTCAGTATGACCAGCTGCTACTTTATTCCGGTTCTTTGTAACTTGGCCTCCCTTGTTGTCTAGGAAATTTTAACTACTTTACGATTTTAAGGAAAATAGTAACTAATTAATTCAGCATTTTATTTTCACAGGTTTATCAAAGTAAAATGAATGAACCATCAATTATTCAAAGTAACTGTCAAAGGAAGAGGTTTACATTGCTGGAGATGTCTTCAAGATACTATGTTTATATTTAAATCCTCAAGTATAAACTATGTAACACTTTTTTTTTCCCAGTTACAAACTATCTCCAAATTAAATGTCATCTTTAATTAAGTTGAACAAAGTAGGAAATAGGACAAGCAAACACATACAGAAGAATAAAAATCATTGTCACTTAAGGCTTGTATTTTTAATTAACTATTGCCCGTCACATAGTGACTACTTTGTTTTTCTTATAAGCTAGAGTTTCATAACCATGATACACAACATATTTCAAAGTCTGGCATTTTTATTGGGTATGCCTTTATTGTATAATTAAGCAATGCAGGTTAAACATACACATGGATGCTGTTAGGCAATTTTCTGCAGTATATCATGTTTTTAAAAAGCTGTAAATATTTTCTAGTTAAATCATTTGGACCAACAACAGCAGAAGTTAATCGAGTTAATATTGGGCCTAAGCATTTTTATTTCTCCTGTGACTCAGATTTTCCTTGCTTCTCTTTAGACCCCTGACTTTTTACATTTGCATCTTTAGGTTCTGTGGAAGGGTCCTTGCTTCTTTCCAGACCCCTGACTTTGTAGATTTGCATTCTTAGGCTCCGTGGAAGAGTGTTGTGTTTGCAACAGTTGTTGAAATCAGAAGAACTGGGCTATTTCTCAAACAAATAGATTTTAATACAGCATGACCAATACTTGAATTATGAAAGAGAAGGAAGGGTATAGCACATTTGACAGCCTCTTTGGAGCCCAGATTCCCCTTTGCAGACATTCTTACTGTATACATTTCTATTTGGTTTTTCACATTTTACTTAAGACTCAAGCTTAATTTTGTTCCATTATCAAACCCCCCTCCGTGCATAGATTGTATGCTGACAAGTTTAGGTGCTGGAAGTTTGATCCCATTTCAGTGTCCATAGCAAGAGTATTTACAGGGGATAGCCAGAGTTTTGCCTTTTAAAAATAATTTTAGGCACACATTAATCAAATTTCAATAGATTGCAGGCTGACAGAAAATAGTATAAATTTTGTTTATGATTTGGTTACTTTAAAGTACTTACATTAAAGAAACTCATTTAACCCCTGAGTGCAGAGCATTAAGTTGGGAGGGAAGCCCTGCAAAGGCCTCCAGCTGCCCTTTGCTCTCCTGATAATCTTAAATTACTACAATTTAATTGCAACTTCAAGGCATCACATATGGGCTGTTTCTGCAGGTTTCAGAAAGGGTTTTCAGAGCTTAGCTTCATTTACACAGGTGATATTTTTATTTAAAACAACTTCTTTTTTTTCAGTGCCTTTTCCTTACTTTCTTATCCTGTTAGATATCATACCCTTTCTATACATTTCAATCAGAGTAAATGCCATTTTTGCTAAGTAAGCAATAGTGACCATTGTCTTAAAGCATGTTTTAAAATCTAGAATGCAAATAAAAGCCCTAAGCAGGGAATTGGTTATCTAAAGAAAATAAATCCAAGAAAGGCATTTAATGACCGAACAGGTGAATTCCATCCATAGAGATTTTGGGTACATTTATTATTTGTAGGGATTTTTTTTTTTATTGCAGTAAATCCCACCAGGTGATCAAACACTGAGACACTGAGAAAAGCCAGCCAGAATGGTTTGCATGTTTTCCAAATGATCTCTCCCCTGACTTGTTATCTTCATCTGAAGGCCACTTAGCCACAGAACAGGCATGATATGCAAAGAGCCGTCTTCAACTGGATTTTGAAAATTACTTCTCTTGTCTGATACTTGGATGAATTAAAGTTAGAGATGCCAAAAACTGGTGCGGCAGCAGACTGCGAGATGGGATGGCTTCTTAAAATAGGGGCAAACCTGGCCAAATTAGGATGCCTTCTGCATGCCAGTTAACCCTTCCCTCTGTTGAAGATTCTTTATCTCAGGGTGCATGCGCCCACAGGGTTAATGGGTGTAAACCAGATTTGGCTTGTGTCCTCAACCTGAAAACCAATGGAAGACACATTTGATTTCAAGAAATGCTTTGCTTTGGCTCCTTCCCATGATGTTCTTGCTCTGTGGGCTCCAGGTTGGTGTTCTGCAGAGAGGAAATACATTGAGGAGGTCAAGTGTGTGGCAGTTAGGAAAGACAATTAGACAGCTTTCTTTGTTTCTTTAGTAAATGATTGTTATTAATTACTGTCAGTTTGTGAGAAGGCATTTTTCAAACCTTGTGGAAGCTCCCGTTCACGAGAGGGTGCTGGAAGCTGCGTTCTTTTTCTCCACTTTTACTCATGTGAGGTATGTGGTGGGCCAGGTTGGCTGTCCTTTCTGGGGCTTGGTTTTCTTTCTGCAGTCCCCTGACACCAGCTTTAATATATGTTTTGCCTCTCGATCACAGCAGGTACCTGTTTGCTTGTTAGTATGTGGTTCTCAAAGTGAGAAAATCATTTCTTAGGGAACCACGAGAAGAAAGAAGTGCATGTGAGGAAAGCCCTGGTACCTGAACAGGTGCAAATGCCTTTGTGACCTCCCCAAGTCATTCTGTTTCACAAAAGCATTGGTGTGGGCACTGGGTGAGGGTGGGAAGGAGGGAAGGCTGTTTTCACCTGGTGAAGTTGACAGTGTTGCTGTAGTAATTTAAGGCTTTGGGCTGCCTACAAGAGGACACTGGGGGCTTTCTGGTGGCTTGATATTGCTCTTTCAGGCCACTCAGTTGTTGGGTTAAATTAGTTTCCTGAATCCCAGTACTTAAAGTAACTAAATCGTAAACAAAATTTATATTAGATCCTGACCACTAATAATCTATTTAAATTACATTAAAGTATCTGGGCAAAATTTTAATTAAAGACCAAAGTACTGTCAAGCCCTGTAAATATCCTGACAGGACTACTCAAACGGAACTGATACCATGAAATATTTACATATGTCTGGTTTGTTCGGAGCATCTAACCAGTGCCTGTCCTGAGCTAATTGCACTTTCTTTCCAAATCATATTTTTAATAAAACAGTTTTTTAAAAGAAATATGAATGCACACATAATCATGTTCCAGAGTTCTGTTTACTACCCCAGTCTTTCCTTGTAGGACCTTTCTGTGATAAGTTTATTTTTTCATATTGTTGCTAATTCAGTAACTGGGAGGGAAGGGCCACTGACTGGAAAGCTTGTTCTCCTGTTGGAAGATGTTAAAGGATAGTGTGACTTTCAGAGAATCCAACAAGCAGATGAGAGCAGGTTGCTGATGGGTCCCTGTATATATTTTCGAGTATATTCTTTTAGTTTAAAACAGGAATTTTCTTCTGAATTTTGTATATGGATACATGTTTATTTATTACCAGTAAGTCAAGTAGACAGTAACATTTTGTCAGGTTCTGTGATTTTTGCTAATCTTGTGATTTGCATGATATCTAGAATGTTGGGTTTATATTTCCAGTATCAAACTTAGTGTGACTTCCCAAGATGCCTTTCTCCCTCACCCATACATTTCAGAGTTGCTCTGCCTTTCTGTGGTTTTCAGACTCCTGCCTGTGAGTTAGGTAATGGAGGGCTCTCCTCTGAGCTTAGTAATTCAGAAACAGGGATTGCTTTACATCTCAGGTCAGCACATGAAGTGCTTAGAGGAGGAGTTTTTTTTTTTTTTTCAGTTTTGTTGGATCCCTGCCTTCCCTGGACCAGGTGAACACAGGGATCCAGGCAGATGCTTTTCTTAGAGGTGGAAGGAGGTTGCAGGTAGTCTTGTGGGTTTTTTTTGGTTTTGTTTGTTTTTGAGACAGGGTTTCTCTGTATAGCCTTGGTTGTCCTGGAACTCACTCTATAGACCAGGCTGGCCTCAAACTCAGGGATCCACCTGCCTCTGCCTCCTGAGTGCTGGGATTAAAGGCATGGGCCACCACAGCCCCAGGCAACCATAATCTACATGTTTCAAAGTGAGGTTCTTTAACCCTGAATTAGGGTTTGTGAATAAGAATAAATCTGAGAATGCATATGGATAGGATAGTTATTAGAATGGACATTTTTGAATCAGAACTCTCAGTGTGTGTGTATGTGTGCACTTGTGTGCCAGTGTGCATCGAAACAAGAGGAGGCCATGTATTCTGCTCTGTCTCTTGATCTGTGCCTTATTTCCTTGTGATAGGGTTTCTTTATGCTTTTGGAGTTGGCTTTTTCAGGTAAGCTGCCAAGCCAGTGAGGTCCAGGGATCTCTCTGTATCTTCCCCTGTAAGGGGAGGTGCTAGAGTTACAGGTGTACACAGCCACTCCTAGCTTTTAGCTGGGTCCCCATGCTCATGTGGCAAACATTCTTAGCTATTGGCCATCTGCCCTGGCCTTGAATCGGAAGTTTTGATGACTAACAAGTAGAGTACATTTACAACAAGATTTCTCCTGTAGTTCTGATGCCCACAGAGTAGAGATCCATGGTCCCAGATGACTGCTGTTACTGGAAGCAAGCAGAGAAACCTACCCCACTGAGTGTTATTAGCTATTTTTGTTTTGAGGCCCAGTACTGTGTTTTTATTATTATTGTTATTATTATTATTTAGAGTGAAACCAATTGTTTTGAATGAAACATGACTATTTGAATTTCAACAGAGCTATAGTTCAAACACGGAGGTAGACACACAGTTTCTGGCTCCCCACATCTAGGATGGGGCCAGGCTTTGTGCTTGAGGAAAGCCCCGTGGGAAGTCTCACATGCATAAGACAGGGAAAGAAGAAAGTTGACTTCCTCTGTCCTCAGAGTCATAGAAGAGCCTGGAACCACCCCTCAAGAGAATTTGTGTTGCTTGGCCACTATGAAACCTTAACAAAGGTGGGCACGTTTCTTGTTCAGAGTCTGAAGCACAGAAGGAAACATTGCTAGGAGACACACAGGCTACACCAGAGCCTTAGGGTTCAACCAAATAGAAGGAACATTCTAGAGCATCATTACCTTCTGCCGAGTGCCAGATACCTCCCTTTGTGGTTTGTCTCCCTCTGTTTGCTGGGTGGTGTGGTCACCTTATAGCTGCTAGTTGCTGTCAAATGGCATTCTGAAATTTCCTCTTTACTCTCATTATTCAATTTTGATTTTAAAATCTAGACTGCCTGTTTCTTAGATTAACCTGCTGGCAAAGGTATTTTGAGTTCCCTTAGCATGTTGGGAGATATGTCTGTGTATGTGATGGGGCATGCATAGTGATGGAAAGAGCCTAGCCAAGGATGCCACACAAATGAAGAAGCAGAATCCCATAAAGAATGCCTCCTCCAAGATTATGAGATAAGGGAAGATCAAGTGCAAAGGAGGCCGGTGTAGGTACTTAGATCTTCAGCTGAAACTCTAACTACTCATCAAAGAGTATCTAAGAGAAAGTTGTCCTGACAATTGGGTGGGGGGTGGGGTCTGCATTTGTAATGGACCTTTTGAAGTTACCCAAACTTCTCTTACTATTTTTTTTTTAATCCTGGTGTGGCCTCATTTTAATAACAGCAGAAAAAACTGTTCTTACTGTTTCGGACTTACATTTAGGTTGGTGCTGGGTTCTGGTGCCATTTGGGATAATTGTGTGACACAAAGTTCATTTGCTTCTGTTCAGACCTTTGTGCACTTAAGTTTAGTCTCCAGTAGACTGAACTGCAGCACTGGGGTGTGTCCACCACTGAGTTGAACAGCCCTTTAGAAGACTAGAAGTAGGACTGATTGGAAGGATGAAGGTAGAAGATGAGGTATGTAACTGCACCTTGCCGTCTGCTGAGGAAATCCCTGTTTGATGGTAACTGATGTGTCTTGCTTGTTGAAAGGATGTTAATCATTTCATTAAGAAAGGTTAAGTAATTAACTGATATTTCATTAGGAAATCAATAGCAGTCCCCTTCTAGTGATGTATTCTAGTGATTTTTGAATAGGAAGTTGGCTGTGTTTAATTACGTGGAGAGCAGGTTGTTGAATGCTGAAAAGTGAGGGACACAGCATCTTCAGAAACTATCTTTGTCTGTGTATGATGGCAGAGGGTTTGGAAGAAAACCATCTATTAAGACAGTTTCTTGGGCTGGAGAGATGGCTCAGCGGTTAAGAGCACTGGCTGCTCTTCCAGAGGTCATGAGTTCAATTCCCAGCAACCACATGGTGGCTCACAACCATCCATAATGAAATCTGGTGCCCTCTTCTGGCCTGCAGATATACCTGCAGACAGAACACTGTATACATAATAAATAAATCTTTAAAAAAAAAAAAAAGACAGTTTCTTGCATGGGCTCCTCTGGTATGCCTTGCAGATTTGCTTCTAATTTGTGTGTCTTCTCCGGGTTTAGGAAGGGTTCAGCTGTCTAAATGCATTTTTCTTTTCTAAATAATGGTTTTGTTGCAGCAGGATACATGTTGACAGTAAACGTGAGGTGCTCACTTGGGATAAGTGTACTAGGAGCAAGTTCTCTTCCTTGGTATGGACCGGGTGGGGGCTGTGAGAGTGAGGGGTGAGCTGGGGGGCTGCTTCTGTCTGTGTTAACTCCAGCAGAGTTTCTAAACATTCCGGGATGGAGATGGGAGGGTCCTCCCGACCAGGCAGAGGGTCACCATTCTCCAGCAAGCCCCCCCTACATGTTCTGATGTCACACACAGGGACTGCTGGCATTCCTAGCAACTGAACATTGAACAGATCCCCAAAGAGAAGTCTCACTTCAGAGTTCTGTTTTTGTTTTGCTTTGCTTTGCTTCGGAAACAGGACAGTTAATTTTACTAAATATAGAAGCTTTCTGTGGTGGAGATGACCTTCCTATAGTATGGTACTACTTCGAAGGAATTCCTTAAGCATGAGGTAATAGTAAGTGATTTTGAAAGCCTTGGAAATGGATTTCATTTTGGGATACAGGGCTTTAGGGTCTCTCCTCAGTGCAAAGTTGTTGGATGTAACCGTATGCTGCTTCCATCCATCGGCGACAAGAACTTCAGAGGAAGGTGTTGGACAGATCTTTCTCTTAAAAGCTGTTTGTATTTTTAAGTTTGGGTTATAAAATATGCAAGGCACCAAAGGAACAGAAAAATATTTATTTTGAGCGTTGTGTGTTTGTGACCCAGCTTTGAAACACACAGTGGTTTAGTAAAAAGGCTGCTACCCTCAACTGTCCTCAGACCTTCAGAGGATGGTCATTTTTCTCAGTTGGCAACTTTTTGCTCCCTGAAGGTATTGATATATTTAATATATAAGTATGCATTCCCCACAAGAGAATCTTCTGTTCATGTGCAAAGGTTTATAATACCTTCCTGTATGTATTCTTTGGCAACCTGGCTTTTTTAAAAGTATCCAATATAGCTAGTGAAATTCACCCACATGGGCACAGGTAGCAGTAGCTGATTTCTCTTTCCTTTTCTTATTTTAGCTATACATGTTTTCCCTGCATATATGTGTACCAGGTGTGTGCAGAAGTCAGATGAGGTGGTCATAAGAGGGAGTCAGATACCTTGGAACTAGAATAACTGGTTTTGAGCCATCATGTGGGTGCTGGGAATTGAACCCAGGTCCTCTTCTCTTCCCCTTGAGCCTGTTTTCCAACCCCTGACTCCCCTTTTCCATGTGAACCGTTGTGGTGTTGAATTTTAGCCCAAAACGAACTCTTTACATTTGAACCCAAAAACATAGCAGCATAAAATTTAGACTAACTGCGAAGCCATCAGTCCTGACTCCAATTCTGTAATTTGCTTATTTGCTTGTACTTTTAGAGGAAATAACTTTAAATAATCTCAACCATTTATCAGGGAGTTTGATTAAAAATAATCTTTCAAGTAAGTGATCTCTTCTATTAAGGGAGGGGGAAATAGGCTTTCATTTGAAGGAGCCTAGCCAATTCTTCATTCTTTTTTTTTTTTTTTTTTTGGTTTTTCGAGACAGGGTTTCTCTGAATATCTCTGGCTGTCCTGGACTCGCTTTGTAGACCAGGCTGGCCTCGAACTCACAAAGATCCGCCTGCCTCTACCTCCCAAGTGCTGGGATTAAAGGCGTGCACCACCACCGCCCGGCCAATTCTTCATTCTTATTTGAAGAGTTGGCTTAGAACTTAACAGTTGCATGTGCAGGGTAGTGAGTTAAAGAGTGATGTGTAATTAACAGGCTATTTAAACTTCTGTAGTCTTGGTATGATGTAGCACCTTGTTCTTCAGAGAAGAAAGTGATTTCTGCATAATTTAAAGGGCTGGCGTCTTGATGGTAAGAAAACCATATAAATAAAGATATGCTTAGATGGGAATCAGAACATGTTTTTAAAATAGTGTGCATGTCTACTTTCAGCTCTGTTACCAAACTTGCTGCAAAAGCTGGAGTTGGGGCTTCGTGATTATGTTAATGACCAAGAGAATCGATGATCCGAGGAGAGTTGTCATCAGCGGTATAATCGGGAAAAGTTATCAGTTTTTTTTTTTGTCATTAAGTATTAGTGATAAATAATGCCCTGTTCATTCTGAGTAGATGGGAAATATTTAATTCTGATGTACAGAGTTTCAATTTCATCAGGCTCATTGCAGAGTAAAATGATTATCTTTGGTAATTTGAGAGGAAAGAGAAAAGGCGTTTGTGTCAGCAGGACTAGCAGGAGCCATCTTGAAATGTTTACCTTCACAAGCCGGGGAAGGATGAGAAAACTTTATTAATTTTTTTTCCTGGACAACTTGGTTATCTGTGCTGACATTTTACTAGAGTATCAGGTACTCAGTAAACAGCACAAATGGCTGGAAATGTTAAACAAAATAGGCCAAAGGTAGCTAATGTTTCTCTGAAGAGGGGAGAAAAACGTAACAGAAGGAAATGTTTGGACAGTGCTCTTTGGAAGTGATGTGCAAATTTAACAGGGACCGTAGAGTTTGTTAGCCATTAAACTACAGGTTTAATTTAAGCAAAAAGTGGGTTGCTCATAGCAGGGAAGGTTATACTTGGTGGTGGTTTCTCAGTGAGGAGTCAGACTGGTACCATGGCATTTTTAAACTTTCTGGGAAGCAATGACTCTACCTCCTGTGTTACTAAGGAGTTGTAGTGAGATTCTTTGTAGCAACACTTATAGAAGGGAGTCAGCACTTGTTTTGTTACTTCATGGTTGCACCAAGTGACAAGAGAGGAGGAGAGAGAGTTTGTAAAGCGCTGAGTTTTTTAGGCTGTAAGAAGCAATGATTGAAAGAACCTGCTTGGACTTCTCCCGGGGATGCCTTACAATGAATTTTCTGGAAAGTGCAGTCCCACCCTGGCCTGGGACAGTGAATCTTGCCTTTCCTTGCTTCTGTGCAGCTCTGCCATCTGCTCTTCCAGCAGTGGTCTTCCCTGTGGTAAGGCGGGCCAACTGGGTCAACCATTGTGATCTGGCAGATGTCCACTGGGAGCTGAGATCGGCCAGGCTCATTTTTATGTGTGTCCAAAGCCAAGATTTCAACTTGGTGAAAAGCTGTGGAATTTATCTCCCAGAGTGTCGCCCAAATTCTGCCTTTCCTCCCTCCAGCTGCCTGTGTGCAGACGATTGCTTAATGCTCCTAATTATGCGATCCCTCGGTATTTTCGAACACCTGTGTGCAGTTCAGATCCTGGGTGGTCATGGAGCCTAACTCTGGCAACTGCTTCTCTTCTTGATCGGGGAAATCCCAGGAAGCCTGACCATGTTTCCACTAGTGAGCAGAGGACCAAAAAGGGTGACCCTTCCTTTTGACCTTGAACTTGAGCCCTGAAAAGTATCTTTAGACTGTGGGTTGGGGATATTCTTACAATAAGTAAGTCAGAAATGATGTCTTTAAACTATCTGTAGCTCGTCATATCCATTATCTATATACATATCTTAAAAAACATTTTCTCTCTCTTTTCCTTTGCCAAGTGAGCTTTAAAGTTTTATATTGGAATGAGGAGGCAAGTGGGGGCCAGTTTGTTTTTGAGCCATGCAGTGTTAATGGGGGAGTTTTCCGGGCTTCTCTCATCCTGGTGTCAGGGTTGGTGGGTGGGGAACCTGTCAGAGCTCCAGAGGACCTCACTGATGGTCTAAGCCAGTCACACCTGGAGACTTGGGGTAAATGTATGACATTTACATACAAATTCACATGTATGTATTCAAGTGAAATGTGTTTGTGTGCATGGCTGTATATTGTGTATACATATGGATATATTTTTAGAAAATGACAAGGTATTTTACAGGGTTTTCCAGTTAGCCTATGCTGACCAGTGAGCCCAGGGATCCATGTCTCTCTACCTTCCTGGTGCTAGGTTACAAGTGCATGCCACTACGGCCAGCGTTTTGCATAGGTGCTGTGCAGATGCTGCTGAACTAATCAGGCTAGCATCGCAGGCACCCTCTGAGCCATCTGCCCCCACCCAGTGGACTTTACTTCTCACTGTAACAAACATTGGCACATTGGCGGTGCTGGGATTGTGCCCAGGTTTTTGGGCAAGCTAGGCAAGCTGCTCTAGCACTCAGCTACATCCCTAGCTCAGTGGTAGAGCAGGAACCATTATGATGTTCTCTTACATCATGATGGTTCCTATGTAACTGTCCTTCAGTAACTGCGTTTAGATGTCGTTTTCTTCTTTTTGAAAGCAGCACTATGAGGGCCAGATGTTCTCTGGAGTTTTACTGATGTGTCTCAGGAGTCCTGGGATGTCGAGAGCAGGCTTCTGGAGCTGCATTGATGGGTAACATAGTGTAGAGTATCAGGCAGTGACTTTGGTGAGTAGTCACATGATCACAGCTCCTGAGGTTAGAACTGGACGTATGATCACACCTACATGCCATTCGGTCTCTCAGCGGCACCTGTGTCTTGCTCTTCCTAGGTTCTGTTGGCAATACTAAACTCACGTTGGTTTGCAGGTTGGAGTGAGATGAAAAGCAATTATTTTGTCTCTTTGTTCCAAATCAACTTTGGAGAATCAGGAACTTAGGTGTCAGAGTGCCAGTAACAAGTTCCTCTAACAATGTAGAAAGTTTGAGTCTTAGAGCCCTTCAGACTTTCACAGAAAATGAAGTAGACCAGGGACTTGTGGTGCAAAGTCAAAGAGAGAGGTGTGCTGTTAATTGTCGCTCGCAACAACCTCCCTATCCCTCCCTGCAGGGTCTTCTCTGCAGGAAAACGTAGTAATGGCTTTTGTGACTTTGGATACGCTTGTGCTCTATCCAGCCTTTCTTTCTCCCTTTCCTCCAGCCCGCTCCTGGGATCTCACCTTTGACCTACCCACTGTCCCTGTTAACCTCCACTGCTGCCGCCTGGCTTGGCCTGCATTGCTGGAGGTTTCTGGATGCTAAATCGGATGACAACCTCAGAAAAGTGCTCACGTCTATTGTTCTATTCCAAAGTGTGAAGTGGTGAACGTGCAGATTTCCTTCTGCTCCAAGGAATTAATTAACCATGCTCTGGAATGGTTAACCCAAGCCTTGCAGAAGCTAGCAGTGTCCATTTGCTCTAGTGGCCAGTAGGGGCACACTCCTCAGGAGAATGAAATGAGCTTCCCTTTTGGGGATTCAAGACTGTGTTTGAAGCCAAGAATGGATTTTTAAATTTAATTAAATTAATTGATTTGTTATTACTGAATTTTAAACCATTAACTGCACCACCTTGAACCAAGAAATTTTGACTGTCTTCTATAACTGGCTCCAGTTCTTTACATCTTAGATGCTAGCATCCTGAGTGAGAAGTTACTGTTTGAGTTTCAAGGGGTTACTTGAGTTTGGTGGTCTTAGTGGCAGAGCCAGTAGCTGGAGTTGGCCAGCAGGAGGCACCCATGAGCAGCCTAGGCAAAGCCTTTACCAGGTATCAGCCCATGCAAACACTGCATTTTCGTGGTTGGGTGTTATTCTTCCAATTACCTGAATTCATGTTTTATGACAAGGCATTGTAGTCCACTTTTCTCTGAGATGATGAGAGCTGACAAGGGGAATTCTTTCCCTTTCAGCTTTCTTCCTTTGCTCCAACTATACCCACATTTCCTCCATGCAAGGAAGGAATTCACTCTTCTGGTACTCCTACTGTCTGACCAGAGCCAAGGGGAAGGGCTGTAAAGAGTTTGTGTAGAACGCTCAGAAACCAACCTGGAGGATGGATGTTCCATGTCCTTTGGAGATAGCAGAGAGTGGGATTGGTATCCCAAATGTTGTGATTTAAAGGAGGGCATACTTTCAGGACCAGTTGAGGTCCCGAAGCTTTTCCTACCTAGGACAGGGGTTGACTTTATCAACGTAGGGAAAAGGAAGCACCAGTCAGTCACAGTGAGTGACCCCTGTGGCCCCTCAAGCAGTGGCAGGCTTGGGGCACAAGAACCTTTCTTCTCAGTGTTTTCATTGGATGCCTTTTGCATGTCACCTTTGTTACCACTAACACAACTTGTGATGCTACTGTAGCGGCCCCAAAGTTAGACAACGTAAGAGGTCTCTCCCTCCTCTGCTTTGGGATTTGAATATATTATTTCTCCCTGGGAAAGTATCTCTCATTTAGTCCCAGGGAAACAAGGTACTGTCCAGGACAGTTATTAACCTGTAATCCACATAGAGTCTCCATCTCTCTCTCCTCCACTCTGAGTGCTGTTCAGCAGTTGGAGAGGGACCTCACACTGGCCTTGTATTTGTCACTGTGTACAGTGGCCACAACCTATCCTGGGCAAAGACTTACCGCATCTGCTGGAGGAGCTTGGTCAGAGTTTTGTTTTGTTTTTGTCTGTGCACTCATGTGTGCACATGTGGGCACACATGGGAGCTAGAGTTCAGTCCACCTTATTTTTTTGAGGTAGTTCTCTCATTGGCCTAGAACTTGCTCAGTAGACTAGGCTGACTGGCCAGCGAGCCCCAGCGACCCATCGTCTCTGCTTCCCAGCACTGAGATAGCAAGACCAAGCAAGCCACCATGCCTGGGGTTTCACATGGGTCCTGGAGGTTTATCTGAGGTCTTTGTTCTTGCAAGATGAGCACTTTAGTAACCGAGTCATCTCCCCAGCCATTAGCCAGAGTTTTAACCTGTGTGTTTCCATTTCTTAAGGATGATATAAGACATAGAGGGAGATTTATTCTTTTTTTTATTTGCCACTGTGGAAGTAAAATATGAGTATGCATTTATTTATTCAAATATTCACTTGTTTATTAGTTCCCTCTTTATCTCTTCATCCATTGGCTCAAGATTAATACTAAGCCAGAAAACATTCTTCTTCCAGCTGCCCCAGCTTGCTTTGGGATAACCTCAGATATTTTGATACAAACATCACTTGGATGTCCAAAACCAATGTCATTATTCACAGAAATCTTTGTCAGCAATCTTACCTTATTTATCTTCGTCTTTGGTTTACTAAATGTATGGCTGCCCAGAATCATATGAATTGTCTTTATTGTAGTTCCCATTTCTGTACCACACAACTCTTGTTTACAGTTGACTACCTAAAATCCAGGAGGTTAGTATACCATGAGGGAGCAGGCGCTTTTTTTTTTTTTTCTAGTCTGGGTACTTAATTAAGATCCGACAGATTGATTTTTCCATTAGACCAGAAGGCAGGTGTCGCCTTGAGTTGAATTTCTTATTAAGAGTCTGTTTAGCTGCATGCCCCCCTAACACACACTAAATATGTAGAGTTAGCAATACTCTTTGAAATAATGAATTGTATACAACAAATTGCTTAAAACCCAGATCAGACATCCTTATTGTGAGTCCCTGTGAGGAAAGTACTGACAGAGAATTGCCTTACCACTTACTGCACGCCCAGGGTCTCTGTATGGTGTCTGCTTGGGAAATGCTTACTTGTGGTGTAAAGAATATGAGGTCTCAGTTTCAGAATCTTCAAACTACATCAGGGACAGGGTGATGGAAGCGTTGATGTCAGCAGACCTTACTCCTTAGTAAAGGTTAGTTTTCTTTCTGTTTGTTATTCAATTTTCATTTTCCCAGAAAGGATCGAAAGTAACTTCCCCAATGCTTTTGCAGTGAAATTTAAATTCCCAGCTCCTGTTGATGAGAATAAACCCAAGCTCTGCTAAAGCCATTTCATTCCTGTTACACAATGTTGGGTTAAAGCTGAGGACCCAGAGCCTGCGGCACTGGTTGAGGTGTAACCAAATTCTGACCCCGCTTGTTCTTATATGTCAGTCACACTAAAGCTGAAGGGCTATGACTTGAGTCCAGGCACTGTGGACTTAGAGTTACTTAACCCTTGTTAGGGCTCTTAACCTTTCTGTTACTTTTCTTCTTTCATAAACGAATATGTAGTATATTTATAGTAGCCTGACATGGTGGTGCATGCCTGTAATACAAACATTTGGGAGGCTGAGGTAGAAGAATTATGAGTTTGAGGCTAGCCTGGGATGTGTAGTGAGAGTTTAATACTAGTTTAATACACTGGGTTACAGTGTGAAGCTCCATCACAAAGCAAAACACAAAACAAACCCTTGGGAAGCAGAGGCAGGTGGATCTCTGTGAGTTTGAGGCAAGCCTGGTCTGCAGACTGAGTTCCAGGACAGCCAGGGTTACAAAGAGAAACCCTGTTTTGAAAAACGAAACAAAGCAAAAATGAACAAACCAAAGCAACACCAACAGAAAACAAAACAAAACCCCAAACAAACAAAACCCTAAACCACCAGCAACAGAGAACCCTAACCAATCAAAACATGATATAACAGACTTAATTTATTTTGTAGACTAAATTAGTCCTGCAAAAGCCATCCCTGTACATGTTAGCTCTTCGAATATTTATTATGCTTGTATCTTTTCTGGCTATCAGGTGTATAAAGTGGCCAAGACTCAGAGAGAAGGATGGATTTGTCAAAGATGATTCAGAGGTAGAAGAAAACACATTTCACACACAAGACATGGGTTTTGGAGACCCAACTTCATTGTCTTG
This sequence comes from Lophiomys imhausi, assembly GCA_907164525.1. NCBI lineage: Eukaryota > Metazoa > Chordata > Mammalia > Rodentia > Muridae > Lophiomys > Lophiomys imhausi. Next base: position 8,741,636 of record CAJQZJ010001896.1, read on the forward strand.
TGTTTTGAAGTTTGGGCTGACTTACTTTAGTTGAGTCTCTTTACTTTGGGCTAAGCTACTGACATCTGGATTTGCTGGGTGTTTTTGTTTGCTTCTGCCACTGGTGCAGGTGCAGATAACAGGAAGTGAAACCTTAGGGGGCCCAGGGGAGGCTCATTCAGATGGTGCCAAGCAGATTCGTGCCACCAATGTTATCTCCTTACAAGTTATCTGGCATGCTCTGGGCATTTGCACATGCTGGGAAGGTTGCAGAGGGAGAAGTCCTACCAGTGGTTGGCATCCGCCTGCCAGGCTCCTTGAAAGATGTGGGTGGCAAACTCTGGCTCTGGAAGCAGGCAGTATGAACACACAGCTGTACCTGTTCAGGGGTCCCAGAATGTCACACTATTGTTGAGGCTCCTCAGCTGTGTGAAAAATGAGAGCTTTGAGCAGGCAGATTTTCACCAGGTATTTAGGTAGAGCTGAAAGGTCTCAGGGTTTGAGACTCCATCCTATAATTCCTCTTTTAGACCTGAGGCTTAGAAACTGAGTTTTCCAAATGTTCACATTTGTTTCTCCCGTTGACCAGTGGTCTATATGGGAAGAGTGATGTCTTTCAGGGCTACTGTGGTCTTTGTCCTAGAGGTTTCAGGAAAGCCCATGGCTATCTGTCTATAGAAGAGGTAAAGTAGCTGGGCGGTGGTGGCGCACGCCTTTAGTCCCAGCACTCGGGAGGCAGAGGCAGGCGGATCTCTGTGAGTTCGAGGCCAGCCTGGTCTACAAAGCAAGTCCAGGACAGCCAGGGCTGTTACACAGAGAAACCCTGTCTCGAAAAATCAAAAAAAAAAAAAAAAAAAAAGAAAAGGTAAAGTCTCTTGGTTCTTGGTCTAGTTCTGGTGACCTCTTGGACATACACTGCACTGAGTAAAGTCTTCACAGCTTGTCCCACAGAGGACCCTCTCTGGGAGTCATGTCTACCTCTGGCCACACAGATGTGTGTGAAGTGCCCATCTGTTTCCTCCCTTTGCTGAAAGAGTATCATAGTCCACTTGCATAAAGCAGCAAGAGACCTGTCAGAGTTTGGTCCTTCCTGACTGCT
>CAJQZJ010001896.1:8742723-8772275 GCA_907164525.1 Lophiomys imhausi
CATAAAGCAGCAAGAGACCTGTCAGAGTTTGGTCCTTCCTGACTGCTCACTGGCTGTGCACACACACATAGATGTGCACACACACGCACGCATGCACACACACACACACACACACATGTGTGTGTGCACACATGCACACGCACCTTTCCTTGCATGGCCAAAATGGCTCCTTTGATCTTTTACCTAACCTCACTAGGTGCGAATCCTAGAAGTCTTATTCGCCAAATGCTCTGTTCATCCTTTCATGTTGCGTCCAAGGAGGGAATGGGGGGATATGGTTCTTCAGTCCTGATCATATATCTGTGGAGTTAGTAAGTCACAGGTTAGCTGTATATATCTGAGGATGATTCACTTTCACCAATAGAAAAACCACATTGTCTTGAGCCAGCCAGAGTGGGATCTTGGGCATAGGGGTTAGTATTTCCATAACCTTGGTTAGGTTTCTCTGTACCCTCTGTCTGTTCTTCTGAAAGGTGGTTTGCTGGCATAATGTGACAGTGTGGTGAGTGCTGTGAGGATAATTCATAGTGTGCAGCCTTGCACAGCCTCTCAGCCTTTAGGCACAGGTGGGTGTAGTGGTCCCTGTGACAGGTGCCTGGAGGAGCAGACTCACCGTGCGTTGGTGAGTCCAGCTCCACAAACAGTGCCTTGGCTTCTGAGCCTGAAGGGCAGGTTCTGGTCCCCAGCCTCACCACTCATAGGCCACATGACACTGCCCCACTGTTACACATATCTGTACTTCATTTTCCTTACCCACAAAATACTAGTGTTGAACCCATGAGGCCAGTGGTGAGGATTAGAGAAGTGAAGGCTTGTAGCACACTTAGCACAGGGCAGAGGGCCGAGAACATGGTGAGCCCTTGGCCCTTCACAGGGCCTCCTGTGGTTGCCAGGGTGGTGCCCATAGTGAGGGGAGAGCAGCCATCTAGTGGACTCTACTTAAATGCTTTCAAATCCTGCTGTGGCTTCCCAGCATAAGAGGCAGAAGTCCAAGGCAGAGAGCCTTGACTGCAGAGCCTTGGTTCTAAACCCAAAGTCTCATCAGGTTTCCACATTTGGCCACTCTCTTCTTTGCCTGGGAGGGGGACACACAGATGCGGCCTGCAGCAGTGGATAGAGCAGTGGCTTTGCAAGGAGAAATGTCTGCTTGCTCATCGAACCACCAACTTGAAGTTTCTTCTTTCTTTTTTTGAAGATTTATTTATTTTACATATATGAGAGTTCTATCTACATGTACCCTTGCATGCTAGAAGAGGGTGTCAGATCTCATTATAGATGGTTGTGAGCCACCATGTGGTTGCTGGGATTTGAAATCCAGACCTCTGGAAGAACAGACAGTGCTTGTAACCACTGAGCCATCTCTCTAGCCCCAAAGTTTCTCTTTTCTTTACCCTTTCCATGAAAATAAATGGGAGTGCAAATACAGCCTTGGGATAGGCAATGAGGAACAACACAGAGGAGTGTCCTGGCATGTAATGGTGATGGAACCTGGTGGGCAGGGTTGCTGTGTGGGATCACACATAGTTCCTCCCACCCATGGGTCATCCATTCTAAGGTGCCCTGTGCATGCCTGAATCTACAGACAGGACCAACCCCTGTGCACTTAGGGTAAAGTTTAACTTATAAATTAGGCTCAGCAAGAAATCGACGGGAATAGCTTAGTATAATAGTTACAAAATATGCTACAATAAAAATCATGTGAGTGTAGTTTCTCTCCCAAAATACCCACTTAAGAATTCCAGTCTGGGGCTGGAGAGATGGCTCAGCGGTTAAGAGCACTGGCTGCTCTTCCAGAGGTCATGCCTTCATGAGTTCAATTCCCAGCAACCGCATGGTGGCTCACAACCATCCATAATGAAATCTGGTGCCCCCTTCTGGCCTGAAGATATACCTGCAGACAGAACACTGTATACATAATAAATAAATCTTTAAAAAAAAAAAAAAAGAATTCCAGTCTGGACCCCATCTCAAGTAATGGAAAAGCTGGAAGGTAAAACCCCAGGTTAAAGGTTCTCTGGCTAACCACTTAACAGCAGCACTTTTCCCTTGCCTGTCCTTCCCATCTCCTCACCCCTTGGCAACGATTGACATGCTTTTCCTTCTGTATCTTGTCTTTTCTGAATATTGACTTATCTGTGTGGCCTTGCATGTCTGTATAACGTTTTCAGTGTTTATCCATGTAGCATGAGCCAGCGCCCCATCTCTTCTTATATCCCATTGTATCCGTTGGCTGTGCTCTTCACCCTTGTGTGTTGATAGACGCTTGGCCTGTTTTCCACTTCTGGCTTCTACAAGTAAAGCTTCTGTGAGTATTCAGATATGGGTTATTGTGCTGACATATGTTTTCAGTTCTCTTGGGTACATACCTAGAAGTGGAATTACTGGGCCACATGGTACCTTCTGCATTTAACCTTTTTAGGAGCCTCCCACCTGTCTGTTTTCCATTCACAGAACAGAGCCTGTCTTACAGAAAGAAGCAGGTATGGTCATCGAAGAAAGTCACTAAAATCATCCCAGATTCCAATGCACAGTGATGAGTCACACACATGGGTGAAAGAGGGGTACTGAGGATAGCGAGGAACTGGACTCTTCCCCATGCTTGTTGAGAATGGAAAAGATGAAGATAAAAAATATTGTGGTACTTCCAGTCCATACTTATTTGGCAACTGATATTAATATTCTGTTATCTATCTCGATGAGTTTAAAGTTCTATACCTAACTCAGTTTCCATCCTAACTTGCATTACCAACTTAAAGACATCTTCATAGACCTAGAACATCCTTTTAATTCCTAAACAACTTAAAACTTAACTATGGTCTTAGAGCTATCTTGTTGCCTAATTGTTCTTATTTGTATTGTATTTAATTGTAACAAGAAAAAGAGCCTTTAATTGGACTAAAAGGGGGAGCTGTTGAGGGAAAAAGATACACTTTAAAATCTTTTTAAAAAGCGGGTAGGAGAGAGAGGGGGAAGAGTGTAGGGGGGTGGAACAGGAGAGAGAGGAGGTAGGGGACTGTGATTGAGATGCAACTTGAAGAAATAAATGTTGAAAAAAAAAAAACCAACAACAGAACTTAGCCCATAATAAAACTTAAGTATCAACAAAAAAAATTGTGGTATTTCCACAGCAGCTCACTGTCAATGGAGCAGTCAAGCATACACAGGTTGTGGTGACTGTGGCCACTACAGCCATCAAGGGGAGTGGAGGACCTTCGCGCTTACGGAGGTGGCATGGCTTTCCCTCCAGGTATAAGGTGACCACCATCTTGGAGTAGACATTACCTTGACCTGGTAGCTATGGCAACTGTGGAGCAGACACAGCTGTGCCTTGTTATCTAGTGCAGCACATCTCAACCCTTTTAGTGCTGTGACTCTTAATATTTTTGGTTGTGAGGCATCTCTCCAGGCCTGCTGTGACTCTTTAGTGCATTTCATCATGTTGTGACCCCCAAACGTAAAGTTATTTTTGTTGCTACTTTGTAACTGTAATTTTGCTATTGTTAAGAATCATAAATATCTGTGTTTTCTGATGGTCTTAGGTGACCCCTGTGAAAGGGTCAAGATCCACAGGTTGAGAACCACTCAGTCCTCGAGGCAGAGTGAAGCTATGTAGTCCAGTCTCCCTTGATGAGGAGGCTCCTTCTCCGCTGCCTCCCAGGATGCCCTCTTTCCCTAACAACTCATTTGTGGGTGGCCCTTCTCTAATTGCCTTGCTGTTGTTTTGGAACCCATGTCAACCAATCAAGCTCTCTTCCGGGTTAGAGGTGAGGCCAGCTTCACTAGAGTTGATATGACTTGTCCCGATTCCACCCGTGATCCCTCCCAGAGGGAGGCAGGGATGGAGAAGGGGGAGATGTAGTTGGCTACACCCACACGTTTGTGAAGGAGGTTGTTAGTTGAGACCAGTCCTAAGGAGAAAGGATAGCACACTGCAGAAGCAGCAGAGGTTGCCCAGGATATAGGGCGTGGCCTGGGCGGCAGCCTCTCTGGCTGGAGGAGCAGCCAGGCAAAGCTTTGGGTGTAAGAGGAAGATGTCTTTTTTTATCCTTTTTTCATGTGAATGACACTGAACATCGGAGGTTGCACTGCCACTAAAACTTCCAGCTTTGGTCCCTTGCTCTTGAGTGGAGGGTAGAGTTGTCCACCCTTAGATCCCCCACTGTGCGGGAGCACAAGGCTCTGTCTCTGCTTCTGACTCTGTCTTCAGTCCCTGCTCACCTGTATAGTGTAGGCATGACCTTCCATGTGCCGACATTTCTGATCTTGAGAGTTAACGTTCTAAGTAGATGCACTAGGTCCAAAGATTGTGGATCTTGATAACTCCTGGCTCAGACTTACAGCCAGGTTGACTGTGAATTTCCAGTAACTTTTAAAGAGGGATCAGTATTTTGTTGCCATAGTTGAAGGGAAACAATGACATTATTGTTGTTGTTGTTATTATTGTTATTATTTGGTAGCAATTTTTTTTTTCAGAGAAAGTTATAAACTCACCATTTGATATATAGAGGGCAATTGGGGGTGCCCAAATTGTCCTTAATTATTTCCTCTAGAAATATAACTTAACTAATTCTGCCATTTTCCTCTTAACTCATACTGGAAACTAGTCATCTTCCAGTTACTTATTCAGAAAGATAATTTGCAGGAGGCCCAATTTTTAGAATAATCAGTTTGTAAAGATTCTTAGTCTATCCTCTATCTATAAGAAAACATTTTGGTAGCTGGGATGATTTCTTGGTAAAATGCTTGCAGGGCAGTACATTTAATATTGCTGTTGTGTATGTAGGAATTCTGAATAGCAGAATGTCTCCAGAGGTAATATTCTTTATTTTAAAAGGACTACAAGCCTAGGGAGGTTACCAAATTAGTGACATGTTTACTCTACAAGCATGAAGACCTGAGTTCAGATCCCCATCACCCATGTAAAAAGTTGGCAGAGAAGTGTAGACGTGTAACCCCCCGAGCCCAGGAAAGAGGATCCTGGGGCTTACTGGCATGCAGCTCTGGCTAAAGCTGTGAGCCCAGTGTCACTGAGAGCCTCTGTCACAAGAAACAAGTGTGGAGACAGATGGACAAAGACTTTCAGTGTTGGCCTTTGCCCTGCACATCACACCAGATACACACACACACAGACACACACACACGAGATCAACATATACATATACAAAATGCTCATTACCGCTTTTCTGTGCGTGTGCGTGCGTGTATGCGTGTGTGTGTGTGTGTGTGTGTGTGTGTGTGTGTGTGTGTGTCTGTGTGTTTTAAATCCGTTCCTGTGAATTAAACACCTGTGAATGAAATTAGCCAGTTTTACCCCTTGCTTTCTATTCAGGTTACATCAGGAACATTCTTCGCAAATGCTCTCTGTAAAATGCTTTCTGAAGAGTGCTGTGGTCCCTCTCAGTTTAACAACATTCACGTAGCCCTTGTTTTGTTGTTAGTTGTGTCCTTTTCATCTAGCCTTAGCCCACATGTGTAATGCTGCACCCAGTAGATTTACCACACTGTGAAAGCTAATCTTGGCTGTCAGTTTGACACAATTGGGAAGAAGAACCTCAGTCAAAGAATTGCTTCTATCATATTGGCCTGTGGGCATGTCTGTAGGGCATTCTCTGGATTGCTAATTGATGGAGGAGGGTCCCGCCCAGTGTGGGCGGAACCATTCCTTGTCAGGTGGGCCTGGGCTGAGTAAAAAAAGATGACTGATACTGAGCCTTGGGAGCCAGTCTAGGGAGCAGCATCCTCCGTAGTCTCTGCTTCAGTTCCTGACTCGTTTGTGCCTTGTGTTTCTGCCCTGTCTTCCTTCAGTGATGGAATGTCATTTGGAAATGTAAGATGAAGTAAACCCTTTACTTATCAAGTTGTTTATGGTCAAGAGTGTTTTATCACAGTACAGGAAAAGGAAACCAGGACACAGTTCAAACGTGGTAGAAGTTTGACATTTTCTTGGCCACAAAATCAGATTATTTTCTTTAAAGCTTGTGGCAGTTTTTACTTCTTGTCCAAATAAACTCACTCTTTTCCATTTTATTTTTCACAGTTTTCTAGGTGAAAGGGGGCACAGAATTCACTTTATTGCTGCTTTATTCATTACAGCAAAGAATTAGGATCAGTGTAGTCATCAATCAGCAGACGAATGGGTAATAAAAATTTGCTGTATATAAAGAATGGAATACTACTCAGCTCTAAAGAAAAATGAAATCACAAAATTTGCAGGGAAATGGACGGACTTGGAATGCATAGCATTAAGTAAGGTCACATAATCTCAGGGGGGAAAAAACCCTGCGTGCCCTCTCTTTTATGTGGAATCTAGCCAGTGTATATATGTAAACAGCTGTACATATGGGTACAGTATGAAGATAAGAACAAGAAAGGCTAAATGTAAGTGGATGAAGAAGGACTGAATGCAGGTTGTGGACAAAAGTTATGAAAGATGATGTAAAGCAATTGTTTTTCTAGTTTCAGTTCTGTTGTGGATTTTTTTGGGAGTTGGTAGTGGATAAGGACATAAGATATATTCAGTACTGAACACGTAAGAGTTAGTGTGAAGCTCCACAGTTTCCATTCTGAATACCTTTTCTGACTGGATAGAATTGAACTGAGTTGTATAGACTTTGGTTCTAGTTAATTTGGCGGATGACGTTTTTATTTATTTGCAAGTTATTTTAATAATAAAGTTTGTTTTAAAAATGTGTTACTGCAAGCTGACATTACTGTGATAATTCTCTTTCTGCATGGACCTTGCCATGTAGTATTGAGATAATGTACATAGGGACCTCCAAGAGGTACCACACAGCCACCTCCCTCTCTCTGCCCTTTTGTGTAAACAGTCACAAGTGCCATCATCTTTGTGAAAACAGTAGAGGGCCATCATCTGTGGACATCAGGGTAGAGAGGCTCTCAGTGTTTCTGCCACAGCTGCTATTAGCATTTTCTCACTGCCAAATGCTGCAAACTCCTCAACACTTCTTTTTATTGTTCGTTCAAGTTCAAAAATTATGTTTTATACTAACTCTGTTGGCAGTGGTGGCATTGCAACACCAGAACTTGCTCAGTGAGCTATTATGTGGTTTCCTCCTGGTTTTTTCCAAGAGGTTGACCACAAACTGTAACTTCAAAGACACCTTAGTTGTTTAGTTTAGTTTAGTCTGGTTTAGTTTTGAGACAGTCTCAAGTAGCAGCAGCTGGCCGTGAATTTCCTATGTAGCTAAGAATGACCTTGACTCTTCACCTTCCTGCCTCCTGAATGATGGGATCACAGTCATGCAGCACCATCCGTGAGTTTATGTGGTGCTGGGGATCGTGTACTCTGACCGAGAACTCTACCCACTGAGCCACATCCCTGATCTCCATAGGATGGTTTTGATTTTTTTTTCTTCTACATTGTGGGCACCGTATCGATAACACTGGAATTAAAAAATAAAATATCCAGAGAACCTAAAGCATTCTAATTTCTTTCTCAAAATTAATACTTATTTTAAGAAGACTGGACCTCCAATCTAGTGGCAGAAAGTGTTTATGCTCTACTCTGACACAAGTCTTTTCATTTAGATCAAATAATATTTTCCGACTTAATTTCACTCATGTTAGGTTTCAAGATTTCTTCAAAAACACACCCATAAGAGGAATTGAAGGCTTTTAGTGGGCTGGGTTCTTCACAGAACTTTTTCTCTAAACAGCGAAGCATGCCAGACCCATGCTAATATCATTGGGTACTTCAAATAGAAACTCAGGGAAGGTAAAGCCAATGATAGTTTTTTTTTCTATCCAATTAAATGATGAAACCAGATTAAAGCTCTTGTAATTTCGTTCTGTCCAAGATAGAATATCTCATGTTATGATTGTAAATGTTACAGAAAGTTGAAGAGCAAGTGATTTGTTTTTGCGGTGAAGAAATAAATTAGAAATTCTTTGGAGAACATACTGAGGAAAACTTATTTTTGCTAAATTAAGAAACTTTTGGAGTCAAATGTTCCTAGTAGGGACTGCAGATCCAGACTCTTGAATAGATCCAGTCCCTTGAATAAAAACTGCACCTAATGACCAATATTCCAAATATTTTTGTGTTCATAGGCAGCCAGACAGAAAGATTCTTATGTTCAGACTAATGTTGAATAATCACAGATGCTCACCACTTAGTTAGATTATAGAAATGTTTGAGACTTTGGGCCACGGTTTTGTAAGGCAGCGTAAGTTTTCTGTGATGGTTCTAAACTTAAAGGATGAATACTCCAGGGCCAGGAGGGATGGCTCAGTGGGTAAAGCACTTGCTGTACACCCTGAGGACAGGAGTTTGAGTTCGCAGCCCTCATGATTAAAGTCAGGTGAGTGTTGCAGCCTGCCTGCAGTCCCAGAGCATGAGATGCAGACAAGGAATCACCAGAGCAAGCTGGATGACTAGAGTAGGCAATGGTGAGCTCCAGGTTCAGTGGGAGAGCCTGCCTCAGTTGGACAGAGCTGAAAACCTGACATCCGATAACCTCAGGCCTCCGTGCACACACTCCTCAGTACATACATGCACACACACACATGAGTGCTCACACATGTGCAAAGAAAATGATTCTATGTTTTGGTTGCAATGTGTTCATGATCTGTTGGAAAAAATTAATAAGTCAAATATAGGACATAGGGAAGCATGTACAGCTTCTGCTAGCATTGTTAGCAGATCATAATCACTGGAACAAAGAATGAAAAGCTCTCCATACATTACAACATCAATCTTCAGCCATTTGGACCCATTTCTCTGACAGACATTGATTGTAGAGCAGGAATTATGAAGGACTTACCTACCCTGTCTTGGCAGAGATAGGCTGTCGACTTACCTGCTTCCAAGTTTTGTCCTTTTTGGACAGCAGTCTGTCTACAGTTGAAGCAAGGGGTTTTTCTTGCCAAGAGAAAGGCTTATCACCAATTCAATCATCTCCCACTGGAGATTCTTGGATGCTCATCTTCTACTTGGAGTAGAATAGGGGGTGCTGTCAGGAGCTGACATGTCTCGATATCAAAAAATCTTGTTAAGAAGACATCTTTGAATGCCATATTCTGCAGATCTCTTGAGGTTTTTGAAGATGCCCTATCCAGGCAGCCACTGGTATGTCATTTCTTAGTTTTGGAAGCTGCAGGCCCTGCACTTCCTATATAATCAGATATATTTATCCCTCTCAGGTCTCTGAGGTGGTTGAAGAATAGATAGCTAAAGTCTCATAGTTACATTTTGAGTTGTTTAGGAATCAAGAGGGTGTTCTGGATCTAAGAAGATATTTTTAAAATTGTGAGGCAAGTTAGTATGAAAGCTGAGTTAGATATAGAACTTTAAACTCATGGAGATGGTTAGATAGTAGAATGTTAAAGTCAGGTGCCAAATACATATGGACTGGACACTGGGAATGTATGCTAAGCCATATAACTCATAATTGTGGCCTATTTATTTCTGTTGTTTTGTATTGTATTTATAGTTATAAGAAAAAGAACCATTATTTGGACTGAAAGGGAGAGCTGTTGGGGGGAAAAAGAAATACCTTAAACTAAAAAAAAAAAAAAAAAGGTAAGAGGATGGGGGGGTGGAGGGGGAGGAGGGTGGAAGTGTGGGACTGGAGGGGGGAGTAGGGAGGGGATTGTGATTGAGATGTAACTTGAAGAAATAAAAAATAAATTATTAAAAAAAATCAAAAACCCCTAAAAGATAAAAAAAGAATGAAAACCTGACAGTCTTAGTGTTTCCTCTAGCAAAGACAAAGGGGGAAAACGAGCCAGTTAATGATGAAATGTGGAAATGTGAACACATTTTGTCTTTCCATCCTGTGACTGTCCTTGGGAGTTTCTTACTAGTGGGAAGAATCTTTGCCCTAGTGCTTTTATTTCAATTCGGTGATTAAAAGTTGGTGCAGAAGTGAAGTGAAATTAATAAGGCTTGCAATTTTACAACACCTAAATTTGGCTGTTGTCACAAGAAATGCTAACACATGCTCATTTGTGTAATGAATTTTGTATTGCTTTGAATGGAGCTAACCATGACCTATGACATACTGGGCCCCAGTATCTAAGACATTAAATACAAAGTAGGAGAACTGAGACCTGACGTTGAGGGAGCTCACTACACTCAGCTCCCTACACTCTAGCAAACTTGACAGAGACCGTTTTCTCAACTAATATTATGGACTGGGGATAATAACATTCAAAGGTGTCAGAAATCCATATTGCTGAGTAGATAAAGATAAGACTTTCAGGAATACTTCAGACCTTGTGATAAAAATTAAAAAAAAAAAAACCAGTACGGTTCATATTTTCTTTGCTAACCTATGGAAACTTACCAGCAATGTGGTGAAGGCCAAGAGAATGAAACCCCAGAGCAGATCCTAGAGGGATACTGCCCCTGCTGTTAGAACGGCCAGTTTCCAATGAAGCAAAAGAAGGATGATAAGCTGTCTGATAACTCCAAATAGGAAGCGTGTGGCCTGTAGGAACACTCAGGTGCTTCCCATTCTTGTAACTATCAGTATTTTCATCCATTTATTTCCTGTTTCTTTGCTGATTCCATAGTTTAAGTGATGGTGCTTTTTCTAAACTACCTTTTGAATCTTGTGCTAAAAAAATAATTTCCGTTTTCCTCTTGCACCAACTTTTGATCACCGAACTTGGAATAAAAGCAGTAGGCAAAGATTCTTCCCACTAGTAAAAAACTCCCAAGGACAGTCACAGGATGGAGAGACAAAATTTCTTGAGGTTTGAAATAGCTCATGATGCCAGAAGAATTGGTGTCTTTTCTGTATTGCCTCTGTGTGACCAGGACAGTAGTTGTTCCTCTTATTCTAATATCCCTTGCCTTTCTCACAAGCAGTTTGGGACAGTGTGTTCATGGCTAGAGCAAACAGTTCGTCTGTAATCTCTTAGTGATTATTTTAGTACGATGGCAGCTCCACTATATTTGATCATCTTGTTGAATTTTCCTCAGGATTTGTTATTCATTTAAACAAAAGGAGGTTTGACTTCTCATAGATTGGAATCTCTCCCTGCGTTTATTTTTTCTTGTCTTCTTGCATTGTTTCTGTATTGTGGAGTTGTGTTGAGTAGATTTGTTGTCGTGCAGTTCTGTTTTGAACTGAGTTAATTTTGTTGAGTACCATGCTTTATGTGTTTTTCTCTCTACCCACGTGAGGTTTCTTATATTATTTCTCAAGATATTAAAATATAAGGATAATATCTTGAATATTAAGATATTAAGGATAATATCTTAGGGATAGGTATTTAGAAAATGATAATTCCCATGTACGGTAAAATTATCATGATTATTTTTTCCAGAAAGATGAATTAAATGCAGAGTGAAGGAAACTGTTTTGAGGCTGTTGATGTACTTGAAGAAATTAAGCAGTGTCGAAATCCTTACAGAGATTTGCTTTAGTAATATGTTTTCATCCTTTTAATTCTGTCTGAACTGTTTTGGAAGCTGTGTTGTAGAGTGTAGCAGTGAAAACATTGGAAAGTTTACTGGCTTCTTGACACCTTGTAGACTGAAGTGACTCCTCTGTTTCCATATTTGCCCCTGAAATGATTAAACTTAGGGTTTTGAGTGAAAATGCAAACTTCTACTTAAACCAGGAAGGCAGAATGTTCATTATGACAGGAGTGCACACTTCATACATATGTTGTATCTTGAGGAACCTGGAAACATGCATGGGACTCATGGCTCAGACCACTGTCATCTGTCTGTGTAGACCATTGCGGCAGGAGAACGTATATGTGTGTGGGTTCGTCTGTCTGTCTGTGTCTGTCTGTGACTGCCTCTGGGTCCTACTGTCTCCCCCTCCCTAACACTGGATTATTGGACTGTACTCCTTCCATGCCCAGCTCTTCCCTTGGATGCTAGGGCTCTGAACTCAGGTCTCTTGCTTTTGTGGCCTGCACTTTACTAACCGAGCCTTCTCTCCAGCCTGATGCTTTGTATTTTGATGGACATGTTTCATTTAAACAGAGTCTTGTCACTCACCAGAATGGGAGTGGACTCACCGTGCTGTGGACTTTGCCCTTATATTTAAATCACTCCAGGGGTATTTTAGGGGAAGGATGGTTACATGTTGTGTGGTCAGAATCAACAAATAGAAATATCCTGTAATTTATGTCATTTTGTTTTATAGCACACTTTATTCGTACAAATGTCTTGACATTTTATAGAATGTTTTTGTGGATGGAGTCCTGAGAGTCTTATGCTGAAGAAATTATTTCCTTTGGAAAAATTTCTATTTACTCCTTTGAGGGTTGAAGCTGGAACATGTACGCCAAACTCAACACTCAGGCAACCCACTTTAGGTGTTAGTCTCCTCAGAATCTCTGAAGTGCATAAATATTAGAGAAAACCATTTTCTCAATGTTTGTTGGTAATATTTTTGAAGTGGGCAGGAGATTTTATGTCTCTAGTTGCATAATTTGTCTCTTGAGAAAATCTCAACTCTTTAGAACCCAGGAGGTGCCACACGTTCATGGTGGCTTCTCCCTGCTTGGTTGTGGCCACAGAGAGTATGCTCCCTTGAAGTTATCTCCAATCTGCAGTGGTGTTGCAGACATGCCCCTTGATGTCTTATTCTCTCTCTCTCTCTCTCTCTCCTTTCTCCATCCTTCCTCTTGCCCACCTTTCTTCTCCTTTCCCTTCCATCTCTCCTCCCCCTTTCTTTCTTTCTTTCTTTCTTTCTTTCTTTCTTTCTTTCTTTCTTTCTTTCTTCCTTCCTTCCTTCCTTCCTTCCTTTCTTCCTTCTTCCCTTCCTCCCTTCATTTTTCTTCCTCTTTCTCCTTCAAACCTCAGTTATTTGATATTCAGTGGAAAAAAATAAAAAAAGACAGTAATTGCAAATAGTTAGAAAAATTTACTTTTTTACTGGGCCCTTGAGAAGTTTGAGCTTACATCTGAGATGAATCAGTGAATCTTTAGGATTTCAATCACAACCTAAGATAAATTGAAAAAATTGTTAAAAAGTAGTATTTGTTCACTTATGGGTTTCTAGATTCAGTCTATTTTCATGTCTTCATAGTTTCTGTGCATTTTTTTCTCCAACAACTTAAGTTTCCTGAGCATTTTTAAGCCCATGCTTTTGTTTTCCCCCCACTGGATACTTACTCATTTTAAAAATGTATGTAGCAGTACTTAAGAGGACTTTTCTGCTGGTCTTGGCTGACTGATGGTTGTGTAAACATTAGCTTGGGGAATTTCTTTAATCTTCACCATGTGATTCTGAGAGATAAATGGTGCTTTGTCATCTCTGCACCATTAGTCTTGCTTTTGTGGAAACTGAGGCCTGAAGAGGTCACTAGTTCATTAGCTTAGGGCGTCTGATAAGTGAGTGAGCAGAATTTGAGCCCAAGCAGACTCATTCAAGGGTTTGTGCTCTGAATCCATTTTACTAGGGATTTTTAACCATTTCTCTGGGAGAAAGGGGGTTAAAGGAACCCAGAACCAAGGGTGTGCAGCCCATACTTGGTGAATGCCTGGCCCCAGCCCTGAGGCTGTTCCTCTAGTCATTGTTTTAGGGGCGAGGTGGGAACCTCAGGCCTGCACCCTGGCTCTGCGTTTATTTATGCTGCTTTGTTTACAGTCTTTTATACAATGAATTTGTTTTACTTTGGTAGTAACAGTTTTAAAAACAAGAGTTGACTTTGATAAACATCTTTTGATATATGCTTAGTTTCAAGTTTTGAAAGGTGTTTTAGACCAGCATAGGAAGACAAGAAGCTTATCAGAAAGTTTTTTCTTAAAACTATTTCCAGAATTGGAATATTCTTCATCATTTTATTGTACTTGTCAAGGGCTCTCAACAAGTCTGGTTCATATGAAGATTATGAGGTAGAGTCTGAATTGAGAAATGATTTCATTCTCATTATTGTATCTAACATGTCAAATAAAAGATTTGATGAAGTCCTTGTCATTGAAATGTATTTGATTTGGAATGTAAAAATAAGATGCATATTCACTTAGCACAGAAACAGAGAGATGAGAGGAACACACCAGGAACTGGGTTCTTGTGGAAAGAACCTGGTAAGCTCTGAAGGATGATGCGGACTTAACACTCTTGCAAGAGTTGTGTTATCTCATATGTAAAGTCAGTACATAAATTTCACAAGTTAAGATTAACCATAAGAATCCAATATATAACCAAATGGTGGACTCTCAGTTGCTGAAAAGTCAAAAATTAACTTCTTAAGTTAATGTCTCTTGGAGACAGAAGATACCTCTAGGTCTCTCCGGAAGACTGTTTTCAGGTGCACAGTGGCCCAAGCCTCTTAGGGACAGTCATAGAACCTGTACACACCTTCATTTCTCGACGGCATGAGACTGGGAACTATGTGAGTGCTATGTGCAGGTTTTAGAGTGTTTTGTTTAGGGATGGTGACAGAGTGTCTCCCCACAGTTTAAATGTTGTGGGTTCCTATTTTCATTTTCTATTTGATTTTGTGTGTACGTTCCATCTCATTTGGTTCAGTCTGGCAATGTGGAGCCAAAAACTGCAGAGGGCCAACTGTATATGGCTAGGGATGAACTTAGTCAGCTTTGAATCCCAACTCTTTCTCTTGGTTATGAGCTCAGATAGGTATGCACTCTGCCTCAGTTCCCAAACCTGTAAACTGACACTGTGTGCCTCTCGAGGTCATTAATGTCACTAAGTGAGTGAATATAATATGCTTCAAAAAAACTTTTATCTTAGGTATGGCAGGTGCTAATTAACAGTAGTGATTTTTTTAATACTCACTCTGATGTTACTTACTGATATGTTTGTTTTGTTTAAAGATTTATTTCTATAAATATGTGTGTACTTGTGTGTGTGTATGCGTACCACATGCATGAGTATCTGTGGAGGCCAGAGGAAGGTGTCTTCTGGAATTGGAGTTAAGGACAGTTATGAATTGCCTGATGTAGTTACTGGGAATGAAACTTGGGTCCTCTGCAAGAACAGCAAGTGCTCTTAACTGCTGAGCCATTTATCCAACCCCAGTTTCTGTTTATTTTATTTTATTTTATTGACCCAGGGTCACTTGTTACTCAAACTGAGAGCAGACTTACTTACTATATGACCAAGGCTAGGCTTGAATTTCTGACACTCTGGTTACCATCACCCTAATGACTTCTGTCTCGTTTCTCCTGAGGCAGTACAGGCTAATGCTAGCTGTGTGAGGATTAGAGAGGATGGAATAAAAAGAGAATTAGAGGAATGGGAAAGTATATATGTTGATTTTTTTTTTGCAGCCTCTTAACTTTTGAGATGATATCAATAAAAAATAGAACTCAATGAAAAAAAAGAATCAATAAAAATGTATAGTTTCTATATGTCTATAAGTGCTTACATTTAAAAGTAGAGGCGGTGACCCACCCTCCTTACTATGCAACCTCTTTTCATGGAGCCTAGCTCCCTCCCCTCACATTTCCATTCCTACTGATGCTCGTGGGTTGAAAAGAATGTACAAATCATCCACCTCTTCCGGGTTTGTGTCCAAATACAGGGGTTCCCTGTATGCTGGAACTTCTGTCCCTTCCAAGCAGTAACCCGGGTGCTCCAAGAGGCCACTGTGAAGGGACTGAGAATCACCTTTTGCCTTCCGTCTCTTTCCAGGCTGCCCTTTGGCCTTCTAAGGAATTGACAGTTTGTTTGGGGCCCTTGGCCTGGGCCCTGGGAGTCAGTTAGGTTTCAGAAGCCACTTTCTGACCCTACAGGAAACCACATCCCTTTTCTCGGACTCCATGTGCATGTGCACATCCACAGTTCGAGCCCTGTTACTAAAAGAACCCATCAGTAGGAGAAGTGATGCTGACCACCTACTCACAGGAGTCTTGAAGCTTTTGGGGTGTTGCCGGAGTGGGCTAGAATAAATGCTTCAAGGTTACCATTGATGACAGGCCCAGCCAGGAGTCAGGTGGAAGAGGGGTCAGGTGATCATGTCAGGAACTATTCCCCACAAGAATTCCTTGTGCTTCTCGTTCACACAGACCTCTGCTCTGCTCAGGTCTCCAAGAAGGGTTCTTTGGCTTGGGATGTCACTGAAGAAGAAAACTCATGTGGCTTGTATGTGGCCCTTGTATGTGGCCCTCAGCAACTGCTAGACAACACTAATTCTCAGTACCACGCAGAGCCATGGAAGAATTTGATGAACTCAGACCACAGGAGCATACAGTCCTGGAGAAACCGACCCAGAGCATTCCACTCCACACCTAGGAAGGCCTGGGTGTTTGTCTACCTTACAGGCCTTTCCACAAGTAAAAGGGCCCTCTCTTTGAGTTTTCACAAATCTGCTCTCTGACCCAGCTGCTTGAGCCTTGACCTAGAAGTGGGGGAGTCCCTCCTCACATTGGGTGGAAAAGCCTCCTGGCAGGTCAGAATGGGGGTGGGTGGGGTAAACTCCCTAACTGCCTGGGGGGAGAATATGTCATTTAATCCTAATTGTTTCAGAGTCTCAGTTTATGTAAATCCCACATAGATTGAATTCCCTTGAACCTTTCTGTGTTGGATGAGAGTTTTATTTCCTTAATGTGACAGCCATGATGGTTGTGCTGGAATTTAGCCCTGAGTATTTATGTCTAGGTTTCACAATTTGTTTGTCTCCATAGTGAGGGTTTTCTCTCCTCCTCTCTCTCCCCATCTCTGCCTTTCCCTCACTTTCCTTCCTCTTTCTTTCCCCCTTCTCTGCCTCTCCCTCACTTTCCTTTGTAATTTCCTTTTTTCCCTAGATCATAGCGATGATGGACCTTTAAATTTTATTTTTCCATGAAAGCTGAGGAAAATGACTAGTTGTGTGGCTGCAATATAACTCTGGGTAGAGGTTCAGGAGGTGTTGACAGTCAGTAACATCTGTGGAGTGGGCCACACAAGTTCCTCAGCTCCCTCACTCTGGGGTTCCAGAGCCCCTGAGAAGTGAACTTTTGAGTACTGGGGGTGTGCTTTCCACACCCTGGTTTCTGATCGGCAACAAATAGGGAGAGTTAGTGCACCCAACCTTCAAGGAATAGGGAGATTTAGTGCACCCAACCTTCAAGGCATGCTGTATTTACTCTATCATAGAAATGGGGAGTGTGTGCAGCAGATATGGCTACAGGCCCTGCTGTCCATCATCGCAGCTTTTCAAAGGGACCTTAGGAGGAACCACGTGGAACCTGTGATTTGATCACAAAAGTTGGGTCATTAACATCCCAGAAACAGCCCTTCGGTTTGTTGGTTACACCTTCCAGTTCTTCGTTCTTTACAAGATCAGCCAGGTGGATGTGGCTGAATAACAATGACTCCATCTTGGCAGATAAGCTCCATCACTAATGAGGCCAAAGTGGGAATTCCTGCTTCTTGTGGGCCAGTTGCCGTCCCTTTCTTTCCCAGGCACTGACTGCTAGTCGTGGCCAGCTGGCTTGTGAATGGGAAGTGTCAGAAGTCCTGTGCTGTGGGCAGTGGCTCACACCCTCACCCCTCGTGGGAAAGCTATCACACTCACCCCACTGACCAGGAGTCACACAGTATAACCATGTCTCCTCCCCTGAAAGACAGTAGGTTGGTATGGGTTACCTGGAAAATGGCTTGGCTTTTGGATAGTTTCCAGGAGATAGGCAGCATTTAAAGTGATTCAGAAGAAAACAAAACAAAACAACAGCCCCCTCCCCCCAATGCTGTAGTTTACTGATAGAAAAACTGAGGGTGGAAAGGCAACAGAAATGAAGATGGGACATGGAATGGAAACAAAACTGCCTGCAGCTTAAAAACACGTTTTCTAGGAATGTAGCATTTCCCAAGATCTTAGACGTACCAAACCTAAGCTTGCAAATTCTTTAGACTTGTCAACTCTGGAATAGCCTCTATATTAGGTGAATTTTGTGTGTGATCATTTATTGAGTAATTGCATATTAAACAGTAATTTTTGAGTCATTGGATACTTTTTGGATTTTAAATAAGTGTTGAAGAACATATAATGTTCTGAAGATAAATATTTGCCTAAGACCATCCAGTCCTTCAACATGTACATTAAAAACAAAACAAAAAACCCCCCAAAAGACCAGAAAAACAAAAACCTCAGCCGTATTTACTCTAAAGGCAGTTTACGAAGCAAAATAGGAGAAATTTTGAAATCCTCTGTGACTCCGATTTGTCTTCATAGGATACCTTCACATTGTCCTAATAAATGGGCCCTAATGAGCTGTTGGAAGACTGGCGCTGCTGTTGAAGCTGGTGACTAGTTACCTAGCACATGAAGTACTGCCTGGTGCCATCCCCAGACCCAAGTTCTGCATACACTGGGTGGTGGACACAGCTGGAACCTCAGCACTAGGGATGTGGTGGTTGGGGGATGACAAGTTCTACCTCATTCTGTTGACATAGTGAGTTTGTGGCCACCCTGGGTTACTGTTTGAAAAATTTGGGGGGATTCTTACTCCAACTTCTTCTCTATTCTGTCTCAGCAGAAGGTGTGACTTGCCTGGGGTCAGTTACCCAGTTACAGATACTTTGGTACAAATCCATTGTCCCACCTCAGGCTAGTGACATTTGCAGCACAGCCTGCTGATTTTCTTATTATTAAATCTATCTGCTCACGTTTCGTCTGAATAAAGTAGCTGTTCTGAGCTGGGTATGTGCTTCACGCCTTTAGTCCCAGCACTCTGGGAGTCAGAGGCAGGAGAGTCTCTGTGAGACAGACCAGCCTGGTCTACATAGGAAGCTTCAGGCCAACCAGGGCTATATGGTGAGACTTTGTCTCAAAACAAAACAACAAAGCAAACAAACCCCTAAGAAAATGGTTATTTTGTTTCTTTTTAACAAATTGATTGTGAGCTTAGTATCTTGTAAGTATCATTTTCTTATCCTTTCCAGGGACAAATTCAGCTTATTGCTTTGCAGTCTTAGCAATCTTGTGATATCTCTAGATATAGAATTGACTTTGTCTTTTCTTTGCCTTGTAAGCTATTTAGAGCAAAGTGAGATTACAATCATAAGCTGACTTTGGGAGGAAAAAAAAAAAAACCAGCCTATTATCTTTCTTGACTACTGTTGTTCCCTTGAAAATAACCATTACCAGAGTTTCCCTAAACACATGGTAAGTTACAACTGCGGTGGTTTGTCAAACACATAACAATTTGGTCTTGTCTCCTTTATCTTCCTTCCCCCTTCATGACGGAATTCTGCCTGTTTTCATACACGAACAGCAGCCTGTGTTATTGTCAGCAAGACCACCCTGCTTAGAAAACTGAGTGGTCTTTAATCTGTTTGGGGCTTTGAAAGATTGTTTAACTTTTCTTCCCCAAATTTAGACGTCAGTGGGACTGTAGGCTTAGGTTTGGTAAATGTATATTTTTGCCACTAACAACACTGTAGATGCCCTTGTCTTCCCTTTGTAAATCTTTGATCAAACACAGGATCAACATGCTGTCCTTTTCTTGACTGTTTCTCCTTTTGTTCTGAATTTCCTGTTTTTTTTTCCTTTATTTAAAAAAAAATTTTTTTAAACTGAGGTTTGAACCCAGAGCATGAGGCAATGCTAGCCAGGCTCCCTAGCACTGAGGTTCATAACCAGCATTGTTTGTGCTTCTAATCTTGAGGGTCTCACGAACTTGCATTCGCTGGACTCCAGTTTGCTGTAGCCCAGGCAGGCCTTGAACTGTGGTCTTCTGTTTCAGCATCCAAAGTAGTGGGGAATTCCAGACCTGTACTGAAGGGGCTAGCTAATTGGAATTAAAACAAAACAACAACAAACCCAAACTCTTTGAAAGAATAATTGATTCATGCTATAGCTATATAAAAATATAAATTATTGAAAGATAAGCAAGCAATTATTATAAAAAGATTTATGTTGTACATAAAGTATTTTCTTTTTATGTAAGTGATTTGTATAAAAGTATGTGAATTTATTTTCTTCTTATTATTTTTGAGACAGGTTCTCATGTATCCCAGGCTGACCTCGAACTCACTGTAGTTGAGGTGACTTTGAATATCTCATCCTCTTGTCCTCACCTCCTGACTGCTGGGATTATAGGTGTGCACAACTGTTCTTACTTCATTCATTGCTGGGAATCTAACCCTGGACTTCATGCATGCTAGGTAAACACTCTGCCAACTGAGCTACCTCAGTTTTTTATAAATATAAAAAATATTTATATATTTTTATGTTTCTTTAAAAGATTTATAACACTGTTTGTTTCTGTGTGTTCCGGCCCCAATTTTCCTTAAAGAAATAGAAAAGGAAGGTATTATATATGCACATACATATGGATACCTACACAGTGGTATACAGTAAATAAGAGAATTTCATGTCTTTACAAATATATCCAAAAGAGAACCACTTCAAACACAGGGGATTTTAGTGAGCTTCACTTCTACCTTTATGTGGTGGGCTAAGGTCGCTGTCACTTTCTTTGTTAGTTGTCCTTGGAAGCAGTTGAACAAACCAGAGAGAAGTGGAACATGTGGTGGTAAGCTCAGGCTTATGAGCGCATGTTAGCAGCACCCGGATTTGCTAGGGGCCATCCCAGTTTGTTTTGAGGCAGGAGTTGGGAGGATAGAACAAGCCTTGCCTGACCACATCTGCCTCCACAGCCATCTAAAAGCCACAGTGATGTCACTAGCACATGCGCCCTCAGATCTGAGCTACTTAAAGGCTTTACTGTACACCACAGCCTGGCTCTGTGGCCCAGCCTGATTGGGTGGCTCACCAAGGCTTGGGGTCAACCAGTTTTGGGAGTGACCAGGACACTAGAAGGCTGCAGAAACCCCATGTCACCACCGGAGTCGCCACTCTTCACACCCAAAGACCCATGCCTATCTCCAGACCCTTCCCAGTTCCTTTCAAGTGGAAATTTTGCTAGTCGACTTCAGCAGCTTGCCTGGTATACAAGTTGGCTGACAACAGTTTCTGGCAAAAGAAATAACCAAATTATTATTCAGTCATGGGTTTTTAACAGCCGCAAAGCAAGTGGATGTTAACTAAATGATGCAGTTTATTCCCTTCCCTCTTATTGCCAGCTTGCCTATTACAGAGCGACTGCCAGTTTTCAATAAGTGGTACCCAGATGGTATTCGCATGCCGCCCACTTGGTTACAGAGCCGAAGCGGGGAATAACTCGGCAGACACTACAAGCTGTGGGTCAATTGAGGGGGAATGCCTGTTGCTTCACAGTTTTGCATATGTAAATCTGTTAATGTTATGTCAGTATTGTGCGGGCTAAACACAAGCATTGCCTTTCTCTGGGGGCCCAGCTGAACTTGGACCACAGCCCAGTTGTACCGAGGCTCGGAGCGCCAGGCTGCAGTTGGAGGATGCGGCCCAGCCTGTCTCCCTCCACTCCTGCCTCTTGCTCTTGAATTACCCGCAGCCTTAGCTGGACGCAGGAAGTGCCTGCCATAGGCTGACTCCATAATAGGACAGGCAGGCCCGGTTTTATGAGCTGGCTGTGGAGGGAGGAGGAGTGTGAGTGTGCGTCTATTTTTAGGCCAGCCTTCAAGACAGTTCCTTTGGCCCGGTTGCTCACACTCCCCTCTGTGTGTCTGCCACACTTCTGCACTCCGTTTCATCAGCTGCAGATGTGGCACACAGCCGTCTTCGAAGAGTCATGAACCGTGTCGTCTGGGAGCCTTAACAGCCAACATCTGCTGTAGCAGGCTGCAGGGAGAGCCTTTTCGGGAAGGCGGTCGAGTGCCTCAACTTAGCCTTTCTCCCTGGCCTGTGCAGACAATTATTTTACACTAATTGCCTCAAGATAGCAGCCATAAAAGCGAGATTCGAATCACTCCACCCCCACCCCTCTTGTGAAAGTAGCAGTCCACAAGGGTACTCCTTTCTTCTTTTTACTGCAGTTTTTCTTGTTCTCAAAAGCTTATTACATTGGGTGCAAACAACAACAAAAAATGCCATAAAAAGGCAAAAATCATAATATGCTTAAGAGCTAAAAAGACCACTGGTGTTGGTTTAACCAATGAAAATATTCCTGCAGGTACTGTAAAATTTATGCGCCATATGAAAAACATTAAGGGTGTTGTTTTTTTGTGGAGGAAAATGTTCATTGTCGAGCCATTTTGTAAATTATTTTAATGCTGCATTTCTGCTTAAACCTCATGATTTTGATATATAAAGCATTTTAATGTCTTCTGACCAGACCCTGGCTTTTCTTAAGTTTTATATATTGGAAAGCCCATGTTTGTATTGGACCTGTTGGTTTCTTTCATACTGGGAGAAAAAAAAAAATCTGTGTTGTGTGGCACAGTGCCATGTGGCAGAGGCAAAGTCATACTTAAGCTTGAATCTTGAGCCCTAAAAGCTAGGCAAGACTGTATTAATAAATACCCAGAAAGCTGACTTTGTGTGTGTGTGTGTGTGTGTGTGTGTGTGTGTGTGTGTGTGTGTATCTGTGTGCCTGTGTGTGTGTATGTGTGCGTGTGTGTGTGTCTGTGTGTCTGTGCCTGTGTGTCTGTACATGTGTATGTGTGAGGCGAGACAGCAACCATGGGTGTTGCTCCTTAGGTGCTTTCTCTCTTTCAGACAGGGTTGCTCACTGTCCAGGAGCTCAGCAAGTAAGCTAGACTGACTAGCCAGCCAGCCCTAGAGATTTGCCTGTCGACGCCTTCCATGGTGCTGGGATTATAGGAATGGGTCACCATGCCAGGCTTTTTTACCTGAATTCTGGGCATAGAACTCAGATCTTCCTGCGTGGTAAGCACTTTAGCAGATGTGCCATCTCCCCAGCCTATCCGCCTGCCTGCTTGCTTGCCTGTTTTCTTTATTCTCTGCCTTTCCCTGTCTCCCTCCCTCCCTCCGTCCCTCCCTCGCCTCTCACTCCTCATGCCCCCACCCTTGCATCTGACTTCAGTAAGAACAGTGCCAGTTTAGGATGGACTTCCTGGATGTATTGGTTTGTACTCAACTCTTCATCCATTTCTGAAAGAAACAACACTCTGTGTGGAGTGTCTGGTTTTCCTTCTCCTTTTCTTTTTAAATGCCCTCACAGTAAATTTTGGTGACTGATACATTCCAGCCTCTCAGATCCTCCAGAAGATTTGTTTCTGTGACATTCTGTCTTGCCAGCTGCAATGTTAGCAGTGTGCTTCCCTGCTCGCACTGTCTGTCTCTGCTCACGTTTCACGTCTCTAGACCTTGTTCAGGAGAGCCAGATGGAAGTATGCAGATTGCTTTTTTTTTTATCTTTTGTCCTTCACACTGTAACCTGATCCCCAGCGTATCTGGACATGTAGCAGCAAATTTACTATGTGAAAGCAAGGGAATGGTTTGGAATTTGGACCAGCAACGGAGAAAAGTCTCAAGATAGACTCTTATCAGAGCAAAAATCTTTCCTCCTGACTCCCATACTATTCTTTTTTTCTTTACAGAAGAAATGGCTACTGATCAGAGGTGCTTTCAAATGTGCCCATATATTCTTCTCAGTTAGCCTTGACTGTAGACACTCAATTGACTGGAAGGCGTAAATATTACATGCAGAGAGTTGATTACTTAGTAATTGAAATTCTAGAAGAACAGATCAGTAGAACGTATAGGGCTGCAAAGGCCTTGCATGCAAGGGGAATGGATTTGCTGTAACAAGGGACATGCTGCAGCTGAACCAGCCTCCACAGTGAAGTCCAGCACTGCCCTACATGGGAAGCAACATTGTCTCAGACTCCGTAGCTGATGTGGGTTTTGGTAGCAAGATTTTTGTAATCTTTTTGTTATGGATTTCATACTTTTTTGGTTTAAGGAAGAATTAGGACACTTGGCTTCTTCCAGGCTTTGATCTATATTTGGAATCAGATTTGTAACTAGATAACATGCTGGTCATTTTATCTGGGAGTTGCATATTTGCTACATTTTAAGTGTATTCATTGGTGCCTTGCTTATATCTGTATTTATACAAAGAGTAGGTAGGATGAGCAGTTGGAATCAGGTTCACTAGGTTCACTAGTCCTTGGATGTGTTGTCCTGTGAAAACCTCTAGCTCCCTGCTGTCCATGTATCTACATGATGACTGTAGCTAGTCCTCAGTTTAAAGCCAGGCAATATCCAGGGAATCCTGGCAGGGATTCACATACTGTAAGGAGCCTCTGCACCCTAGCTTAGCAGCAACACCTACCATGGAGTCAGCATTGTGTGCCCTGGTGATCACGTGACTGAGCAGGCTCTGTGGTTCACTGCTGCTGCCTACCACATGGCTCACGGACCCGAATCAGTGACCTGGGAAAAGACCACAATCCAAAATTCCTCATATGCCTTCTTCTGGTTGTGGATAGTTTGGACACCATCATAAAATCAGCAATCAGAGGCTGAAGCTTTGGAAGCAGGCCCCAACCCTGCTTGCCCAGCTACTGTCACAAGAAGCCAATGAGAAGGTATTCATGAGACACTTATCATGAATGTTAAATATTTGTATTGACTACCACTGTCTCTGATACAGAAGAACAGTAGAGTGATGATCAACCCTGTTTGGCATTTGGTTTCAGCTTTTGTTTTTCTGTTGCAGCGCAGGGGTGGTTCTTTTTGTTGCCTGCCTCCTTCCTCTTCGAACAGTCTAGCCCCTTCTGCAGCATCCTGCCTTTTACTGGGAGTCTAATGCTTTGATGTCATTGTCAAGACTGTTGCAGAGTTCTTAGGTGTGGCCTCATCTGTTTACTCATTTGCTGGTTCTTGTCTCATGACATTTTCTTAAGCTTTTTATTTGTTCTTCATCAATCTTGTTTGTTTTTTTCCCCCCTTGATAATATTTTTTCTCATTATAATAATCTGCAATCCACATCATGAGAAACAACCTCTGTCTTGAAAGCCATCAAAATTTAAAAGTGTGTTTGGTACCTAATATAGGAAATATAGGGAAAATATTTTCTGCTAATGTTAAAGATTATTCATTCAGTAAGTGTTTCTTGGGTGCCTTCTGTGAGCATATGGTACAGGATGACAAAAGCCATGGTCCTAACCCCTTAGAAACGTTCGTCTCCTGTGAATCCTCCTTTGAATCCAGTTTTGGGTTGGTTTCTCTTAGACTTTGGTCATTGCTTCCTGTACATCCAATCACTGTGTTATAATTCCAGACTAGAATTTTAACACAGTCATGCAGATCAATAGGTAGGAGTGGGAGTCTAGAGACAAACCCTTACGTTTATGGCTGATGGATTGACAGCAAACAATTACAAATAAAACAGAACAAACTCAGACAGGCTGTTCGTGCACAAAAGCATGAAGCTCAGTTCTCTGCCTCACAGTGTCCCCCAGCCAAGGCTTTAGTATGAAAATGAAGTGTTTAAAGATTAGAGGAGGAACTGAGGATTAGTCTTTATGACACTCTCAAAAGGGAAAAGATAGCTCACAGAATGAGCTAACATATTTGTACTTCATATGTCTGGTAAGGGTCTAGTACCCAGCATATATAAAGAACATTTACAGCTCATTAATAAAAAGGCAAATGAACTAAACAACAAGAGAAAGCTGTATGGACATTTGCCCTAAGAGAACACATAGAGAAGAATCACATGATGAGATTCTGAGTATTAGTCATTAGGAAACTGTCAGTAAAAACCATAGGGAAGTGCTGCTTACACAGACTGGGGCTGGCAACTTTTGAAAAAAATTAAACTTGCTAGAAATTATAAAATTTATTTTGCTACTTCAAGAGACAGTTGAGATATTCTTTCAAGGGTAAAGAATTTGCATGAGCTAGCAGTCCAACTCATTAGCATGTACCCCAGGGGGATGAGATCATATGTTCCCACAAAATCTGAAAATAAAAAAAGGTTCATAGAATTATGCATAATAGCCAAAAAGAGACAGCCCAAATGTCCACCAACAATGAACAAATACTGTGATTTATACATACAGTGGAATATTATTCAACCACAAAAAGGAATGAAATACTGATTCCTTACACAGCAGATGATGTATGTGAGTGAGGCCAGATGGTTAAAGATCTCGTTATGAAATCCCACTTACATGCAATAATCAGAGTCAACATATTGAGCCAGGGATGAATTCGTGTTTGTGGGGAGCTGGGCAGGGTAGGACTGGATAATGCTCGCTAATAGGTACAGGGTTTCTTTTGGGGCAGTGAGGCTGCTCCCCACTTAATAGTCTTGAATATGCTGTGGAGACCCACTGCATTGCTTAGGATGTAGAATTTTAAGTTAAGAGTTACATCTCTGGCTGGGCATGGTGGTGCACGCTTTTAATCCCAGCACTCGGGAGGCAGAACAGCAGGTGGATCTGTGTGATTTGGAGGATAGCCTGGTCTACAGAGTGAGTCTCAGGACAGCAAGGCCTACACAGAGAAACCCTATCTTGAAAAACAAACAAACAAACAAACAAACAAACAAACAAACAAACAGAGTTACATCTCTGGAGGAAGACCTCGGTACCTCAGAGTTTCTGTGCTAATGTGACGAACTATTCGTACTTTCTGCGAACAGGTAAATACCTTGGACCTTAGAGGTCATGTATTTTGTCAGTTCTGTCCTATGGATGTAATACAAAAGCAGCCATGTGTAGGATCTGTGAGTGAGTGGACCGGGTGTTCATATGAATACCGTGGAAATGTTCCCCTATCCCCTCATCTCTCCCCAGCCTTATTAGAGTGCAACAGTCTTTCTTAGCTCCCAGATCTTGAATTTAGGTAGTGACTTGCCTGTGGCTCTGAATCGAAACTTTATGAACATTTTGATGGTCTCTCCAGGGGCGTCTCTGGAGGCCTAAGCAAGTCACCTCCATAGTTACGGAGGGGTATGCGTTCATTCTGGTGTGTTTTAGAATACAGTTACACATATCAGCTTCTTTGGCCTACGCCACATACATCAAGTAGGCAGTGGAGGCCCTCATAGCTGAGCCTCCCAGACTTGGCCTCTCCCCACAGCTCCGTTACTTTGTGGTGGATGCTAGTCTTTCCAAACAGGCACTTCCTTCATTTTCTTTTCCCAGTTCTCTTTCCATATTGCTAAGCCAATGCTAGTCCACTGGGTCTGGAGAAATTTAAACCCACCACCTTGCCTCCCTTTCAGACTTTCCCTGTGACTCACTCCTGCTGGGAAGGCGATGTCTCAGCCACCTCTTGACCTGAGATCCCTCTGGAATGGAGGCCGCCTTGCTGGCTGCTGTGTTCTCCGGGTGTCATCTGTCTTCAGTGGCTGTACACCACTGGAAACCCTCTGCAGTGACTTTTTTTTTCTCTCGTGAGTGTCTCTTTGTTTCATTTAGCGCCCAGAACTTGGGTAGGAACTTAAGGGAAGTTAAAAGCCATGGAGCTTTTCTCTTAGTGTTCTCTCCCTGGCTTAGTGGCAGCCTTGCATCTGCCCCTCCCATCTCTATCCCCTGTGCGTGGATGCACACCGGCTCCTCTCCATGGATCAGATGGGCAAGAGGCAGGGCCAGATGGGTGGGTAAGTCATTCTTCTGTCTCTGCATGGCTATCATTGTTACTGCTGAGTACAGGTGGTATTACTTGGGAATGTGGGACATTGCATGCAGGGTGCCTCGCCCCGTCCCAATCTCTGCTCATGTCACAGACACACAACGCTCAAGAAAGGCTTTCACAGTCAAGGATGTGGTAAGTGGTTCTCTTGGGCCTTCTCCATGGAGCGTCAGGTGTGGGATGTGTCAGCTGACATCCAGCTTGTTTCTTAAATACTCTTGCCGTGCTTACGCCTGAAGTTAGGATTCACCTCCATAAAGCGATACGCTGTGTGTTCCTCTAAGACAAAGTGACCCTCCCCACCCTAGTGATGTCCTGAAAGGAAATAATTAAGATGTGCTTAAATGATGAATGTAAGCATTTTGCTTACAACTCACAGTGTGATTGAAGTGATTTCAGAACTGTTGTGAGTCCTTTACATGTTTGTGGTCCTGAAATACAGTATCTATCCAAAGAGGTCCCTGTCACTGGCTCCCCAGAGTCTGTAGGCTTTGAGGACAGGCACTGATCTATCTCTGACAGGAGGCTTAGGTGTATCTATCTGAAGTGCCTTGGTCATAAGCGAATTACTCCGAGTCTAGCAACTCAGGTTTTTGGACTGGAAATATAAAAAAAAAAAAACAAAAACAAAAACTATGTGGTGAAATTATTGGGTTATAAGGAGTGGAGGGCAGTCTTCTGGGAGTCTGTGTGGAACTGGAATCAGTCAGAAGAAGTGCTTCCTTCTCTTTCTCCTCTTCTATCTCTGCCTTGGCCATACTTTATTCTCTCCTTGCCGACTGCCTTAACAGTAAGTCTGAAAATGTTCTCTCAGGACTGTCCCCAAGGGTCACCTTTAGTTTCTGAGACTTTGAGGGCAGGGACACCACACTTTGTGGACCATGTTCTTGGCTGTAGCATTGGAATGGTTGGAGCTAAGGTAGAAACAGTGCAGAGCAGGACAGGATCTATGTGGTTGTTGAAAGAATGCTGAAAGATGTGATGGTGTGAGAGTGGAGAATGGTCAGGAATTCTCTAAGTGACCATGCGCCTCATCTGATTCTCTGGTGGATCTGCCCAGCACTTGCTCTGTTGCTTCTCAAGTGAAATCAGTCTTCTTGGAAGTTAGCTTTTGAAATCAGCATGGCAGGTGAAAATTGTACCAAGTTACAGTTTTCTTTGACAGCCTTGGACATCACCAGTGAGTGAGAAGAGATGCCCAATCCTTGGGCATGTGGGGACTGAGACCCAAGAAGGGAACAGAAGGGCACAATGGGTTTTAGGCCCATTTGCTCTGGGGTCTTTGATTGTAACTTCAGTGTTATATGTGCCGTGGTCTTCCTATGTGCAGAGGTTGGCACTAAAGAAGAAGGAGTGTTGTTTGTGATTTGCATCAGCTGAGTTTGATCCTGTGTCATGTCACCAAGCCCCACTGTCAGCTCCCAGTTCATCATGGAGGAATAGGAAATGTCTGCCTGACTCCACTCAGGCCTAGTACATGTCTTGGTCCGGCTTAGCGTGGATGGCAGTACCTGAGACATACTCAGGCCTTTTACAAAGGGTTGGAGAAGAAGGGAGAGGGGTTTGAAACAAACGTGAAGCAAGGCTACAAATTTAGAAGGTAGCAGTTACGATTTGGTGTCAGCATTTGTACAATTGGTATTTGTTGATTTTTTTTTTTTTTGGTTGTTGTTGTTCTGTTTTGTTTTGTTTTTTTTTGTTTTTTTTTTAGAGCAGTGCTAGGATTGAACCAAAGGCCCTGGGCCCTGCAGCCTACCATTAAGTGACAACTCCAACCCCTTATCTAGATTGTTAAATGGCAGGTTTATAACCCCTCCCCAACTGCTGATTCAAGTAGTAATGCTAAGAACTTGTATGTATGCATACACATGTTATCGCATAGGTACATAGGTACTGACCATCTTGTTTTTTGAGTTATGGTCTCCCACTGGCCTGAAGCTTACCACACAGGCTCTATGGACTGGCTAGTGAGCCCTAGGGATCTGCCTGGCTCCACCTTCCCAGTGTCTGGGATTACAGCTGTGCTTTGTCCTGCCAGTCCTCTCCTTCCCTTCCCTCCCTTCCTCTTGTCTCTTTCTTTCTCTCTCTCTTTCTTTCTTTCTTTCTCTCTTTCTTCCTCCCTCCCTCCCTTTCTTCCTTCCTTCCTTCCTTCCTTCCTTCCTTCCTTCCTTCCTTCCTT
>CAJQZJ010001896.1:8772285-8801755 GCA_907164525.1 Lophiomys imhausi
CTTCCTTCCTTCCTTCCTTCCTTCCTTCCTTCCTTCCTTCCTTCCTTCCTTTCTTTCTTTCTTCATGGATTTTGTGAATGGGATCCAGTCATAGAGTGAGCATTTTATAGACCGAGCCATCTCCCCAGCCTCAGTATTGTATTTTTTAAAGACTTGACATAAATGTGTAACCAATACATAAAAGCATTAAACGGTCTATGTCAGTAATGCAGTAAGTGATGTTTTGACGTGTGTATACATTGTGTACTATTTAAATCAGGGGCCCATCCCCTGAAACCATCAACATTTGTTTGTGGTTTGACATGTGTATACATTGTGTACTATTTAAATCAGGTGCCCATCCCCTGAAACCATCAACGTTTGTTTGTGGGAGAAGCTTTGCACCTCCTGTTTTCTTGTTTAGAAATGTGCACTGTGCCACAGTGTCTGTAGTCACCTGATGGTGCAGTAGCATCCCAGAGCGCGGTCCCCACTAGCAGTGGCCTAGTCTAATGGACTCTCTTTCGTGCTGTAAGCCAGAGCTGTGTCGTAACTTCACCGACTCCATCTGTCTGTCCATACTGAACTTTGAGGATCACTTATTTTTGGGAGACTGTCACATCTACCTTAACAGTAAAAAAGTTTTAAAACCAAGATTGATGACCCAAGCCTGTAATCCTGGCACCCAAGAGGCGGAGGCAGGAGGATCACTATAAGTTTGAGTGTGTCCTAGGCCAGCTGGGGCTAAAAAAATGAGACGTTGCATAAAAATCTAAACCCCCAAAGAGGGTACAGTGAGAAGACTCAGCGGGTAAAGGAACGTGTGAGCAGCCTAGTGACCTGAGTTTGACTCATGGGGACCTCGTTGTATTAGGACATAATGGACTTGTATACATTGTCTTCTGACCTCCATGTATGTGCTGTGGCGTGCCTCCTCAAGTAAGTGAACAAGCAAAACCTAAAGGCAAGACAAAACAAAAAACAAATATAGGAAAAAGAGAAGGTTGCAATGCTGGTGGTAAATCATTATATTCCTTTCTTTTTTGCGTAGTTGGAGAGCTAAGGTCTTTTCTGCACTCATCTTGGGCTAAAATCACCTAAATTCATTTTGGGGAAGGCAAATTCTACAGAAGCAGAGTTCTGTTACTTCCTTTTGAGTTTCTGTTGTCTCTTCAGAGTAGCCAAGTCTTCCATCTTGTGTCTGAAGAGAGTAAGACGGCACCGCAGATCTGTCTGGAAGATGCTTTGCATGCCATGGCTTCCAAATTGGAATTATCGTCTCCTTAAAAAACATCCAAAAATGTATTTTGCAGGATTACAGACAGGAATTCCATTTTATTTCCTATGACACTTCATATATCCATGCTGCCTCCAAGTGTTTGATAAAGCTGCTGGGATGATGTTAACTTCCAGGGCATTCTTAAGCCCACATTTCTGGTTAAAGGTGGCAGATGGGTCACCATGGTCCTATTCCTGGAACTGTTCAAATATGACCCCCTCCTCACTTTTTTCACACATGTACCTCAGTAGATTGTGTACCCCCACCCTTCGAAAAGTATTTGCTTCAGAAGGAGTCATGAAGTGATTGCCAGATGCCAGCGGTGTGTTGCAGGGGCCAATGTGAATTCAGTTGTCCCTAAGGCACTTTTTGTTCTAGGTGGAAGAGAAGGATGGGGCGTGGGGAGCTGGGAGAAGCAGTTTCTCTCTGCTTTTGTTGCCAAAAGCAGCAGCAAAAAAAAGCCCCACCTTCTCTTCACATCCGAGCACTGTGAGGCTTGGGTTGGGAGGGGACTTTTTTCACAACACCTAGAGATTTAGTAAGTGAGTTGTTTTTATGATTTTCTAACTTAATGATTCCCAGACTGAACCATGCATGCATGGGCTTATGGAGACTAGAGGTTGATGTTCAATATCTTTCTCTACAGCTTTTCCCTCTTATTTTTTGAGACAAAAATCTCTCACTGAACCTGGAGCTTGCTGATTTGGCAACACTAACTGACCAGTGAGCTCCAGGGGCCCCGTCTCTCTGTCTCCCAGAACTGGGATTGCAGGCATGTGCTAGCATGCTTGGCTGCCATGGATGCTGGGGATCTGAACTCAGGTCCTCAGGACCTAAAAGCTGATTAAGGAAAACAAAACAAAACAAAACAGTAACAGCAGCAATTAAAAGGGAAAGGAGAACACATGGAGATCAGGCAAATGACAGTTTGGTTTTGTTTTATTGGTTTTTTTTTCAGTAATGTCCTGAGATACTAGAATCCACAGCCCTTGAAACTAGCTGTACATTTCATGTATATGTTTTCCATTTACCTACAGAGTTAGGTGAAGCCACATAAAACACCAGGTCTAGAGGCCACAGAGGTGGCAGGATTTCTCTGCCTGTGGATGTTCCCTATCAGGCACTTCCCATGCAGGTTCCAACTTCTCAACCTATCCCAAAGACTTGGCTTCATGCTTGACTCTTCTCCTAGTCAGAATTAGAAACCACTCTCCTGGCTTTTGCGTCACAGTGGAGGTAACCCTGTCCCCGGAGGAGCAAGGAGAGGCGGCCGCAGGAGGCTGCTCCTCTCTGTCTTAACCAGAGTCCTCCCTTTGCCTTTGTGCTAGCTGCCCTTGCCTTACTCCACTTTTCCTCTCCTTCATCCTCTCTGTTTTTCCTCCCCCTCCCCCTCCCTGCTTCCTCTTCTCCTGCTCTTGTTTCCTTCCCCTTCCCCTCTCTCCCCTTCTTTTCTTTCCCCACCCCACCCCCTCCTTTCAGTGTCTTTCTCCAGTTTTCCCCATACAGCTCAGCTCTTCCTTCAGGGTAGACTGGAAGGTCTCTATCACTCTGGGGCTTTTTGTCAAACTGTTTTCTAGATTCTTCTCTTAGATCGGTAGTAGCTTTACTCTTAACTGAGAACAGACATGTAGCTGAATGGTTGCACACTCTCTCTCTGTTTTTTAAAGTTACGTTTATTTACTGTGGGTATGTGTGGGTTGCTTGTGCATATCCAGTGGTATGCATGTGAAAGTCAGAGGACAGCATGTAGGAGTTACAAGTCATTCTCTATTTCCAGCTTGTGACTCCACCATGAGGGCTTGGACTTGAGTTATAAGGCTGGCCTGCAAGCCACCTTTATCTGAGCTATCTCTTCATTCTCATAGTGGCTTCTTGCTGAGAGCTCCTGACCAGACAAAGGTATCTGCAGCTGAAAGTGGCAAGCCCCTCCCAGGTGACCTTGGGAAGTGGTATTGTTGCAGACTCTTATTTCATTAGGGTCTAGGAAGGATGCTAAGCCTGTTTGAACTGCAGTATCCTACTTTGGCTGAGTCTTGAAGAAATTGTGTCTGTACATAGAGTGACAGGAACAAGCAATGGTCTTACTCATACCTGCCTGCTGCTTTATTTTTATATTTGATACAAATATTTAATATTTATTTGTTTTATTTTTTGAGACACAGTCTCTTGTATCTTAAGTTGGCCTTCAACT
This sequence comes from Lophiomys imhausi, assembly GCA_907164525.1. Classification (NCBI taxonomy): domain Eukaryota; kingdom Metazoa; phylum Chordata; class Mammalia; order Rodentia; family Muridae; genus Lophiomys; species Lophiomys imhausi. The sequence goes on from CAJQZJ010001896.1 coordinate 8,775,735, forward strand.
TAGTACATACCCAAGGATGACCTTGAACTTGGAACCTTGCTGGGAACACAAGTTTTCATCAGCACACTCAGTATACCTGCTACCCAGGATGCTTGCCTGAGGCATGTTAGGCATATACTCTACTAAATGAGCTGTATCTCCAGCTCCTACACTCAGGTTTAAGCATGTGGAAGTGAGGGCCAAGTTTTGGTAGTGCTGATTAAATGTTGCTCGAGCAAGAATCTTGACAGTGGTAACTTCACTGTGTTGGGACCAGCTTGAGCACAGAATAGCAAAGTTAGTATATATTAGCTGAGCTTATCTTCTTTCTTCCTGGGTAAAGGAACTCTCTTGAGAGGGTTACCTGGCCCTGGACTCAAACCTTAAGTCTGCTAGTTCAACACTTTGAGCCAACTGTAAAATGCCAGAGATGGTGGCGTATGTTTGTAATGCCACCAAAGGGGACGCAGAGAGGGTAGGATCCCTGAGACTCCCTACCCAGCTAACCTAGCATAATTGGTGTGCCCCTCGTGGATGAGTGTGTGTCCCGGGCTCTACATACATGTCTTCACATATACACATCTTTTTGTAAATGTTTAACAGAGGACCACATCTAGATGAAAGAGTACAGGGTGGGTTATAAGGAGGGAGCACCAAGCTTTAGTGCCCTCTCTGAAGGCATACCTCCAGGCATTTTAGCACCCTGAAAGCTTTCCAAGCCTATCCTCTTTGAGTATTGATGAATATTTCAGTATGCTGGTATGATGGAGTGCATTCCTGGCCATTGGTGCTAGGTTCAACCTTCAAGTCCAGCCCCCTTCAGGGGTTACGGGGAAGAACTAAAAGTTTCCACTCTCTCACTGGTTTCCCTGGAAGGTAGCCACTTCTTCAGAGGCAGTTAGTATACTCTGTCAGTTAGCATTTGAAACCAAGTAGCTTTGGAGAATCTACCAGAAACAGAACAAACCCCAAATCCTTAGCATATCACGGGTCCCTTAACGCTGTTTTCCAGAAGTAGGTCAAAGAATCAGGAGTCAGGCAACACCCACCTCTGTAAAGTTTGAATGTCCCTTGTCCAAGTACTTGGGATCAGAAATGTTTTAGATTTTGGAATATTTTGTGGGAATATTTATGTAGACTCACACATATGATTTGAACATAACTTGAAAATCTAAAATTTGAAACTTTTTGAATGTTAGCATGGTGGTCAAAGTGTTTAAAATTTTAGAAATTTTAGATTGGAGTTGCTCAGCCTATATATTCTTCGTGTGTGTGTGTGTGTGTGTGTGTGTGTGTGTGTGTGTGTGTGTACACACCTGTGTGTGTACACATACATGCACAGGCTGGTATGACAATTTGTGGTTGTAAGGGATTCCATGTATCTGCACAGATATGCATGTGTATGAAAGCCATAAGTATCCCTTGGGTGTTGGTACTTGGGGACCATCTGCCTTGAGTTCTTTGAGACACTTTGTTTCTCATTGGCCTAGAAACCACTGGATAAAGAGTCCAGGATGAATGGATGGCCAAGCCCATGGATCTACTACCTATTGATACTTTTTGAATGCTGGGGTTACAAGCACATGTCAGTATGTGCCACCGTACCCAGCCTTTCAGCGTGGGTTATTGGGATCAGACTCAGGTCCTCAAGTTTATATAGTGAACCTTTTATTGAGTGAGCTCTCTTCCTAGCCTTCACTATGACTTTCTTCAGACTTTGGTTTAGCTTAGACATAAATGCGAATAGGTGCTTTAGGCTGATGTGCACCTCATGTTAACATGGACTCACAGGCTCAGAACAGTGAAGGGGAAGCCATAGCTTTGGTTCACTGACTGGAGACCTTTTGGAAAAGTCACGTCAGTGCACAGCCCACTCGGTGAGGTGGATGAAGAAGAGTGTGACTGCTCACACTCTGATGTCCATGTCAGGAGGTTTGACTTCAGGTTGTCTTTTTATCCATCACAGAAAACCTTTCCGCCTTGAAATCCAGACTCTGTGTCTTACAGTGCACCAGCTGGGGCAAAGTTTTGCCTTATATGGAATTCTCTTTTAAAACCAGAAATGTTTCTTAGCTCAGCATTGCTGCTTCTAGTCACACGTTTCACGATCACTATTTGTTGGAGATGCTTAAGCCTCAGAGACTCTCTCAGAAAACAGCCAGTGAAGGATGTCACCTTTGCCTTGTGCCTGCTTCTTCCCCCTACCTTCTGGTCGAAGTGACTTTTTTTTTTTTTTGGTTTTTCGAGACAGGGTTTCTCTGTATAACAGCTCTGGCTGTCCTGGACTTGCTTTGTAGACCAGGCTGGCCTCGAACTCACAGAGATCAGCCTGCCTCTGCCTCCCAAGTGCTGGGATTAAAGGCGTGCACCACCACCGCCAGGCCATCGAAGTGACTTTTTAGGCTCTGTGAAGTTATCCATTTCTCTTCCTTCTGCATAGGCTATCTTAAAAATCACACAGTTTCTGTTCTTGCTTATCCCATTCCTCCTATGTAGTCCAACCCCTTTATTAATTTCTTTTTGCCCAACTAAAGTGTTTTTTTTTTTTTTTCAAATTGCCATCTTTCCCCATATAAATCAGGGTAAATGAGTCTGAATCATGAACTTCAAATTAGACTGTGACCTTCGTGTTCCCCGGCAGGATTGGAATAGAATGCCTGTACCCCACATATTTTGATACTATGAATAATTGTTGAGGACAGTAGAAGGTCAAACATTATTTGTTATTACTCTGAGTTGGCTTGCTGGCAATCACATCTCTGTAGAAGTCAATCAAATCTCTTGATAATTCTGCTTAGGCAGTATGTAATTAGGCATTTAAAATTAGTGAAGTGTCTGTTTTGCTATGCATTACACGTTCTCTAGGGGAAGCATGTTTACTAGATGACTTTGGGTCCATCTTTTAACTTCAAGTTGTTTCGCCCATCTCCTCCTTTCCCCAGGCTGAGAGTTTGAAAGTTAGGAAATTCTTTCTACTTGGCTTACCTGTTTGTCAGGGATTTATGGGAGTTGTGTTTATTTAACACCGTGGAGCGCCAGGAGGTGTAAGCACAGATGTGTTTTCAGAAAGGAACACAAAGGAAGCTGCAGCAGTGCATGCAGTGCCTGACGGACATGTGAGCCAAAAGCACAGCAGACAGTGGGGCTCACACACAAAGGACCGCCTCCAGCCGGGTCCCGGCATCTTCCGTGTTCTCTTCCAGAGACCAAGTGGTTGTTTCATCATTGCAGACTTACCTGTAAATTAAAACAGGACAGCGAGAAAACTGTAAAGGAAACTCGGCAACTATAACGTAGAAGGAAAATTTTCACTGTTGGCATCACAGAGAGAAGTGGTTGGAAGTTGGGGTTTCCTTAGTATTCCATTTGCAATTATTTGTCAAAGAAGGGCCATTATAGCACAAGATTTTTCCCCTTCTTTGCATTGCAGAGATTTCTTCCCCATGGCAGGTAGGATGGTACATCTACTTGGATTACAAGGCAGTGCTGGGTGTCCCCTAACCTCTGAAGAGGGGTATAGTAGCTCGAATTCTCTTCCCATTTTCCACTTTTTATTTGCCACAGGTAACAAATACACAGAGTTGGATTTGTACCTAGGTCTGCATGAACCTTGACATCTTTTGCCTCATTTCTAACTTTGGCATGATCTACGTTTCTTGGGGAGAGATCATGCAGACCCCTAGCTGGGCTGTGGACAGTGACATCGTGATTGGCTAAAGACATGATCTACGCTAGAGAGCAGATCTTTGTCACAGGCCTCTGTCCCAGTCCACTGGGTGAGAGGGAGCTGCTGGAAGGCAGGGCTGTGTCTTTTTTTTTTTTTTTTTGTTCTTTTGAAACGAGTTGATCTTGCTTATGAGTGTTGGGACATTCATTAGCTGTCTCAAAGTTAATAACTACTGCTGCTCCCATCCTGGCATTGCCTGCTGGCCATAAATCACCTGTTGCTCCTTGCCTGACCTCTCCGTGTGAAGTTTGATTGCTGCTTGCACTAGCGTGCTTGGATGAAGGGTGAGTAGAAGCTTGCTCTGCTTGTCAGGACATTGTCTGGGACGTTACGGAAGAAGGACATTAAAAAACAATGCACAGAGCACCCTGTGTTTAGTGTCTATACAGGGCTCTTTCCTCTTCCTAGTTCACAGCGATGCATGGTCGGATGGCCCTGGAAGGCCATGCAGCATACATCTACATAGCCAGTTCCAACAGTTCTACTGAATGGTGATCATAATATAGGACCTAAGATGACTTACTTGCTCCTTAGCACCCCATATTTCTGTTTTGAATGGGATAGTTTTACTATATTAATATCCCTGCTCCGCTGACTATTCTATTCTGTTCAGATTTCTTTGAGACACATACTTTGTATTGAGACAGCAACTAATTACAAGAGCTTGTTTTTACATCTCCTAATAGAGTTTTCACATTTTTTTCTGGTAGAGAATTGCTTTGTGTCACATGAAGGATGAATTCTGAAGTCTCAAGTCGTGTGTATGTGTGTGTGTGTGTGTGTGTCTGTCTCTTTGTGTGTGTGTGTTACTAGAATCTGTAGTCACCCCGGAAGGAAAGGGCCACGCTGGTCCTGGAGACCACTCTGTGTCAGGACTGCTGTAAGCTTGTGCATCCTGTTGGCAAGCAGTATGCACCACCACTATACGCATTTGTAAATTAATAATTTGTTTGATTTTTTGGGAATATATTAATCATCCTACAGTCGAAAACCTTGCATGTGATCCTTACAGTTAGAAAACTTTCAATCCCTTGTGGAAAGTGATGGTGAAAACACATAGGCGCCTGGAACCATTATGAGATGAGGAAAGAAAGGCAGGGCTTCCTCATTCCCCTGCCATTTCACAAACTCATGTAGACCTTTGTCCACGAGGTGCCCTGGGGCTCCCAGAAGTGACTGGATATGAGGATCCTTTAAGAATTTTACAGCAGTGTCCATTCCAAGGGCCACAAATCTAGTTGATATCACAGGAAGGCTGGAAGCTATGCATTTAAAAAAGTTCCCTCAGTGATCAGCTCATTGATAGAACCACTGCCTTTATTTGTTGTTATCTGTCATGAGTCCAGGTAGAAGACTAGAGAATTTCTTAATGCTAAACTGTCCTTTTTCTATAGTGGTCCATGGTCTCTGTCCATCGCCGTGGCCCTGGAGGAGCAGACATTCCCTTCAGCGCTGATGCTTCCTTTCATTCCTAAAATGAATTTTTTTTCTGCCCCAGTTTTGGTGAAATTATGTATCACTTGTGATAATTCATTTTAAAAATTCCTGAGCTGTGTGGTGCACTTTCATGAAAATTCATTTAGATAAAATTAGATATTATTGTTTAATGAGGTGGCATTTCAATTCAGACCTTGCATCAGGCATATACCAAGAGTTCTTTATGGAAGAGCTAGGTTCATTTGAGTAATAAAGGCTGAATCATGGGGGCTTTAATTCTTAATCGCTGTGAGGATTGTTATCCGTGGGATGTGAGCTGTCTTAGTGGCATTCAATCAAGTGTCCACTTAGCCATGACTGGAAGTAATTGCTCCCAAGTGGGCTGCCTGGTGACCTGTTAATACTTGTACTGACCCTGTGACCTTGTCTGCCCCATTGTTTAGGATTTTATAGCAGGCGAGTCTGCATTTCTCTGGGGTCAAGTAGATATCTCGAGGTCAAACATTTTCTGATTACCAGGGGGAGTCCACACTGTATGTACCCCAGAAGCCCCTGCGCCATGACTATTAATCGTCACTGCTTTGTAGTGGAACATGGGCAGTTTGAAAATTGTCTCTCCCCGGCCTGCATGTAAACAGTTTGATATTTTACGGAAAGAACTTCATCTTGTAAATTAGGTATGAATAATACATTTGTAATTACTTCTTCTGTCTTTAAACACTTGTGTCTTAATTGGCTCCCCCCCCCCTTCCTTTTTAACATATTTGCATTTGCTAGCAAGTTGAAATTAACTCCGGTAGAAACCCAGCTAAGTTAGTACATGGGATGCTTTGATCTACTGAGACACAAAACCTGACTTGATTTTTTTGGAAAATGCTTTGGTTCCTGTTTTGAAGCACCTGTGTCTGGCTGGACACTGAGCCTTTGCTACCTTTCCAGAAAGATGTCTTCTACCCCATCCCCTCACAAGCTGAGACTTTACCTGCCTGAGGGGGTTTTACCCTTTATTTTCTGAGGCTGCTGTCTTATTTCATATGCTTTCTGTTAGTAGGTAATATAGTAAATCTTTTTCCAGTTGTAACCTGGACACATTCCCCCCCATCTGTGGTGAGCTAAGTAACCTGAGTCAGTGACATATCTATTCAGCCTCCTGAGTCATCTTGGCTCTTGGCAGCTGGGTCCTCCCCCAAATTCACAGAATGCTGCTGAGGGAATGGGAGAGCTTGGAAGGTGAGCCCAGGAGGAGCTGAGGTACAGTTCAGTGCATTAGGTTTCCATAACCGCATCCCTGGTTGTGCCTACAGTTTGCCCATGAGCCCTTTTAGAAAGACACACAGTGAGTTTTCCAAAAGTGTTTATGTGGAGCTCCTGCACAGCCAGAAAACCTGACAGCAAGAAGAGCCAGGCAGAGCCTTGTGGACGACTTATTTAGACTATCAGGAAAAGTGACTTGGATAGCACCCCAAAGTAAGATACTAGTGTTTTACTTTCAGAGAGTCCCACTGTATGCTAGGCTGGCCTCAGGTTCACTGTGTCGCTCAGACTGACTTCTTATGTTATCCTCTTACCTCCACCCTCCAGTTGGCTCATCTTTACTGTAATAATCAAATAATATATGAACTTCTTCGTTAATCTAAGGTCAAGACACTCTCTGTCCGTCTGTCCATCCGACTGTCTTTAATGTTTTGTTCTATTTAGTCAGTGTCTTACTGTGTGTCCCTGGCTGGCCTGGAACTTGAGATCATCTTGCTTGATTCTTCTGAGCAGTTGGACTTACAGGTGCACATCGTTATGTCTGGCTTAGAACTAAGATGCTTTATCTCACCTTTCTGAGCTGATGCTGTGCCTGGGGATTTCCTCGTGATTTAAATGTATAAAAATTTAGATGTGACTTTAGAAAAATACACAGAGGTGATCTCTAGTTCAGGACTCTCTCTGTCTCTGTGTGTGTGTGCACACAGTTCTTTGTGGAGGCTAGAGATTGCATCAAATGTCTTATTCTTTGAGACCAGATCTCTCACTGAACCTGGAGCTCACCAATTCTGAAAGCCTACCTGGCTCCGAAATGCCCCATCACTGTGACAAAAGGTGTGCATCACCTATCTTTTTATGTGGGTGCTGGGAATCGAAACTCAGGTACTCAGCTTGCTTAGCACGCACGTTACCAAGTGAACCATCTCTCCAGATCCTTAATGGCTTATCTTATACTTTTCCACCTTTGCAACAATATGAAAGTGATAACACAGTCAATCAAAATGGTACTTTGAAGTTGGAATTGGGAATTTTTTTTTTCTCCCCAGGCTAGTGAAATTCCTGTACAGTCTGTCCCTTGATGATGGCCAGCATTATGAGCTCTAGCCCCAGTCCTTCAGGAAGGTGGATAGCCTTATCATGCATATTATATATGGTGTGTGTGTATGTGTGTCTGTGTGTGTGTGTGTGTCTATCATATACCATTTTATTTGTTCAGACAGAGTCTTTGTATATAGGCCAGGCCAGACCTCAGACTCGGGATGCTCAGATTCCAGAGTGCTAGGATCCCAGGCGCACGCTGTCATGCCTAGCTTTTACATTTTTTGAATGAACTTGCTTTTGATAGGAAATGCCATCTGCTGTGGGGTGTGGTAAGGGCATCATTTTGTGCTTCTGTGTCTCAGTTCTTTATTTCAGCACTCTCTTAGCTTCCCTGTCCCTCATTTACTTGTCCCTTAACGCCATGTAGGCAAGGTGTTGTTTCCATAGGTACAACTTTGGCACACATATTCTACCTACCTCACCAGAGCAGCTGCACTGGTTTGGTGCTGTCTTCTGGAGGGAAGGCAGGAGGCAAAGGGTGCCCATTGTTGTCTTTGTCATGCCTCACGGGGACATATCCTTGTCAGTGAAGGGCTCTTCCCGTAGAGGATAAGCATAGCTCACTAATGAAACTGTTGCCATGCCTCTCTGGCTGAAACAACAGAAATGTCTGGTCCTGCCCTCCTGGAGGCTAGACTTGTAGGATTAGAGTGTCTAAGGCAAGGCTGTTTCTGGTGCTGTGAAATGGACTGTTTCCTGCCCCTCTCCCAGCTTAGGATGACTTGTTGGTAATCTCTGTTGTTCCATGACTACTAGGAGCAACTTGTGCTCTCTGCTGTCAGGAATATCAATGGTATTCTCCAGTATGCATCTCTGTGTACATTCCACTCTTATTGTAAGGACACCAGTACCACCCCATGAGGGGCTCACTCTAGTTCATTTGGTATAACCTCATCTTAATGGACGAGATTGACATTGATAGTAATAAGTTATTCCCAGCTGATGAAGTGAGTCAATTCAAGCCAGATTAAAGTATATAAAGGCAGGTCTGTTGGGTGTAGCTCTTAGGCAGGTTCACTGGTCCCCAGGAACAAGGCCAGGGAAGTTGCCATGGGGAGGGAGACCGAGTGGAGGAGGAAGAGAAAGAGAGAAGGATCTAGAGTGTGTTCAGGGAGAGAGAAAATGCAGACACAGAGAGACGAGAGAGAGGTGGAGACCAAAATGCCTGAATTAGATAGGAAAGAGCTTCTGGGGGAAGTGGAAGCCCAGCCCCTAGGAAGTTCAGGGTAGAGGGGAGCATATGCCAGCCATGCCCTGTAACAGGTAGAGACTGAGGGATGCTGGGAGAATCTGGAAGCCGGGTCTACTTTGGTATGTTAAATATGTATCTCAGCTGCTTGTCTTGGGTCTGAAACCCAACAGATGGAATTGCAAGTGATGTCACATTATGAACCTTTTCTTTTCTGGAAAGTTCAGGGCTTAAATGCTGTAATACCCATGAGGCTGTGAAAGGAGAATGCTGGGGAAGAGACGTGCAGGTGTTTCTATGTGCTGTGGAAGGCTAAGCTTGGCATCAGACCGCCCTGTCTTCCCTCTGTGCAGATATGTGCACAGATGTCCAATGAATGGACTGGAGTCCCAGAGTCCCAGTTCTTTCTTTTCGTATGATATTGGTGCATGATTGACAGGCTGGCATTGGTCCAGAAAGGTCTGGATCATGGTTGTACTCCTTAAGCTTTCCATTGCCACCTGTTATCGTATCTCACTGAACCTGTTTTATGTCAACCATAAGTCAATTCAGGAGGTTCGTATTACCTTTGCTGCCTGAGGGAGGAGGGAGGATACAGAGACTTGGGTGCCTTCCCTCCCTGACTTCAGATTCCAGAGCTCACTCAAATGGACATTCAATGAATCTGTCTTTATCCTATTGGTGGCTTATTAAAGGCCTGAAGTCTATTAGCTTCTCTTAGAAAACACCATTGTGGGAAAGAGCCTGGTGGTATTTCCTCTCTTTGGCTCTGTCTATTTCTCTAAAGCAGAGTTTACCCTGTGCAATATGAATATTAACAAAAACCCCACTCTATATTGGATGTGCCAGTGTGGACAGATGAGCCCAGGGACCCTTGCCTCTGTGGCTGGACTGCTGCCTGCTGCCTCTGAGCTCCGGCTGCCAGTGTCTCTCTGGGAGCTCTTGCCAGGTCTGAGCCTTGGCTTGCAGTTGCTGGTGTATAGTGTCTGGGATGTTTGTGGGTGGGTGTTTTGTGTTTTGGTTTTGTTATCTGCCCTTTGTAGTAGTAACTCTGGCACCATTTCTCCATGCTCGGATGTTCTACGGCTTTCAAGAAAAGAGATTTGAAAATTTACCAAGCCAGAGGGATTTGTAAAAAGTTGGGTGCCTTGGAGCCAAGGCTGAGCTTTTTTTTTGGGGGGGGCACCACTGAAGTGTTAAACCAACCTCAGGGCCTTTGCACATACAGATCTCTTTATCTAGAAGCCGGTAGGGGCAAGCAAATAGCCTCGCCCTTTTGTTATGGGAGAAATGTTAGCTTACTGTGAGCCTTTCTTGTGTTTTCCAAAGAAACCAGAAAGCTCAAATTTTTTAAAAAATGAAAAGTTTAATCTTAATTATTATGTTTTGGAAAGTGAGTAGAAAACCAAGCCATCCAGCCTGGCCCAAGCAAAGCACTTCTCTCTAGAGTATGGTTTACTCTTGGGTTATGGCCCAGAAGGGGGCTCCTGTTACTCCCTCTCCCCACCTTGCGTTAGATTATAATGTTGGCTGCTCTCTTCCCAGGAGCCTTTGATGTTGACTATTGTCATATTACATTCATGTTTTAGTTCTTGTGTTTTTGTGTGAGCAGGTGTTCACACACCTTGCATGTGTGTGTGTATGTATGTATATGTGTGTGGTGTATGTGTGTGCATGTATTTGTGTATGGTGTGTGCTGTATGTGTGTGTGCCTGCATGTGTGTATGTGTATGGTGTGTGGTGTGTGTGTCTGCATGTGTGTATGTGTATGGTGTGTGGTGTGTGTGTACATCTGTGTGTGTGTATGTGTGTTTGAGCCAGAAGACAGCTTCCACTGTTCTCAGCTGCTATCCACCTATTTTACTTTTGGTTTTCTTTTCATTTATTATTTTCTTTGTTTTTGAGGCAGGATCTCTGGCCTGTAACTCACAACTTCGATGAAGTTGGCTGGCATGTGAGCCCAAGAGATCTTCCTGGGTCAGCTTCCTCAGCACTGGAATTTGTGTGTGCCACCACACTCATTTTTCTTTTTCCATGCATGCTGGGGTCTGACTCAGGTCCTGTTCTTAAATGGCAAGTCCTGAACGCTCTGTCTCCTACTCCTCTTCCTCTCTATTACTCATCTTTGAACCCTTGTGTTGTCCCCAGACTGTGGCTCCTTTGCAGTATTCCCTTTGTCCAGTTACACAATAGTGTTTTAGGGTATGCCTGGAGTTTCAAGGGAACGGATTCTCCTTTTTCACCTGGCAGTTTTTCTTTCTTCTCTAATTTGCATGTGTGCTGCTTGGAGTGGGTGGCAGGGAGTCAGGTCATCCTTTTGTTCTCAGATGGCAACTGTCACAGTTGATTATGCCTTGTGACTTTACCTGAGTTGCTTCAGAGGGGGGGAAAATACATGTCATAGAAATTTCAATTGACTTGTCAATGTCACCTTGTTTTGGCTCCCAGAAGCTGAGTGGAGCGGAAGACCGACAGGTTTCTGCTACACACTGTTCTCAGCATTTGGGGAGGCCTGACTCACTCAGGCCTTTGCTAGAACATTTTCGATCTGAAGTTGCTTTCTCCAGGACAGTCTCACACTGACATTTTTAGGGCAGCCGCAATAGTATTCTGTTGCTGTGGTGGAAAAAGTGGGGGGAAGCACCCCCTTTTTTCTTCATAAAGATATCCTCAAAACTAACCTCAGTGACAGAGGAGGACAGTTCCTGAGGAGCAGCTAAGAGTTTCAGAGAGTATTCTGTAAGGATTCCTGTGGAGTTACCCACAATGGGCTTTCCTTTGCTGGAATGAGAACATTCAGAGGGGTCAGCCAGCTTCACAGTGGGAAGTCATTGTGAACACATGCAAAGAAATGGATATGTGCTTTTAAAACATGCGGACTCTTTTCCATCATTGGAAAGGAATGTAAAAATCATCTTTTTTCAAAAAGGTGTAGAAATTTATGAGACAAACAGGAGTCTAAGTGGCTTATTGGTAGGTTAGGAAAGAATGTGTTCTGTTTCAGACACTCATGAAATGATGAAGAAATGCCCCAAGGTGGTCGTCCCGTGTTAGTTAATTGGAGAGCTTGGGGTGGGGGTGGGCTGCTGAGAGGAAGACTGCCTTTTCTTCTTTCACTTTATTCTCTGTGCAACCTAATTGAATTTTATTTCCTAAATCCAAAGGTTGTCTGATCAACTACTTAGCACTCAGTGGAACCCTGTCACACCAGTGCCTTGGCACCTGCTCGAGCCTTTGTGGAAAGCCATGCGGTTGACAGCATCTGGCAGCCACCATAATGGGAAGGCATTTGTGTACACCCAATGGAGCTGGTCAGCTCCATTCCATAGATTGGGCCTAAATCAGTGTCTCATGGTTTAAAGTATTCATTTCAACATTGCATTCTTGGTTTTACATGGTAGAAATCGGGCCTTGTATGTGTCCCTGGAGGTGCTCGAAGACTGATTTCATAAGCCCTTATGTATAAAGCTTCCTTAACTTAGGCATCATAATGTACAGGCTGGGTCCACGGAGCCAGAGTTAGTCCTGTTAAGGAGCGGTAAGCTAGCTCAGGACAGAAGGGGGAGTAAGCTGAGCGGTGCTTACGAGAAGGTAGATGCCTTCCCTTGAGAATGCTGATTGAGTCATCAGAAAGTTCAGAGGCAGGTTACAGTGATTGGCCTTCAGTGTAGGAGATTTAAAGAGACTAGAGGCAGTGTATCTTTAGCGTGAGGAATGAAGTTTTAAACATGTTATCTAAGCCTGAAAGACCCTTCTGAGACGCTATACAATGAGAAATCTGTGGACAGTTGTGCTTCACCTGAGTTTTCTCCTGCGTGGGCTGTGCAGACTGTGTACCCAAGCTGTGGCCTACATGACTTAGCCCTGTGTATTTTCTGTCATTGTCTTCCTCCTCCTCCTCCTCGTCCTCGTCCTCCTTCTCCTGTTCTTTTGGTTTTTCAACACAGGGTTTCTTTGTGTAGCCCTGGCTGCCCTGGAACTCACTTTGTAAACCAGGCTGGCCTCAAACTCAGAGATCAGCCTGGATCTGCCTCCCAAGTGCTGGGATTAAAGGCGTGCGCCACCATCACCTGACTTTAAATTATCACTATTATTTTTGGGGCAGTTGTCACTTTTTTCTCAATGTGTGTCCCTAGTTTTCACGGGGCCTGCCATTTCGCAGACATGCAGTGAGCATCTGCATAGCTGATTGCAAGATCAGAGAGGAATGGGGGTTGGTCATCAAGGACAAGCTAGCTGTGGTAACAAGCTCACACCTGTTAAATGTGGTCACTCCTAAATGTCAGGGCCTGTCTTGTCTGCATTGGTTCAGGCTCTTTGCCTTCCACCTGGTGACCACTACAGAGAACCACATGAATGGTTTGTGGACAAACCTTGGAAGTAGTGCACACCAACAAGTATACCCTTTAAGCAGGTAAAAGATGTTGAGAAAAGAGCCCATAAATAATTTGTGAATGTATATTCCTCTGTGGCGCTAGACTACAATTTGCTGGAGAGCAGGCATGGACTTTTATGGTTTTTGTTTGTTTGGTCTTTTGGCAGAGTCTCACTATATAGCTCTGTCTGGCCTAGAACTCACTGTGTAGACCAGGCTGGCCTCTAACTTGTGGAGTGTTCTAGGTTTAAAGGAATGCACTACCATGCCCAGCTATATGTTTGTTCTTATCTTCCCTGCTCCTTCATCTGAGCAAATAGCAAGGGAATGAAGTTTGTTGTTGTTTGCTTGTTTTTCTTCAAGACAGGGTTTTTCTGTGTAGCCCTGTCTGTCCTGGAACTTGCTCTGTAGAACAGGCTGGCCTCTAACTAGGAGATCCACCTGCCTCTGGCTCTTGAGTGCTGGGATTAAAGACATGTGCTGCCACCACTACCCAACTGAGAGTGATGGTTTTTGATTGACCAGCTTGGAGTTTTCCAGATTCTGTTTGCCTGACAAGGGTAGAAATGGGGAGTCCAGCAATTTCCTTGCTGCTAGAGATATGATGAGATCAATATGTTCAGTGGACTCTTGCTGTTCATTAAGTTGTGCTTAGATCAAGTGCTAAAGACACTACATACAGGGTTCCAGGCTGATGAAATGGCCCAGAAGGTCAAGGCAAAGAATGGCAGACCTGACAACCCGAGTTCTGTTCTCAGGACCCACATGGTGGAAGGAGAGAACTGGCTCCTGAAAGTTGTCCTCTGATCTACACACACACACACACACACACACACACACACACACACACACACACCCCACAGGAGGTGGCGGTGGCGCACGCCTTTAATCCCAGCACTTGGGAGGCAGAGGCAGGCGGATCTTTGCGAGTTCGAGGCCAGCCTGGTCTACAAAGTGAGTCCAGGACAGCCAGAGCTGTTAAACAGAGAAACCCTGTCTCGAAAAAAAAAAAAAAAAAAAAAAAAAAAACCATAAAAAGGCAGAATTCTGACTGGCTTACTTAAACCCATTGTTCATGAAGAAGTTGAGCTGAGAGGTGATATTTTTCTAGGGAAAGTTTGTTTCTCTAGAGTGTTGACATGCTGCTTACAAATAGCTAGTAGAATAGTGGGCTGAAAAGTTGGAAGCCTCCGCCCTTCCTGCCATGATCCCTGTATCTTTTTAAGATAGTGCAAGGAATGCCACTTGAACATTAGAAGAGTGTGGATGATGAGTTCATCCTTCAGGACAGGTGGAGGCAAATCTGGAGAAATGATTCTGTTTTTATGATGTATGTGTGTGTGTGTGTGTGTGTTTGTGTGCTGCATATGCATATATGAATCTGTGTTTAGGGTGTACATATATATGTGTGTTTGATACATATATACATATACATACATCCACATATATGCACATACATACACATTTATATTTATATGCCTGTGTAGGTGCACCTGTGTGGGAAAGTATGAAGGTCCAGAATTGATGTTGGATGTCTTTCTCAATCACTTCCCTTTGTACGGTCACTTAATAGAACTCAGAGGTTACTGATCAACTAGTCAGCTAGAACTGGGCATTCCTTATCTCTACTGGGATTATAGGAAACCTTTGTGTCTCCCCAGCTTTTGCATGAGTCCCAGGGAACTGCATTTAGATCCTCACATTTTTGAAAATGCTTTTGCATTGAACTATCTCCCCAGACTGTAATGAATGATTTTTAGCTTTGCAGTAACCCAATGAGTTTGTTTCTTCATCTTACAGTGTGCAAAATTGGGTCTTTAATGGCTAAGCAGCTTGTTTAAGACTAAGGTCAAACAACCAGAATTTGAACCAGGAACCTTTGGAGCCAGGACACAGTTAAAGAGAGTGCTTCTGCTGATTGAAGATGAGATTCATTCTTATTTCATTCATTTTTAATTTTTATTTTATGTGCGTTGGTGTTTTGCCTGCATATATGTCTGAAGGTGCCAGATTCCCTGGAATTGGAGCTACAGACACTTGTTTGGGTGCTGGGAATTGAACCTGGGTCCTCTGGTAGAGCATCTCTCTGGCCCCAAGACTCATTCTTAAAGAGAGGTGGTGTCGGAGCTCAGTGTTCCTGGAAGATAGGGTGTGTTCTGGGTGAAACATTTCCATTTCATTGCCAGGTTGTCTGGCAGTAGCAAGATCAGTATCTTCCCACTGATGTTCATAATAGACGTCGCCCTGAGAGTTAATAAAGTGGCACAGAGTAGTACTTGATAATATAATTCCTGTTGCCAACTTGCCTACTAAACCCAGGAAACCCCTGGGCGATGGTAGATCCATTCTTGGGTTGTTACTTTTTTTTTTAAGATCTATCTATCTCTATCTATCTAGATATCTATTATGTGTACAGTATTCTGCCTGTATGTATGCCTACACTCCAGAAGAGGGCACCAGATCTCATTATAGATGGTTATGAGGCACATGTGGTTGCTGGGAATTGAGCTCAGGACCTTTGGAAGAGCAGCCAGTGTTCTTAACCTCTGAGCCATCTCTCCAGCCCCTTGGGTTGTTACTTCTTTAGTTTGTGTCTCACATAACAAGACAGCATTTCCATCATTTGACGATGAGTGGTTATTGCCTTCCCTTTGCATTGAATCTGTATGGACTCAGGCTTGTAACTGCATTGGGACTGTCTTCTGGTTCTGCATGTGAGTCTCTGTCCCCATCCTCTTTTTCGTAGATCAGCATCATTGTAGTTTAACATTTTTGACCAAAGTAAGGTGTAATATTTTGATCCTCTTTTGACTACCGGAACCTGTGTATTCAAGAGTGGGTTATTTTCTATGGGACCACTAGTGTCCCTGACTGCACATAGAAATCAGGAAGCCATATTTTAGAACCAATAATTGGAAACTATTTGGATTTCCTTGGGTGATGGGGGTAGGTATGGGGGGGAACAAAGCCTTCATACCACCTCTGACAGACCCATCATCCATGGTGCTAGGGAGGTGCTTATTCCATGTATGTTGAGTGATTCAATAAATGAAAGAACAGGCGAATATATTTCATTCTGGTGAATGTTGTTGTCTAGAAAAATAACCAAGATCATGTGTTTTCAAAGTGAAATAAGGTCATAGAGCTTGAATTTAGTTTTCTTTTGATATAATTTCAAATATATTCAGAATTTTTAGAAATGCGACATGGAAGTTGTTATACTTTTTAGCCAGATTTGCTTTCATTTATCACTCTGTTCTTTTCCCTGCTTTCTGTCCCATGTTCTTAAATACACAATTTGCATCTCAAACACTTTGACATACTCTACTTGAATGTGTGGGAGCACCTCCTACCTTTCTAGAGGCAAATTGTGAGACCGAAAGGCAGCGAAAGTTTCAGACTTTCTCAGGTTCTCAGCAGAGACTTTGGGAACTGCTGTTTGTGTCAGTCCAGGATCCAAGTGGGATCATTTATCATGTTTCCCTGGTGTGTCTCTTTTATACATTCGTATTCAGTGGGTATCATCTGGTGGTCATTCAGTGGATGTCATCTAGTGGTCAGCATCTGAAGAGCTTCAGCTGAACCACACTGACCATCTTTTCTAGGCCTTAGACAAAATAACATTTAATAAAAATTAGTTTATTGTAGTTTGTGTCAAAGTTGTGGCACACATGCCATGGTACATGCGTGGAGGTCAGCCTAATGGAGTCAACTTTATGTTGCCTTGCCTGGATTCCAGGGATCGAACTCAGGTCTCCAGGTTTGTATGGCAAGTGCCTTAACCAGTGAAAATGTCTCACAGAGATTAAATAACCTTTAAATGTCAGCAGCATGACTTTCTCGCCCTTCCTTGCTTTCCTAAGATGATGCTAATTTCTTAGCTGCATTGTTTTATTGTTTGACAAGTTTCCTTGGTAATCCGTCTCCAGTACTTGCTGTGTTACTAACAGAAATATTTTCCCTTGTGTGGAAGCAGAAGTGAGCTAGCTAGAACTCACAGTAAGTTTGCTCTCTGACCATGTTAGATTCTTGTGTTACTTTCTTTCCTCTTCTGCCCACGCAGCACAAAAACCTCCCTTTTCCCTTTTCCTCCCTCCCTAGACTTCTTTTAATTTCACAATAGGACTTCGAAGCAATATTATATTGGTTCTGGTGCAGGCATTTTGATGACCCTTGTCTCCAATCATTATAGTAACTAATACAAGCTAGAAAATGACTCTTAGCCTGTGACTCAGATTCCAGTGAGGATCAGAGAGCTCAGCTGTATAAATATGCAGTACGGTTTTTACTGTGTAAATTTTGATCAAAAGAAAATTTGTATACTGTTTAGTTGAAGGTTTCTTTTAAATTTAATCACTTCTGAATGTAAAAAAAATAAGCAGAAATAAAATGGCATTGGCAACATGAGACTACAATTCAAAAACTGTAAGAATTCCTGGTCCTTCTAGAAACTTCCCTAGCACAGTGTACAGGGAGCATTGAAGCAGAAAGTGTGGGACAGATGTCATGAGAAATAGATCTATGCCTATATTTTCACAGTTGTGATACAATTATGAGAGGATCTAGAAATGCTAGTTTTTACTGGCATAGCAGGGGGACAAGACAATACTTTATCCTAAAGTGCACAAACTAAAATTTCTGAGCTAACATAAAACTTGAAATCTGTGGCCGTGATTATGTTTATGTTGTTGAATTGAAAAAATTCATTTAAAGAGGAATTTTCATTTTTCTTTTGGGATTGCTATAAGTCCAACTCATTTTTATGCTGTAGCAGTTTTCTGAACTGGAACAGTCTTTTTGTCATGTTTGGGCTGGGTGTCTTGTAAGCAAGTAGAAGAGGGTATTGGAAGACAGCTGTAGTAGACTGTGGTGCTGTAAGAAAATGCCTGAGACAAGGTAATTTATAAACACCAGAAATGCATTTTTCACTGGTTTGGAAGTAAGAGTCTGCCTATATTAAGGTGCCTACTGGTTCGATGATGTCTCCCCCAGAGTATTTAATTTATGTGTAGTAGTGTCTGTCTTTATGCATATATGCATACTGAATGTGTGCTTGGTACACAAGGACACCAGAAGAGAGCATCAGAGTTCTTGGAACTGGAGTTACAAATGAGTATGAACTCTGATATGTCAGTGCTGTAAACAATCCAGAGTCCACCTCAAGAGCACCAGGTGCTTTTAACTGCTGAGCCATCTTTCCAGCCCTCATTCTCTCCTATCGAGGTGGCACCAGGAAGGGTGCATCTTTCACAGGGCAGGAATACAGAGCAGAAAGGGATAGACAAGAAGGCCTTCTCTTATCCCTCTAATACATTCCTTAAGTTCATTTGGGAGGGCTACCCTCTTAGCATAATCCCTTCTTTCTGGCCTCATGTGTGTATCACGGGCTGCCTAGGAATTTATGTTGTAGTTGAAAATGACCTTGAACTTCAGATCTCCCTTACTTCATTTCCCAAAGGCTGAGATCACAGGTATGCACCACAATGCTTGGTTTGGAAGGCGCTTTTCAAAGAACCTAGGGCTTTTTGCACATGAAATGGGTGTGTTCTCACTTAGCTACATCATTGGCCCCAAGGAGTGGACTTTTGAAAGTTGCTATCCTGCACATGAAGAGATGTGAAGACAAAAACCACACGGTTCTTCCCTCAGCATAGACCCAGCACCCTCTCCACAGGTCTGAGAGCTGCGTATAGAGTAGAGGCCCATAAATATGTCTACTCTGCTCTCTTCCAACTGAGCCATTCTAGAGTCAGAATTCACCTCACTATACGCCAGGGAGGTATCCAAGCATTCCTTCACTGTGGCTAGAATGTGTTCTCTTCTGGACTTGGGGCATCTTAAAGAGGGTCAGGAGCTAGGAATAGGGATGAGTTGATAGTATGTTTGTGTAGCATGCATGAGATCATGGATTCAATCTCCAGTACTACATAAATTATGTGTGGTGGCCTACATAATAAATTCAAGACCAATCAGAGACACAGGAGATCCTGCCAGACCAAACCAAACCAAGACAAAAAACATATTAAAAAGGACAGTCCACTACATACCCTTTAGTCAACCCATGATCCCCTAGGGCCTACTTTCCGACTTTGTGCTTATTTCTGTTGTGGTGTGACGATAGATCAGTGAGGAAAACGAAGTGCCTGGGCCCTATGGATGCTCATCTTTGGGCAAGAGAGGAAGGCTGGGTGACAGGTTGATGTGATAAATAAATGACTTAGCGTGTTAGATGAATGTGGCTAACAAGGCATGAGGGGTTGGTATTACTGATGATGGATCAGTGAGGGCTGTATGTAAGTACCATAGCCAGCCAGATCTCTTTAAATAACATGCTGTTTGAGTGAACATTTGGAGGGGGTATGGAAGTTAGCCCTGTTGTTCCAGGTAGAGGGAACAATTAACACAAAGGCCCTTTGGTGAGAGACATGCCCTGTGTGGTGGAGGATTATCAAGGAGACTTCAGTGGCTGCTTGTGGTGGCATAAATGGCACTTGGTGGGTTAGGACTGAGGAGCTCTGTTGATGGGCTGGTCAGGGAAGGGAGTCATACTGTTCCATTTGGGACAGGAAATGGTTTATGCTTTTATTGTACTCTGTGTGCGTGTGTGTGTGTGTGTGTGTGTGAGAGAGAGAGAGAGAGAGAGAGAGGAGAAATGAGATGTATACATGTATATATGATTGTGTGTATATGTGTGTGTGCTGGGACCAGAGGAGGATACTGGGTGCCCCGCTGTATCCCTCAACAGCCCTAGCTATCCTGGAACTCACTGTGTAGACCAGGCTGGTCTTGAACTCCCAGAGATCTGCCTGCCTCTGCCTCCCAAGTTGTGGGATTAGAGCTGTGTGCCACTTACTCCTGGCCCCCAACTGAGATTTTAATGATCACTTTGTTGGAAACTGAGTAGACAGGGATGCTTTCTCTCTTCTCCAGTATATGATGGCGTTAGAACTGGCAACTTCGGGCTGGAGAGGTGGCTCAGAGGTTAAGAGCACTGGCTGTTCTTCCCAAGGTCCTGAGTTCAATTCCCAGCAACCACATGGTGGCTCACAGCCATCTACATTGAGATCTGCCCAGGCATATATGTAGAGCAAATACTGTATACATAATAAATAAATAAATGTTTAAAAAAAAAAAGTATAAAAAAAAAAAAAGAACTGGCAACTTCGGAGGAAGGTGAGGCATAATGGCATTTGGACAATTGTATAGACGACACATGCCACAGGATTTCCTAATGAAGTAAAGGCAGGATTTGAGAGAAAGCTAGCATTCTGTGTTGACCTGCCAGGATTTAGGGGACAAGAAGAGCAGAGTGGCCAGACTGTGATTGGGAAAGGAGGGGGCGGAGCCTGTGTTATGGAGACGTCAAGCTCTGGGGAAGTTGAGATTGAGGTCCTATGACAAAGACAGACAGACACCCAGGCCTTGAGGGGTGCCTGATTAACTGCTACCCGGGATTGTTGATCTACCTCTGACCTCCAGGCTATTCAGGGACTGTGTGGTGATTAAAACTCTCCCTTGTTAGGATATGCATTGTGGAGCTCTTAAAGCTGATATCTTCTTGCCGCTGGACTTTATCACTCAAACCTTGTAAGCTGGGGGCACTGATTCCCTGAACCCACAGGAATCTCTCTCTGTGACTTAGATGGAAGCTGGCATTCAGGCACAGTAGGAAAAGGTGTGATCCAGTCCACTCTTTCCAGTGTTTTTTTTTTTTTTTTCCTGTCCTATGAGGCAATGACTGTCTATAGTTGGCATATAAACATTTAAAAATAGATAATCTAGGGGCTGGAGAGATGGCTCAGTGGTTAAGAGCACTGGCTGCTCTTTCTGAGGACCCAAGTTCAATCTCCAGCACCTGCATGGCAGCTCACAACTGTCTCTAACTCCTGTTCCAGGAGCTCCAATACAACCTCACATAGACATAAATGCAGTCAAAACACTAGTATACATTAGATAAAAATAAATTATTTTTAAAAATAGATAATCTAGCATTTTTGCTCTTTCTCAGTATGTGCCTGTGTGTGTGTGTGGGGGGGGTCTGCATGGGTATAGAGGCCACAGGTTAACCTCAAATATCTTTTTTTTTAGATATTTTCTACCTAGTTGTTGTTTTTTGAGACGGGGTGCATAACTGGCCTGGAACTTGCCTCATGGGAAGCTACAAACATTTTGCTAACTGAGCCGGCTCTGCAACCTCTCTCCATTTTTCATCCACTGTTTCTCAAGCAAACAGTTGAGTTGTATTCTTAAGGTAGAGGCCTCCTGTTGCTTCCCTGCCTTAAATGGGTGCTTCTGGAATTCTTCTCACATAGGGTGATTTAAACTGTTCAGGAACTTTCTCTCACTGCAGTCTTGTCATGGCTTCAGAAAAGAAGGGGCAGGGTTTTAGGCTGGACTTTCTTGCTCTCTTGCTCTAGAGAGGATTAGGAAGTAGCTTCTAAGCTTCCTACTCACTTGCAGAACAATTCTTCTCTTGGATCTTTTCCTGAAATGGGACATGGGTGGGATTTTGTGTCCTTAGCCAGAGGTCATTGTGAGGCCAGGTGTGGGCCCCCCACACAGGGCCTTCCCTAGCCTCTGCTTCTTACCTCCCAGGCACCACTGGGAGGCATCCTAGTACAGTATGAACAGCTTCACCCCAGGGTCCTTCACTGGGTTCTGTGTGACCCGAAGGTGGTTTCCCATCTCTGAATCTCAGTGCTTATTTGTTAAGGATGTGTGCCTACACAACACTGTCAGTGTGTGGAGCCAAGTGACAAATCAAGTGTCAAGGACTGCGTACTGGCTTAAATGACAGGTAT
The DNA here is from genome assembly GCA_907164525.1 of Lophiomys imhausi. Taxonomy (NCBI): domain Eukaryota; kingdom Metazoa; phylum Chordata; class Mammalia; order Rodentia; family Muridae; genus Lophiomys; species Lophiomys imhausi. The sequence continues at coordinate 8,797,598 of CAJQZJ010001896.1, forward strand.
TGTCACTGTCACTCCCACTGCCAGCCCTCTCAGCTGCCATCTGAGGCAGAAGCTGGCTTTCTTAAGTAGCTTAGTTGGGTTTCCAAAACCAATGTGCTCATTGGATTATTATGTTTTCCTGCATTTGTGCCTATATATTCATGCATGGCTTTCAAATCTATACTTGCGTATATATCCATGCAACTTTCTCTTAAAAATTGGTGCGATTATGTTTTGTAATCATGGAACCTGGTTGAAAATATTTTCCCCCAGAACCCGTCATTGTAAGTGATCATATAGACCACCCAGATAAGAAATCACTTACAAATGGAAGTTAAGAAAAAGCCAAGGAATCTCCCTCAGTGTTAAAAGAGGCCCAGCATCAGAGTACATTAAACAAACAAACAAACAAAGAAACAAATCTTGATATATGTGCTTGTGAGTGTCACTATGTTAGTTGTGGGTGCATTTGTGCTGTGAGGTATCTGTGGAAGTCAGCAGACAACTTTGGACCTTGGTTCTTACATCTTTGCCTTGTCTGAGATAGGGTATCTTGTTGCCACTATGTATGCCTGCGGAATCTCCCTTCTTGACCTCTCCTCTCACCATAGGAACTGGGTTGTGAGGGAGCATTACAGAGATGCACCATGGTGCCCAGCTTTTATATGAGTTCTGGGAATCCATGCTTGCAGGGCAAGTGCTTTACCAACTTAACTATTATCTCACTGGCCCCAGAGCCCATGTTTTTGTAGCTCACGTTGACACTGGCATTGCCTTGGATTGTTTGGGGTAGCATGGCACAGACTAAGCTGTTTTGGGGTGGGAATAAATATTTTTTTTGATTATTGCTACAACTTGTAGACTTGTAATCAGGGGCAGCTTATCAGCAGCTTTTCAAACCCTGGACATTCCACACACAAGTGCCCCATGGAGGAAACAGAGCACTTCGTGAATGCTTTCACAGTTGAATTCCACACTCATGAATTATGACAAGCGAGCTGGCTGCACTGTGGTTTGTTGTGTCTGCTTTGGTTCCTACTTTTAAAGTTGTAGTTGCATTTGGTCATTTGAAGCTTATTTTCCCAGTGTGGCCAAGCCAGCGGGGTCCCAGGGCTCTGCAGGGGACACAAACTGCTTGCCTATAAGTTGGAGCTCTCAGTAGATAAGCATTTCAAGACAGCAAATGCATCATATAAAAGAACTTATGGGTTTATTTAACATACACTATTGGACTTAATTTAGATATTTAATGGAAAGAAAACCCTTCTATTATCACCGAAGGAAAGAACTGCCAAACATTGGGAGGCTTGGTGAAAATATTATAACGGATGCACAGACTGCAAATGTATTTCCCTAGCTTACATAATGGGGTGTTTAATAATGGCTGTTTCTTTGAATTTAGCACACATATAACAGACATTTGCACTTTGTAAATTATATGCATATTCCAAATGAAGTTCAAGAAACTTCATTTATTAAAAATTGGTTTTAATGAAGAATGTACTGACTTAAAAATGACCTTCACCTTTGATTTATGATTCTCTCAACAACCCAGGTTCAGAGCTCTTACCAGGAGTACTTTCCTGCCCTGTCTTTGTATAAACATAAATATGAGCACTAGCTAGGTCTGAAGACCTGACTGGCAACAAGATTCATTGGTGGATGTTTTGTTTGGTAGGTGTCTGCTCTATCTGCAGATCTGGGGCTAGTATGAGTGGGGTTGGCATCTGACATGCTGCTGGGCTACACATGGAGGGCTAGGCGGGAGTTCCTAACATCTTGTGCCTGTGTGTCCCCATCTACACTGAACACAGGTCAACATCTGAGCATGGTGGTCTCCACTTGCACACTTAGAGCTGGGGAGATGGACTTAGGTAGGTTTCCTGGGACTCACTGGCCAGCAGCAGAGCTGAATTGGAAAGTTATACATTAGTGAAGAAATCCTGTCTCTCTCTCTCTCTCTGTCTACATTATATATATATATATATATTTATATTTCATGCAAATGGTCTTAGAAGCTCATTTAACATACACTGACTTTAGATATATCAAGCTGGGGTAGGCTTTTTTATTATCACCAAAGGAAAGAACTGCTAAACATTGAGAGGTTGGCTTGAAATATTATAACAGATAGACAGAGGGCAAATATTTCATTTGGGTGGCACCTGAGGAAAATGACACAGGAGATTGACCTCTGACTCCATCGGGATACACATGTACATAAATACATAAACAGGAGTTAAAATCTGATCTTTAGGGTGGACTCTAATGCTATGTGACATACACAGAGAGAAGACCATTCGATGAGGTGAGAGAACGACCTCTCGTGTCTATAATTCAAGGAGAGAAGCCTCAGAAAAGGTCATTCTTGGTGAGGCCTCGGGCTTAGAGTTGGAGCCTCTAGAGTAACGAGAAAATGAATTTCTATCATTTCGTCCCTTGGAGCAAATGAGGATGTTCACAAGGCATGTGTCCCTTGAAAACTGATTCCAGAAGGTCAGTTATGGAAAGGATGGCAAGAGAACACTTTCAGGGAGACAGACACTCCAAAGGAGACTGACAGTGTGCACATGGAGGGAAAGATATACTGTTGTTCTCGGAAGCACAGGATTGAGATCTTGTGGGCTGGATGTAGTGCTGAGGAGACTGTGTGTGATCCACCTGTCATTTCTGTGGCCTGTGGGGTAAAAGCCCTCAGCTCTTCCATCAGGTGATTGGGGAAACTTAGGTAAGCAGGGTCCGTGGCACCTGGGATGTTACAAGTCAGCCTGGAGTTGGTATGTGAAGCCAAGTGCTGTACCATACATCTGTCCAGATTGTTTCTTCAGCTGCTGAAGTTTGGGTTGAGGTGGATAGGCCCCTGGGACCAGTCATGTGTGTGAGCAGATGCTGGTGCACATTATCTTGGAACCTTATTTGAGTCTCATCTATAGAAAGTGGTTTCAGCCTGGTGAAGGAGGGACAATGAGGATTTCTAAAGCCAGTAGATGACTCTGATGGAAGCCACATTCACTTATACATGTTCCTCCTCACAGGGATCCTAGGCAGCTCCATACAGTTCTTCCACACAACTTTTAAAGATGGTCCTACCCATAACTAGTCTATATAGGGCCCCTAGCCAGTGGGCAGCTTGCCTTCCTCTTGGACCTGACCCATCCTTCAGAGGGAGATTAAAGAGGGGTCCTGACCTTCGGGATGCTTACGTGTGTGTGTGTGTGTGTGTGTGTGTGTGTGTGTGTGTGTGTGCACATATAAGACAAGGTCTCTCATTTGCTTAGAGTATACCAAGTAAGTTACTGTGGATAACCAATGAGCCCCTGGGATCACTTGGCTCCATTTCTTCAGCAGTGGCATTATAAGTGTCTGCTACCACACCCAGATTTTTATGTAGGCTTTAGGAATCAAGTTCAGGTTCTTAAGCTTGCAAGGCAACTGAGCTCTCTCCCGAGCCTCAGTTTGAAACAAACAAAAACCATTGTCCTTCTTTCCTCTAACTGCTAATGTGATTTATAATAAATGGAAAAAAAGAAAAGTATCTATGGTTTCCCTCAGAAAGGTTACTGCTAGCTTATCTTTTTCTTTTTCCTTCCCCCACCTTGGATGCTTTTCTCATCCTTTGTTTTTTCCACCTAGGAGAATATGCTTGTATGCTTAGTGTAGCTATAAATACAGTAATACCTTCATGAGGGCCAACTGGTAAGAAGAGAGCAAGGTCTTTGCCTTAAGACTTGGTCTTAAACTCTAGCTGCCCCTTACTTAGTTCCTGACTTTGTGTCTGTTTTGAAAAAGGCACATTCTGCACCGGCGAGATGATCCAGTCCAGGCCAAATTAAGATTATAGACAGGCAGGTTTATTGGATATAAGAGGGAAAGAGAAAGGACGTGGGCATACAGAGAGAGACAGACAGACACAGACAGAGAGACAGATAGAGAGAGGGAGGGAAACAGAGAGAGAGAGTGTGAGAGCCCCAAATGTCTGGATTATGTAAGAAAGGGCACCGGGTGTGGTGGCAAACGCCTTTATCCCAGCACTCAGGAGGCAGAGGCAGGCGAATCTCTGTGAGTTCAAGGCCAGCCTAGTCTACAAAGTGAGTCCAGGGTAGCCAGGGATACACAGAGAAACCCGGCCTCAAAAAACAGAGAGAGAGAGAGAGAGAGAGAGAGAGAGAGAGAGAGAGA
>CAJQZJ010001896.1:8806174-8854076 GCA_907164525.1 Lophiomys imhausi
AGAGAGAGAGAGAGAGAGAGAGAGAGAGAGAGAGAGAGAGAGAGAGACAGAGAGAGACTGAAACTCTAGAAGAGAGCTTTGGCCTGAGCACAGTGGGACTTGAAGAAGACTCCAGAGAATATTCTTCTGGTAACTTTGTGTGATGATTGCTTCTAAATGCTGTTTAGAAGATAGTTGATTTTTTCCATGATACTTAATTTTTTATGCCTCTCTTGATTCCTATTTCTCCCTTTTCAAAGATGAAAGGAGTTGCATTTTTGAGTTCAAAGCCAACTCAAGGTGATAAACTACATTATTTCATCACTACCCAAGCAAGCTACTATCTTTTAATAATTTTAAAGCAGACAGGAATCCTTGCTCAAAACAGGCCTCAAAAGAATGGCCACTAATCCTGTGCCCTAGTTGGTTTCTCCATTCTTTGTGATGTTCCATTTTCTCTCTCTTGCCAGCTGTTTGTTATATGAGTTACGTAACTTCCTCACAGAAAATATGCTTGATGGGAAATATAACATGGCTACCTCTGGTGCTATGGCTGACTTCCTCCTCCATGTTCCTGCTGGAGCAAGAGAAACAGGTTTGCTCCTCCCCATCTCCTGCTGGACTCAGCACTTTAATTTCTGTTTTTTTTTTTTTCAGTAGCATATTATTTATCAGTAGGATTAGCATGATTCTTGTTCTTGTGCAGCAAATAGCCTTGCTTACCCACAGCCTAGCTCAGACCTTTGAATAAAAATATACTTCACTGCCCCCATGTGAAGATGAAATAATATAATTTGTTTACCTCCTTGAGTTGTTTACCACAGACTGGAAAATGTTTTGAATTTTAAAGTGTGAAAAACAAGTTTGTAGCCGGGCGGTGGTGGCGCACGCCTTTAATCCCAGCACTTGGGAGGCAGAGGCAGGCGGATCTTTGTGAGTTCGAGGCCAGCCTGGTCTACAAAGCGAGTCCAGGACAGCCAGAGATATTCAGAGAAACCCTGTCTCGAAAAACCAAAAAAAAAAAAACAAGTTTGCTAGCTATCAAAAAGGCTCTCCCTTCAAATAAACATGTTTAGAGAACAAGACACAAAACAAAATACTTTATCATGATAAGCCTGGCCAATCAAATATGTTTATCACAGAAACCTTATTAAGGACCCAGATGGCAGCCAGTTCTCTGTTCACTTCCCTGTCATTTCAAGCTCCCTTGGGGTTAGGGACAGGGACATTACCTTCCCTGCCAGCAGACAGCCAACTTTAGTCAACCTTGCTAGCCTAGCTAAAGGCAGCTTGCTGTGGGAATGGGGGAGAGGTGCACACTTTGTGTTGTTGAATTGGACCATGAGTGGAGGGTACTTGTGAAACTGAGCCTGAGATCCTTATGATTTTTGTTTTTTTTTTCAATAGCCACTTTCATAGTTTGGTTGCCAAGAAGGCTTATGGGGAGTCCCATATGAGCATCACACATGAGGCCCTCTATGCCCTGCACTATTGTATAAGTAGAGTATAAACTATGAATCATAATCACCTGCTCCAGCCCATCTCATGAGGGAACTGTAAAGCCCAGAGGAAATTGGAGAAAGTGCAAGGGCTTCCTCCGTAATGTACACCTGAGTTTTCAGGGTCCTAGTTACCAGCAAACAGTCTTAGCTGGTGCTACTTGAGATACTAGTGGTGTGTTTCAGCTTCAGGGAGCTAGTTGGGGAGGAGCCACCCAGCTACAAGTAGCTCAGTGGGAGTGTGCAGGACTTGGTGATTTTAGGGGTAGGCCAAGCCTGTGGGATGGTCAGACTGTGACCATGGCCTCAGATGTGGAGGGAGCGGGTGAGAATTTCATCAGTGCATTGAACAGATCTCTCACTGCTGTGACAAACACCTAAGAAATATGATAAAGCAGAGAAGATTTATTTTAGCTCACGGGTTCAATCCATGGTCATCTGGTTCCATTATGTGGACCTTTTATGAGTGTGAACATATATAGCCAAACAAGTCCTTCGCCCACCCGACAGGAAGCGGAGGCAGAGAAGACCCATCCTTGCATGTCTTGCCTCCTGTGACATGCTGCTCTTAACTTGGGACCTGCTTTTTGCTAACTCCCAGTAATACCATCTTAACATATATGCATTGAAGGATTGATCTATTGATTAAGTTAGAACTCTCAGAATCAATCCATTTACTACTCCCAAACTCATCAACACAGGCAAGGGAATCAAGCCTGATACGTGACAGCTGTGGAGGACCTTTCTTTAAAGCTTACAGCAACTAAATAAGCCTATAGTGTTGAGGTAAACATTATTCCAGCTTTCAGGTACTAAGGAACTTCCAGGGTACACCCACTAAGTGGCATAGCTAGGAGGAAGCATAGTCAGTTCTGGAGCCAACACCCCTGGGTGCTGCACTATATACTACTTATACTACTTTGAAAATGTACTGGAGCTTCCAGGATAAGCAAGTTTGTATTTGCTCAAGAGCACACAGGTCTTGAGCACCTTAATCCCTGCCAGACCTGTTTGAGCCTTGGCCTGGCTGTCAGAAGGACCATCTTCTGGTGGTCACACTGGAAGACAGAATATAGACACAAGCCGAGAACCTACTAAGAAGATCCCCAGGAGATGTATAGGAGATGTAACTAGTAGGCTACCCTTCACATTGGAAGGTAAATGCTGTATGACTGAACCGGGGGCAGTGGTCCTCTTGCATGGGCTCATGGGACCAAGGTTTTTGGAGGACACAGGTATCACGGTGCAGAAAGAGTTGTGGCATCTTCCTGTGCCAGCAAGGAGGCTGTGAGAAGGACGTTAAATTGGCTCTGGTAGAGGAACCAAAGACTCCAGCTCTTTCTGCTTTGTTTGCCCGATGGGAAGCACATGGCTTCAGAAAAAGAGGAGAGGGATATGTATAAGGTCAAAGGCAAGACTGCTTCCACTGGGATGTTGGTTTGGGGTGGGTTGGGGGCATGAGTGTTGTGAGGTAAAGTGTGGTTTGGGAGGGTGGGACGTTGCTCTGCCTCTTTCCTGGAGTTGGACCTGGAACTTCTAAGCAGGGCTCTCAGCTCAGGAAGAGATACAGGTAACAGAAGGAACCCTCCTCCCAACCTTTACATTTCAGAGGGAATACCCTGCTTATTTAGTTTTGTGTGTGCATGGAAAAGAGGGGCATAAACAGAGGTTCTGGTTAAGCCTCGGTGATCTAGAAAAGTACTTCAGAGACATCATTTTTTTCCTGCAGCCTAATTAATCTGGTGGGTTTACTTAAAGCCTTGTTTTTGAGTATACATACCAGTACATCCTCTGATGAGTTGAAAGAATTCTTTGTAGGGTTTAGAGGAATACCGATTAGTTCTTGGGAACCTAATTGTCACAGTATTGGTGTCCTAACCCATCTGAGTAAATAAGACAACAGTGTTCACCCGGGCACTGGAGCCTCAGGGACCGCTGCGTACTGTTCATTCAGAGCACACCTGAGTTATTGTTGCTGCCCTTAAAAAGAGTGGTGTTATTTGTTCTTCTTCTCCAAGCCCTCATAGTTGAGGCAGATTGGCGTTTTATTTATGAGCTGCCAGCACGCCATTTGTTGCATTTTTTTTCTTCCCCTTCAGCCGAGGTGTTTTTTGAACTGGGTTCGCTGTTGTCAGAAAGTTATTCACAGGAGTGGTTGATGGAGCCTGCTCCGCCCACCTCTGTTCCCTTTCTATTTTGGTGCCATTTGCAACAAAGGAAACGAAGTTAGTAAATTAGCTTAGCGCAGGCTTGAAGCTCTCACTGGCTGCTTACTTCTCAGGTTGTGTAATGGTTTAGACACAGGGGGCCCACTCTTGTAGCACCTGGGGACAGAGGGAACTGTCTGAAACTTAGGAGATGTCCTTGGTCAGGGGTCTTGAGGTCTTCTCACTAATTCTGTTTACATTGTTTCAAAAAAAAAAAAAACCTCTCACTGGTTGGATTCATAGTTAAACATTTGCCCTGTTTGTGTACATGTGTTTCTATTACAGATGCACAAAATTGTAGAGTTTGCAGTCGTAAACCAAGTGGTATTTGGTGGGCAGCATACTGAATGAGACTTTTGAGTCCAGGGTTTCTGAAGGAAATAGGTATCTTCTATTTCTCATTAAACTGAAGGGACACCAGGCAGGGTGGGTCCCAGCCTGTACAGGAGGAGACAGTAACTGGTGTGGACTACCAGGAAGGAATTGTGCCCAGTCAAAGAGGAATTTAGTCACCTGCAGTGCCCAGTGAGGGCAGAGCTGGGGGACTTAATGTCCTCTTTTATTTTTACTACAGAGGTGACACCTGTCATTGGTTAAACCCAACCAGAATCCAGAGGGAACCCTCTGGACCCTGACCAGGTTGGGAAGTTTGGGGGCAGAGAACCTGAAAAAGCCAATAGAGAACCATCCCTGAATTTCTTTTGGGAAATATGTTTGCATGTTACTCTGCCATGCTTTCCTTGCAGAGCCACTCAGAAGAGGTCCAGTTGGAAAACACATCCCCTAATCTTCAGCAGGGCTACATGAGGGGACATCTAGCTTCATAGAAGAGATTCTCATCAGGAAAACCAGTATCACTTGAGAACTCTCTAGAAATCCCCAGTCCCTACCTTAGCTGGACCTCAGCCTCCTGAGTAAACAAGCAACTAGGGCTTGTGCTTTAGAAAGCACCCCCAAGTAGACCTCTTGCTTGATGGAAGTGGAAAACCACCCCTGGAGGCTTATGGACAGAGCCTCAGTGGAATGTAAGTTTGGAAATGCCTCATGCATGAATTCACTGCTTGCAATTCTGCTGGCCCTTGGTCCCTCCCTTTTAGGATAGGCAGTCTTCAGTAGAAATGGAACCCTGATTACATGCAGACCTTGGGCTTGGGGGAGGAGGGCCCTCTGTGCTATTCATTTCCCACTTCTCTTCAGCCAGAGCCATGCAAGGCAGTTCCCGGGCAACCCAGGCTTTGGGAGGTTGTTTTTGAAAAATAGACGCAAACCCGGCCTGTGCTGTTGTTATTTTCCCGGTGCCTGGCAGTGTTTGGTAAACAACTTGATTGCTGGGTCCTGGCCTCCAGGGAACCGCAGCTGCTCTTCCCAGCTCCCTGCAGACTTTTGTACCAAGCAGTGATTGCTTCAGGGGGAAATAAACAGGGGAGAACAAAACAAGAAAACATGTCTGTTGTTTTGTTGCTGCCTCTACCTGTTTTTCCCAGAGCTGTTTTGCAACCAAGGGCTCTGGGCTTTGGTTCTTTTGCTTTAAAAAACAAACCAAACCAACAAAACAAAACAAGGCAGGCTCCTGTGGACCTCCCTTCTGTGTGGCTAGACAGTGGCATTTGGAAGTAGCCACAGGACTTGCAAAGCCTTGGAAAGGAGTTGCTGACCACTGCCAGGATGCATGCATTTTAAAGTATGTAAATGGAAAGGGAGAAACTTCATTCTTTCTAATAACCCCCAGGGTGGTAATCTGGCTTTTCAAATCTCTAGGAAAACAGATTGAATATGGCACAATTAATGTTTGAGCACTTCTAGGCTTTTTCTAAAATATTTTAATGGGCTTTTAATTTATTGCAGCTCTTGATTAGCATGTTGGAGCCGTGTTACAGCTGACCTCCTGGGTTTAGGCCTCTTTGGGGAACTAGGGCAGTGGAAGAGGACAAGGCCTCTAGTGCTTGCAGCCAAAACTGCCCAGGACTGAGCCCCTAGTGCCTTGGTCTGGAGTGCTCAGAGACAATTGCAGTGGGCTGCAGTTACCTGGAGTGTCTGGTATTAATGCAGATTGTCATAACTACAATATGAAAAAGAACAAATGAGCTTGAGTGGGAAGTCTAGTATTGTGGGGTATGGGTGCATGTGTGTGCCTGCATGTATGTGTACATACATATACATGCATATTTAAATCTTTTGAAACCCACCCTTTGCTCTGTTAATACATTTGCTTGTTTTCTCTCAAGTCCCCCTCATTATTTTGACTTAACCCTTTAGATAGAAATAAAAAAAAGGTCCTTTGAAATAATTTTCTTTTAGCTTGCCATTAGTCTCTCAGACTGTCCTTATAAAGACATGATAAATTCATTTTTGTCTGAAAGACTCTCTTTTCACCTTCTGTTTTGAAAGATAGTTTTTCTGGGTATACAATTCTAGGTAGACAGCTTTTGCCTCTGGGCAGTGTTCTGGATAATTTATTTGGATATCTGTCTCTCTTCAGTGACTGTAATTTTCATTTCTGGGGCTCAGAGCAGTTTAGTGTTTTAGTTAGTTACAGAGCTGAGTGGAGACAGTTTCTCCATCTGTTGAATGCTCAAAAAATCATCCCCAAGCCAAGCAGAATTGTCCCACAAACTAGAGTGGAACTTGGTCCTTTATTTTGGGATATTCCCAGTTACTTTTCTGTATTTTAAGTGAAGCAAATCAGAGTTGCTGAGTGGAGTCCCAGGTTGTGGCTTGACCCACAGATGGCTTGACTGGAATGCTGCCCAGTCCTTTAGGAAAATAAAGCCCCTTAGGCCCTGTCCACACTCTCTGTGCCTTGCTGGCTGGTCCCTTACTACTTAGCCCCAGGCCCCTCAGTAGGCATCTGGACTTCTATCCCAGCTTCTAATTCCTTCAAAAACTCACTGAAAACAGTTCCTCTAAAAAGGAACCAACTATACCAGGTGTGGGTGGTGCATGTCTTTAATCCCAGCACTCAGGAGGCAGAGGCAGGTGGATCTCTGTGAGTTCCAGGCCAGCCTGGTCTACAAAGCCTACTACACAGAGAAACTCTGTCTCAAAAAACCAGAAAACAAAACAAAGCAAGCAAACAAACAAAGGAATCAACTGACCAGAAACTTTCTGTGGTTAACCCAGCCTCTCCTGTGCTCACTGGCACTCCTCCTCCTCTGGGCTTCTTAGAATAATTATTCTAGAATCAAAGACAAAAGAGTTACTTTAACCTTCCTTTGCTGCTTCTGCTTCCTCCTCTTCCTCCTCCTTCCCTTCTCTTCCGCCTCCTCCTTCTTTTAAAATATAAACTATTAAGGATATTAGGTGCTGTCTTTGAACAACCCTGGAATTCTGCTGGGAGGAAGTCTGACATAGTGTGCTTGTCTGTGTCCTCCAATGGTCTAGAAGCCCCACTATGTGTTGCAATGTACCTGGTGATTGTGGGTGCCCCGGCTCTTCAAATACTAAAAAGGAGGTTGCCCTGAAGAAAGGTGAAGTATCTTTCATGAGGTCTCATAGCCAAGACTTACCTGAGCCACTCTTCTTCAGAAGCCTGTGTCAGAAGGCCATTCTTAACTTAGAATCTGAAACTCTGTGTTTGTGTGGTGGCTTGAGAAAGATATGCCTTTCTCTGAGTAATCTTCACAGAACCCAGTCACTGGGATTCTCTGTGCCTCAGTATCTCTATTAGATACTTTATAATACAAGTGTTAGTCTACTGGGTTTTATGTGTATATGGGTGTTTTGCCTTCATGTATATCTGTGCCACTTGTATGTTTTGTGCCTACAAAGACTAGAAGAAGGCGTTAGTCTCCAAAACTGTGGTTGCAGATAGTTGTGAGCTACCATATGGGTGCTGGGCATCAAACCTGGGCTCTCTGAAAGAGCATCCAAGTGCTTTTAACCGCTGAGATATCTCTCTGGCCCTATAACACAAGTTTTAGGAAACGGAACAATGAGTGTAAAACCCATTAGACAGTATCTTACATCTAGATGTGTCCATCAATGGTGTTATATTTTAGGAGATATGCTCATTTACTAATTTAAATTTTTGCATCATTAGTTGACTGAACATCTGAATGGGGTGCCTTTTATATGGCAGTGCTTTTCTGGGAATGTTGAAGAAATGGAAAAAAAACCTTCATCTCATGGTGCTGAGGGCCTATTGAGAAATACAGGTAAACAAATGAGGCAAGGGTTCAGAAATGATGCCCACAAGTTCTTGAGGAGGCAAGTAGGACAGTATGGCCAAGTATGTATAAAGAGGTGGGCAGGACGGGCTCTTGACGTGGCTTGTGCTCATAATACTCAGAGATGAGGGAGAAGCCCTTGGATACAAAATAGACCAAAGGGTCCCAGGGAACTGGGCTAACAAGGACACCAGACCTGTGGCTCAGTTTGAGCAGGAGGAAGCCCACTGGGTCTGCAATTTGTAGTGAGGAGGTGAATTGATAGCTTGAAGTCATGTCAGGGAATTAGAAAGAACAGATAATGTAGGGCTCTTTAGATTGTTTGAATTTTACTCAGAGAATGAAGGACCACTCTAGCATGTGACTTTTTGCTATGTGACGTAGAGTCCATAGCTTTGGGGAACCTCTCTAAGTCTGGGAGATAATTTAAGGGACTCAGGATTTTTCATCTGGTTTTAGTATGGTCTGCTATTACAGTCATTGTCTCTTCTGGTAGTTTGATGGAATTGCAGTGTTAGGTTCACCTCAGATGTACTAAATCAGTCTTGGGAATCAAGGTCCTGCAGCCTGCATTTTGAACAGCTTTAAATGATACTCCCCAAGTTTGATAATATTCAATCTGATACACTGGGATAGAGTTTATCTGGAGTTAGTGCTGTGGTCTGGGGAGGCCTTCTGTGGACATCCAGGAGATGCTTTCTGCTACAGACTTCCAGTTTAATAGCACTGGGATCTCCTGCTAGAGTGAAAGTCTTTCTAAACGCTTGCAACACTCTACCCACAGCCTGTCTTTGGTATTGATGACAGTTGGACATAAGAGTGATTCATGTCATAAGCCTCTTAATCGTAATGTTTAAAGGAGAATCTGTCCAAGTTCCTTAAAAATAACCATACTTTATGAGAAGCATAGAACACTGGAAGGAGGTAGGTAAGTTCTGGTTAATACCTGTATTTTCCGGTAACAGGACTAGAATCTCAAGATGTTAAAAGGCTTTCTAGGGCCACACAGTTGAACAGTGACAATTCTGAGGCCAAACTTGAGGGTTCTCAAATCAGTGCAATGTATCTTCTCTCTCAGTAGAAATAACTATATGAGTGTGGTCCTTGCAAAACTGAAAATAGAATTATTTTACATAAAAGATTATAACATTCTTCTCTTATTAGTCTTCTTCTTTATAATTATTATCTCAAGTGATTTAACATTTTTGCATGTTTTTCTTTTTGGTTCTCTGGCAAAAAGCATTATCAAGAAAAGTTGCTTGTGCCAGGCGGTGGTGGCGCACGCCTTTAATCCCAGCACTCGGGAGGCAGAGGCAGGCGGATCTTTGCGAGTTCGAGGCCAGCCTGGTCTACAGAGCGAGTCCAGGACAGCCAGAGCTGTTAACCAGAGAAACCCTGTCTCGAAAAAACCAAAAAAAAAAAAAAAAAAGAAAAGTTGCTTGTATATATGTACAATTCTGGTAGGACACAGTGCATTCGAAATGCTGAACTATTTTAAAAGGTGACAGAAGAGTCTTAAGTAAGTGATGGCCTGAGTCTTTCAAAAACAGCTTCCAGTTCCTGCTTGTGAGCGTCACACTTGATGCTGTGCCACTGTTGGACCGGTGTTTTCCCCATCTCTAGAGTGTTGTTGTTTGCAAGTTTAAGGAAGTAGTGGTTTTAGAAGTTACATCTTAGTTATGTATAAAAATATTTTTGTGTTGCAGTGTCCCAGGAGCTTCTGCTGACCGTCCCAGTTTTGGAGGGAACCCTTTTGGCAATGGTGAGGGCTGCGCTCCCTTCTCTGACAAGTTGTCAGCCATGAACAGATGGGTGTGATGCCTGCTAGCCGAAAGGGTGAGTGAAAGTGGTGACTATTCATCCAAAAGGTCACAAGCCAAAAAGAAAAAAAAAAAAAAACGAAAGAAAAAGAAAAGAGCCAATGAAGATGTCAGCCTTCTAGGGAGGAGATACCCACATTTTGAGAGCAGGGCACACTGTGGTGTTGATCTCATTGTTAAACTTGTTAGGACAATTCTTACAGAACTTTAAGGAAGGACAAGGGGGAACTTTTCTCACTCCCTTTTTTAATTTTAATAAGAACCCTGGCCAATCAAACTTTTGGAAGGAATGTGCCATTGTCTGAGTAGTTGCTTTTTGAGTCCATTCATAACTCAGAGTAGCACAAGCCACCCTGCAATGCAGCTCTGATTACTTGTGTTGGCCCTCAACAATGGGCAATGACCTTCTGCAGCAGTTTTGTTCTAGAATAGGGTCAGTTTATGGGAATGACCTATTGTCAGGTATTTATTGAGTGAGGTGAGATACTAAGAGCCATTGGCATAAACTCATCTCATTAGTGGAATCGTATTCAAAGCACATGTAATGGGGAGAAGAGCAATAGGTCAAAAAAAAACACGTATTCAAAGTTAGCGAACAATTAACTGGGAAGTGTCTTTCCTCTGATGCCCTGTATTCCATCCACAGCATGGTGATGGGTTTGATGGTGTCTGCTAGGACAAGGCTCTGGAAATTTTCTGCTCAAACCCTCTTCATTGACAAACAGCACTGCTGAAGCCCACCTAGTCTGAGTGGGATGTTGAGGTCACTGGACTTAGTTAGGAATGGACATAGGAATTAGTCTTCAACCGATCAGTTGTTCCAGGCCATGTCTTCTGATGACGACTTTCTCTTGAAAACACAGTTATACATCCAGGTGTTTGGGCCAGACTGTTGAAGATTTTGCAGCTAGAGACCATGCTGACCAACCTCTCTGAATTCACACATTAGGAAAACAGGTAGCCAAACTCCTAGAAACCAGTCTGTCCTTCAAAAGCCTGTTGGCTTTCATGTTTCTTATCAGACTAGTCATGTTTGCAATTCATTCTAGAGAGGGAGAAAATATTAACTTGTTATTATCTGCACAGGAGGGTTTTTTCATTGTCAAGAAGTAGGTAAATAATCAACAATAAACAATAAATAATAAATAAAAGACAACTATGTCCACGGTGTGTGGGTGCGTGGATGTGTATAGGCCAATGGAGTCATGGGGTGTTAGAAACGAATGAGATCGTAGATGATTTTGCAGTGTCCTGAACCAGGCCTGGGCTTTTCTCACCTCCAAAAAAGACTTACAGTGTGATAGACTGGTGATACCTACCCTTTGATAGGCTTTGGTGAGCAGATGGAATACATTTGGCACATGAAAAGGTGGAATTGAGAATAAAGCTTGAATCTGTCTGGAGAATTCATGGAAGTGGCTGGAATTCAGAATTTCTTGAAATGTCACAGAGCCCAGCCTTTCTTACCTGTCGCCCCTGACTTCAGTACTGAGAGTCTGACTCAGTCTTGCTGTCATGAAATTGTTGTATGAAATTGAGCAAAAACCACATGAATAGGCTTACTGAATCGTCGACCTATTTTACTTGTCAATTTCAGTTGTTAAGACCACTGGAAAAATCAGTCTGAAGAACTGTAGCAAAAATTGCTCTTTTGAAAAAAAAATCTACTGTTAGTCCATATTGAATAACAGTATTAGTTTTTATAACTAAGGAAATGCTTTGTGTTTCTCAGACTGCAATAAACTTCCTGTGGCAATGTTTTCAGTAGGAAATAGAGGTCCTATGAGCTGGAACATTCATTCTGATATTTTTGTCCTCTCCTGAATTTGCTTTGAGGTACACCAAAGGATGAGCTCTCTGTGATGCTGTGACTCGTCCTCCCAAGTGCTGCATACTCAATGGCTAGTTAAGTCCTTTTACTATCAGCTCATTCATAATCTTGTGTCTTTTACACCCAACAGTTTATTGAGTAACCAAAATATAGCTGATCGTTTGGAGTCTTTAGTCTCAAAATCAATTCTTGTTCTGACTGAAGCATCCTCTGGAACATGTCCCCATGGTGAAGCAGGTCAGATGCATAGGGGTGGGCAGCTAGAATGGCATATCACCTGCCTTCAGGGCAGGGGAATGAAACTGTGAGATAAACGGTTTGCATAAATAGATCATTAGAGCAAACTTTTTAGGGTCAGAAGATGGGTAATGTACTAGATCTATGTTGTCAGTTAACAGTGCCTGTGTAACAAAAGAAGGAATGAGAAAGGAGAGTCTGTCTGTGGCCCGTGGCTCTCTGAGGCCACCATTCACCTGGCAGACCTCCGAGTTGCCCCGTTTGCCTGGTGTGAGCAAGTAGCATTAGTTAATGTCGTTCCCTGTCTGAGGCATGGAGTGAAGAGTGGCTAAGCGTGTTGCATATTTAATAGGCAGCTAGCCATGGTTATTAATAAATGTGATAATAACAGTCTGGATTTGCATAGTGTTCCTGAGAAGATTGATGAGGGATGGCAGAGGTTCTGGATGTTTGTCAGGCTGTGTTCTGGCCTCGTATTGTCCCTACCACTAAACTCTCCACAGATCTGGTGACACACTCTAAGCACCAAGGGATATGTGTGATTGTACACATTGTCCATATTATTTTCTCTTATTTTCATCTAGTTTCTCTCTCTCTCTCTCTCTGTCTGTCTGTCTCTCTCTCTCTCTCTCTCTCTCTCTCTTTCTCTCTGTGTGTGTGTGTGTGTGTGTGTGTGTGTGTGTGTGTAGAGGCCAGAGGTCAAGCTTATGGGTCAACCTCATACAACATTCACCTTGTTTTATGAGACTGGGTCTCTTGCTTGCTGAGAACTTGCAGAGAATATGGATAGTCTGTTGAGTCTGTTTCTACCTTCCTAGAGCTGAGATTACAATGCATGAGTGCTGAGGACCTAACCTTGGATCCCCTTGCTTGCACAGCAAGTGCCTTATGGACTTAGCCATCTTCTTAGTTTCAGTTTCTCTTTGATCTTTCTCATGATCACGGTCTTAACTTTGGACCTGCAGAGAAATAGAAACTTGGAAGATACAAACCCATCACACTTCAAATCGAACAAGTGCTATTTGCTTTGTGAACTGTGCATCCTTTGCTTTTTAAGTAAAACATGAGAACAGAAACCTCCATTCCCTCCCTCCCTCCCTCCCTCTCTCCCTGTTTCCCTCTTTCCCTCTCTCCCTTCCCCCCTCTCTTTTTTTCTTTCTCTAATGATTTAGGGTGGGGGTCATTGCTATTCCGGCTTTAGAAGAAGGTGCTGCAGTTTGTCAGAGGTCTGAGGCAGGAGAACAGAGTGACATCCCTTTCTAGACCACCTGTCATTGGGCCAAGCCACTTGGTTGGGCTTAAACTTCCAGTCTGTGAAATTTTGACTTTGAAAAGTAATTTTAACAATTTAATAAACTATATAATATGTTTTATAAGCTGGAGCGAATGATCTTAAGTATTTTGGTCTCTTTCATAACACAATGAAGCTAATATTGGTAAAAATACAGATCTTCTCTCATGCCATAAAGAGAAGCTAGATTTAATAAGCATTTATAAGCACTGGCAGCTGCCTATCAGATTGTATAACTTGGGCTCCAGTATGCGGAGACAGTGTCAACTTAAATTTTATCTGCCCAGTATTTTCAACACGTTTATTTTGCCTCTCTCAAGTCCCTAACCTAATACAAGTAATGTAATTGGTTGAATATTTTCCACATAGCTAATTGGCTAACGGCCAATGATGGAAGCCATTGTCTGGCTTGATGAAGATCAGAAATTAACATGACATTTTCATGGAGGTAATGGAATATATTAGTGACGCACTCATTTGACATGGACAGTGTTCATCCTTTCCTGTCCCCAAGCACAGGCAGGGTAGCCGTGAACCGCCCATTAGCCTCAGAGCAGGGCCAGCAGACCTGTGTCAAATGTGTTGTTACATCCTTCTGACAGAACTACGAAACACATGAATGAATTATTCCATTTGTCAATTAAAAAAGAAAACCCACCGACTACTATTGTAAGATTAAATTCCAATTAGAAGATTGCATTTAATTCAGAAGCTGTAACGTTATTTTAATGAATTCTGTTGGAGGCGACAGTTTATGTGGAATAAATTTGTATGGTGTAGATAGATATATAAATTCATTGGATAATGTTAAACATGTTACTTCATATATATTAGCTGTGAAATTTATTTCTCTCTAGTTGTGTCCCCAAGGAGGTGGCGTCAGAGGGAAAAACATAGCTCCAAAGAAAGAACCCTTTCTGATACTTACTCTGAAACAGCTGTTTCTCACTCTCATTTTTTAAAAATCTGTTAAATCTCTGCATTAACTAAATTTATGATTCTTGCTGTACTCTATTTATAAAATTGAATATAGGTTTTATGATATAGGAAATTAGGCTTGGAATGAGAATGTGACCCAACTTTGTAGTAAAGGTGATCTGCATTTATAGTGCAGTTATTTCCCATTCCTCTTGAAGCCCCTTGTGGGATTATATAAGCATTTTTCTGGACATACTAATTTGCTTTAGAATAAACTTTTAATCTATTGGATAGCTTTTGTTCATTTGACACCTGCATACGCCTCTTGCCTAAATCAAGGATGGTGAAAAATTCTTAACACAGGATTTTATCATTCCCTCACTGTTCTTGTGGCAGGTATTGGCAATCAGTCTCTGAGAATTTCCACCCACAATCTTGTAGTTTATCAACTCACCATTTGGGAAATCAAGGACATTGTCATGTGTAAAGCCAGGAGCTTCAGAGAAGCTTTTAAGTTGGCCTTTGTTTGCCCAGCTCACCCTCATCTGGCACACGGTCAGTAAAAGTCCATGCTTCTTATACCAGTGAGAGGGCCAGGGACGTGGCTGAGCATTACATATGGGTGACAAACATATAAGCCTGACAATTTTGATTCAGTCCCTGGAACCCGCCAGGTGGGTTGTTGTACCTTGTATCCACAGTCATAATATCCCTACAGTAAAGTGGGAGGCTGAGAAAGGATTGCATAAAGGCTTGCAGGCCAGCTGCCCCAGTGCATGAACTGCACATGAAGATCAGAAGCAGCTGGAGAGGTCCTGTCTCAACAGGCTGGAAAATGAGAACCAACTCCCAAGGTTGTTCTCTGACCTCCACATGTGTACCCTGGCATGCTCAAATGTTTACAGTGTTGATATTGAGCAGTTAATATGTAAATGCATAAATATACATGTATATGCATTCATACATACATGCATATATACATATACATATATACACTCACACGCACTCACATACATAAACTTTTTGTGTGTTGGGGATTAAACTCAGGCTTGTGATTATTAAGTGAACTACATCCTGAACCTTTGGCTTTCCAAGACAGTGTTGCACTGTGTAGTCCTCTCATGTCTTAACTCCCGAGTGCTGTGTTCACACCCACACACCCAGAGGACTTTTGACAAACATACCTGCTTCTTGTCCCCTGAGTCTACTGGGTAGTTTATTTTCTCCTGTCTTCTGGTTTTAGTGTTTTAGGTGAGAAACATTGTGAGGTTGCGGTGTTCATTTGTTTTTAATGTCTGTGACGTTGGAGAAGATCAGACGGGGAGACTGTTCTCACCCTCCTTTTACCTATGTGTCACCCCGGCTCTGACTTGGTGAGGAAGTGGCGGTGTGAGAACTGGAGGCTGACTTTCATTCTGCCAGCACCGTGTCTTTCTGGAAGGGCATGGATGCCAGGTGCTGCCCCTGCGGGATAACTCTCTTATGCTTTCCTTTTCCATGTAAACCTTGCTTATCAGTAAGCTGTACCAAGGAGGAAGGAATTCAGCCTTTATATTTTACATGATGACTTCCGTGATGTAAAATTCTAGGAACTTAGACGATATTACATGTTGTTCTAAAAAACACCCCGTTTTCTGTTAACTTGGTTGGAGTTACGTGCAGAGGCCACGGGAAGGAAATTTCCATCTCGTTTCATATGCAGGCTGCTGAGCTGCCTGTTGAGAATTGCCATCATTTTAATTCCTTCTTAAAGAAAAATGAGCAATTAGCACGTTTAAGCTATCATTTAGTTAATGTACATTTTAATTTCATTTCAGTGTGCCATGTATTATTATTTGTGTTGATTATGTCACTGGAGTTCTGGAAAGGAATAGCGGGTGAAGACGTGGGCTATCCACCTCTCAGCCCTTCTTCAGAGGGTGATACAGTTGACCTTGGTCAAGGATGACCAGACTCATAGACCTCTGGCCATGTTCTGCTCTGATGGTGGCTGTTAGATCTCTCCCTGCACAGTAGGCTCTGCCGTTCTTTCTGATTGATTGAAATGGGCTCATGAGATGAAAGCTTTGTATCCCTCCTGCGTTCTGAGTTTAGTAATGTTTGTAAGAAATAATCATAGCAGACATCCATTAGACACTTATTTTTCCCCTGCACTAGCTTAAGTATCACATTGGTTATCTCATTTGCTCCTAACAGCACCTCTGTGTGGTGCATATTATCATTCTGGATTTATTGTTGAGGAGGCAGAAGCTGATTACTCAAGTCCCATGTTTAGGCTCACAGAGCATCAGAAGCTGTTCTGTCTACCGATGCTTGGGCTCATCGACCTATTTATTGCGCACCTGGTATTTGCGTGTGGTCTAGTGGGTTTCATGGCTATCGAGGGTCCTTTTATGGTAGTCCACAGGGAAGGTGGTGTAGTTTATATTTGTCTTTGTGAATCTGGAGCCGGGGAGATAGCTCAGTGGGTAAGAACACTTGCTGTCCACGTGTGAGGTCTGAGTTCAGGTCCCCAGAACCACATAAAAGATTGAGTACAACCGTTTGCTTTTGCCTTCAGCACAGCCCATGAAGTCTAGGATGATTGGGACTTATTCATTGCCAGCATTACTCCAAGTTCAGTGACAGACTCAGTCTCAGGGGAATAAGGCAGAGACTAATAAATATCCTCCTTTAATCTTCACATACCTTCTGTGTGTGCGTGTGTGCCCGCGTGCGAGCGTGCGCACACACGCACTGGCACACATAGCAGAGGCACACACAAAGAAATGGGATGCAGTGTGTTTGAAACTGAAGCTTGCTCTGTACATTACAAAGCCCACAAGAGAAAGCAGAATGACTTCTTCCAACACCCCTCCCCCAACACACACCAATATTCTCATTTTCTAGCCAGGATTCTGGCCATGGGCTCAGTGTGGATTGCCTTTTTGACTGTTAGCAGCCCCTGGAGCTGCAATACCTGAGTGTCTGGACCCCAGGAACAAAACCATGTAGGAATATTAGGCCAGCCCAGGAAAGAGCAGGTGTTAGAGGCGGCACCTGATGTGAGACCTTTGTGGTG
Organism: Lophiomys imhausi; assembly: GCA_907164525.1. Classification (NCBI taxonomy): domain Eukaryota; kingdom Metazoa; phylum Chordata; class Mammalia; order Rodentia; family Muridae; genus Lophiomys; species Lophiomys imhausi. The sequence goes on from CAJQZJ010001896.1 coordinate 8,823,184, forward strand.
AAGGGAGCAGTGTGGTGGGAAGGCTGAGTTCTGTCTGTGACATTTAGGCCCCATATCCCCAAGTGCAGGGACTTCTGCTCTCAGGATAGCTGTGCAGTACAGGCAGCCAAGTCTTGCTCCAGGAACAAGTGGGATCTAGTGCTGTATTTAACAGCAGGTGCACTGGGTATTATTAAGAGAACTTCTCTCCATAGTTCTGAAAGTTACTGACCGAGTTATGTAACTGTGAGTTGTGGTTTCCCTGCATCGACTCCAGGAAGACTGAAAACTGAGGAGCAGCATCTTGCTCATTCCCGTGGCCAAGAGCTGTAGAGATTTTTACAGCTTTCGGTGCTTTCTAAAATTTTGGGCTATGTTTAGCCTTCACAAGGTGTGTGGGGGCTGAGGAGATAGCTTCTTTGGTAAAGTGCTTGTCATGCAAGCATGGAGACCTGAGTTTGGATCCCCAGCACCCACAGAAAAAGCCTAGAGTCTTAGTTTGTGTCTCTGATCCCAGTGCTGGGGAGAGGGTGGGAGTGAGGGGTCAAGGTGACTCTCTGGAGAGCTCTAGCTAGCCTCGGTGGCCAGATCCAAGAGCTCCGGGGTCAGAAACTCTTAAGGGGAAAAACAACTGAAGGAAGCACTTGATACTGACATCTGACCGCCAAATACACGATCCCCTGCCCTAACATGTGCCCACTTCCTGCATGTGTGTGTATGTGTGTGTGTGTGTGTGTGTGTGTGTGTTGGATGAAGCCTTATCTAGCTTACTCATTGTTCTAGCGATTGATAAGCCAGTCGTGAGGTACAACATGTCTTTTGTACTTTGCTCACGTTGCCCCAAAGCTGCTGGGGTGTTAGATTTATTAGAGCCATGGGGTTAGGAGCAGTACACCAGTCAGCCCAGTCTTGAGGTAATTTTCTAAACAATGCAGGTACAGTGGTTTAGTCTGACACCTGTACGTTATGTGTCTAACTTGTCTAATAGCAGTAATTGACATACTGGAGTTACTGTGACAGGCCAAGGGCTCTACTAGTTGTGTTAGAGATCTTCCTTCTAGTAGTCCCCTGCATCATTTTGTAGTAGCTACACTAAGTTTGGGACTCTCTTCTCACTCTGTAAGGCCTCAAATTAGACTTTCAAAGGGGACATTGATATGGATTGTCCTTTGAGGTAAAAGATTTATCAGATCAGTTATAGATAGGTTTTGGTAGGCAGAGGTTTGTGGAGGCTCTAAGGAACGTTCAGGCCCACAGGGTAGAGTGAGGGTCCCCTCTTATATGTTTCAGAAAAAGTGGAGGAGGAGCTCCCTTGTCACATGGTTGGTAGTAGCCCATAGTAAGTGACTCCAGTGACGTGTGCTCCAACTCCTGATGGCAGGACCAGGGTCAAAGGTTTTAGTTATTGTGTGTGTGTCTTTTCATAAGGGACTTGCCACCTGCAGCCCCTGCTTAGTTCAGGTCATAGATGTGGGTTGGTAAGCTTCTTTTGGGGGGAAGAGGATTACAGATTCACAGGTAGACTTGGTAAGGTGCCTGTCATGTCTCTGTAGCAGTGGGAATTACAGCCAGCTATGAGGATGAAGAGAGAAAGGCTCCTTCAGGAAGCCTGCAGTGGAATCTTAAGTCCAAAGGTTACCTGCAAGTACCACACTCTTCAGTGCTTTTAGCGTGAGAACTGCCCAGGAAAGGTTTTAAATCTTGACCATCAGGCCCACAGCTTCTTCCAAGAGAACTTGACCACTGAAAAAGACTGTATAGCTTCAGATCTCCCTAATACTGCAACCCTGGCCAACACAGCACTTTTTCTAAAGCATAAGTGTGCTCATGTGGCAAGTAGGGCAAGGTTGAAATGTCTTATTGGTTGTGAAAAATCGGTGACAGAGTTGAATCTTTATGACCAGGGATATAAAAAATATGTGTTTCTTGTAACTATATTTGACCTCAATGAGATATTTGTAGTTTCTTTTAGCCATCAGATTCACTGTAGGTGGACAGGTGAATGCTCCAGGTGGCACTATGTATTTTACGGATAAAATTTCTGCCTTCTGTAGCCTCAGAAGGTGCTTTTTGTGATTAAGAAAAAAATTCATTTTTGAATTGGTGTCAGAATTTTCACATAGATCTTTGAAAAAAAGCATTCTGTCATAAAAGCCTGTGTGAGTTGACATGTGTAAATATGCAGGTAGACAGTTTGAAGCAACGTGTATTATTTACTGATCAATGCAGTGTCTCCTCTGGGCCATTACACTCAGTCATTTCCTGTCAATCTCTTGGCGCTGTTATAATCAGTCTATGGATATGCATATTAAGATATAAGAATGTTATTGTGCATGGGTGTTGGTAGTTTTTTAATTAATAATGTTGCTGCTTTAAGAAGGTGTCAGGCTAGTTTATTTGTAGGGTGGTTAATGAATAGTCTTCCAAATTGCACGAGAAAGGAAGATGGCCCGGGCTCAGGCTGGTGGAAAATGAGGCGTGAGTAGCACTGAATAGCACTTGGTGTGTGAGCGCTGTGGTGGCCCCACAGTGAGACAGCTCGGTGGGTAAATGATCTGAATGGAGACCCCCAGAAGGCACATAGAAGTCAGACACATTAGTACATGTCTGCAATCCCTGCACTTCTGTGGGACAACGCGAGACTTGAAACACGAGAATCCAGAAGCTCACAGCTTGGTACCCTGGGGTGTGTGGCAGTAAACAGCAAAGAGAGACCTTGTCTCCAACAGGATGGGGGAGAAGACATACACCCAAGGATGTCCTCTGACTTCCACACTACAAGTGAAAATCAGATGTGTTATGTATATGTGGATGAAGGCTGCTCCTGCTTCTCTGCCTCTACCAGAGAAGAGCTCTCCTTTTCTGGAAACAGCAAGAGAATGATTGATGTAAGTTTATGAGCTACCTGGTTGGTTACAGCTGTTCCCCTCAGATACCGTGGAGTGGGGCAGCAAGGGCCATATGCAAATAAGTGGGCATGGTTACTTTCCTTTCAGACATGAATGTTAGGTCTTTTCCCCATGTCATAAAGGAGTGACACTATTTTCATTTTGTCTTCATCCATTTCAGAGTAAAGCAGTATGTAGCTCATTGGTAGGAAGTTGGATTTGGCATGTGGTATGACTTTTGCTAAGTCTTAGTCCAAGAGGTCAGGAATTTCAAGATTCTGTTATTTGTGCTGACTTACAAAATATTATTTTGTGTATTTGTGTGTGTTGCTGAGGGCTGGGTGTGGGGTAGGGGAATCCAGGTGCCACATTGCATACCTTGCAGGTCTGAGGACAGCTGGCAGGAGTCAGTTTTTTCCCACCATGAGGGTCCTTGGCATTGAACTCAGGTTGCTAGGGTCCAGAAAGAGCACCTTTACCCACTGAGCCACCTTGCCACCCCCTCCCTTTTGAAAAATGTATTCTGTGTGTGCTGGGCTGTACATGTATGTGCACCGGTGTGTTTGTGGAACACAGAAGACAACCCTTGGTGTCACCCTCAGATATTCCATCTACCTTCTTCAAGACAAAGTCTCTCATTAGCCAAGATCCTCCAAGTAGGCTAGGCTGCCCCACCAGAGAACTCCAAGGAATCTCTTCTCTCTACCTCTCCTGAGCAGAAGTGACAAGTGCACAGCACCACACTCGGTGGTTTTGCCTGGGTTCTGGGGATGGCACTGAGGTCCCCATGCTTGCATGGTGTCCCTTTACCAACTGGGCCGTTGTCTGCACTGCTTGAGGTTCCAGCACTCTGACGATCAACATGGTGCCTCGTTCTTTATTCTCCTATGGGAAAAATATTTTGCAGATAGATTTCCTTCAGTTTTCATCTTGCATTAAGCTGTCCTGTATAATTATTGATTCATTGAGAATGACCTTTTATGAGCCTCTCCTATCCTTTTAGAGGTAGAAGAGAACATACAGATAGAAGCGAGGCCGCGGATGGCTGATGCAGCAAAAGAGACGGCGTGGAAGAAGCAGGACTAGGGAAGCCCTTGTGGGATCCCTGTTCCCTTCACAGCCCAAACTTTCCAGAAGCCATTTTGCATCACACCAGTGAAGTTTAAGACGAATTTCCTAGTGATGCAAAACGAAAGTTTAAAAAACCAGAAACTTACATTTTAGTACATTCAGTGTATATTAAATCTGAAGCAAAAATAGAACTAGCACATTATCTTGTTTTTCAGATAATATTGCTTAAATGTAGTATTTAATAAAAATTTTAGAGGGTTTAAGAAAACAGAATCATTGTCCAAGTGGTAGCTACTTGGCCACAGCAAAATTGTTATAGTGATTGGGAATAGAAAATTTTCTTTTAAATGATCCTTAACATATATTTTTGAGGGTGCTAGAGAGGTGGCTCAGTGGTTTAGAGCACTTACTACTCTTGCAAAAGACTTAGGTTTGGTTCCTAGCACTCACATGGTGACTTACAACCACCCGTGACTCCAGTTTCTCTTCCAGTTTCTGCAGGCTTATAGATGCATGTGGTGCACATAGATGCTTATAGACACACACCACATGCACATACACAAACCCCCAAATAAGTAAATAAATACATACATGAATAAATCTTAAAAACATATTATGAGAAAAGTAGTTCCAAGGAGAAGTATTACCCTTGTAGAGTGAATTTTCTGTAAAAAAAAAAAAAAAAAATCTCCATAGGATAAGAATGATCAGAAGAGAGGCGAATTTGGGTAGACGTTGGCTTGGGCAGAGGCTGTAACTCAGTGGTAGAATTTGTCTAACATGTGTGAAGCCCTCAGGTTCCATGCCAAGTGTCGTAAGAATGAATAATAACTAAGCATGGATGGAAGTCACCTCAAATCAGAGTTCTTCTTGTCTCTTTGCTGGGTATCTTTATGTTTTCTGTAAACTGGTGGGAAGTCTAGGTAAGGGGGGTTGGAGTGGGGAAGATGAATTTGTAGACATTTTTTATATACAGTTCTAAGGGTAGAGCTATGAGTAAGAATAGGTGTTCAAAGACAATGGTGTGTGTACACAGATATCCCATTTGTCAGGGATGATGAGAAAGAGAAAGTGAACTGGAAAGAATGGGCGAATAACTGAGGAGGCCACTCCTTGCCTGGTATCATGGTAAAACTGAGCTGGGCATGCAAGGGGAAGTTTCTCATTGTCAGCCCTCCAGGATTTATGAACTAGTATATTGTTAATGTAGTTGGAGAATAAGCATCCGGAAGAGATGAACCTTTCTGAGACGTATACTGTGTTTTCGCACAAACCTCCATTGTAATGAAAAAGGTAGGGAGTGGGAGAGAGAACCCTCAAAGGTGGTTGTATGCTGAAAGCCCTTCAGATTACTTACCTTCTTTTTGTTAAATGAAAAGCAAATGTGTACCCCAGGATCTAGGGCCAAGAAGTAGAACCTTCAATAGGAAATAGATAAGTGTGTGGTTGATGACAGGGGTTAGTCTGATAGCTTGTCTTTGAATCCTTGTTCTGTCTCTGCCCTTTGGTAAGTCACATCTCTCTTTACTTCAGTTTTCTCACTTTTAAAATGTAGAGACGTTTTAGGTGATTCAGGAATTAAAAGAGTGAATGTACAGAAAGCACAGAGTTGGCATCTATTCAATTCTCAGTAAATAACAAGTAGCTCACGACTAGCCCTAAAGCTTTTCAGGTTGGCCTAAATTTTTTAAAAAAGTGCTTTGTAGTCAGTATGGTGGATTATTTCATTCTCCCCCAGTAGGGTTTTCAAGATATGAGAGTGTGTGTCTGTGTCTGCCTGCCTGTCTGTCTGCCTGCCTCTGTCTATGTCAGGAGATTTTCACAAAATTCATAGTACATTCAAAGACCCTTGTAATTTCTGCACGCAGTATGAGGATGAATCTCATAGTTTCTCTCTACCCCATGTGAGTTTTATTCCTCAGTCTTGTGTGGTCCTCAATGTATTTGAATGACTCTAGGTGAATTTTCTTTCTAAGACGTGTGTGTGTGTGTGTGTGTGTGTGCGCGCGCGCGCACGCGTGTGTGGGTGCCATGTGTGTTTTTGACCGTGGAGGCCAGAAGGGAAATTAAATTCCCTATATCTTGAGTTATGGATGGTTGTAGGCCCACCCACCATGGGTGCTGGGAACTAAGCTGGGTACTGTGGAAGAGTAGCAAGAACTTTTAACTGTTGAGCCATTTCTCCAGCCCTTGAGTCTTTGAGATAGGTCAAAGATATACAGCTTTGGCCAAGCCTTACAGCTAGGAATTTCTTTTAAAAGCTGGACTCCAATCTGCCACGATTAAGCTTGCTACTGTTTCATTGTGTTGAGCTCCTAAAGATGCTATCTCCTGTACATGACAATCTGTCAGCGATGTGAGGTCCTTCTCGAATCTTCTCCAGGCTGACCGTCCTTTGGCTGCTGTTCCCGTCCTGTGTAGGTTTTAGTGTCCTGTGACCATCACTGTTGCGTCTCAGGGCACCAGCAGCTTTGGAGGCATATTTTGTGTGCACAAATTATCCACATTTTATCCTTAATTCACTTAAAGGTGCCTTTTTCTGGCAAAACCATCTTTTGCATTTGGAAGTGAAATGTTTTGACTATCCTTAACCCACTTCCTAAATTTCAAATCTGGGAAGCTGGCATCCAGTGATTCTGCTGCTAGAGAATTGTGAATCCTCTGTGAAAGTCAGGTTGCTGGAATAGGTTTGTCTTTGTTTGAGGGCAGGCACCTGTGAGGAAGTCTTAACGATAACCACAGATCTGGCCCCTAATGTAAAGGCTCAGTGAGTACCAGTCAATGTTGCACCCTTTCTTCCCCATCATCCTTTCATCCTCACAACAGGAGGTCTGTGAATATTTGCTTCATGCTTCAAGATGTCAAAAGCGGTGGTTGGGTTGAATTGAAGACTTGGGTTAGACAAACTCTACTGCGGAGTTTTATTTTACTTGATGTTTTTCCCCTTGTGAATGTGTCCAGGGCTATTTACCATATATACTTAAATTGTATCATTTCTTCATTCATCCCAAGAAATGATGTTATTTATGATTTTTTTTGCTTTTCCCTTTGTTTTAATGCATGAAAATTGTACAAGTAACACAAAATAACCCCATTTGGGGTAGAGTTCGGTTTTATTTCTTTGAACTATTCGAAGGTATTGTTTTCAAGCTGCCATCATTCCCAGCCTCCTCTTCCTAACACTAGGGATGGTACACTTCATTTTCTTTCAGCTTTTTCCTTGTGGCTTTCCTTCCCCCTCCATCCAGCACGATTCCCAGAGAGGAAGCCAATCACAATGATATCGGCAGAAGAGAGATTTCAGAGTACATTTGTGGCCGTGTACAGTATCTGGAGGGATGGCTGGGTGCCTTCTATGATACTTAACACATTTCCTGAACATGGAGCCTCACCATGGCAACAGCCATGTCATGTGACACCCCAGTGACACATGTGAGGTGCTGTCACAGCTCATCCCAGGTTGAACGCCTGTGACTCATTGTTTCCACTGACACAGTGACTGCTGTAACTTGCAGTTGGAAGGTTCTGGGCTTTTCAGTGCCATTACCGAGTACTGACGCCCATGGCGCATGGAGGGCTCGAGGAAGGGAAGCGTAAATAAATAAGCGTATGCTGTAAACATTGCCTTCATTAGCTTTGCAGAGAAATATTTGTTCATCAGTCAACCTTCTTGCCACTCAAATTCTTTCTCTCTCCTTTGAAAAGCATATTTTGTTGGTAACACCTTGGAAGCTTGAAAATGATTTTTATTTTTAATCCAAGCTATATCCACTTCTACTTGGCACACATAACAGGAGAGAGTTCATGGTGGCCCCTTTTAGTATTTATTTATATTCTTCACATGCAGCAGATTTACTGATGAAGGCATAATTCTGGGAATATATTTTTCTCATTGTAAAATATATAGAATCCATAAATCAGAGTCAGGGTAGTATGGGACCATTGGTCATATAGGGGCCCGAAGTTTCTATTATCAAAGGACTGTTTTAGGGGTCCAAGATGGATAGTATTTTAACATATTTTAATTTCTGAGTGATTCAGTAAGTGATTAAAAAAGTTGATGTAGAATCTGGAAGACATTAAAGAGATGTCAAGGACAGACGGGCTTTGATTTGTAGCCTAATGAAATGTTTTCCCAACTTTTAAAGATTTTTTTTTTTCTTTTTGAGTAGAACTTTAATCATTTGCTTGTGTTTCTGGCATGGCAAGGTTATTCCTGTTTCTGTTCAGTGATGGATCCAAAGTGAAAACGGGATAATTTTTAATTAGCAAAATTATAAATCCATTTGCAGCCAAATGTTTCTTGTCTTGTATAAACTGTGATGTTTCACATTTCCCCTTAATCATTTTGGAAAGTTAGTTCAGGGAATCTGCTTCAGTGCATGCTTTTATGGATGGATAGAGGTTCTTGGTATTAGAAATTACTTCACAATTCTCTTCTCCCTGTATAATCTCAATAAGTACACGTCAGTGGTGCATATTGCTAGAAGCTTTGTGGTTGTGAGTGGTGAATGTAGTTGTCATTTCTGTGTGGTGGATGTAATGCTAAGTATCATAGTAGAGAGGTATTTTCTAGGATGACCGGAATGTTCATGACGGGGTTTGTCCTACAGGCTCAGAACTGCTTTTGTTGAGGTTGCTATGTGTTTATTTGAATCAAAATGTCTTTCATTTGCTTTATATTATACATATATAAATGGAGACATCTTTTGAAGGTGTGTTTTATTGAAGAGACGAGACTTGGGAGCCAAGGCATGGCAGCCTACCCACAATTCCCCAGACTTCTCACTTTACTCTACATTTGAATATGAGAGTTTTACATTCTCTCAGCACTCTTTAGACAAATACTTGGAAAGGAACAAATTCTATGGAAATGAGAAGAGATTTAAGTGTTCAGAAATTGAGAGTCTGCCTAGACTGGGAAACCTCTCCAGCTCTTTGAACCTTGACTCTCACTGAGTGCTTGGGAGAGTTGCAGAGTTTGGTATTGTTTCTCTTGGATCCCTTGGGTATGTGTAGAGGGTTCCAGGTCATGCCCTTATTATTCCACCATTGCTGCAGAATGATGATGGTGTAAATTTGCTTGAGCAGTAGTTGTCAACCTGTGGGTCCCGACCCCTCTGGAGGGTCAAATTACCCTTTCGCGTGTGTCTTCTAAGACCGTCAGAAGACACAGGTATTTATATGATGATTCATAACAGTAGAAAAATTACAGTTATGAAATAGCAACAAAAGTAATTTTATGGTTGGAGGTTACCACATCATGAAGACCTGTATAAAAGGGTCACAGCATTAGGAAGGTTGAAAACCACTGTGCTAGAAGAAGTTGTGTCTGCCATGGTGGCTCAAGGTTATATACAAAAGCCCTCATCTCTAGACATGTGTCTTTGAAAACCACAGGACTCTCTTACCAAGCTCAAGTGGAAAAATGAGATAAGTGTCAATAAATTTCCTTCAGACTGAGTAATTTCATAATGAAGCTGTTTCTTAAGGCACTGGGTTCCTAGGGAGAGTCATAGATTCAGCCACTTACCATTGAACAAGAACAAGAAGGAGCCGGACCTTCTGCTGAAACCAAATACACAGAACAGGACCGATTAGCCACCGAACACTAGTTTTGTTTTGAATTTAAGGAGATGGCTGTAGTTATGGTAGTAAAAACGTTGTGTATCTTGTAGGATTTTCTTAGAATCCTTGTCTAGATTTGATAGAGAAGTTGCCTGTAGAAGTGAGGATGGTGGGTGGGATGGCTCAGGCAATGAAGTGCTTGGTGTGTGAGCATGAGGACATCGGTTTGATCCCCAGGACCCACTTAAAAAGCTGAGTGGTGTCCCTTAAAAGTCCTGGCTCTGGAAGGCCAACATACGCGGATCCATTATAATTCCTGGCCAGACAGCCTATCCTATTTGGTGAGTTTCAGGCTGGTTTCAAAAACAAAGATAGAAGCCGGGCGTGGTGGCGCACGCCTTTAATCCCAGCACTCGGGAGGCAGAGGCAGGCGGATCTCTGTGAGTTCGAGGCCAGCCTGGTCTACAGAGTGAGTCTAGGACAGTTAAAGGATATACAGAGAAACCCTGTCTTGAAAAACCAAAAACAAAAAAAAAAAAAACAAAAAAAAAACAAAAACAAAGATAGGTGAGTGGCATCTGAGGAATGACACTTGAGGTTGTCCTCTGTACTCCACATGCGTGAAAATCCTTGTGCTGGTGCATTCTGGTTCATAGACACAAGTACATATATACATCCTCCCGGCCCCCTGAGAGCCAACCCCAAAGATAGTGTTAAGTCTCTGAAATAGAACCTGTTGGGTTTTCTCTAGGTATTTTCTTTGCTATAGGACAGAGCAAAAATGGCCCCCTGTAAGTGCATTTTTTCAGTCCCTCTTGTAAGCTAACTGAGTGTGAGCCGCTTGAAGTGTGTTGTGGTAGTGCCATTGAGGTGCTAAGTGGGAGAGGAGTACACCCCGGGTTTGTTTCCAAGGCGCCACTGCATGATGAAGTGAGAGGACTTGGGATTTGTTAAATGAGCTGTATCCGCCACAGCTTTTACCTGTTCATTTTTGTTGTACGTGAAACATTTAAAATGACATGTGTGGCTCATCTTTTATATCTGTTGTGTGGCACTGTTAAAGAACCTATCAAACTCATGATTTAAAATCAGAATTCCTGTTCTTAAAGTGTGCAGGTTTTCCTAAACCAGCTCATTTTATCTGCCATAAATGCAACAATGAAAAATACTCCCTTATCATCTGATTGTAAGCAAATCAACTTCAGTCATTTTTCTTTCTTATATGATGTGGTGTGACCTGTCTACTAAAGAGTCAAGTAGTTAATATTCAGGTAGTGATGAGAAATTTTACTACATAGTCTCCTTTATTAAAAAAAAAAAAGGTCACTGAGTGGTGGAAGCACGTGCATTTTATCCTAGCCCTTGTGAGACAGAAGCAGGTGGATCTCTATAAGTTCGAGGGCAGCCTGGTACAGAGTGAGTGCTAGGACAGCCAAGGCCACACAGAGAAATCTGTCATGAAACACCTCCACCCCAACCTACCCTGAAAAAAAGTCTTCCCTCTTATCAGGTAAACCTGTTCATTCAAACTGGGACGTATTTACCTTTGTTCTTTATGTGAATAATAAGGGTTTCTCCTAAATTGGAGAAAAATATATTCTGGTGTATCTCTATTTTTCTTGATTATTTTTGTTGGATATGTATCATTTTCATAATGATCAAACTGATGCTGCCCGTATAATGCTATATATGTGTGTGTATCATATGTGTGTAAATATATACACTCAGGTCTTGAATTATATGTGTAGTTTTTTGGCCCTACAGATACACAGGGCCTCATGCATGCTAGCCGAATACTTATCCACTAAGTTGGACTCCAGCTCTTCAGCGTAAGGTTTTTTAAATATTTGTGATGACACTTACTTTGGGAATATATATATTCCCCTTGGTTTAGGCTTCTAGTTTGTTTCTTCTTCGTGTGTTAAGTGAAGCTCAGAACTATGGCCTTCAAATGCTCTTCAGTAGGGGACTTAGGAGTACATAGCGCCTTTGGGATGGGGGGGGCGTGGACAGGGGGAAAAGTGATGCAGCTCTGAGGGGGAGGGGACTGTCCGCTTGAGATTCATTAAGATGCCTCACTCCAAAGTTTACTTCTGACACTGAGTTGTTGTATATCTTTGGCTATTGCATTTCATCAGCTTTTTTCCTCTTTTGCTTCATTTTGATAACACATGCCTCAAAAAGATCTTTGAGCAACACTCAGTGAGCAAGGCATAAAACCATTTTGTTGCCTTAGGTAGAGACCAACTTTTGTCTAATGTTGGGTAGTGTGAACGAACTATGGTTTCAAATTTTGAGCCATAGACCAGGCTGGCCTCAAACTCACAAAGATCTGTCTGCCTCTGCCTCCCAAGTGCTGGGATTGAAGGCGTGCACCACCACTGTCCAGTTCATTTTGCCATTCTCAATTCCTAACATCCTGATCTGAGAAGCAGAATTGAAAGAAAGAAAAATACCTCTCTCTATCACTCTTACGAAGAGCTGAGGGCATGGATCCGTGCAGGGCCTGTGTGCTAGGCATGAGCATAAACAACAGTTGTGATAGTAGAGACCTCCAAGTTGCAATCAGTCTGATTCTGTGGACTGGCTTTTTCTTGTGTCTTCCCACCTTGCATCGAAAGCAGCCTATATTTCCATTTTCACATTCTCCCAACACACTTATCTATGGGCTGGAATGGTTTTAATGAACAAAGCACCCTGGTATAAGTCAAACAATGAACTTGCATTCCTTTGTTGTTTTCTCTGAACTTGAGTTTCCCAAGGAGGAACCAGGTTTGTTTCAGAGTTGCAATGCTGGGAAACATAGGAAGATGTCTCAACTCAAGTTTGGGATGTCTTATGTCTCTGGAGCCATGTGTGGTAAGGGAAGCAGCTCTCATGCATTTAATATAACTTAAAACAAAGCATGCATGGTGAGGAGCCATTGGTGATGGGTGTTCTTCAAATGTGTGTAGAACCCTTTTGGATCAACCAAAGTTTTCCATTCCTTTTGCACTCACACTCATATGGTTATTTTGGGGTGATGATTGTGTATGAACAGCTTTATATATTGTGTTTTAAAAGTGCATGTTGCGGCCAGTGAGTGGGCTCAGTTAGTAAGGTGCTTGCAGAGCAGTCATGAAGTCTTCAGTTCATTATCTAGAACCCACATACAAAAGACAGGCATGGTGGTGTTGGGGAGGCAGAGACATATGGATTTTTTTTTCCGGGTAGTAGCCTTCATAGTGAATTCTAGGTCAGTGTAAGGCTCAATCTCAAAAACGTGAGGTGGACAATATCATGATGAGCCATGCTTGCAGTCAACCTCTGGCCTGCACTCTCTCTTGCACACATGTACAGAAGTATGTACACACCTACACTCCCCACATGTTTTAAATCTTTATGCCTGTTATGAATAATGTGCCACACTTAAACCGCCGAGTTCAGGGGGTCCAGTGAAGGTGAACCTGCATTGATAAACAACCGACACAATGGTTCATCCTCCACAAAGTCAGTTCTCCCTACTTATACCTCCTCCTCTGACCAAAAATATGGCTCTCATGACAATGAAGCACACAGCCCATAGTGAAAAACAATAAAAAGTGTGATTGGGCATGTGCTTGTGGAGACTTGGGGACTTCATCATAAAGTGTAAATGTAATTACTTTTGTGCATCTTTTACCATTAGGCAAACTGTGGGGACAGGAAAGCACTGCTAATTGGGTTGTGGATCAAATTCACATAAATCTTTAAACTTGGGAGTCACCTGATATTTGCTGCAGCCTCATTTCATACAACCACCTTGCTCTGATCGCTGCCGTGCTTCATAGAGCCATGCCTCTGCTGTGTCCTTATGGTCCTATGGTCTTGGTGGGTTGGGGCTCATAGGTAGGGCAGGAAGAGAACATGCAGGATGTTCAGCTGTGTGGATTTATTGGTGAATGGTCCTCCTTTTACCTTTTCTTACTTAGTCCCTGGGTGTTTGAACTTCTATGACTTGGGGAAATTTTGAATATGGTGAGTTGTTCCTATGACTTGGAAAGAGTACTGTGTTGGTGTAGCTTTGGCTAAGCTTTAAGTACCTGCAGTAAATTTGGATCCTCCATGGAAAAGGCTAGAAGGTTAAAAACTGTTGCCTGGGTGATTGTTGGTGAGATGTAATGTTTTTGTGTTACATTAGGTGCAGGAGGAAAGAAACTCTTTAAAATATGACACAGTGTTGTCATTGATAAACCTCAGTAATTAATTTCTGGCCTTTTCCACCATAATAGTAGTTTGTAGCCTCTGTTCTGCCCCACCCATAGCTCTGTTCCTTCAAGGTAACTGGTCCCTTGTAACCTGCAAATTTATTGAGTACATGGAAGATTTTTCGTAATCACATACGTATCTGGCACACAGTCATACTGAGTAAATAGTTGTTGAATTAGTGTTGTGTCTCAGCAAGTTCCATGATGGTTGTAGTAGTTACTCTTCTATTGTGGTGATAGAACACCATCTCCAAGGCAACTTGATAAAGGAGAATGTGTAGGTGGGTGTATGGTTCTAGAGGGTTAGAGTCCAAGATGTTGGAGTGAAGGCAAGATGGCAGCAACAACTGAGACCTCATATCTCAAACCCCAAGAAGGAGCACACTGGGAATGGTCTTTGGTAACCTCAAAGACTACCTTTTTGTGACACACCTTTTCCCACAAGAACACACCTCCTATTACTTACCAAACAGTTCCACTAAGAGAAAGTATTCAAATGAATGAGCCTATCTGGGCCATTCTTGTTCAAAACATCACAGTGGTGATGATGACTGAAACAGGTTGGTATGGGGCCGTGAAACGCCACTCAAGGGTCCTCTCACTTCCTCCTTGCCACAGTTCTTCACGGTATCCTTTCCTGGCATAATGGTAGGAAGTTGAGGCTTGAGGATGTTAAGGGACAAAATTGTGGGCACATGGATATACCAGTTCTTCCAGCATCAGAGTATGTCAGTGGAGTTTGTGGGCACTCTCAGGGATACATTCCCTAAGCTATGTTTTCAGTAATATTTCTTTGTTCAGTAATAAAAGGGAAAGCCAACCAGATGTGACTAATACGAGAAGAATGAATTGTTTATATGTGATAACAGTAGGAATACCATTTCCCTTTTTTGTGTGCTAGGCTTCTTATTAAGCATTTGCATGAGTTTGCTCAGTTTCTTTTTGCAACAACTCTACAACGTAGAAGATGCTTTTATTCGTTATGTTTTACAGACAGAAAAGAGACTCTGCAAGCTGAGAGGGGTTAAATAACTTTTAGCCAGGTTACTCAGCTAGACCCATGTCACTTTTTTACTTTTGATAACTTCTTTCGGGAAGATAACAGTTACCAGGGGCTCAAAATATCCTTCACGTCTTAGAAGTGGTTCATTGTTAAAAATTAAAAAAACAAAAAAATGTGTAATTCCTTGAAATTAGGAAGCAGTGATATTAGAGGCAAGACTGATTTTGAATAGAGTTTACAGAGGTCTGTGTTGCCCAGTAGGAGGAAGAAGCCTGGCAGCATTGCTTTGAATTTGAATATGGGTTCTCACATAGGGTCCCAGACCTTGTATGGGTGTGGCTAAGTGACTATGGATACTTGAGAAAGTTCAGTGCCATGTCTGGCTTTCAGCTGATACTGAGCTCCCTGGCTTTCAGCTGTGGCTTTGGCTCTCTCCTCTCCTCCCCAAAAAACCAGCAAGCGAATAGGCACTCTGATATGATGACCGAAGCATGGTTAAGGTTGCACAGTTATCGCTCGGTAATTACCCAAATTTCAGTGTGTGCAGAATCACTCCGTGGATATGATTTTCCTTCTTTGTAGTTAACTCCAATCCCGGGAATGACTCAGATTTGCTCCTTTCCCTCAGCTAAAATGGAAAGTCTGCGTTTTGAGAAGGTGACTTTAGGAGGAGTTGGCTTCTGGGAAAGAGATTAAACTATAGAATGGACCTCACTGATTTTTTTTTTTTTTAAATAATGCTGACATACTTTGTTGATACTGGCTATTTTATTTGGTTGCTCTGTGTTCTGAAGTCTTCTCCTTTTTTCCCTTGCTTCTTTGATGTCTGTTGGTTTCTATGGAAACAGTGTTGTTTTGGGCTTGGGTGGAGCTCTATCCACAAATGTGGGATAAAGTCATTTATGAAATGGGTTAATATTTATTCTGGCTGGGCATATATGGAACCTGATGTAATGATAGTCATGATCACACATGCAGAATAAATTTACACTTTCATTGTTATTTTCTTAGTCTGTCTGAATGTATGCCATCTAGCTTGGAGCACTATCATTTCCTCTCTGATTTGGATGTTGCCATTTGAAAGCCGGCACCCTGTAGCAGCAGAGCCTGGTGGAACCTTCCAGGTCTGTCTGGGCTGTACAGGCCATAGACATCCTTAGGGGCGAATTGCCGCTCAGAAACAGGACTCCTGGGATAACTCTTAGCATCTTACACTGGAACCTGCTTGGAAGCTTTGTCCCGCACCTTCTTTCACTTTCAGATTGTCAGTCATGTGGCCTCATGGTCTGCTGCCACACCCCAGTGATGCCTATGTCCTAACAGAAGAACTGTCATTAAACACATCACGTGACTCAGGAGCGCTTAATGAGAGGATAGTAGAGCACTAAGTGTCAGTCACCTGTCCAGGGCCCAGACAGAGGATGAGAAAATGTTCCAGAGGTTATCAAGGAAAGTAAGAGAAGGAGCTGTGTAGGAAGGTCGAAGGAAAGGAAAACATGATACAGAGGGGAAGGTGTGCTGGGCACATGCTGGGCAGTTTCAGGAAGCCTTGCTTGTAAGGAGGGGGCTGTTCTCTGATTGGGGCTGTAAGTCTTGTCCTCAGCAATGCAGTAACTACAAAGGAGCAGAGGACAGATGTGTGTCACCTGTCTCTCAGAAATGGTGAGCTTGGGTCTTGTGTGGGTGGGGCATGCCTGTGATCCCACCACTCTGGAGGCTGAGGCAGGAAGATCAAGAGTTGGAGGTCAGCCTGGGACGCATTGAGAAACCCTGTTTCACAACAGAAGCAGAAACAAAACAATGACAAAAAGCAAACAAGAAGAAAGGAAAAACCCAGTGTCCAATGTGAGGAACAGGATATATGCTATCAAAGAGAAACGTAGTCTGCGGTTCTTCATCCTGCCATTTGGGCACTCTTGAGTTAGGCCTTAGGTGGCTACTTGACAAATTCTCTTGGAAGTCAAACAGTGGTGGCTGGGCACCCCTCTGAATTCCTCCTCTGACTCTGAGCTCAGCCTTTCTGACGTGGGGCTATTTGGACGAGTATTATTAGCTCTTCAGAAAGTTAGGACTGCGCAATTTACCATTATCCCAGCACTTGGCAGGCAGAGGCAGGGGCATCGCTGTGAGTTTGCGTTCAGCCTGGGTTACATTGTGAATTCCACACCAGCCTGGGCTGCTGTGAGACTCTTTCCCAAAAACAGACAGACAGACAGTGACAAAAACTAAAACCAAGAGAGGTAGGAAAGGAAGGGGAAGGGAGAGGGTAGAAGGGAAGAGAAAGAAAGAAAACAGAAAATGGAGGAAATTAGAACATAATTACTCCTCTGAGGGTCACAAATCTCATCTCAGGAATGGGTCAATGCCCTGTGGAGTGTTCCTGTGGATCCTTAAATAGTGCTGGGTTTGATTTCAAAGCCCATTTCAGAAGATTTTTGACTATCTCATAAATGGACTTGAAACAACTCGGGGGACCAAGCCTCTTAGAGCTGGCCAGTTTCTGTGGTTTTGCACAGAAGCTTGGCAAAGCTATGAATTCCTGGGTCCTCTGCCAGACCTGTGGAGCCCTGTACCCTGGGAAAGGCCTAGTCTCCTTGTTTGTTCAGTATAAGGATCCCTGGAGATAGCCATTCTTTGCTTCAGGTCGTCACTGTAACGATTTAAGGTTTGGGGCTATTTGGGACACTGTTTCATTGTTACCTTGATGACCAATTAACCTAGTGTAAGACAACAGAATGTTTCTTAGCCATAGTTCAACCCCAGCTATTTTGGAAAGACAGCTTCTTCCTTTATTGGAAAATCTGTTGGAACTTGGAATAGGACTTAGAAGCAATGAGGAGGGACCGTCCCTGTGACAGGGCCTTTGTCTCACAGGGTAATATATTCAGATGAGCTTAACAATCATTCCTTCTTTGGGGGAAAGGATTCTGTCTGTCCACCCATCCACTCACCTACCTTATGTATATCCACGAACCCATATCTCTATCCATATGCCATTTTCCCATTGGTGTCTTACTGTGTTGGTGGGACTGTGTGGAAGATGAAAACAAGGAATCTTTATCTTCCATGCATTACTAACCTGCTCTCACCTCTCATGTTCTCCCTCCACTTCTCTCATTTTCCATAAGCCCACACCATCTGTGACACATAAACTCAAGTACCCACCCAGTTAGCGCCTTAACATATATATTTTTTTTTCAGCTGTGTTTTTGGTCATGGGCTTGCTAGCTCCCCTGGTCTTTTAAAATCTGCAGCAGATACATTGGTTTATGTCACTACAGATGAGTGTTAATTAAATTGTAAAGAGAAACAAACAATGTATCTAAGGGTAAGTGCTTCTTGAGGAACCCAGGTGTCATCATTTCTTGCATTGTGCATTTGTACTTGTTCCTATCCCTGATATGGCATTGTCTGTAAAGGAGAAGGCAGACGCAGGTCCCAAAGAAGGCATATCCGTCATGGCCATCTAGATGTTGGTGTGTCTTTTACCTTCTTCTAGAAGGCTCCAGGGTGAACTCCAGTCTCTACTCTCCTGGCTCCCTCAACATCTCTCTCCACTTCCATAGTCTCCTTCCATTTGCCACCCCAACCCCTCAAGCTATTTTCTCAATGGAAGAGACAGGGAAAATGGCTGAAAGCAATCCAATCCCAATCAGACTCACATCGCATAATAAGCACTTGTTTGGACATTGCTTGGACTGTCATTTAGTGAGAATCTTCTGTTTGATTAAATAGCTTTTCTGTTATGTATTGAAAAAATGAAATATATGTCATAACAGACACAACTCGACGATGACAACTTCTCCTGACTGTGAATTTCATTAAAGATATACATTTGTGTTGTATCCCTTTGAATGACAGAAGTTGACAAATAGCTGTGGAAAGTTGTTTGCTAGAGAAAACTTAGCTGCTCTCCTCAGTTCAGATTTTGCCAGTCCAAAGACAAAAAGAAGAGTAGGCCAGAAAGTCTGGAGAGGGCCTGGCTTGGGGACCTGGAACAGAATGAGGCACCAGAGGGTGCTGGGAAGGTCTGGGGCACGCATGGCATGCACTGGCATGCGTTTCAACAGGTGGTTGCACAAGTGTCCTCCATGGTCAGCTTTGAAAACTGCTTGGTTTTTACTGACAAGCACACTGCTCAGGAGGATAAAAGGACAGGTTTGTTCCTTCATCCATGCTCTCTCCCCTCCTGGAACACTGGGCGAAGATGCGCCGGGTTGTGATTGTACCTGAGCAGAAGGAAGACAGGTCCTGTGGGACCTGTGTCAGGCAGGGACTGTAGCTTTGCTCCTAGACTCAAACTTTGGGCTTGGGATGTGTGGCCAAGGCTGTTTGTGAGCTGACCTATCTTGGCACATTCTTCCCGGTGCATTAGTGTTGTCGCTTCCTGACAGGAGGTGGAATGGATATCTACTTTGTGACACTGTTTCAGGGAGAGAATAACAGTTCTAGTGAGCCCTCATCCACAGTATCTGTAATAACATTGGGTCCACAGGCTAGAGTCCTGTGAGGCAGGTACTCTTGTCCTCATTTTACAGGTGGGAAGACTAAGGTGCAGATGTAAACTGAATTCTGGGAGCTTACAGGGGGAGAAGAGAGTGGACTTCAAGTCTTCCAGCTTCCATAGACCTTGCTGAGTTATAAGACCATTCCTGGCAGAAAGTCTTCTGAACTTGCTGCTGTTGTAATGTCATCAAGGTATTTAGCTTCCCCACAGACCTAACTGCAGAGCAGAGGTTCCAGAGTTCACTCTTCTCTGCAGATCCTGCCAGGGAAAGGGAGAACAGAAGGCATACTGACTCCTGACTGTGCAGGGAGAAAGGCCAGCCTGGTGGAGTGGGTCTAGCATTTTTTGCTTGTTGGTTTCCAAGCTCGCAGGAACCCAGGGCGTTCCAGCTTTAGGCAGTTCCCAAAGACCAGATATAGAACAATAGTAGCTAGGGCTCTGCCTCTCCTTTACACCTCTGAGTGTGTGGGGCGGGGGAGGGGCTCTCCCTTGTGAGAGGCCTTTTGTGGGAGGCAGTTGATCTTAGGAAGTGTCTGTGAGGGAGCCCGGGTGGGCATTGCCTAGGGGATCTTACTTACCTTCTCTGCTTGTCCTGTGCTTCCCCCTTATATAGATTGGTAGGCTGGACATCTATCTCTCTGTGGAAGTGTGTGGCCGATGCAGCCGTGAAGTACCTCTTGGGCTGGCTTCTCTGGCTGCTTGTGCCAACTTGCCACCAACGGCATCTCACTTGTGAAGTACACGCCTCTGTGGGAAATGTTTTGAGTTCTAGACTTTTCCCAGGTGTGGCAGCCCTAGCTAGACAAAGCCTCAAAATGATGATTTGATGGGAGTTGTGTCCAGGGGTTGAGCCACAATAATGACAGCCACCTTTGCCTCCGCTTCTGGGCTTTTACCTGGCACTACCTTTCATCTGGGGATCACAGAGCATTTTACAGATCGTAATTGAAAGCATAGCACCCCCGCCAGGGAGAGTTATTAGGCCCATTTCCCATGAGCTCAGAGGAGCTCAGTGTCATGCCATAGAGAAAACCTAGTCACATGTGACTCCTGAAGATTTGGTGTGTTCCCACGCCATCCTTCCCTGAGGTGGGCCCAGAGATATCCTGAACCCCAAGTCAGGCATTTGGGGTAATTTGTCCCTGTTGGTGGCTTTTTCCTCTTTTGAGTTCTTTAGACTGAGAGTGGCTGAATGAGAGAGAAGGAAAGGGTAGTTTAGTTTAGGGTCAGACTAGGCTGGAATATGAGGCAAACATCTTTCAGGTAAAATTGTGCAGTTATTTGATTTATATGGTGCAGGTTGTGGGGTAAGAGGTAAGTTTATAAATGGACTGAGGGCTGGCAGGGTGTGGGTGCTGGAGAAGAGACACGAACGGACAACTAGAAGGATAAACTTGTGTTTCCTCAATGGATCCCAGGAAATTGACAGCAACACATTGGGAATTGTGATGGGTTCAAATGTTCCTTCATCATATGGCTGGAATGTGACACTACTGGATAGGATTTCAGATCCTGAGCAGAGCTGAAGTAATGTCCTTCGCCCATCTTAACTGATTCTCAGGGCATGTGGTGGATTTGGCTGAAGTCACTTGGTGAAATTTCAACTTTGTATTCACAGGCTCTTATATTTTAGACTGTTTTACAAACTTAATAGAAAGAGCATTTTCCCATACAGTTGGCCTGTCACAAAGATGTAATCCGGGGACACTGTGTGTACCTCAGGAAAGCCCAGAGGTCTCGGGAAGACAGGTGGAAGGTGTTGTTTGATGTGAGCCATATTTTATTTTTCTCAAGAAATTCTTGAGCTGACAGGAACATCCAAACAGAAGTAACCACGTTCAATTGCTCCACTGAGATGGGTTTATACATTCTTCTCCTTCCTGCTTTCAAACAGAATGGCAAATACTTTCAGTTCCAGCTGAATAACACTGCCATTTTTTTCTTCCATGGCGGATCTCATTTGTAGACCACTTGCTTTATCCAGTAGTACATTAGCGAAGTGTTCCTTGATTTTATTTAGTGGGTGTTGACATTCAATCCCGTGCAGCCCTGCCTCGATTTTCCATCCCATCTATTGAACTAAGGCAGACACTGTCAAGCCTAGGTGTGTGGGAAGGCCTCGGTGGCCTCCTGATTTTCATGCTCTGGTTCAGCCTAAAAGGAGAGTTGATTGCATTGTAGAGGCACAGATGACAAGTTCTGCCAGGGCACACTCCCCACAAAGTCTTGATAATACCAGAGGCGTTGGTCAGTGTTTCTAAACAAGTGGAAGGACCTTAAGTGGCCTTCTCTGTCCTCTGGGTGGCATGTGAGCCCTGGGTTTACCTGGAACTGGCCAGCCTGTCTTTTTAGACTCAGTGCTAGTATGACTTCCTACACAGAACAAGAATAAAAATCATCAACCCACTTTATTCTAATATGAAACAAAAGCCATTGTGACAGAAATAAAGAGTTCTGAGTGACTCACCTCCACCATAAATGTGCTTTGGATATGGAACTCTGGAGAAATTTATAACTTTCAGCCCTGTCTTCATGGACCTGGTGCTGATAAAACCTGAGTGGACAGCCTTTTCAAATTCTCATTCACACTCATACTCCCCAAGTAACTTCCAGACACTTAGGTTTAGTGGCCCTTAGTCCTATATAAAATGATTGGATCAGCCTTAGTTTAGAAAGTTCCCCCACCCCAGCTTTTGACATCCACTCTTCCTAATAGAAGACATCATCATCAATTGTGTGAGGGAATTTGATTTAATTTTCCATGTCATTCTTTTAAGAAAAGATGGCATAAAATCAGGTTGGCTCAGCTTCCGTGAGTGCTGAGTGCATTCTCCCAGTGACCAGTGCGGAGTGTAAAACTTTTATTTTACCCATCTTTATTTCAGACTAAACATGTCGCTTGGAATGAAGACATTGCTGGCAATATATATTGCAGGCAGGCTAGTGTTAGCCTCTGCTGTACTGCTGACTTCCAAAAATGAGCTGTATGTCCACTTTGAAAATATTATTTGTGACCTTAAGATTCTCCCTCTTCCAGACAAGCAGTAGCTTTTCTGGTATCAAGATGAGGCCTGACTCATTATTTCAGGGCTCAAGAGCATGTTGTCCTGCTACTCAAGTTCCCATAGGCAGGGATCTCCTATCAGCTTTGGGTTTTGTGAAGAGCGAAATCAGTGTCATTTATTTTACTGCTCTGAAACCTTACATGCTTTTCCAATGTACAAACACAACATACACACACATGCACACATACGCACACATACACACACATATACACATACACACATGTACCCACATATACAAACACATACACACATAAACACATACACACATGTACCCACATATACACACATACATACACATACACACATATGCACACCTATTTATACCTTTCATAAAAACATTAGAAGGTAAATGTTTCTTTTTTTTTTTTGGCAGGCCTGAACTTGGCCCTTTTATATGGACTATTTATCTGCTATGATGATGAGATTTGAAGAGGAAATCTGTATCTGTTACAGAAGGGAAACAAGATGGGGAGAGAGAGATTGTCTTTTGGCATTTTGTTTGATATAATTACCCAAATCTTTAATAAGTCTAAATAGGGGACAAGCTGTTCTAGGACATTAAATAGGGGAGATTCTCCTCTCTTGCTCCCTGTACGTAATTTTTACACCTTGCTTAGTATTTGAAGACTTTCTGCATGTCCTATGTCCATCTGCGTTTACATCCTTCTTGGGTCTCCAAAGCCATGGAGGAAGCTTGCCCTTGTTGCTTGCTTTGTTTATGCATCTGTCAGGACAATATGTTATCTTTCCTTAAAAATGCAAATGCTCTCCTCAGCATCCAAAGCTCTCCAGTCAATAAATACATTGAGGTAAAGACTGTACCTAATACCCATTTAATTTAAATTCATTTTATAAACATAAAGACGCTTTTTAAGAGAAGCTTTAATTCCTACTAGCACCTTGATTTGTGGTTGCCATGGAGAATCAAATCTGTCATTTGACAAGAAAAGTCACCCATTTATGACAGCACTTTATCTTGTCTCTCCAGGGGAAGAAAATGTCAAAAGTGAGAGCGGGGGTGGGGGGGTGGGGGGGTGGGGGGGAATAAAGTCTTGAAACACCAGAATTTCTTGATTTCATTTTTATTATTCAGCTATCATATCCCTTCTGATAATAGCAACTTGGTGAAAATAAATAATGTTCATACAGTAAAATCAAATATTTCCTATTGGAATGGACAAGGTTCTTTGTGGCTGTCAGCACTGTGAAGTCTGGCAAGAAATAGTGTTATTAGATAAACCCATGGTGCCCAAATCCCATTTTCTTTTCATTATAGTGTCAAAATAATTATACTTGTGTAATTTGGGTAAGAAACTGCAGAAGAAGTAAAATGGTCCATTGCAAGAGATTGCTTTAGGCTTGTGTTCCTTATAGGGTGGGGTCTCTACCAGCTAGAGAAATGAATTCCGAGGAAAGTATTTTGAATGCTTGACATCTGAATGCAGATGTCATGCAGCCCTCTATATTATTTGCTAAATGGGTAAGTAAATGCTACATCCAGTTACTTCTTACTCTAATGACTTTGTGAGGGAGTAAATCAGAGTAAAAGATAGAAGTCCACTTTGTCATGAACCAGAATATCACATAGTTTTCAGATAGTAAAACAAACAAAAACAAAACAAAAAGTCAAAACGTGTTGTTTGTTTGGGCTTTAAAAAAAAAAAAAGTGGGGGTCTGCCCAGAGAGGTTGAAAGTGCCTAATGTTCAGACTCAGTGGGATTCTTTATATCTCAACCAATATCTGTGTGGTGTATGTATATGAGTGGTGCATATAGACACATATGTAGAGCTTGGAAGGCTTTCACCTGCACGCGTTCTTCACAGTTAAACTCCCTCTTTCGAGATTTGCATTGCATTAAACAAAAATGTTGGTGCTCCACTCAGATAACCACACACAAATCATCTGGGCTCCATCTTGTTTGAGGGGCCGTGTTTTGTAATTTTTGAGGATGTTGCAGCTGGATGTCTCAAGCGGGATGATCTAGTATCAATGAGAGAGTCTTGCAATAGTAAGCCCTTTAGTGATGGGCATTCTGAATATCTGAGTAGTGGAGGGGTTGTTTTCTGGAACTGTTATGCCTCTCTGAGATTACTAAAATGGAAGGGGTGGGTGGTGAACTCTCATTTTCCTGAAATTGGCACCGGGTGCAGGAGTCCTAGCCAATACTGGTTGGGATGTGCTGTGTGGAATCTGTAGCACAATTGTCCCTATTCTGTGTAGTGCTGGGGGGTTGGGAAGCAGGGTGTACTTTCCTGAAAGGAAAAAAGGAGAAGGACTGGGTAAGACTTTGGCAAACAAACCTCCCACTAAATACCAATAGCAATATATTTTACAGGCGTGTCTTCCGATTGCCTTGGCAGAGCACATCAGATAAACTGCACATTTTTACTCAGTGGTCGAGCCATTTCCACCACCATTTGTGTGCATGGGGATAACTCGATTGCTGAAATATGAGAAGAGAACACTAAAATACATTATATCTGGGTGCGCGTGAGCTAGGAATTTGTCAAAGCACCATGATTCTGAACGACCACACCCCACTGTTTAACACTCATGTGTTAGACCAGACACTTTGTTCACATTGCTGGTTCCCTTGTGTGGGGATGCCGTGGAGACATGGCTTTTGGACTTGTTGCTCTGATGTGACCACTAAGAATATTTTTATGTGTGTCCCTGGCAGAAAGGATGTACATGTCTCATTTGGGGTGAACATGGACCACATTAACTGATAATAAAATTGCAGTGTAACACAGCGTTTATAATTTTTTAAAAAATTGTATATGTACAGACCAGGCTTGGCTTTGTTTGAACTAAGTGTGTATAGATATACTAGGCGGGGAATGTGGGCTTTTATTAGATTGGGTTTAAACATTTTTCATCTGTGCTATTATAGGAGTATATTATATGACTACACCAGATATTAATAGAGTTTTCATCCTGATTTCTGAATTTCTACCTTCCTTCCTCTCCCCCTTTCTTCCCTTCACTTCCTCTTTCCCTCTTTTCTTTTCTCTCATCCTTTAATACACTGACAGCTGAGGATTAGTAAATGCCTCTAAGAATGCAGCAGAGTTATACCACTGAGGACCTGTTGCCTTCAGGAGCCCCAGGCTCATCAGCACTCCTCCAGCCACATCTTTCTCTCCTACTTGGAGAAAGTTTGTGTATGGGAGTTGTGCTGTCTTTGAAGCTTACAAATACATTCTGAGGAAAGTTGCGAAGGCAATCGTTTTTCATATGTGGCTTTTTTTCTCCTCCTTCCCTCCCTCCCCCCTCTCTTTCTCCCTCCCTCCCTCCCTCCCTTTCTCCCTTCCTCCCTCCCTCCCTCCCTTTCTCCCTTCCTCCCTTCCTTTGTTTTTTACTTTTTTTGGCAATAACCTGCAAACATTGCATCTTTAAAAATAAAGCTACTGACGGGCGTGGTGGTACACGCCTTTAATCCCAGCACTCAGGAGGCAGAGGCAGGTGGATCTCTGTGAGTTCAAGGCCAGCCTGTCTACAAAGTGAGTCCAGGACAGCCAGGGCTACACAGAGAAACCCCGTCTCAAAACCAACAAACAAATAGACAAACAAAAATAAAGCTACCACTGGTGCTAGTTGACAAATGTATCACAAAGAGAAGCCTTTGTATTGTATGAGTTGATTTTGATAGTAGGGTGAGTTTTTTTTTTTTTGTTGTTGTGCTGTTAGGGTTTATTTTATTTTATTTTGTTTTGATGCAGCCCAGGCTAGCCTCCAACTGGCAATCTGCCTGCCCTGGCTTCTGAGTACTAGTTTAATAGGAATTACAGGCATGTATGGCCACACCTATTTGCTGTGGTGTTAACAAAGTCTCTAGTATATTTAGCATTTGCCTTATTCAGTTACTATTTGATTGAGGGATCTCACGATGTTTCTGTGAAGTGGGAACTTTATGTGTCCCCACATGCTAACAAAGTCATATGTGGGGCTGAGGATCTCAGTGTGTGACACCACTTACTGTGAAAGGACTGAGTCCTCGGGGCCCACACTGAGGCAGGGCATGGCGGCGTGTGTGCCTGTAACCACAGCACTGTGGGAAGAGACAGGCAGGTCTCAGTTGCCGGCTGGCCTCCCTAGTGAGAGATTCTTTCTCAAGGGAACAAAGGGAAGAACAATGAAAGAAGATACCCTGCATTCCCCACGGCATGGCATACCTGCATTCATAGATAGGCACACACATACATATAGCATACACACATACACACACACCACAAAAAGACAAATAGATTATCCTAAACACTCGAGCAGTGTAAGAAGTGATAGGGATTTGAATAGCTTTCCTCCCATAGTCTCCAGAATGTGAAGAAAAGACTGGGGGGTGGGCGGGGGCGGGGGTGGTGGTGAAGGGAGCATTTAAGAGCAATTTTACTCAATATTCTGATGTTAGCCACTCATATATAAAATACCAGCTCAGTGCCTTCCACTGGTGATAGCATCTTTGCTTCTGCAATAATGAAAGTAACAGAAAACCTCATTTACATTTCAGAAATAGTTTCCTCAAATTTCCTGTTTTGCCAGACTTTTGTGTGTCCCACTCTTTGTCTTCCTCTGTTGTCCCTGCCGCCCACATGGCTGTGCTACCCAGCAAGCCTGGCTGCCTGATGGGTTTGCTTTTGAAGTAGGTGCCCAATATCTTTGCCAGGGAAGGGGTAGGTGTTCCCTCCCCTAAAGACTTGGTGACTGGGCTCCCACCGGTCTTAACCCTTTTCCCTTAGCTTGACATGACCTTTTGGTTGTGATTTTGAGAAACCCTTTGTCTGTCCAAGGTACTTTACCTAAAGGCTTGCCTCATTGTGTTATTAATGTAGTCAAACTATAGTCATGTTTTAATCACTTAATTGAATAAAAAAGAAGACTTTGAACTGAAAGCTAAAATTGTGGTGTTTATTAAACCTTTCTCACACATTTCTGAAGATCTGCAGTAGCAAATAGAGAAAACATACCTTTTCAGGGTGTTCCCACCTCATACTCACTTGTAGCTGTGAGGAATAATTCTTCTGTGGGGGGTGGTGTGTAACTTGCATCAGGGAGATTGAAATCCTTTGCAAGCAGTCCTCTTAAGATATTTTAGAGCTGGGCATGGTGGCACATGCCTTTAATCCCAGCACTTGAGAGGCAGAGGCAGGTGGATCTCTGTGAGTTCAAGGCCAGCCTGGTCTACAAAGTGAGTCCAGGACAGCTAGGGCTACACAGAGAAACCCTGTCTCGAAAAAACAAAACAAAACAAAACCCCAAAAACCAAAAGACAAAAAACAAAACAACCCCCCCCAAAACCAACCACAACAAAAAAGATATTTTAACTTAGTACTCACCCCTGAGAGTTACTGACAGCTGATGGCTTGTGGGGAGGAACACAGTATTCTTTAGAGGTGGTAAGTGGGTAGCTCCACACCTTGAATATGTTGGTGGCACAAATTGTCCTCAGTGGATTATTAAAGGGTAGGGGCACAAAATTGAGGGGGGATGGACAGTAGACCTGGGAAGGTTTATGGGAGAAGTGAGAAGTGATCAAAATACATAATATAAAGTTGTCAATGAACTAATAAAAATATTATACTGGAGTATTTTGACTTGGGGCTGTAGATGTGGCTCAGCAACATACTTTTCTTCTAGGAAACCCAAAGTTGATTCTCAGCACCTATGTCTCACTCCATGTGGCCTAGTCCAGCACAAGAGCATGGACTCTGGACTCTGTGGGAAACTGTACTCATAACACACACACATGCATGCATACACACATGTACACGGACACATGCACAGAGAGAGAGAGAGAGACAATTAAAAATCAATCAGTAAATCTTTAAAAATGCATTTTGACTCTGTATATTAGCAGAAAGCATTTTGGGGTTTGCATTCCAGAACTGAAACGCAGGCCTCTAAGAGCAGGAAATGACAATGGTACCTAGGAGCCATCACGCACTTGTCCTGTCCTGGCTCTCAGACGGCAATTAGTTCTTTGAAATACCACCTCATCCAACACTTGAGGGTTTCCATCATTCATTTTATCCAGATTGTATCAAAAGCAGTGCTTTCTTAAACATTAAGTGAGTTATTTAGAGCCCTCTTGAGAGCTGGTCTTCGAGTTTTCTTTAATTAAGAGAGAAGGGTAGTTAATGACTAAAAGCTAGCATGTAGCAGGTTATTTATCATGGCCTGTTAAATGAGTTGGTTTGGTCTCAGATAGAGTGAATATGAGAGTTAAGGAGAGTGTTTCCGTCTTCAGCTCGTTGGTTTTACTTGAAAGGGTCCGTTCCTGTGAGAGTGCTTTTGGGGTGTGTTCCTTGTATTGATGACTGCTGGGTGGGAAGATGTGTGTCCCCTGCAGACAGTCCCATACTTGTATGTCATTCTGTGTTGTTTAGCACTGAAAGCATGTGTGTTAATGAGAAGGCACATTTCGTCTTAAGCTTTTGGGTATTTGTACAGAGATGTCTGTCTTCTCTGAGGGCCCTAGAACAGCTTTCCCCACCCAACCTCACTTTAGAGACAAGGGCAAAGTTTTGGCACACTTTTTGAGGTGTTTGTATATTACAGATTACAGTATTCCTCAGTTGATCAGAATTTTGAAGCTAGTTTCCAAATGCAGTATGGAGGAGGTACTCATATGAAGAAGGTTCTAGAACAGGCACAGACCCCAGGATGAGAGAGAGACTAGTGATTGTGCTTTGTTGAGTCTGATTTCTACAGGCCCGCTACCTGTCCACTGCACAGGCTTTCCCATGTGTTCTCAAAGGTAGAGATCTGGCTCTCCTAGGTCACTCTCAATGTCAGCATCATGATCTTCCTGAGCCAGAGCTCCGCATGCCATTGTGCAGAGAGGTCCCTGGGACTTTTTGTTGGAACTTTGGATTGAAGGTATAGTATGGGGCTAGGCTTTGTGAATGTCTAGAGCAAACTCTGGTGAGCTTCCTTGCTGATGTCCCTGTTGCCGGTTGAGTTTACACGTGGACTATAGGTGGCCAATCGTTTGTGCTAAAGGAATCAAACAACTCCTTGGGTTTTGTGCTTACACGTGCATCTCCCTCTGACTTAGTGTCTGCTTCAACAGGAAAACAAAGCTATGAATGTTAAGGAGCATTTCCACCCCAAGTAGAAATACTGGCAGCATGTAGAGGCACAGTCCTTCTCAATTAGCCCAAATGACCCCGATTCTGATCCCCTCCATAGAATTCAGCTCTCTCAGCTGAATGTGGGTGTTTTCAGGATTCTGCATCTTTGGATAAGGACTAGGACAAGTGGGCTCAAATATCACCAGTGTTTTATGGAGAGGGTTTCTTTCTTCAGTGAGAATGGGGTTCTAGATTACAAATCCTACCCCTGGCTTTGGACATCGAGGGTGTGGGGGAGGATGGCTTCATTTGTTAGAGTCAAGAGTTCACTTGAAGTTTGTTTTGTAAGGCTCCCAGCAGCAGGCATTTTTTTTCCCTCTCTGGTGTTAGAATCTCTTCCACTCCACCCTCTGGTTTGTCTGAAAGGACTCAGTACACTCCACTGGGAGTCTCCTCCTCAGATTGTGAAGATCTTCAAGGCAGCTGGTGCTCAGGATAACCAGCAGCACATGCCCTGCTTGAACAATGCAGCCGTGCTTCAAGTTCTGAACCAGTGTGCCTTGGCCCATACCTATGGGGAAATGGAGCTTTTGTTTGTGTAGCAGACCTTCGCATTCAGTGTTACGTGTTGTAGATGCTTGTTCGCTTTCCTAAGGATGTTTGAAGGAGGTAGTTTGGCAAAAGTTCACTAATATGGAGTGCACATCACTGTGTGTGTGAAAAAAATTGTGGAATTTAGGCCTAGAAGTAACTTGAGGTAGCTTCTATCCCATGAGGCTCAAACTCAAATTGTTTTTAGAGCCATACTGGTAACTGAAAGGAAGTAGGTGGGTTGGGTGGGGAGCCCAGAGGCCAGACAGCACAGGCAGGCTGGCTGGCTGGCTGGCTGGCTGACTTTCTGAGAACTGAGCATAATTTTGTGTATTTGTGCATGTTGATGCATGTGCGTGGTGTGTGCACACGTGCATTTGTGTGTAGGCCACAGGGCAGCCAGGGCTGTTGTTTCTCACACTGTTCCCCTGGGCTGGTAAGTCAGCAATCCCCACATATCTGCCTATCTCTGCCTCCCCAGTGCTGGGATTATAAGTGTATGCTACCTTGCCTAACTTCGTTATGTGGGTGTTGGGGATCAAATGCAGTTCCTCACACTTGTATAGCAAGCATTTTGCTAACTGAACCATTTCCTCAGTGTAGCATAGACTTTTTTGTTTGTTTTTCTTTTTCTTTCTTTCTTTCTTTCTTTCTTTTTTGTTTTTCAAGACAGGGTTTCTCTGTGTAGCCCTGGCTGTCCTAGAACTCACTCTGTAGACCAGGCTAGGCTGGCCTTGAACTCACAGAGATCTGCCTGCCTCCTGGGTGCTGAGATTAAAGGTGTGCATCACCACTGCCTGGCTAGCATAGACTTTTTAAAGAAGGAGGAGGAGGAGGAGGAGGAGGAGGAGGAGGAGGAGGAAAGAAGAAGAAGAAGAAGAAGAAGAAGAAGAAGAAGAAGAAGAAGAAGAAGAAGAAGAAGAA
>CAJQZJ010001896.1:8854086-8869113 GCA_907164525.1 Lophiomys imhausi
AAGAAGAAGAAGAAGAAGAAGAAGAAGAAGAAGAAGAAGAAGAAGAAATAATAATAGTCAGGCATTCTTTTTTTTTTTTTTTTTTTTGGTTTTTCGAGACAGGGTTTCTCTGTGTATCCTTGGGTGTCCTGGACTCACTTTGTAGACCAGGCTGGCCTCGAACTCACAAAGATCCACCTGCCTCTGCCTCCCAAGTGCTGGGATTAAAGGCGTGTGCCACCACCGCCCGGCTAATCAGGCATTCTTGCTGCTCAGTTCCAGCTAGCTGTTGTCAGGACTGTTATTCCTGCTTTTCAATTTCCTTGTTTTTCTAGACTCTTCAGAGTAGAGTAGATACTCCTAAGTGGTAAACCGGATCTTCTTTTGGAGATTTGATCCTTGTATCCATGGGAAAAAGGGAAAAAAGGCAACATGGTCAGGATATGGGGTACTTTTCTGTTCTTGGGAGCATCTGCTCACATTCTTAGCAATTGGAAAGCTCTCAGATAATTGGGACAGTGGATGATACACCTGCTCTGTCATCCTCTGCAGGTCATGAAAGTCTCCCATGTCCTTCACAGTTAAGCCCACACAGATATTAAAATATAATAGAAGCCACCTGTGGGTCAGTAAGCCTGAGCCTCATCATTTATAGTAGAGAAACTATCATTAGCTCCAGAAACTCATGCACTACTGTGCCCACTCTGAATTCTTCCAGTCTTGCCTTGGTGGCTCTTTGAATCTAGATTCAAACAAAGAAACAAAAAAAGAGGTGTTGTTGACCTGTGTATCCCCAACTTCCTACATTGTATTTAGAAACATACATTTGACCCATAGTTGTGAGTATTAACTCTTTACTTGAACTGTAGAGTTAGGCTGTTTATTCCCGAGTCTAATTTCTGTAGTGCGTGTGTGGTGTCTGAACAGGCAAGCTTTCCATGTTCCCTCCTAAGTTCTTTTGATGACATTGTTTGGAAAGATTGAAGGTAGAAGGTGGTAGAAAGGGATAGAAATTTCCTTTTTAAGGGTTTCAGTTGCGTTGAATTTGAGAGGCCTAGCAGGTAAAGATTTTTCAATTGCATGAACATCTTTATCCTTTCGGTACCAACTTTGGCCACCTGGGTTGGGCTGTGCACTGTTATCAAGAAAGAAGTATGACTCATTTCTCTGATAAAGTGGCACTCTTGGAGGCCATTGTTTTACCTGGCTAGTTCCTAGCCCAGGGTTTGCCTGAGGCTAGCCCATCTATTTTTATTTAGGATGTGTCAATTATTACAGTGAGCACCCCTCTTCCCTAGAAAAAAAGATAGGTGAGTTAACTACCACAGACCTGCAATCCCAATTTTAGTTCCAGTGTATTCTCATTTGCTTGGATTTTAAATAGTGGATGTCCACTTGATATTTTGGATCAGGTATTGAAAATAGGATGTCCTCTAAAGCTGTGTCATCATCATTTTGCCTTTTCCAGCTTATAGGAGCATTCTGAAGCCATTGGTGCTTTAATTACCACATTGTTCATCAGGTTAAATTGTCTTTAATGGGCTCTGTGTTTTATCCTTTTGTTTCAATGAAAGGATTATTGGGAGTATAAAAAATATTTAAATGAATTCTCATCATTTAAAACACATATAAAAATTTTTGAAGATGCCTTCCATTCAGATCTCTTTATCTTCCTTCCCAAGCTTTCTGAGGATAAGCAGTGCGTGTTGAGGTTTATCTTTGCTTTTATGTTCTCGAGCCACACGCTTAACTTTGAGCACATCCGAGTCGCATTTCATTGGGCTCTCACAATCCTTTTATAAAGGGACTGATCTGTTAACATCACCCTCTTTACATCGAGCAGGCAGGATGTTCTTCCATATAAAGAAGTGTTCACAGTCTTTCTGGCCAGCCAGTAAGTGAGTGATTTCGGGCCTGGTAGGCAATACTTGTGTCCATGCGTAACACAGCCGACCACGGTAGTAGGCAGCTGCATGTAATTTTGAACTCCACTCATTGAACTGTAATAAAACAATATAAGCACTGCTTGGGGGAAGATTGGATGTAGTTATCCTTACACAAGGCTCAGGCATATGAAAGCAGTGCCGGCTGACAAGAGGATTTTGAGATTTGATTTTGATTGAATTGCAGAATTGAACAGGCCAGGAATGTCAGTGGAAGGCTAAACGCCTGTAGTGCCATAAAGTTTTATTCATGTGAGGCTTTCCAATATCAAGTAGATGGATTATTGGAAAAGGTGTCAAGGGACATGAAATGGAAGTGCCCAAAACATAAAATGCAGGCAGGAGGGAAAAATTACTTTTTGCTTAGTATATAATTAGGTCTTCAGAAAAAGAGAGAGAATATTCTATAAAGTTATTTATTCTTCCCTTTGTTTAAGAGGGGAAAGACCAACTTGTTTTATCACTTAATTCTTCAAGGTACAGATCATGTTGTGGTGTGTGGAGGGAGCTTCCCTTATGCTACTACTCTTTGCTTGTGTTTGAAATTAATATAGAGAAACACTCCTTCCTTTGAAGGGAGGCACCACTAAGCCAAGAGTGTTACACACGCATCCTGACATACTGACTTGTTTTAGTACATAGAGAAACTTACACAAGTTTACACAGTAGAGCTGGCACCAAAATTTACATAGGAGTGTGCTGTTTGTCGGCCATGAGTTTATGGTTTTACCATAGTTAGTGCAAAGGGCTAGGTGCAGAAGGTAGGGCTCACTATTTGTCCCCCTACTTCTTCCTACTGAATGCTTCTTAGAGTATTTATGAAACACAGATCAACATTGTCAACCTGGAGGAAGAGACACCTGTAGTTTTTCAGTTTGGAGTCTGTTTGTTTATCATTACAAACCCGAGGGGCTTCGGGTAAGGAATCAAAATTAGAGGCATACACAGCATGACTCTAATATGCAGGTGTGTGTTCTTTGTCCTCCTTGCCCCTTGTTCTAATGCATTATGTATTTAGAAACATGTTTGTTTGTAAATGAGGCTTTGTGAGATGAACGCAGAAAACCTCAAAAGGGATTTTTTTTTTTTTTTTTTTTTGTGCTTTAAAAGTCCCCTTTCCCTTTCATGCTCAGTTACAGACAGATGGGGAAAGAATGCCGCACATCAGGATTGAGGTTACCTCTCTGAGATTTATTTGTAACCTTTCATTTACCACAAATTCTGTAGGTTTGTCATAGAGTGCATTTAGTTTTATTTTATTATTGTTTAGTTTTTCTAAAAATAAACACAATGAATATTTATCTAATCAAATGATTCCTTTACACACTGCTTGAAAAGAAAATAAGTCCTCGATGCCTGTGTTCGGATTGTGTGATCAGTGAGGGGCCTTCCTCAGTTTCACATCTTCCAGCTCTTCTGAGGGGCTTCAGCATGGTTCCTGACAGAATTGTCTGTTGTTTGTGGTATCAATTCTACCTGTGTGTGAGAGGACGAGGGGTGGTTTTTGAGGGTTGAGATGCTTAGAGGTGTAACAAAGAACCACTTTGGGTCCTGGTGAGGTGCTAGGAGGTTGTCCCTTAGCCATGGGGATTCTGGACTTTAAAACAGAGTTGCAGTCTTGTGTCACATTATGGGGCTGTCTTGAAAGTCCCCGCCTCACACACGCATGTGTCTCCCTTTAACAGTGGTAAAGGTAAGGCAGGAAGGAATTTCAGGTGTAAGACTGAAGGAAGGAAGCTTTGTATTTGGGTATTGATTGTCCTTGAACTTTAATAGCCTAGAGGGCAAATTCCCCCTTTAAAATTTATATCCTCGGTACAGTCAGCTTCACTCTACTCGGACACTTCTGTGTTCTTCTGTTGTTTGTTTTTGAGAAGGGGAAAAAATATTTGCTAAAGTTGGGCATATTCAATTTTCCCTCCCCGTCACTGATCATGTTATTCACACTAAAATTAGGAAATGACCACAAGTGTGAGCCTGTGATAATATTTTTCCACAGAATGTCTGTGAAACGGCAGGCATTCTGTGTCAGAACTAAAAGGCAGTTTGTGTTCGGGCTAGTCAAAACATAACACTTTGTTCTTCGAGCCCAGCAAAGCCGAGGTTTGACTTGAACCGCACATTTTGTTAAATTGTGCACTCACTGTGAAGTGTCCTTCCAGATGTGTGCCTGGAGTCTGCTAAGCAGGTTCTTAAAGATTAATGCCTGACATTGATTTGGCTTTCAAATTGTGGAAGCATCAAGCAGGGTACAAAGAAGGGAACTTTGTAATAAACACCTGACTTGAGACAGTGCAGTGAAACAAACAGTTGGCAAGAATACATTTCTTCCTGACCAACACTACCACCCCATCTACTTGGAAGGGGCAGGTCTTAAATCCTGGTTTTCATCCCAGGAAGACTCATCTTGTCATCTTCCCTATTGCCCACAGTTTTACAGACATAGGGCCTGGCCCTTAAACCAGGCACTGGCGCTCACTGTTCATCTCTGCTGTATAACCCCTGCTGGACTCCTCAGCTTCCCTACTGTATAATCCTTGCTGGACTCCTCAGCTTCCCTACTGTATAATCCCTGCTGGACTCCTCAGTTTCCCTTCTGTATAACCCCTGCTGGACTCCTCAGCTTCCCTACTGTATAATCCCTGCTGGACTCCTCAGCTTCCCTACTCTATAATCCCTGCTGGACTCCTCAGCTTCCCAACTGTAAAATCCCTGCTGGACAACTTGAGTTCCTGAGGGACAGGATCGTACAGGTCTACCCCACCTTTTGGGAGAAGGGTAGGGATTTTTCTTCTTAAGGATTGCTTAGATCTTCCAAGTCAGCAGCCTTTCTTTCTAGAACCATGAAGGCAATCAGCACCCTAGAAAGATTCCTCACACTGCCTTGAGCAGGACTTTGTATGATCGTTTGTGGAAAATATTCACAGACGTGTGCTTCATAGGGCAGGAAGGGAGAGGGAACCTTAACTCTGGTCCTGGGGTGAGGGATCTTGGTAGACCAACAGGCAGCTGGTAATCTTACAAGGGGGCTGTTTTTACCCTGGAGATCCCCCTGAGGGCTCACAACACACAGGTTCTCCTTGATAGGAATTGTGTGGAGCCATGAAGACCTATGGGTTTCCTGAGGCCTAGCCCTGCTGGTGTGTGATGTGTATGAAGGAAGCCTCTTTCCTAAAAAATTGCCATCTGTTTAAATGAGTCACTGGAGGTTCACCCCTCGGAACATGTCTGCACTTGACTCTGGCTGATTCTAAAGCGTTGTTGCAGAGAGTGTGAGTGGGGGGGAAAGGATTTCCACCACCACCTGCCATCCCCTGCTGAGCATGCAAGTGAAGTGCAACAGGCTTAATGAGACACTTTCTGCAAAATGGCTCTGCTGGTGTGCTGCTACAACATGTGCCTAAGCAGGCAAGGCACTTCACTGTCTGAACCCCCTGGCTGTCAGCATGGAGCCTTATGCATGCAATTCTGGAGCAAGTCTTACTTCTACTGACATGGACACAGCCCCTGAGCGGTTTGCCTCTCCAGAAGTCTTTTCTGTTTGTGATGGAATAGAGCACGCTCATACTTGGAGTCCTGCAGCCATGCTGTTCTCCCAGCTCTGGGGTCCTTCCCCTTCACCTGCCTCTTGACCATAGTGTATTTGGTTGCTGGTAGTTGGGGTGCCCCCTCATCTGCCTATTACCCATAGAGCACCGGGTTACTGGCTGTGTTAGTCCCATTTCTATCCCTGGGACAAAATACCTGAGATAAGCATCTTATACAGAAGAAAGGTTTGTCCTGGCTTATGGTTTTGCTTCATGTTTGCTTGGCCTGGTACTCTGGGCCTGTGTTGGTCAGTAGAGTGTATAGAACAGGCAGGCCTGTTTACCTTTTTGTAGCATGGAGTCAGAGAGAGACATGGAAGAGCTGTGATCCTGGTGTCCCCTTCAGGAATACATTTCCAGTAACCTGACTTCCATTTGACCCAACTCATTTTATGACCTCCAAATAGCGCAATAATGTATGGCTTCTGCCTTTAAGTCAGGCTTTGTAAAATTTAAATAACGACTCCTATCACTGTGCAGGTCTGCAGGTCGCCTATCTGCCAACCACATTGGGTGTGGAGAACTCTTTTCAGTCAAGTGTTTGCCTGATGACCACGAGGACCTGAGTTTAAACCCCAGAATAGTTTAGAAAGCTAGAAATGGTGGTGGATGTTGGTAACCCTGGCCCTGGAGAAGTGTAGACACACAGGTCCCTGCGGTTCACTGCTTGGCTAGCCTAGCCTGCTTAGCTGTTTCCATGCTAGCAATAGACTACATCTCATTAAAGAGAAGATAGTGCCTATAGAATGACACCCAAGGTTGTCTTTCGGCTGCACATGGGTACATATGTGTGCACATGTTACATTTTGTGAGCTCTTCCATGAGCTAACTTAGTGATG
Organism: Lophiomys imhausi; assembly: GCA_907164525.1. Classification (NCBI taxonomy): domain Eukaryota; kingdom Metazoa; phylum Chordata; class Mammalia; order Rodentia; family Muridae; genus Lophiomys; species Lophiomys imhausi. Next base: position 8,860,435 of record CAJQZJ010001896.1, read on the forward strand.
CTGGATGCTGAGGACCAGCTCACATTGTGGCTAAATATGAAGGCATGCTGGTGTGTGTGAGTGTGTGTGTGTGTGTGTGTGTGTATGCGTGTGTGTGTGCATGCATGTCTGTGTGTACATGCATGTGTGTGCATGCATGCATGTATATGTGCGCACACACACACACAGACACTGGCATAGATTGTAATGTCCAGAAATACATTCATATAAGCACATATGTATTTGACTTGTATAGTGTTTTGACTTAATAGAAATATTTGAGTGCCTTCTCATAGTTACTGAGATTTATTAAAACAACAGCAAAAACATTTAGATTTCTAGCTTTTTGTGAGGTAAAATGTAGTTTGCAAGGGATGGACGCTATCACATGCTAAGACCAGAGTGTCCAGAGAGGTGGCTTTTGTCAAAGTGGTGCCAGTAGGACCCATGTGTCACCATTCCCTGGTCTGAACCCTGCCTACTCTGTTTGTTTCAGAGGCTATCTGGTCCCTTTTGTCACCTAAGTTTGCTGCTCTTGTGAACAGGATGTCCTGGCCTGTTTGCGCTAGGGTTCACGGATCAGGGACGTTGTTGGTATTGTTGCTGAGTTCTGGCAGTGGCATCTCTGGAAAGTGCTAGTGTCTTATTCCCTGAAGTGTTCGAGCCTCCCTGGGACCCGTGCATCCCATCTGAACAGTGGTTGTGCAGAGAAGCGCGCTCACTGGACTATTACGAGGCTTATAATCTTGTCTTTAAATTCTTGGTGAATTGTAACAACATGACTTCATAGGATCCTCTGAGACATTACAGCGTTTTAATAACACTTCCCTGCTACATGTAATGCCTCATTTTTACTTTTATTAATTTAATTTTTTTTCCTTTGTGTGGCTAGAGGTGCCCTGGGCAGCATGGATCTGTCTCTAGCTTCACCCTACTCTGCCTCAGGGAAGCTGCTTGGCTCCCTCCCTCCTTGAGGCAGAGGCTCCAGGGCCATGTCCTGTCTGTGAGGAGTTTACAAGGTCTCACCCACTCCTTCTGTCCTGAACATGCCTGCTCATTACCCTACCTGCTTCCTTCCAGCCTGACAAACACCCATGATATCACCTTCCTTCCGCAGCCCCAGCCGATGCCACCACCATACCTGAGCCTCATTTCCACAGTGAGTGTGAAAAGAAAAACCAAGTTAGAGGAGTATGACAGGGTCCCCAGTTCTCTAGGTGTCCCTTGCTGCTGCTCACAGAGGGTAAGAACTGTTTATTGCTTCAGTCTTTATGACAGCCAGCTACCTAGCATCCGGTACGTGAATTCATACACTCTTTCATGCATGCATGGGCCTAAGCATTCACTCAGTCACACATCTGTTTGCCTGTTCTTTGCTGTATGTTCATTCCAGTTACATTGTGTAAAATCAGACTTGTCTCTATAACACAGACACAAATGGGAATTGAGAAATATAGGATAGCCAGCCAAGAAAGACCCTTAGAAAAGGGACTTCACTCTGTTGAGAACTACCTCTGAGTCTCAGAACTTCTTTTTTTTTTTTTCTCCCTAGACAGGGCCTCTCTGTGTATCCCTGGCTGTCCTGGATTCACTGTGTAGACCAGGCTGGCCTTGAACTCACAGAGATCCACCTGCCTCTGGCTCCCAAGTGCTGGGATTAAAGGCAACAACAGACAGCTGTGAACTGCCATGTGGGTGCTTGGATTTGAACCCTGGTTCTTTGGAAGAACAGTCAGTGCTCTTAACTGCTGAGCCATCTCTCCAGCCCCGAGTCTCAGAACTTCTTGAGAAGCTCTCTGGATTGAGCTCATTGCTGTTTTCTAGGAAGTTCAGGAGGCTGCACATTTCATGACTGAAATGTGGGCTTCTACCAACACAGTGCCAGAGGCTGGTGCTTCCACTGCTGTTTATGTGTGTGGTAACTCTTGCAAGGTATGGTACACACTCTGGCTACACAAGGGAACCCTAATGTAGGCAAAAGTGAGTTTGAATTCCTGGTTTACCACTGTTCCTCTTGTGAGCCAGCCTGCACATGTGTTTCTCTTGCCAGCTTGGTTTGCTCATAGGTGGGGAGTGAAGGGTGGCATATTAAATCCGTTTGTGTCACCCTAGAGAAATGGCCACATGCTTCATTGGAATGAGTGACCTCCTTTACATGGCTTTTTCCACGCAGACACATTGTTCACTTGGGAAAGGATATCCTCCTCCGTTGTCTAGAAAACTGAGATCAGTGGCTTGCTCCATTCTGGAACCTTCCACCCAGCGTGCCCAGTTGGCAGGCCCCTCCCTGCATTCCCTCGTGTGACTTAACCATCAGAAGTATGACCTGAGTCTCCCTTGTGAGCCCAGGCTGCCTGCCTGTCCTGAGTCAGCCCTTTTGACTTGGGAACTTATCTGATCCAGGGAAGAGCTTCTGTCCCCCCAGCTTTGGGGTTGGAGCCCTATGAATACAATTATGAAGGTTAACAGGAAACATAGGGTCCCCAAGCAATCCCAGGCAGCTGGCAGCCACGCCGCATTGGAAGCACCCCACCAATGAAAACTGCGGCAAGAAGCAGAGTAAACCTCCTATCTGCCTTCTCACTCTCTTTTTTCCCCTTTCCTGTTTGGACTTGAAAGTAGATTGGAGCCAGGGCCCTGACAGTTGACGGAAGTGCTGCAAGGAGAGAGTATTTATTTACAGTGAGTTGAGGCTGATGCTTGTTCAGGATGCGGTTTCTTGCAGGAAGTTTGGTCCCCACCCCTGGGTTTGATCATTTCTCCAAAAAAAAAAAAGAAAGAAAAAAGAAAAAAATCTCCTTGATTGTTGCAAGCTTCCACTGTGACTTGAACAACCTTGCCTAACCTGTCTGCACTTGGAGCCTTTACAGGATGCACCCTGTAGGAGGGCCTCAAGTGGGCTGCGCAGAGCCCAGTGGGCCCAGCTCCCTGTAGATGTGTTCAAACACAGCAATAATCATTAGGCATTTAAAATAGGGAAGTAGGCTGGGTACACGTGCTGGAGACTGTGGTTGGCAAGGGCCACTCTGTTCGTTAACAGGAACCAGTGCCAATTGAAGTTGCTGTACTGGGTGTTGGAAAGGGAAATTAGTTTGGGGCGCTATGAAGCTACAGCTCGTAGGTAGCAAGGAGTTACTACTAACTGGTTTGGGTGCGGTCAGCTGCTCATCCCCTTCCCCCTCTTCCCTGTGCTCAAAGGGCAACACTGTCCAAACTGTGGGATGGCTTTTGTCTTTGGGAGTCATGTGTTATATTAGGAGAGAGGAGTAAAGGGAGAACAGGGTGTTGTGGAGAAGGGTATGCTGGTACCTTCTTGAGTTGTTGTAAGTCCCAAGGACACCAGAGAAACTTCTCATGGACTGCCTTTTGGACATTAATTCTTCCATTGTTCCCAGTGTTATTTACATAGAGAGAGCCTTAATGATTCAATGCTTAGTGCTGTGTTTCCCATTTGTTATTAAAAATTATATACGTCGCAAGACAAAACCAGCAGAAGGCTGACAGATGAAATTCTAATCTCCCTCCATCAGGCTCTCAGCGCCTTATATCCCCAGACCAGCCAATGTTACCTGGCATCTGAATTGATGTTTAAGTTCAGGGACCCTGGAGACCTTCAGAGTTGGAACACTTGCAATGGGGCAGCTAGGCCAGGTTAACACCTGCAGCTAATTGGGGCAGGAGGGCTGGGCTGACGCAGCACCTGGGTGTCTCATAGTCGCTCAAGAGTAAGAAATAGACTAAGGCAGTGTTTGCTTCCAGAGAGCATTGGCAGAATCATCTGGAGCCCTGGGAACCTCCTGGGCTGAGCCTTGTCACCATGGAAATCTGAGGTCTCCAGTCAGGACTCACCCACTCTCTGCACACTTCTTTTTTAGTTTTTGATCACGTGTCCCCTACTCCAGGCCCCTTCCTTCTGGTAGTGCTGATAAATGCTGGTTTGATAAGTGGCATGGTTTAAGAAACAAAGTCCCACCTACAGAGGAAACACCTTTGCTGGGTTGTCAAAGTCCCTGCTAACCTGGTGTGGTGATGCTGATCCCCGAGGCGCCCCTGTGGCTTTCTACACATGTTCCAGTGCCCAACCCAAGGCAGGAGGCTTCTGGGAGTAATTTCTACAAGCGTTAGACTCCTCCCTGTTGAGATACTCTGAAAGTGTGAGGATATCGCAAGGGTCCTAGTTTTCTGTCAGCTTGACACAAGGTAAAGTCAGCTGAGAGAAGGGAGCCTCAGTTAAGAAAATGCCTCTAGCCGGGCATGGTGGTGCAGGCCTTTAATCCCAGCACTGGGGAGGTAGAGGAAGGTGGATTTCAATGCTAGCCTGATCTACAAAGTGAGTACATACACAGAGAAACCATGTCTCAACCCCCCCCCCAGAAGATAGATAGATAGATAGATGGAGGGAGGGAGGGAGGGAGGGAGGGAGGGAGGGAGGAAAGAAAGAAAGAAAGAAAGAAAAGAAAGAAAGAGAAAGAAAATGCTTTTGTAAGATCAGGCTGTAGGCAAGCCTGTAATTCTTACGGTGATTGATGGGAGAGCCAAGCCCACTGTGGGTGGTGCCATCCCTGGCCTGATTGTCCTGGGTTGACACTTTTCCCTAGTGGTGCTGCCTTGTAGACCCCCAGTGTATGAGGAGGCTCTTGGCCCTCATATGACTGCTGAACTGGAGCAGGGGACTGTTATGTAGGGACACTCCACTCCAGAGGAGTGGGATGGAAGGGATAGGGGTTAGAGGGTGGGAGGGCGGGACTGGGAGGGGTGGAAAGAGGACACTGTGATGAAAATGTAACCAGAGGTAATAAATAAATTTAAAAAAAATTTAAGAAGATAAAAAAAAAGAAAGAAAACAGACTGAACAAGCCACAAGGAACAAGTCAGTAAGCAGTACTCCTCCATGGCTTCTCCATCAGCACCTGCTTCCAGGTTCCTGCCCTGTTTTAGTTTCTGTCCTGACTTCCTTCAATGATTAACAGAGAACAATATGGAAGTGTAAGCATAATGAACCCTTTCTTCCCCATGTTACTTTGGTCATGGTGTTTCATTGGATCAATAGAAATCCTGTTAAGGCAGTCCTGTCATAGCCACACCACTGTCACCCCTATTTTGCTTTATTTTTTAAGGTTCACATGCTTTTTAAAGTTTTTTAATTTTTTTTGGGTGGGGGTAGGAGGCAGTTGTGGGCTGCCATGTGGTGCTGGGAACTGAACCAATTCTTGTTGGGTCCTCTGCAAGAACAGTGAGTGGTCTTAACCACTGAATAACCTCTCCAGCCCCAAGGTACAGATTTTTGCGTGTAAAAATAATGGAGGCTGTGGCTGTAGATGAATTGATAGATTATTTGCCTAATAAGCTTAAGGGGGTCCTGTTACCATCACTGCCCAAACTGTACATGGTAGCACATTGTCTATAATCTCGGATTTGGGAGATGGAGATGGAAGCACCAGGAATTAAGGGCCATCTTTATTTATAGAACAAGTTTACATCCTGCCTGGATATTTCGGATAAGAGACAGTATCTTAAGAAAGGGAGAAAGGAAGGGAGGGAAGGAGGGAGGGGAGACAGAAAGGAAAAATCTTTAACCAGTTTGAAAGGATAGTTAGCTCCTCTGGATATAATTTTCAGCTGATAGGCTATATTTACAGAATATGACATAAACAAGTGACAGGCTTTGAGAGTCTATTATGATATATAAAGAGAGATGGCTCTGGGAGTTGAGTGTTTTCTGTCCAACCACAAGGACGTGAATTCAGATTCCCAGCACCCAGAGAAGCCAGATACCAGGGCATGTTCTTATATCACTTCCACTAAGGGGTAGATTCCAGTGTCCTGATGTCAAGCCAGTCTCAAAGAAATGGTAAGCATCAGGTTCAATAAGAAACTGTCTGAAAAAAATGAGTGGACAAGGAATTGAGGAAAGATCCTGATATCAACCCTGCCCTCCATATACACTTTCATGTGCCAACATACCTGCACACACATGTACATGCAAATGTGTACAGATAGTCACAATCCCTGGGCCCAACCACCCTCTCTCTAGCTGATGAGTGGTTATTGTACGAAAGTAAGTATGAAGTGACGCTTGTCACAGTGTGGTACTGATGAAGTTTGAGACATACTCTGTGGCATTTGGGACAGAAAGGGAGAAAAAGAAGAATAAACCTTATAGAAGCTCACTGCTTGAGGTGGCTTTTGAAGCATGGTTAAAAGTTTTGGTAGCATGGCAGCCTTCAATCCCAGTACTCAGGAGGCAGAGGCTGATGGATCTCTGAGTTCAGGACTAGCCTGATCTACAGAGTGAGTTCCATAACAGCCAGAGCTTCACAGAGAAAATGCATCCTGAAAAATCAAACCAAGTAAAACCAAAACAAGACAACACCCCCCCCCCAAAAAAAAAAAAACCCTAACTCTCTTCACAAGTGCCTCCTGCCAGTGATACTGGAAAAAATCACAAGAGGACCCTGTCCAAAGCACTTAGCCTAGCACATTTTGTTGTTATTTATTTATTTTTTTTTTGAGACAGGGGCTTTCTACATAGCCTTGGCTGCCCTGGAACTCACTATGTAGATCAGGCTTGCATCATCACCAATACTTGCCTGCCTCTGCCTCCTAAGTGCTAGCATTAAAGGGATGAGCCACTAGGCCTGGCCAACCTGGCACATTTGAAGGTGCTTGCTCTGCCTCTCACTTCAAGGCTCATGCAAACAAAGAACAACGAACAGAGAGACCTGGTTTCAGGGCCCCAGGCCTAACTACAGCTGTGTTACTTAACCTCTCCATGGCTGACATTTGGGCTAGAAAGTTCTTTGTTGTGGGCTGTGCTGTGCATTATGGGATGGATAACAGATCCCTGGCCTCTGCCCACTAGAGGCCAGCACCTTCCCTTCTGCATCCTCAGTGCAACAAGTGGAACTGCCTTCAGCCACACCACGTGTCCCCAGTGGGTAGAGTCCCAGGATGGGAAGCAGTGATCTGGATGACAGTCGGGCTAGGGAGTGCTCCTGTAATTTACAGACTTTTCTCTAATCGAGGCTCTGGTCGGGACAGACTCTCATTTCAGATATGGAAAAAGAATTACACAGAGGCAGCTGAGAAAACAGTTCTAGGCTATTTACAGCAGGGAATGTGGTTACCTTGTAAAAACCAGTCGGCCAGTCTCTTCTGATGTCCTGTGATCTTGCAGGAAATAATTCCTAACGAATACCTGGGATATGCTTCTCATCTAACACCAACCTTGATTTAATCTATAAGGAGCAGTTCACTTTTTTTTTTTAATACTTTTTTTTAATACTTCTCTTTTCATAGTGTAGGGGGTGATGTCAGACATGTGCTCTACTACTGAACCACTTCTGAAAGCATATATATATATATAAAGATATTTAATTACAGTAATGTGCACACAGTGGAAATTATCCTCTTGACCATTCTCAGCCTAGAATCCCGTAGTGCTAAGTAAATTCACGCAGTTGAGCAACCATTCCAGAAGTCTGCGTTCTGGACTGACAGCTTAAACCTTAGTTCCCCCTTCCCTACTCACTCCTTCCGTCCTCACTCTCCCAAGAACTCCTGTTCTGCCCTCTATGCCTGTGGGTCGGCTACTCCAGGTGTCACAGAGAGAGAGAGAGAGAGAGAGAGAGAGAGTTATACAGTGGTTGTCTTTCTCTGATGACCTTATGTCACTTACCCTTTCTTCAGGTTTCATTCATGTCCCGGCATGTGTTGGAACTCCCTTTCTGTTGAAGATTGTCCATGGATGTCCAGTCAGCCTTCTGTGGTCCATTCATAGTTTCCACCTTTCAGCTCCTGTATGTAGCAAATGTCCAGAAGAGTCCCTGCCTCTGTTCCTTTGAGCTTATGACCAGAGATGCTTTTGCTAGATCCTGACCAGTTGACTTTGAAATGCTCTTACACTGTTTTGTTTTTGTTTTTGTTTTTCTGGCCCCCTTTGACCTCTTTCCACACTTTGCTGAAGGTTCTCTCATTCTGCTGCCTGCTGCTTTTCCCACTCCCATGAGACAGTCGCTTGCATCTTTGGGTCTAGGTCTCTGAATAACAGTCAGGCAGCTACAGCCACCTTGGGCACTCTGTCTAGAGAACTTGGGCTGCGGCCTGATGATGTTTGTCTAAGACTTAGGTCTCTGATGCTTGACACCTCTGTAGGCAGCCCCAGCATTGTCAATTTATTTCATTCATTAATTAATTTGTTTGTTTGTTTTTCAAGACAGGGTTTCACTGCGTAACTCTGACTATCCTGGACTCACTCTGTAGACCAGCCTAGCCTTGAACTCACAGAGATCCGCCTGCCTCTGCCTCCCCAGTGCCGGGATTAAGAGTGTGTCACCATGGCCGGCACTTTGCTAGTTTAAAGAAGACATGTTGCGAGAATGGAGAGCCACTGTTCTTCGCTGTGGTGCTTTTGAGAGTGTGATGTAGATGGAATCTTCTGCCTCCCTCCTGGCCTCGGAGAAACATTGCCAGAACCTTCTTCTTCACTGCTCTGTGGTCTCTGCCAGTCTACCAGTGGGGTGCAGAGGCCTGGGTGGCATGTTCTCTGCAGTGTCCCTGTAACTATTTCTCTTCTGTAGTGGGACCCCCATTTAAGAAAACAGAAAGCAGGAAAGCCGTATGTTGAAAAGCTAGTATCTATGGAGACTGCTTTTTTCTTTCTTTCTTTCTTTCTTTCTTTCTTTCTTTCTTTCTTTCTTT
>CAJQZJ010001896.1:8871314-8885605 GCA_907164525.1 Lophiomys imhausi
TGTGTGTGTGTGTGTGTGTGTGTGTGTGTGTGTGTGTGTGTGTGTGTATGATGTTAAGGTATATGTGTTGAGGTGAAAGGTTGACCTGGTATATCAGTCCTTACTTTCCACCTTTTTGGGAGAGTGTCTCTTTGTTTGCCACTGGGTGCTCCACACTGTGTTTGTTAGCTGGCTGACAAACTTTCAGGGGTTCACCATTCTCCGCTTCTCATGTGGTTCTGAGGATCCAAAGAGCTCAGTTCCTCACATTTGCCCTGGAAGTACTTTACCCACTGAGCTGTCTCCCCAACTCCATTTAGCCTAGTTCCCAGAACTCAATGGAAACTCCTTCAAAGTCATAAACTCATTCTTTGGTGTCTTAGTAACTCCTTTTTGTGTGTGTGGGGGGGTCATGATCTCACAATATAGCCCAGACTGGCTTTGCATTCAACCTGTAGTCTAGGCTGGACCCTCTTTCCTACCTTTTTCCCTCCTGAGTAGTGGGCATTGCTGCTGTGCACCCCCATCCCTGCCTGGCTTCTCCTTATTATTCATTACCTAGGATGAAGAAACTAGAAGTACATGTTTGGAAGGGATTGAATTTGGTCTTTTTTATTCATTGCCTTTTTATCCTCCACCCCCTCTGATGTGTGCTTATCTGCAGGTGGATGTGAATGTGGCCTTCAGAAGGTAGACTTGGTTATTCTTTCTCCTTAATTTTGAATGTACTGTATAGTAGAAACAGTCATTAGGATGCTTAGTTTTTTATTTTAAGATTTATTTATTTTATGGGTATGTGTGCCTAGATGTATATTTGTATGTATACAGTATATGTGCCTGAAGCCCAAAGAGGTGAGAACAGGGCATCAGATTCCCTGGGACTGCAGTTATAGGTAATTCTGAGTTGCCATGTGGGTTCTGGGAAATGAGCCCATGTCCTTTTCAAGAGCAACCGGTGCTTTTAACCCCTGCGCCATCTCTCCAGCCTCCATATGATGCTTAGTTTTTAAATATTTTTTAGAAAAGTAATTTGAGCCCTGCATAGGGAAGTGAATATACTTGAAGCCAGTCAGCGTTTACCTATCAGGTGGCCCTGGGTTTCTGTAAGGCCTGGATCTGTGGCTGATGATATCTAATCTTCCCTGCACATCAAAAGGTGGCAGATGGGGCAGGTAGGCATAGACAATATCTTTGCACACCTACCTGCAAGCTGGCACATTCATACCCACCACCAGCTTCACAGGGAAGAGGAAACCCCCAGGGGTGCTTGGCTGCTCTTGTGAATGACACAGAAACAGGTTAACAGGTCTGAAGTACACAGAGCAAGCTGGGGAGGACTGATGTCACCAGGGAGGAAAACACAGCCCCTTTGAACCCATTTTATACTCTGTTTGTAGAGCATGCACTTCTGAATGTGTGGTTTTATTTCAGTGTGCAGACCTTTTTCCCTTGTACAATCACAGATTATTCAAAGTGTCCCTCACTTGCCCTTTCTCTGATGTATGTGTCAGCTACCAGAGTATTGGGGGCCTTTGAATGTGTTCCTTCTTGTTGACCCCATAAAGTTGCTTCCCTCAAAAGACGGTACAGTGCAATAGCAAACACAAGGCCCCAGCCTGCTCTGATGGACATGCTTGCATGTTTAGAAAGGAAGTATATCAAACATCTGGCACCTCCTTTTTGATTTTATAGTTTTTAAAACAATGCTTCAAGTGGCTGGACTAATTCAGGCTGGCCGGCTGTATGCTCTTGAGGATCCTTGTATATCAGCCCTTTATGGCTTGACGTGTGCCTTCTGGTGGCTGAGGTCTACCTATAAATCTACTGCCACCACTGACTGGCTCTGTTTCTGTGGAGAGAAGAGGAGTTGAAGCAAGTGTCTCAGGTCACTAATTTTGTCAACACTTAAGGACCTGGAAGCCAAGGTGGGAGCAAGTCCTGACCAGGAGGCTTACCCAAGCCCACTGTTACTCTGTCTGAATGCTCATGCTTTGTTCTTCCCTAGAGCCACCTCAAAGAATAGATTCTTAGCCAAATCATGACATTTTTTTTTCACCCTCCCCCAAAACATGTTCACATTTCCTGCCAGAGTTAAGTGTTGAACTGCTTTGAAGGCAAGACTTAAACTCCATGTTTAAGCTCGGACATTAATGTAAATGCTGAGAGTTCTACCATTTGGGAAGATGGTATGTGGGGGTCTGTTAAAGCAGCCTATGTTACAGATCTGAAGGTTTGGAAAAGCATAGCCTACAAGGCAGAGCCAAGCTAGGCCTTGCCTTGCTAGGTGGGGCTCCAGTCAGAGGACCCTGTGGAATTGGAGCAGATCATTAGACTGGGAGGGACAGGAAAAGGAAGCTTCCAGGGAGAGAAGAATGAGGGTCACTGGGCCAGGGCCCGGGAGGGGTGCATTAATTGTACTTTGAATGCAGGGAGGGGTAGAGGGTCAAGGGCTGGGTCAGGTTGGCTAGGCAGGGTAGGGGAAGGGGAAAATGCTGTGTGGGCTTGGGAGGAGGTGGAAAAATCAACCAGATAGATGTGGGAAAGGGGGAAACAGGACTATTCTTTGGGTCTGTGCTGGGTGATTCTGGGCTGTAACAGGCCTGGGTGAGAGGTGTGTAGGCTGTCTGTCTGGTGACACTAGCACAGACCCTCTCTGTCCTCTGGTTCAACTGGTACAGTGTCCTGCTCCCACTGCCACCCTGCTCTAAGGCGTGCTCTTGGCATGTTGATTGGTCCTGAGAAAATCCTTGCTTCTCACATGACTACACTCATGTGCGGGTGAAGGAACTGGAAGTACATGTTGGGTGGGGATTCCCCTTGATCTTTTAAATTCAATACCCTCAGTCGCCACCTCCCTTTCATGTGTGTGTGTGTGTGTGTGTACATGGGTGCATGTGTTTTTACAGGTGAAGGTGAGTGTGGAGGGGTCAGAGGACAACCTAGGTATCCTTCCTCAGGTGCATTTCCACCTAGGGGTTGTGTGACAGTGTCTCTCATTGCTTAAAAATTGCTTTATAACTCTCAGGTCCTTATGCTTAAAAAGTAAACTCTTTATGTGTGATGAGTCTGCCTAGCCCTTCCTCCCCTCTTTCTTTATCTATCCTTTCTTCCTCTCTGTATCTTATTGTCCCTCCTTCCTTCCTTCCTTCCTTCCTTCCTTCCTTCCTTCCTTCCTTCCTTCCTTCCTTCCTTCCTTTCTTTCCTTCTTCGTTTTAAAGACAGCCTCTCTGTGTTACCTAGTCTGGCTTCAAAGTTAGTATTTTCCTCCTTCAGCCACTGACTGGAGTTCTGAAATTCAAGCATGCATGCACCACTATGCCTGGCGAGTCCTTTATTGGATCATGTAACATTACACAGTAAAGCCAGAATCAATACTAAGGAAAAAAAATATGGACTAAGGAAGGGGTAAGAGGTTTGAATTCTTGAGTTAGATCTGTCATCCTCGGGTGGCTTGGTGGAAAAGTTGGTATCTGTCTTTGGAAGTGTGTGCCCCCCAGGAAATGATGATTTGGAAGAAAGGATAAGTGTCTATGAATTGGAGGCTAAGCAAGTAGAAAGTGTGTTCAACAGAATAAACATTCGGATGAGGAATTCTGACCATAAGACAAGGTGGATTGGGGATAGAGTTCCTATTTCCTTATTTGCTTACTTTGGTGACCCTGGCACTGTTACTTTCCCACTGAGAACCTCAAGTTTCTCGGTCTGGAAAGTGACCAGGATTCCTGGTCAGATATGAAAGCAAGAAGTCAGTTGCATAGTTCAGTTCATCTAATAAGTATGCAGTAAGTCTTGTGTCAGTTTTTATTAGAGAGGAATGGCCACTGGTGAAACCTAGGTGACTAAGAATGTGGACCATATGGCTCTTTCCTGGGCACACATATCCTTGCACTTGGCTTCTTGTTCTTCATGGAGATTTCCCACCCACCAACTAATGAATTGGCACTGGATTCTCTGTTCTCACTAGAGATTTGTTATCTCAGTCCGGAGCCTTTGTGCTATTTTGTATGTTCTGCCCCCTTTCTCCCTGGCTTTCCTCAGCTACTTGCAGGCCTGGAATACCACTCTATCACTTCCTCCTACCTGGCTTCTGAAGGTACCTGGCTTCTGAAGTTTTTGTAGAAAAGATGAAAATGGCAGTGAAAAACCTGGGAAGGGGTTTCCCAGAGGGAGGACCTGCTGGCACAGTGGGGTCCAAGTGTATCTTTCCAGTGCTGGGGTGGCTGAGGTGCTCCATTGCTCTGAAAACAGCCTGACCAGTGACTTGTGTAGTAGTCTCCTATGGCTACTGTGGTAGTCCCAGAAACTTCGCAAGGATGCCTTCCCAGAGCTGAAGAGCTTGGGTGACAGACAGGCACCATATGGCAGAGTTCTAAGCCTCTGTTTTCAAGGTGGCAGAATGAGATGGGCGTTTCCCCTGGTCATTTCTCTGGAATCCGAGCAGGTAGCCTCATCTTTTAGAGATGAGACTGGGAGCTTGAAATACAGAAGACCCTGAGATTGAACATTAAAAATTTAATGTCATTTTAAAGAAAAGCAAATTCAGTAAGGAGCCAAATAATTTCCAGAATAAATGGCAAAGGACCAACACTGTGATAAGCAGCATGCAGTCAGATGACTTCTGCTTTTTATTTTTTTTCCCTTTGAACTTGGGATCCCTGCATATCATAGACAAGCATCGGAGCCCAAGATTCAAATCTGTTACTGAATCCTTTCCAGAAAAGCGGGGAAAAGCTACCAATTTGTCATCTGCTACACAATTTTGTAACCTTTCTTTTTCTGATATTTTTATACTATTATTCACTCGGCTCACAGTACTGTGCCAGATTTGCGCCTGCTCATTTTATGATGTGTGTGTGGCTGTGGTCTGGATTTTACAAGGAAGGACTGTGGGCCTGAGCTAGCAAGACTGGGATGGCTCATGCAGCAAAGCTTCCAGTCAGGTTTTCCATGGCCATGGTGTGGTGTGGCCTGGCTATTTTGGGGTCTGAGCTGAATTGCCTTATTCCCAGGGTGGTCTGCTGGGAACTGCTGGGTCAGTTCATTAGGGCAATTTAGGCAAAGCTATCTTGGGAGAGGGAAAAGGAGTCTCCATGTCCCTAGATGGCAGGATTTGCAGCTTCCGAAGTAGCTGGGAGAGGATCTGAATTTTGTTTTTCACTGGATATGCAAATCTGTTGGAAGGATGCTGGTAACCAGTGCTTTTTGAGGTTTTGGAGTGAGTTTTGGCCTTATTCTAGCAAGTGAGTGCAAATGCCATCCGTTAGGTGAGTGGGCTGCAAGGTGCCCCAGGAACCTCAGCTCTCTACAGACAGCACAGGTTCCCAAAGATGACGACTTTCTTGGGAACTCATATTTTGAGGTTTTCACCAAATTTCAGCTCAATATTTAGTTCACACAGACGGAGCATTATGGAACATGTTAATTCTGTTTTTCCATTTTTATACAATCAGTCTCACATTGCCTTTTCAAATACAATAGTCTTTCAGGTTTCACTCCTAAGCATTTCTCTAACTTTCTATTTCCATTTCAATATTTCCTGCCACCCAGACATCAACAGATGGGCAGGAACGATGCAGTAACCCCCCCTTCTGCTTTGCCTGCTCCCCCCACTCCTAAGTTCTCACACACTCCTGCTGAGTTCCACCTCCCTGCCTGCTTCCTGGCACAGGCCAATTGTTCCTGAAATGCTTGGAGAAGACCAGGGGAAAAAAAGGTGTTAGTCAGGTAAGCCTGTCCAAGGTTTTTTTTTCCCCCTTAAAATATAATCTCTTGAGGTTGGGGAGATGGCTCAGTGGGAGAAGTGCTTGCCGTGGAAGCATGAGGACTTGACTTTGGATTCCTAGAACACATGTGAGGCTAGACTGCATCCTACACCTCTGTAAATCCAGCACTCCTTTCTGAGATAGGAAGGGGAGACAGGAACCCCTAGGTTAGGTAGCCTTGAGATGCAGAGGTAATTAATAAAGGGGCACTGTGTTAATGAAGTTAGAAGGTTGTCTTCTGACCGTCACATGTGAACTGTGAATCCTGGAATGTGTCCCTGCACTCATTCTTACACACCCAAAGCTTTAGGTAGACAGACAGACAGAAAGACAGTCCTTTGCTGGTCTTTCTATTTACTGCCAGCCACCTAAAGGGGATGCTACCGCAGAGGGAGTATTGATTCTCCATTGGTGTTCTTCCTTGTTAGTTCCCTTACATGCAATGCCATCTTGATGTAGTGGTCAGGCCCTTGGGTGATGCTGGTACACCTAAAGGGCAGTACAGCTCCGGTGAAGTCAGAGGACCCCCTCACTTCCTTCTGGTCCCCAGCCTGAATCTCTCTCTCTCTCTCTCTCTCTTTTTTTTTTTTTTGATGTCTTCTCCAAATGTTTGCTGGCTGCAGTAACGGAAGTAGTATTAAAAAAAAAAAAAAGTCAGCCGACTACTGTCTGCATGTCGGCACTGGTCCAGGGAGTTTCAAAGGGATATTTTATTGATTCAGTAATTGTGTAGTGGAAGGGACAGCTGAATGGCACCTCGGGCGGGAAAGCCCCAACTCTCACCGACACTTCTGTCCCAGCCAGGCTGAGCAGGAGCTTACAGGGCATGTACAAGCTCGAGAGTGTATTGTATACCTCTGCCTTCATATGTACCATTCAAGTTTCTGTTTTGTGTCTGTGTGTGGAGGCCACATCTTGTGACATGGGCTGTCTATTCTATTTCTGAGTGCTTCTTGAAGACCTCTTTTGAAACCTTAGCACATGAAAGGTGTGTCACATGGTAGCTTCCTTACTGGAGGGCTTTCTGTCAGACTTCTTCATGACATCAAATCACAGAGCAGCCCTTGGCACAGGACTTGTCAGGGTACAGTAGCCCTTTCTCTACTAATAAGCAGATTGCTTTCCAAACCCGAAGGGGTGGACTGAGCTGTTTGGACAAACAATTGGAAATGAGCTGTGTCAACTTTCCCCACTGCCATATTTTGCACTGGCGTGCATATCTGCGCTGTTCCGTCAATTTGGTTAGACAGGAAACATTTGCGAGGGAGTTTTGAAAACCAACAAGGGAGTCAGAGGACTTGACAGAATGTCCCAGCTGGAGGTTAGGTGGCCAGGAAACACAGGACAGCTATCAGAATTGCTTCCTGGGATGTCTTAGGTAGAATAATGGTTCGTTTTTCTTTCACTACTGCAGTTATTATTCTGAGGGTGTGAGGACATTGCCTTCAGAAGGATAGTCTTGCTGTTTCATGGAAGGAGAGAGGCCCAGTCCCCTCAACTAGGACTTGATAAAGGCCACTGGAGTGGGCTTTTAAGATGGAGCTTCAAGAACTGTCTAAATCAGGTCAAACATGCCTGTCTTAAACTTTCAGTCGCTGTTACTGGGGAAGAGCCCAGCCTGGCTGCCTTCTAAGCTTTCAGAAACAGCTTTAACTTCATGGTTTCTATTTTCCCTCCATCTCTCCCTTGTCATGCCTTTCTATTCCATTCACTCCTGCCAGGACATCATGAAGCATATGTATCACACAACTGGTACTGGATAATTGGAGGTGCCCCCAGCAGCACCAGTCCCTACATGTATGTTCTGTTAAGGGAAGAATCAAATAACACAGAGCACAGATGTATAAATGCAATGATTATAAGAAGAGTGGGCATCTGATATATTTAGGATTTTTTGTATTTTATGTACATTGGTGTTCTGCCTGCACGTCTATGTCAGGGTGCCAGATCCTCTGGAACTGGAATTACAGACCTTTGTGAGCTGCCCTGTGGGTGGTGGGAATTGAACTAGGGTCCTCTGGAAGAGCAGCCAGTGCTCTGAACCTCTGAACCTTCTTTCCAGTCCAGCCCCATGGACATCCAATATTATAAGACAGAAGGATTTCCTAAAGATGACTGAGCAGTTGTTGGAAGAGCTTTGATCTTTTGTTTCTAACTTGAGGTGTCAAAGTTTACACAGTCTTGTGCTGTATTTTCTTTTCAATAATTTCATTGGTAGTTTCTTCTCTCCATGTAATGAATTTAGGTTATTTCCCCCCCATTCCTTTCTCCTACACTCCTCCCTCTCCTGTTAACACACCATTCCCTTGTCTCACCCCCCTCTCTCTGTGGTTGAATCCCCGTTCTTTTTCCTCATCCCCTCACTTCACCCATTGAAACTCTTCTCTTCAATAAGCTTCCTTCCTATTTTTATGTAATTTATTTATTTACTTATTTATTTGTTTTTTTACCTGCTGACCTTAATTAGTGTTCCTGGTATGAGCCTGGGGATTAATTTCTTGGAGCACTGGCAACACTCTGAAGAACATGTCTTCCCCTTTAGTAGCAGTCAGTAACAGTGACCCCTCAGGGAGTGGCTGGCCTTCTGAACCTCCCCTCTCCCCTATGATTGGAAGGTGATTTTTTTTCAACATTTATTTATTTCTTCAAGTTACATCTCAGTCATAGCCACCCTCCTACCCTCTTCTCCCTCACCCTCCTATCCTCTTCTTTTTTTTTTAAATTTTATTTATGGTGTATCTTTTCCCCCTAACGTCTCCTCATTTTAGTCCAATAAAAGGGTCTTTTTCTTAATATAACAACAAATATGATACAAAACAATAAGAACAATTAGGCAACAATTATGAAAATTACAAGGTATAATATACATTCCCAATGTCCAGTCCATATGTATTTGGCAACTAATAACAATACCCTATTATCTATCTATCTCGATGAGTTTAAAGTTCTATTCGTAACTCAGTTTCCATCCTAACTTGCATTACCAACATAAAAAACATCTTCTTAGACCCAGAACATCCTTTTAACTCCTAAACAACTTAAAACTTAACTGCAAGACTAATCATACATATCACAGAATCCCTATTTTCCCCAGAACCATCTTTAGTTGGTGTATTGGTTATTCTTCTCAGCAATGTGATTAAGTACCTGACAGAGCATGCTAAGGGAGGAATTATCTTATCTGTGCTCACAGTTTTAGAGGGCTCAGTCCATGGTGATTTGATTCCAAGTGTCTGGACTCATTGTGAGGCAGAATTTCATGGCAGGTGGGGAGCTTGTAGTGGAGGAGATTCTTCACAGCAGGTAGGTAGCAAAGGAAAGGTGCATAGACTAGAGAGAGGGCAAGGGCAAGTTATAGCCTGTAGGGTTACCCTGCCAGTGCTGTCTTCCCCACTGGAGCCCCACCCCTTCATTGCATTAGGCGCCTGATGACTCAGCTGTCTCTGGAGAAGGGGTGCTTCGGTCATTTCATGCATGATTGCTGACCCAGTCAAGCTGTCAGTCAAGTGACATCATTGTACTTGATGCGTTCATCTCTACCCCTGTGTACGAGGTCCATATCTGTCCTTCCCAATAGCACCTCTCTGCTTTGCCATGTACTGAATATATTGAGTGGCTCTTATCAGGATTCTGTATATACAGGGACAGCATGCAGTCCGTTTCTGTTCTTCTTCTGCAGGGGAAGCTCCTGTCCAACAGGCATTCACACAGATTATTTGATGTGTTTTTGTTTAGTCAAACCCATTGGTCACCACTTTCCTGTGACTCCTTTCCAGTCATCAGGCCCATCTGTTTCCACAAAGTGCTTTTGGTTTTTAAGATCTTTAGGCTGAAAGGTGGTATCTCCTCCTAGCCTCTCTCAACCTCCTGTGTATTGGGAGAGGTGGAAGCATGTGTCACCCATGCGCTGAAGTTTGCTAGATTTTTTTTTCCAATCCTGGGCAGAAACTTAGATGAGCCAGCATATTGGTCATACCCAGCTGGCCTATAGGCCACAGTATTGAACAGGCCAGGCTGTTGATTGATGTGGTTCATTGATATGTGGATGGGCCAAATGGTTGGGATCTTGTCCATTTGCTTGGATTTGAATAAGCCAAATTTAATGGACTTTTATGTTGGATGAATATCATGGTAGAGCCAAAAAAGTGTGTGTGGGAGGATGTGGAGATATTCATAAACTTCAGGTCTCTTTTTAGTGTTATTTTTTTATGTGGTTTGGCTTCCTTGCCTGAGTGAAGTCTGACTTGGAGGCCCCCCACCCATTTAAAATAAATAAAAGTTAGGTTCTTATGGTTGGTGGAAAGAAGGGATTCAAAGATTCTCCTGTCTCCTCATTCCATAGATACTTAGTAAGTGCTTCTGTTGCCAGGGACTCTGCCAGGTGCTGAGGAGGCATTTCTATACCAAGAAGTCCAATGACTTCCACCTTCTAACAGTTTCTATCTCAAGGCGGCTCCTTGAAACAGAGTGCTACAGCCTGGTGTGGTTTGGTAGAAGTATCATGAACTAAGAGTCAGGAGAATCAGACATGAAGTCTATTCTACCTGTCTGTGAGGCTCAGGATGAGATTCCTGCCTCCATTTTCTTCCTCTCTAGTAAAGTTATAAACTTATAGAGAAGGTTGTAGAAGAGACATGGAAGATGCCTTACCCTGCTTCTGCCCATAGTTGGAGCATGTAGAAAATGAATGTCATTGTCTTCATTAGCACTGGAAGCTCAAATTGAAGATTGACCCTCTACTTGACTATAGTAGAGGTATGATTTCTGTTGGCTGGTTTCCAGTGTCACTGTCCCTTTGATATTGGTTGGACTATCACTGAAGCATCCCTCAGACTGGTTCTTGTTTGTTTCCATTGAGAACAGGGCACTATTTTGGCAGGAATATTGTCAGCGGTAACATTTTTTTTCCTGATACATCTTTTTAAGATTTGTGGATATTCTTAGCATCACATACATGACACTGTGTGACTTAAGACAATTAAGATGATTAAATACATCTCATAGTGTTTTGGACTCAGCTAGTTTACACATAGAAGAGGATGAAATATAGTTGTATTTCCAGTGCAGGGCTAGCACAGGACCCTGCTAGATAGCTAGTAGAAAGTGATAGATCCTCAGGTGATATCTGAAAAGTATACCCCAGGGTGGGGTGCTCATCCAGTCTTGGATAGCCATTCCTCTCCTGTTGGTTTCCTGCCCTTGAACTCTCTCTCCCATTGGTCTCTTTTGTATCCATTCTGGAACATGTCTGAGCATGCTGACCTGCAGAAAGATGTTCATTGTCCCTAGAAGCCTGTTTAATCCATATGCCCCATCTAGGTGAGCAGTTGATGAGGAGAGGCAGAGAGCACATCTCTGGGCCTCAAGTGGTTGTCCTTGGTGGAAGTCCAGAATGAACCTGTCCCTGCCAAAGTAACACCACCCCCAGGGCCTGTGACTAGGATGTTCCCAGTGTCTGGGCTGGTCTTGGGAGTGGGAGCTGAGAGCCACCTCCACTCCATGGGATGTGAGCTTAGAGTTGTTCTGTGAAGAGTCTTGTACTCAGCCAAACTCCAGTGCCCTTCTGCTTCCTCATCTGCAAAATGGGCTCATCAACATCTGCTAGGTGGTGTGTGCATGTGTACATTCGCCCTGAGGGAGAGCTTTGAAGACAGGAATGTCTCAGAGATGCTGCAAGCTCCTTGGATCACAGTCATCACCATCTTACATGTCTTAGTTGCTGGAGCAGCTCATGTACTCCAACTGAGGTTCAGAGGCTAGCCACTGAACTCTTGGATAGCCATTAGGCGACCCTTAGTTCCTTCTGAAGGATTCTTGAGTTGTTCCAAGGAAACCATAGCTTACTGCCTCAGCTTAAATACTATATCTCTACTTACTGTCTAGCTTTTCTATTTTTTCATAAGAATGTAAGAGATTTATACATGTGTGTGCATGTGAAACCTAACCCAGAATTAATCGGTAACTCCTAGCTATTGCAAGTAGGAGAAAAGAATTTCAAGATGGCCAGGGAAACAATAGTGCCTGCTTTTGTTCTTCTAATGGTAAACTTTCCTACTAGATCTTTCCTCAGAAGCGTGGGAGTACACTAGTAATATCAATTAGTTACTTCCACCTTTAATTGGAGGGACTTGTTGTAACTCGAAGGATTCTCTTTTTGGCTCTCTTTTTCATTATTTTTCCACAAGTTGGACTCTTTTGAAACAGGTATTCTTGGGCAGGTAGAAACCTGTTTGCAGTTCTGGGCTCTCTTGACCCCTGTGGGAAGGTGAGAGAGAGGTACTGAGAGAAGGGAGAGGGACCCATCCCTCACTGTTTCAAGTGTGGTACTCAGAGCAGCAGGCGGCACAGCCTTGCCTGGGATTTGTCACACTCTTCCCCTGCCATGACTCAGTCTATCTTTCACAGCATCGGCAGGTTGTTTCATGGACGTTTGTTTGAGGAGCTGCAGGAACTTTTAAGATTGTGTGAACTTTCTTTTCAATAGAACTCTAAAGCAAGAGGGGCTGAGGAGACAGGTAGCTCAGTTTATAAAGCGCTTGACTTGCAAGCAGGATGACCTGAGTTTGACCCCAGAACCCTTTTTTTTTTTTTTTTTTTTTTTTTTTAAAGCCTGTCGTGACAGAGAGCACTTGGAATCTCAGTGCTGGGGAGGTGGGACTCCCTGGCCAGCCAATATAGCCTCATCTGCAAGGCCAACAACAAGTAGGAGACCCTGTCTCAAAAAACAAGGTGAAGCCGGGCGCTGGTGGCGCACGCCTTTAATCCCAGCACTTGGGAGGCAGAGGCAGGCGGATCTTTGTGAGTTCGAGGCCAGCCTGGTCTACAAAATGAGTCCAGGACAGCCAAGGATACACAGAGAAACCCTGTCTCGAAAAACCAAAAAAAAAAAAAAAAAAAAAAAAAAAAAACAAGGTGAAGAGAACCTGAGGAATTATGTCAGAGATTGACCTCTAAACTATACATGGATGTGGAAACAACCATGCACGCACGCACGCATGCATACATGGGAAGTAAATTTTTAAATTTTTAAAAAACCTAAGTGCAAAGCCAGAGAATGGTTTTATGTTGGAAAAAAAATTGTATTTTCCTGGATGCTTTTGCTTGCTTCTTCTAGAGTAATTTCATTGCCGTTCCCCATGACTTCCAATCCCCTTAACATGTTATCTTTGACTTGATAGAAGGCTATGGCGCATGACTGAAACCCGAGTGAGTTCTTGTTTCCTGTAGCATATCACCACTGACATGCCAGGACCTCCTGAGAGTGGAAGATGCTCAAGAAGATGCACCATGTCCCTTGGTAGCTGCAGACTGCCTTCAAAAGTTGGACCAGCCTGTCGTAACATTTCAAAAGATGATGATGTAATGGGAAGCTGAGGCTGCATCAGTGGGGCCTTGCACTGTAACAGTCTCCTGAGCTGGTCAGATGGAAGGGCCTGGTCAGCAGTTTTGAGGCAGTTGGGGGTCTGAGTCTTCACAGAACCCCACAAATCTGTTTTTGTTTAAGAGACATGGTGTGGCTGGTGGTAATCTTGCCATTCCGAGAGAGGGCTTCAAACAGTGGCTTGGTGACATCATGCCAGTCAGATGAAAGAAGAGTTGAGCCAGCCTTTCTTTGGGCAGGACATCTTGAGAACAACAGCCTTTTCTATTTCTAGAGCAAAGCACACACTCAGCAGGTGTCCCTGTCCCTAGGCGGCTGGTGAGCAACGTGTTCATATTGTGGTTGTCCTAAAACAGGATGGACTGTAATTTATTGTCATGTGCTGGGGAGCTGGCCCTCAGATAATGAATGCTTCTTTGGAAAAATGTCAACGTGTATAAATTCAAGATTATTTAGGAAACACACAATTTCAGTTGCCTTATTGAATAAAAAGATAACTAGATTGCCCTGGCATAGAGAAAATATTGAAACATGTGGCTTTATTCTTTTCTTTTTTTCTGAAAATTTGAAAAGGGCATAAATTTACCTGAGGGTAGAGGATGGCATTGCATAGCTAAATTCATCTCTATTTGTTTAATTTTTTTTATCATGATGTCAGATTGGAGGAAGATGGTATTTGCTCACCACCCCCTCTCTCTCTCTTCCCCTGGACACTAGGTTGTTGGTCTTCAGGAGGCACCAGGCTTGGATATGGTGGTGATGATAATGATGATAGGTTTTCCATTTATAATTCTGTCTCTTACAGACTGATAACATCATTTTTGATATAGACCTACCTGGTCCAGTTTCAAGGGCCCTCCTAGAATGAGGATATATGCAATACTGATGTGAAAATTGAAAAGAACGGGAAAGTACTCCTAGTCATGCAGCTTCATTCTGTGAGCATGGGAGGTGCTGCTGTGATGGGAGCTGGACATGTGGAAAAACCAGGTGTTCTTAGCCCTTCCTGACTGAGAGCCTTGGATGGGATCTCATTTTCACGTGTACATATATAAAGATACACGTGCAAGCCAGGAGGATCCAAGTTCAATCCCTAAAATCTGTGTGAAGAAGAAGAAGAAGAAGAAGAAGAAGAAGAAGAAGAAGAAGAAGAAGAAGAAGAAGAAGAA
>CAJQZJ010001896.1:8885615-8907776 GCA_907164525.1 Lophiomys imhausi
AAGAAGAAGAAGAAGAAGAAGAAGAAGAAGAAGAAGAAGAAGAAGAAAGGAAGAAGAAGAGGGCATGATGGCATGCATTTGTAGTTTCACAACTGGGAAAGTAGAGATGGAAAAAAAAAAATCCCTGGAGCTCACTGGCTAGCCAGCCTATGCTTCTTAGCAAATTCCAGGCCAGTGAGCAATCCTGTCCAAAAACACAAAACAGAACAATAAGTCTCCACCCCGTCTACACACAGATGCACATTGCATACACAGTAAGCATGCATTTATACAAAAGATATGTATATAGTATGCATAGATGTGATAGATATTCGTGTGCACATATAGATCTTTCTCTATCTCTCTGTCTCTCTCTCTCTCTCTGTGTGTATGTGTGTCTTTCTCTCTGTATGTTTATATGACTACTAGTATTTTATTTTTTAGCACTTCTGATTGAATCCAAGGCTTTGCACATGTGAGCTGAGTATTCTGTCACTAAGCTATATCCCAAGTCCCCTTTTTAGTTTTTAGTTTGATATCATATGTGACAAAGTTGTCCAGGCTGGTCTTGAACTTGTGAGCCTCATGCCTTAGTTTCCTGAGTAGCTGGGATTACAGAGCTCTGCCACCAGGCAATGCATAGGTAAATAGTATTATTTATATTAATCCATTCAGGAATCCCCTGGTAGAAACCTTAAGGATGTATACACTTCTTCCTTTACACAGGAAAGTACACTAACACCAAGAGAGATTTAGTGAGGACTAGAGCGTCCAGGTGGTTGGAGAAACCAGGCCTCTTCTCATTATTTTCTGTAATACTCACTCCTACCATTCCTTGTCACTATGTACGTGTGTGACTGCTTGCCAGGTTCTGTACGCTCACTGTTGCTGCTTCTTTATATATTGGGGATATATTGTGCATAGTATTTTTTATTTGTGATTCTTTTTAAAAAATTTTTAACAATTTAAAATATTTTTCACCAAAGAAAATTTTATAATTTGGTCATAAGTAGAAAGCTAGTGTTGGGCTGGAGAGGTGGCTCAGTGGTTAAGAACACCAACTGCTCTTCCAGAGGTCCTGAGTTCAATTCCCAGCAATCACACGGTGGCTCACAACGATGTATAATGTGATCGGATGCCCTCTTCTGGAATGCAGGTGTACATGCAGATAGAACACCATATACATTAAAATAAATGAATCTTAAAAAAAGAGAAAAGAGCCGGGCGGTGGTGGCGCACGCCTTTAATCCCAGCACTTGGGAGGCAGAGGCAGGCGGATCTTTGTGAGTTCGAGGTCAGCCTGGTCTACAAAGCGAGTCCAGGAGAGCCAGAGATATTCAGAGAAACCCTGTCTCGAAAAACCAAAAAAAAAAAAAAAAAAAGAGAGAAAAGAAAGAAAGTTAGTGTCATGATAAGGAGTAAATAAAGGACTTCTGTAAAATACATACTTCAAGCCGGGCGGTGGTGGCGCACGCCTTTAATCCCAACACTTGGGAGGCAGAGGAATCTTTGTGAGTTCGAGGCCAGCCTGGTCTACAAAGCGAGTCCAGGACAGCCAGAGCTGTTAAACAGAGAAACCCTGTCTCGAAAAACAAAAACAAAAAAATACATACTTCAGTGGCTGGGATGATGGCTTGGTGGCTGAGAGCACATACTACTCTTCCAAAGGACCAATATCAACTCCTAGCATCTATGTCTGGTGACTTATGACTGGCTGCAACTCCTACTGCAGGGCATCTGATACCACTGCCTTCCCAGAGTGCGCTCTCTCTTTCTTTCTCTCTCTCTCTCTCTCTCACATACACAGACACACACACTTAAAAATAAGAATAAATCTTTAAAATAAATATTTCATTATTTAAAGTGTGTGTGTGTGTAACTGTATTCTCATTCATTTGTTATTTCAAACCAGCGTGAGTATCATAGTCGGCAGCTCATGCACGTTGGGAGATACTGAACGAGTCTTCATGCCTGCAAGTTTGTTTTCAAATGTGTGAATCATCTGTAAGATAATGACCCTTTGTTTACTGCAAGTTGAGATGAACCATATTCACGGACATGTTATCTCCATCCTACTGTCAAAAACAGGTCCAACATAAGATCTACCCAGTTTTACCCCAGTGCTACGACTTTTAAAAACATCAACTTTTGATTGTTTTTCTTTTCAGTTCTGCTGCAGAAGTTAGAAACTCTCCTTTTCTTATTTCTTTTGATGGATCACTAATCTACCATTCTGAAATCCTTAAGATATTATTGTATAGTCTTTTAGAAGTAAGAATATCAGCCGGGCAGTGGTGGCGCATGCCTTTAATCCCAGCACTTGGGAGGCAGAGGCAGGCGGATCTTTGTGAGTTCGAGGCCAGCCTGGTCTACAAAGTGAGTCCAGGACAGCCAGGGCTACACAGAGAAACCCTGTCTCGAAAAACCAAAAAAAAAAAAAAAGAAGTAAGAATATCTGGCTTCAAGTGGATAGCCAGGAAAAAATTGATACAGATTGTATCTGTTCTTGAGTAACCCTCTGGTGTAAGGTTTATCCTTCTCCATGAATTTTTGGTATCAGACTGTTGTTTTTGATCTGACCTGGGCATATAAAAATGTGATTCTGACAGTCACGAATGTCTTTCTCTATTCAAACTTTTTTTTTTTTTTTTTTTGAGACATGGTTTCTCTGTGTATCTCTGACTATCCTGGACTCATTCTGCAGACCTGGCTAGCCTTGAACTAACAGATCCGCCTGCCTCTGGCTCCCGAGTGCACCCTCACACCTGGCAGGAATGTATTTCTCTATAAGCTCCTTGGAGTGGAAGTGAAAGTCCAACCCCATTACCATTCCAAAAGAATTGCAGAAAAAAGCATCAGCACAGAATCCGTATAGAAAACCAAAGAAAATGTGATAGTATTTACAACTCGATTCCTGATTCCAGCTCTCTAAAATAGTACATTTCTGTTATAGGGCCTGTGAGGGAATATTCTCTTAGATAGCCTATAAGGGGGGAAAACTCACATTACTTAACCTTTGATTTTTGGTATTGTTAGCCTGTGCAGGAGAACATGCAAATAGCTTTTCTGTGGCACCCCTGTGAAGATTTTAGTATCTATGCACAAAGCTGACCTGGGGCCAACTCTCAGTTTGATTGATTTTTGGTACAGACAGGTTTGTCATTAGAGACACTCAAGTATAGTACGGCATAAGTTATTGTCAAGTCTGCAACCACAGAAATAGCTTAAAGTGTCATTCAGTGGAGAAACACATAGCCACATGCATGCACAACACATTTACACATGTACATGCACGCGCATGCGCGCGCACCCACACACACACAGACACACACACACACACACACACACACACACACACACACACACACTTCCTAAGACACAGAATTTCACTGTCGAACTGGCAAGAAAAAGTTGTGCCAAATGTGGTCTGAGTATTGGCATCTTCATGGGTAAAAATTACATGAAAAACACTCACAGGGAAAGGAAGAAGAAGGAAAAAAAAAAAACTAGGCTAACAGTGCAACAGACCACATTTCCTATCCACAGTC
The DNA here is from genome assembly GCA_907164525.1 of Lophiomys imhausi. Lineage (NCBI taxonomy): Eukaryota > Metazoa > Chordata > Mammalia > Rodentia > Muridae > Lophiomys > Lophiomys imhausi. The sequence goes on from CAJQZJ010001896.1 coordinate 8,889,143, forward strand.
TGTCTTCTCAGGGTGTTTGTCTAAACAGCTTTGCCAGTTTTTCTAAACAGAACTGCTGGTGTCCTTGATCTGTAATCGGAAGAGCTTCAGCTCCGAGGACCAAATGCTCATTGAGTTGAGAGTTCCTTTATTTGGCCAAATTAAACCCAACAGCCCCAGCTCTGCCCAAACTTGCAGCTCATCCAGGGCCAGCTAAGATGCCAGAAAAATGACAGGATGGAGTAACTCTTCCCTGTGCTTTGATTAAAAGAAATTCCGTCCCCTGTGAGTACAGGTTTTTTTTTTCCCCCCTCTCGCTCCTAAAATCTGGAACTGTATTACTTTGATATGGTCTCAGATGTGAGTTTTAAAAAATATATGAGGCTCCATGTGGTTGGTAGAATGATAAGCAATGGTGTTAAAAATCTTTTGTGGATGGTCCTTATTTACTATTTTCTATGCTATCCTTAGTGTCTGCTGGGGAAGCTCGTCCCGAAACACAGTGCTCGTTTTTTTTCTGAGAACCGTTTGGGAGGGTTTCCGGTTTGTTTTTTTGGTGCCCGGTCTTACACATCTTAGCCCAGAAGCTCAAATACAGAGATAATTGGAAATCTAAAATCAATACGAATGGACCATTGCCAAGGCGAAACAGATGCTAGAGTAAAACCATCTGTAAATTCCCTGGTGGGAGAGGTTGGGGCTCGACATGTTTATCTGCACCCTGTGGGCTACCTCTGAGCCAAGCCTGGAGGGGGCTGTGAAGGCACACCGTGTGATTTTGGCGCCAGAGCCCCCTTTCTTGCCCACTCCAACTCCACCTGTTGCCTGTACTGATTTGTCAAACTGCATGGAGCATTTCATACAGTGTACTCTTTAGTGTTTTCCTCTAACAAGAATTTAGTAAGTGAAACCGGGCATTAAAAAAAAAAAAATGTCATAGACTGACTGGCTTCTCTCCAGCCTTCCCTTTGTTGAGCAATCTGAGAGATCTTGGGAAAATAGAGTTAAGATCACAATTTACACTCCCTTTTCTCGCTTTCCTCGCATACTTATGATAAAAATGGAATTGTGGAGCCCGGGCAGTGTTGGCGCACGCCTTTAATCCCAGCAATCAGGGGGCAGAGCCAGGCAGATCTCTGTTGAGTTCCAGGCCATTCTGTTCTACAAATCGAGTTCTAGGACAGTACTTACACAGAGAGTCCCTGGAAGGAATTGTGTTGACCCAGTTTGGAGAGGCATATTTGCTGCTTTCCCCACCTTGTACTCCTTCCTATTCTGACTACAGCCATACTGGTTTTTGCCTTACTCTGCCGGCTGTGCCCCAGGGCCTTTACATATGCTTTCTTTCTGCCTGGCCTTTACTTCCTCACCTTCTTCATTTTCAGCCCTCACCAGATATTGCTGTGTTAGCATAGAAGGAAGGCCTCACTGATATTACTTAAGCATCCGTCCTAGCTAGGGTTTCTAGCTGTGACTAATCACCATGACCAAAAAGCAAGTTGGGAAGGAAAGAGTTTATTCAGTTTTACACTTCCACATCACCATTCATCTCCAAAGTACGTCAGGACAGGAACTCAAACAGGGCAGGAGCCTGGAGGCAGGAGCCTGGAGGCAGGAGCTGATGAAGAGGCCATGGAGAGGTGCTACTCGCTGGCTTTCTTCCCATGGCTTGCCCAGCCTGCTTTGTTATAGAACCCAGAACCACCAGCCCAGGGATGGCTCCACCCACAATGGGCTGGGTTCTGCCCCATCAATCACTGATTAAGAAAATGCCTTACAGCTGGATCTTATGGAGGCGTTTTCTCGATTAAGGTTCCTTCCTTTCAGATATCTCTAGTTTGTGTCAACTTGACACAAGACTAGCCAGCATAGCAGCCTTCTGTCATTTTCTTTTGGCCATAGGTAACTTAATTTGTGACAGTCTTTCAAACATTATCATACTATATAATTGTTTCTGTATTGGTGACTGTTTTATTTACTACCTCCAAGAGACAAGAGGGTAAGTTTCTGTTTACTGATCTACTCTCTAAGCAGATTTACAGCTTTGCTATATTTGTAAAAACATATGCTTTGTAAAAGTTATAATTTGTAATCATTTCTTAAGCACATGACCATGATGGTGAGTCTTGAACTATCAGTAGGAGAGTTACCAGGGTCTCTACTTTCTAGAATTTTGGTACCCTTTTAGGAGTCCTGCTTTATACCTATTCCAGAGAGTTTACTAACAAATCAAGAAGTTACTCTTTAAGAAGTTGATGCTAGCCGGGCGGTGGTGGCGCACGCCTTTAATCCCAGCACTTGGGAGGCAGAGGCAGGCGGATCTTTGCGAGTTCAAGGCCAGCCTGGTCTACAAAGTGAGTCCAGCACAGCCAGGGCTACACAGAGAAACCTTGTCTCGAAAAACAAAAAAAAAAAAAAAGAAGTTGATGCTTATCAGTTTTCCCAGAGTGCCTTTGTGTGAGAGGGGTGAATACGTTTTACGGCACTGAGGAAACTTGTGGTCCCGGGTGCAATTGTCACACGCTGCCACTGAGAAAACAGACATGTTCCACTTAATCTAGAACCTAGGCTCCTATTAAAGGGTATGCCAGTTTATCTGCCTCTGCCTGCTTGTTGTTTTGTCCCTATCATCTCACATGAACCTCTTGAATCTTTCTTTGCTGGTATCTTTTTCTGTATAATAAGAGAGATGGATTCTATGATATGTAATTTCCTTATGCCTCTAACATTAAATAGTTTACTTATGTACATATTGGGTCTCATACTTAAGATATGGGTTAAAATAAAAACAAGAAATGCACTTTTATGTCCACATCTTAGAAAGGCTGTACAGTTTCTTGGATGCCTGACGTGGCATGATGTTGTCAGTAGGAGAAGAAGATCCTAAACTGTACACTGAAAAAAACTATCAAGCTGACAGACAGTTCAATTTGGGGTGTTGGCCTGTTGCCAAGGTGCTGTGTTCAGCATTTGCTTTTGTTCCTTGTGGTAGCAATGGAACCCAAGGTCATTGTTGTATCCTTGAGCTGCATCTCAGTCCTGCTGGTACTTTTTCATGAGACTTTAAATAATCTTTAAGTGTACGGATTCTCTGTTACATCCAATGGACTGTGCTTAGGGTTAGCCTTTCAGGATTGTCTATTATGTACAGATCTGTAGAGTGTAGGATTAATAGGCATGAATGCACATCCCTGTTTCATCTCTGGAATCCACATGATTATGGCAAGGGGGTGTGGTTCTGCAACAAACGACTCTTAGGAAATTAAGGAGAACTTGATGGCATCATTCCATGTGCCTGGATTTCCCAATTGGACGCACCTATCCTAAACCTTGGCTGTACCCGTTCAATTTTTACAAACATGAAGCTCAGTAAGAAGTGCATGGAAAGCCCAGCACTCTGAATGAGAGTGTGGCAATGAACCCTCACATGAATTCTGGTCCAAGATTTGAACTGTGAACCCTGGAGCTAGGAAACTCCACTGACCCATCAATGAGTGCTGTTTGAAAGCAGAGGAGCCTGAGGTGAGTTAGCTCTTTCTTTCTGTTTCTTCCTGCTGAAGATGTTACCATAGACATGTCTAGTCCTTCCAGGCTCTCTTCACAAGAAGCACATTAGAAGCCAAGGCTACAGTTCTTTCTTGTTCTGTGAAATTTATCCTCTCCCTGACTCTGTCCATAGGAAGAGTGTGTCCAGAAGAATCTAGGAGGTTCTTCCAGAATATTCGTAGAACACAGGCAATTTCTTCTTTTGGTTTCCTGGTTTTGTAACTGGAAGCTAAATCTTCTCTGTGGAGTCCTCAATTGGATACACAAGTTTATGGCAGGAGGTCAAGGACTCTGGGCTCCCTTAACTGTTGACAGACATTTTCCTGGCTTCGCCATTCTAGAAGCAGGGACCCAAGTGGATGCAGACCCATAGCCTTTTAGTAACAGGGGAGCTGAGCATGGCATGGATATTAACAGCCTTGTGTAACTTGTGTGCTCAATATCTGATGCAGGGGGTAGTTTATGACAGCTGGCCACAATACAGAGCCAGGAAACAGGAAGCCCCAGCGTGTCAGTGAGTCTCTAGGAGGTGGCTGGAAATTGTTCTCGAACTGTTTCTACACAGCAGTGAATCTGAATTAAATGGTGGCTGGTTGGAGTGGCCAGCAAGTCTGAAAGCCAGCCTGGCTGCTCTTCTTTGCCTTGTGTGACCGTATCACTCCTATGGGCCAGCTTGGCAGGTGACTTTGCCTAGCATTGCCATAGCCAGATGTATTGGTGGCTTTCTGCACTTAACCTTCCAACCTGCCTCATATAGCTTCTTCTATGTTTCTCTCCTTTTACTATGCAAAAAAAAAATCTTTTTTGAGCAAAAAGAAAATATGTATACACAAATACGTGTATATGTAATGAGAGGAGAAAAATACATTAGTGGATTTGGTAACATTTTGTGGTATTTCCTTCTATTGTTGTTCTCAGGCTTGACCCACTTATGTATATTTTTATCAGCTGGGTCATGGCGCACATGTTGCTTGCTGGTGTGTCTTTCCCCTTTAAAATGCATCGTGGGATTTATTTTTATGTGCATCAAACCCCAGAGTGGATGTGTGGAGTATGGTAAGGCAGACAACGCCATGTTGATTGGTGTGATGGTGGATCTGGGTGCAAGTGTGAAAGGTCCCCTGAGCTAGATGTTTGAACAGTTGGTAAACAGATGTTAAAGGGGGAATCCAGTGAGAAGAGAAAGACAGATGACAAGCATGTTTTAACAGTGTAGTTATTTTATTTTATTGTGTATGTGTGTGATGATACTGTGCAGTGTTGATAAAGCATGTATATCATCTTTCCTCATGCAATAAAGCATCGCCATATGTAAGTATTGTATCATTTAGCCAAGTCATTATTGGATTTTAGACTTAGGTTTTTTTTTAATGTTTATTTATTACTTCAAGTTACATCTCCACCACAGTCCCCTCTCTTCACCCCTCGTCCCACCCTCCCTCCCTCCCCCCCATTCCACCTATTCTACTCCTCTGGAGTGGGGTGCCCCTACATATCAGCTCCCCTCAGTTCAACAGTCACATGAGGGTTATGAACTTCCTCTTGCACTGGGGGGCCTAAATGGTGACTCCATTAGGGCAAAATGTCCCACTAACAGGTAATAAGGTCTATCTATGTTCCTGTTCCTTTTGGTATGTTCGTTGTAGGATTGTTATCTTGTACTAAATGGCTAAAGCCCAGTTATAAGTGGACTTAGGTTATTTATGTATGTGTTTGTGTTTTGAGGATCTGTGTAGCTAGTTGGTTTATTTTTGGCTTTTATTGTTTGTTTTCCCTCTCGATTGTCATGGCTGTGTTTTTGAGCGGGCCAGAGCCCTGTGTATGAACTTGGGCAGTCATTTCTACACACCAGGAGGCAAAGCATCTATTGAAATTCTACTTTTAGTTTTTCTTCTGTCTAAATATGGGTATATTAAGCAGGGCAGGGTTTTTAATTAGACAAACACCTTCCCTGTGAAACATATTTATTCTTCTGGTCTGTTTCTTTCATGTTATGTACATGTTAGTTGCAGTGGTGCCTGGATGTTTAGTGGGAAGGGAGAGAGGAAGGATGGGAAAGGCGAGCCTGGTCTTGCTTGGGACTGTACGACCTCTGAAGGGCTTTCCTCTCCCTGTCTTCTGTGTCTGCTTACTCAAACAGAGGATTTGGTTGCATCATTTTAAAGCATCCGGAATGGCACATATCTCTTGGTTGGCATTTACTTCAAAGGTAGCTAGGTCGCTTGTGCCCCATTTGTGGTTGGCCCTGGCTTTATGCTCCTGTCCAGCCCACGAGGGCCAGGGGAGTGTGCTGTTTTTTTGACTCCTGAGCAGAGTCACAGCCTTGAGATCAAGGCAGAGAAAGCATTGGGGCCCCTTTGATCAGACTGTGTTCCTGACTGCAACAGGTATATAAGCCTGACCTTTGCCCTACCTTATAACCTCTGAGCTGTCATTACAGAAAGTAGATTGGACGACAGTGATTTTGTGCCTTCGTGGAGTCCCAGGCAAGTCACCAGAGACAGACAGACATCAGAGGACTTCTCCAAAGGAGCATAAATTCAAGAACCAAGTTTAGGTGTCCACTTATACCTTGTCCCCTAACCCTCTTAGTGATGGTCCCAGGAATTTAAATAGATCATTGTGTTGGTTACTTTCTTCACTGATGTGACAAAATCCTCCCCCACTTCCCGTCTCCCCCCCCCCAAAAAAAAGTAACTTAAAGAAGGCAGGCTTTGGCCACACACACTATCTATCATGGCAGAAAAGGCCTCACTTATAGGTACTTGGGGCAGCTGGTCACATTTCATGAATACTTAAGAAGCAGAAGGAAGCCAGGTAGTGGTGGCACATGGCACCACTAATTTAGAACTGTTTTAAAACAGTTCGTTTTCTTAAAACCTAGGCTTTATATATCACTTAATGTACTTTCTCTCATTTGATGGATCCACTCCTCAGTGATGGGGGGATATTGGCATCTCCATTCTGCCTCATGTCAATATTTACTGATGGAGAAATCAAGGCTCCTGATGACAATGTGACTTGTCTAGGATCACAGCTACCAGTCCTTAAGCCTGTCATGGAGCCAAGGTTTCCCTCCCTGCAGAGTTGGTCTTCCATTCTGAGAAAGGAGTGGCTACCACGAGCCACCCTTTGTAAGAGACTTTACTCTTTACTTGCCAACATCAGGTGCACAGAAAAAGTGGTAGTGTTGGGTGGCCCGGGAGATGGCTCAGTTGGTAAAGGGCTTCCCTGCAAGCATGAGCCGAGTTCAGTCTCCAGGATCCATGTTAAATAAAAGCCAGTCATGATTGTCTTTGCAGGACTGGGAAGATTGAGGTGGGATTTCTGGGATTTGCTGGCCATCCAGCCTAGCCTGCTGGGTGCATTCCAAGCCAATGAGACCTTGTCTTAAATGATAAATCTAGGGTAGGCAGTGACTGAGAAATGACTACTAGATGTTTTTTTTTGGCTTGCACATGTGTGTGCACAGACCCTCCATTCAACATGAATGTTCCTATGCATGTGCTCACTCATGTAAAACACACACACACACACACACACACACACACACACACACACACGTTGAAATCACAGGACAGTTTATTTTCTCTTGAGTAGAAACTGGAACAGGCGTGTGAATACTAAATGGATGGAACAGGGGTCGACATTTTGAAGGTGTCACCTCCATTAGATAGTGCTGGAGTGTAACCACAGGTGCTCATCAGCATGATGAGCCCCTCATTCTGAGCGCATATGAATTCTCTTGCTTTGCAGGACACATATGACATCAGCACCCCTAAAGGAAGCCCTCCTAACCTGTATCTTCTGGGGTCCTGGGCTAGATACTAAGCCACATGTGATGAGGAGACAACACCTCCAGTCAGTTCTCAGCATGAGAGCAGGAGTGGGGGAGGGAGGGAGGGAGGGAGGGACGGAGAGAGGGAGGAAGGGAGAGCACCTTTCTCAAAAAAATAGAAACGTTTATTTTGTGCTCAGGGAAATCCAGAACATGGACGAAAGCTGCAACTGACACAGGTTGTGTAGCTCTCCTGGGAGGGTATGTGAAACACTGACAGGATCTGCTCAGGAACAACAGATGTGCTCCCTACACTGTCTTACTTACTGCATCTTTTGGGGAATGAGAAAGTTCACTCAGCATCTCACTAGGAAGAGATGCTCTAGCATGAAATATACTCTGATAGTTTGGAACTGCAAAAATTTTGAAACAAATGTCACACATCCCCTGAAATCTACAAATGCTGTTCTAGCTCAGAGACATTTTTATTTTCAGTCAGACCCTCTTGTGTATGTAGGGCCCATTTCTGCAGGTTTAACCAACTGGGGGATGGAGAAAGTCACCTTTTTACAACATTGTGTCTCTACCAGACATGCACGGATCTTTCGTCTAGTCATTCTTACACAAGGGCTGGAATATATAAGTTTGCAGCTCAGCATTTATGTTGCCTTAGGTATAATGCAACTAGAGATGATTTAAAATACAAGCAACAGGTATACAGTTTCTGGGTTGTACTCTGCCATCTTATAGACATGACCTCAGTATCTGTGGAGTTTTGTACACATGGGGAGTGGTACCTAAAAGCAATCCACCACAGATCAGGGTACTTGGATCTTTTCTTCAAAAAAGAAAAAAAAAGTGAGTAATTAATTTACTAACTATATTCTAGGGTAAGCAATATATAAAAACCACTTTATATCAGTGATTTACTTAAACATTTAGAAAAAATTAGTGTGTATGTATGTATGTAGGGGGTGAGCAAAGCACCTTTTACTTCAGGTGTCTTTCTCAGTTTTTCTCTGCATTGTATTTTGAGGTAGGATGTGTAAACCTGGGGTTCTGTAATTAGGCTAGACTGGCTAACCAGCAAGACCTCAGTGCTATTAGATCTTTTATATATATGTAAACTGGGAATCAAACTCAGATCCCCATGCTTGGTTGGCAAGCACATTACCAGCTGGGCTGTTTCCCCAGTCTTTCAAGCCTTCCCCAGTCTCTTCATTGGAGACAGAGGTGGGCCTGCATGTTATTGGACCTCTGTGGACAGTATACCCTTCTTTTAGCTGCTGAAGAAGATTGACACATTTTGCAGCTCACTGAATAATCTGCTGGTCCCTTTGTCTAGTCCCTGAACACTAGAACTGCCCACCTTGTGGATACCATGACCACAATGGGCAGCCAGCAATGGTAGAACCACTGCCACACCCAATGGTGTTTGCATCTTGGAAGTAGCAGACAATGTCTGATGTGTTCTACGGGGGAGAAATGGCTTAGGGTAGAGAAATGGAGCATGTATGGAGGACAAGTACTGCTTTCATTTAGGAATGTGAAAGAAGCAAGGGAAGGGAGACCTTTGGGGCCAGAAGGACGTAAAGAAAAAAACATTTTGGAATGAGCACAGCAAGTGCAAAGGTCCTGTGTCACCCTGAGTGGCACCGCCCTCTTACCTGAGATCTGCTACAGTCAGGAAAACGTTACCAAGTGATCTGTTCTAAAACTTTGCCCTGCAGTGGTGTTCTACATTGTTGGTATAGACCCACTGAGAATTAGATTTTCTTAAAATGTCTTCTGAAATTTGTGATTTCCCTGGACATTCCCAACACACTGTATATTTTTAAACTCCTGTGTGTACTATGGGAACAGGCTTGTGCGGGCCTGATTAGCGGCTTGTCAAGTTACTTGCTGAATTAAAAAAAAATATCCTTTGTAGTTAAAAGGAGCATAAAAGCATCAGAAGTCACTCATGCGGGATTCGCCGGGGTCCAAAAATGAAACTGATTTGACTTGGATTTGTCTCTGAAATACTTCCTTTATGCTTTAGAGCCCTATGCAAATAATAATAATAATTTTCTTCTATGCGAGTGGAAAGTCGTCAAGTTGCAACCCACTCTGAAGAAAGGCCTGGGTAGGGCATGTTAGCCCCTGCGCTCTGCCACACTGCTGGAAGGGGGCTAATGCAGTTGTAAGGGAGGAAATCATTGGCGACCACAAGGGGCCTTCCTTACCTTCCGTCTCTCTTTCCTGGGGTAGAAGTAAAGGAGAATGATCATGCACAGGCTCTCAAAGGACATCAAGATGGGGATGTACTGCACACCTAACTTGCAGACATAGAGAATTCTGCCACTGACAGTCAGATGTCTAAGCTCTGTCTCCTTATGCATAAAACAGGACCTGAAAGTACGCTGATAGGAAATGCCAAAATGTAGATTTATTTGTTTCTTTTTCCTTCTTCTTATTTTTGTGCTATTTATGATCTGCCAGCAGGAGTATTTCATGGCATCAAAACCATAGCCAGAATCAAAGATGGATACATATATCCACACATTTGCATGGACACACACACACACACACACACACACCATTCTGTGTCTCCCAACCCTGATACATACATGGCTTTTCCAAAGGGAATATTGTATGTTGTTTAGTCTTGAAACTTCTTTTAAAGATAGGATGTCATTTACAATCCTCAGCCATATGTTTACTTAGACTTAAGAAACATAGGCTAATCTCTTTCTATTTTGAGGAGTAATAAATTGCAAAGATAATGACATAATGTGCTGCATAATGTGACTCTGGCTTGAGCCATATGCATTTAATTTTAGAAGAACATGCGTGATGACAGGTTACGAAAGGATGGAACTATTTTAGTCTTTTTAAGGATTAGAAGCATGTTTTCCCGCCCCCCAAAAATAAGTGTCCCCACCAACCTCACCCCCCCGCAACCTCACAAAAAACAATGCCGGTTTACAAACTCAACAAAATGCACTCAACTGAAAGTAACTGGTTTTTGTGGTGGCCACTGGCAAAGAAAATTCAATTTAGAGGACATGTTACTTCCAAGCTCTTGCAAAATTAGATGCAGATTTGGGTGAGCTGGGGGACTGGATATCATGCTGTTGCTACTGTCCCAGCAGAGGGGTCTGGCTGCAGTGAGCCAGAAGCAGCAAGTTCTCCAGAATGTCAATGGAGGTTCAACAGAAGATGCTTTTCCGTTGAGCGTGGTAGCCTGCTGGATGCAAATGTTAATCTGGTGTAATGCATCACGCTTTGGTCCTCCCAAAGGTCTATTGAGCACATTTTGGAAACCCAGGCACTTTACTTGGTACCCAAGGTTCAGGGTCATTTCAAACACTAGACTGTAAAGCACTCTTACACACTTTGACGTCACCTTTAGAACCTGTCAGATGGCCTGTGACGTGGATCTATCCCATAGGCAGAATTGTCAAGTGTGACTGATAGAAAATGCCTTCCTAAGAAATCTGTGTCTTTATCTCTAGATCCTGGGAGGAAGGAATGATCCTTGTGCATCCCCTGAGCTTGAGAAGGGGTGATGATCTTAGATTCTGTGAGTGAGCCCAGTGGATTCATGGTCCTTCAAAGTTCCAATGGGAGGCTGGAGAAAGAGCTGAAGAGGGCATGAGGAGGCCTTGGCCCACTAGGGCTCATTTGAAAGTCAAGGAGTGGGGCCATGGGCAACTTCTAGAAGCAGAAAAAGTTAAGGAACCAGCCTGTCCTCTAGAAGGGATGCAAGCATTCACTTTGTCTTACTGAAACTTCTTACAGCCAGATTCGTGAGTCCAAGAACTGTAAGGAAAGAAAATGTTTTGTTTATACTGTTAGGCAGAGGACACAAACGCATCAGGGAAGAACCATGTGTCTGCTGTTCTATGGGGACCAGAATAGCTGTCACATATGTCTGCACACTGACGTCATGGGGAAGGGGAACCGAGACTACAGAACTCCAGCGCCTGGGGCCTGAGTCTTCCCACCTGCCATCCCTTCTGATGTCAGCCTCCTCCTTTCAGCAACTGGAGGGGTAGGCTTTCCCTTAGCTTGCTTTCCCATCTATGAATTGGGGATCCCATGTCTTCCTAGGGAGACTTGTGCAACTCAGAAATATGGGCAGGAGTGTGTCTGCACAGCAGCCGTTCGTTAAGTGGTGGCTGCTGCTTTGGTCTTCCAGGTAGAAGAAGTAGGTCTTCTGACGAAATAGCTGGCGCAGCGGCTGGCCTCCATATCTCTCTTGTTCGTTTGTAATGTTCCTGGTTGTCTTTGGAGATGAGTCCTGTAACCATACTCATTCCACAATGGGGACTATCAGGGAAGTTGAGTCTGCACTTTGATTCCCATAGGTCATTGGATGTATGTCTGGCTTTTCCCTTGGGTCTTACTTTGAGGTGTGAACAATGCCAGTGTTCCCCTTGTCTGTGGTGAATACACCCAAGTGCAGTATGTGAGAACTTGGAAGCTAGCACGGGGCTGGCTCGCAGGGGCCCTCTGAGGCGTTTCCCAAACCATTACTCATGTCACTCCTGGTGCCCAGGTAGCATTTCCTCCCAGATTCTGTCTCTGCACGGAACTCCATTGCCCCGTTGCCTGCCGTCATGGAAAAGGAGGCTGAAAACCACAGGAATGATGCTTCTCACCAGTTACAGGCTGTTTGCCTCTGTCTACCGTTTAATCTAATCTCAGGTTCAGTTGATACTATTGATTAGTTTCTTTTCAAAACCCTGTGCAGCCTCTGGGGCTTCTCCATGTGCGGTAAAATGTTATTCTTCTCATACATGAGTTGAGAAGAAAAGGTGAAAGTGTACAATTAATTTGCCTGCACTTTGCTGAAAATTGTATGCTGGATTTCTGTGAAATGCCTCACAGAACAATATTCCAAGCAAATTATTGTTATTTACCGTGACTTTTGCCTGCATATTTAAAGTCAACAATTATGTTTCTTTTTTCTACTTAATGGCCTTTGTACACATTTTTAGAAACCTGGTTAGGTGTCACCATGAAAATCTGTAGCTTTGGCCTTGATTTTTGGGAAACAAGTTAACAATGTCACAAGTAACAGCTGAGTCCTGTTTCTAAGTGACCTGCTAAGGTCCAGTTGCCCACCCCTTATCTGAAAGTGACAATCCCTAGGCAGTAATCTCTGCTTTGATTGTTTTCATAAACATGCCTCCCCATGCTTGGCCTCAGTATAACTGTGAGCAAATACTCGAAGTGGATATGACTGAAGAAGTGCTTTTCATAGGATGTTCTTTTCTTTGCATCTACTGTGACGGGCAGGGTTTTGTGTGTGTGTGTGCGTGTGTTTCTATCATTCAGAGGGAAAGTACTCTTTGCTGTAAAGGAGGGGCCCAGGGGATCTGCTTGTCTCTACCTTCCCAGGTGAGCACTTTCCCACCTTGACCGTCTTCCCGGCCCCCGGCCCCCCAGCCCCGTCTGGAAGCAGCTCTCTCCTACTTGTGCTGGTTTCATTTTCTTAGCCACAGAGCAGCTGTCAACATGAAGGCAAGATGTGGGGATCCATGTCAGTTTTTGAAAGCATCCCCTCCAGTCAAGAAGTCCATGTAGGGTCTTGGTTATGCCAGGGTTTCAACCTTGTCCCCATCACTAAGAAAGCCCATTGTCTTTTCATCATCAGACTGGCAGACATCCATAGGCTCTGCCTTAGGTTGTTTGTATTTTGTGAGTTGGAAGAGGTTGGTCTTCATTATTCCCCTTCCAGATGACTTAGTGTCATGATTTGAATAGGAAGTGTCTCCTCCCAAAGGTTCATGTGTCAGATTTGGTCCCCAATGTATTATTCAGATCTGAGATTTGATGAAATAGCGACCTAATTAGTAGGTGAAATCATGAGTGGATTCATAATTGGTTGGCATTATTGAGGGATGGTGAAAAGTAGAAAGTAGAGCCTAGTTGGAGGTCGGTGAGGCTGGGACCTTCCCTTGAAGGATGCCTCATCCCTGGGCCTCTCCTCCTCTTTCCCTATTTCCTTGTCCTAGTGAAAAAGGCACTTTCCTAGATTGTGGCTAAGAGTTTGTAAGAACACAGGCAGTTGGGTGAATCAATTTCAAATAATTTTCAAAATTAAGTGGGAAAGAAAAAGGGTGGGCAAATAATAACCTTAATTTTGTATCAATATACAAAGATATAAGAGCATATGCTCTAATATATTGACAAAAATTGGGGGCTGTCCAGGCAGCCAGTTGTCTGTCATTTCTTAGTTTTGGAAGCTGCTGGCTCTGCACTTCCTGTTTATTCAGATATATTTATCCTTCTCAGGTCTCTGACTTGGTTGAAGACTAGATATAGTCTCACAGTTAAGTTTTAAGTTGTTTAGGAATTAAAAGGATGTTCTATGTCTAAGAAGATGTTTTTAAGTTGGAAATGCAAGTTAGGATGGAAACTGAGTTAGGTATAGAGCTTTAAACTCATCAAGCTAGCTAGCTAGCTAGATAGATAGAAAGAATACGTATGGACAAGACACTGGGGATGTATGTTATACCTTATAATTTTCATAATTGTTGCCTAATTGTTCTTATTGTTTTGTATTGTATTTATTATTATAAGAAAAAGAGCCTTTTATTAGACTAAAAGGGGGAGCTGTTGGGGGAAAAAGATACACCTTAAATTTAAAAATAAAGTGGATAGGAGGTGAGCAGGAAGAGGGTAGGAGGGTGGGACCAAGAGGGGAGGAGCGAGGGGGCTGTGATTGAGATGTAACTTGAAGAAATTATAAAAAATAAATAAATGTTGAAAAAAAAGACAAAGGGTAGGCAGAGAACTGAGGAAGGGCAGATATTAGCCATCTTCTGCTTACACTGTAGCCCGAAGAAACAGTTGTTAACCTTTTGTCCCATTTACCCTCTAAGATGATGGGTCTATTGAACAGGAACAAAACATTCCAGCTATAGCTAAGATTCTACATATATTTTCCTCTTCCCACTGCTTTTTTTATGTGTTACTTATACAGGTATAATTTTTTGAGTATTTGTATAATCTCCAAATATATAGACTCACTGTATTGTCTCCTAAGTACTTCATGCAGTTGTCGAAGAACCAAGGTTCTGAGAAAGCGTTAGAGTTGAGGGCAGGTGATCTAGCTCCTGCTTCTCCAGGTTTGTCTGCAGGGTAACTATGTTGCCATCAGACTAAACATGGAGCCTAGAGAGGACTGCATGGTCACTTCAGTCCTGATATGGGTGTCAGTCTCTTGACAAAACTAGAGGGGCCTCAGCCTCAGTTGTTTATTATAGAACTATTTAGAAAGGGAAGTTGAGAGTAGGTTAGTCCCTCCTAGCTGCAAAGTTCTTTTCAGATTGTCTGGGCTCCGGGCAGTGTCTGTTCCCTAAGCCATCACTCTCAGGGACCTGTAGCAACCCAAGGCACAGTGGTCAACGCTGCAACAAAGGAAAGTAGACAGGAAACAGTCATGGGAGGGAGGGACTGTCTTTAAAGGATGGAAGCTTTTCATTCCTCATCCTGATGTGTGCTCAGAAGTTCTGTCTGTGTCTTTCTCAGTCAGTATGAGAAATGCCATCCACACAAACCAGGACCATGGACTGTCTTCCTCCCTGTTGTATGTTAGATCATGCCAGAAGGCACTAGCATCTAAGTTGCAAGTAGGGAATGGGAGCCTGTTTTCTGTCTCAGTGTATTCAGGAACCCTTTTGAACTTTCGAACTGCTAGTGCCCGGGGGACAGTGTACAAGGGAGTTGATAAATATAGTGTTGAAGTGAGTACATTCACTCGTGTATGTAACAGGAGACACATGTGACTCCAGATAAGTGTTTCTCAAAAAACTAAAATTTTAAATGTCCAAATTGTTTGAGTGGTAGTAGGTAAATTCAGAACATAAGGTCTCATTCTTTGACGGGAGACAGACCCATTCCTTGAAAGTCCAGCTGCAAGCTTGTAGGAAAATTCTGCAGTACACTTTGGTGTTTAGGAAATTCTTGAGTATAAGTCATTATTGACCTATTTTATGTCCTGCTTTTGTTTGTAATAACTACTTTTCCTGTTGGTGCTTGTGTGTATGTGCATATTTATGAGCGTCCAGATGCATGTTTATGGTAGACGTGTGAAGCCAGAAGACAACTTCCACAGTCCTTCCTCATCTCCCTGCCACCCTCCCTATTTATTTATTTATTTATTTATTTATTTATTTGTTTGTTTGTTTGTTTGTTTGTTTGTTTGTTTGTTTAGAGGCAAGGTCTCTTCACTGGTGTGGAGACTCTCAAAATAGGCTACTTGGCTAGCTGCAAGTTACAGGATTCTGTCTTTCTCCCCACCACTATAGTTATAAATGCATGCCTCTATAACACCCCTCCCCTTTTATTCCATTTGTTTACTTATGTGTATAGGTACACACTTGCCATGGTGTGTACATGGAGGTCAGAGGATAGTTTTCAGTTCTCTCCTTCTTCTATGTTCCAGAGGTTGAACTCAGGTTGTCAGGGCTGGTGACAGGTGCCTTTACCCACAGTTTGTCTTGAGTGTCTATCTTAAAACAAACAAAGATTAATAGGTAACAAAGTCTATGTTCCTGTTCCCTTTGGTGCACTGGTTGTAGTATAGTAATCATGTACTATATGGCTAAAATCCGATTATAAATGAATAGATGCCATGTGCATTCTTCTGAATCTGGGTTAGCTCACTCAGGATGATGAGCTTCTCTAGTTCCATCCATTTGGCTGCAAATTGCATGATTTCGTTGTTTCTGATGGTTGAGTAGTATTCCATTGGGTAGATGTACCACAGTTTGTTTGTTTGTTTTATCCATTCCTTGGTTAAGGGACATCTGGGTTGTTTCCAGTTTCTAACTATTACAAATAAGGCTGCTATGAACATAGATGAGGAAACGTCCTTGTGTTTTGGTGAGGAATCATTTGGATGTATACCCAGAAGTGATATGGCTGGGTCTTGAGGTAGAGCTATTCCAAGTTTTCTAAGATATTGCCAGACTGATTTCCATAGTGGTTGTACAAGCTTGCACTCCCACCAGCAATGGAGGAGTGTTCCCCTTTCTCCACAACCTTACCAGTATGTGCTGTCATTTGAGTTTTTGATCTTATGAGACACTTTGCCCTAGTGGTGCTGCCATGTAGGCCCCCAGTGTATGAGGAGGATCTTGGTCATCATATGACTGCTGAACTGGGGCAGGGCACTGATATGTAGGGACACTTCACTCTGGAGGAGTAGGATGGAAGGGAGAGGGGGTAGAGGATGGGAGGGCAGGACTGGGAGGGGTGGAAAGAGGGCACTGTGATGGTGATATAACCTGAAGTAATAAATAAACATAACAAACAAAAACAAAAAACAAAAGAAAAGAAAAAAAAACCCATGGTTTTTGGGAATCAGACTCAGGTCCTTATGCCTGCAAGGCAAGAACTTTCTCTACTGAACTATCTTCCAAAAGCAATGTTTACTTCAGATTTCTTTGTTAAATACCACTGCCTATATGGAAGCTTTGTTCTACTTACAAATTATACTACTATTTAAAAAATCGGCTACTTTTACTTCCCAAGTATCTTTTTACCAGATTAAAGTAAACATGAAACAATAATTATAAGCAAAGTAATCAAAGAAATGTGTGCCTTATACACATTCAGTCCAATTAACCACCTGGCTTTTAGATGAAGTTCACAAAGAATCTGAAATAATTTCATTACCTGGATTAGCCACGTAATGCCATTATCCATTAATGATGATATATGCATAATATTTCATATATTTTCAAAATAATAAAAAAGAGTGAATTCAGTCTCCAAATTGTCCAGGATAACCTGCAATACTATTCTAGGGGAAAAAAATGAAAGCATATTGCATATGCTTTCATTTTGTACATTTGAAAAGTTTAGCTACCTGGAAGTTGTGGTCATAATTATTAACATTACCACAGTTATATTTGATATCAAGGTTTCTACTTTCATCTCTGTATGTGTACAGCTGTGTGCATACATGATTGTGTATGTGTGTATGTGTGTGTATATGCATGTGTACATGTTCATGTGGAGACCAGAATTAGATGTTAGGTGTCTTTCTCAATTATTCTCAGCCTTAATTTTTGACATAGGTCTCATTGACCCTGGAACTTTGTCCTGGCAATGCCTAATGGCCACTGAGCCCCAGAAATCCTCTTGTCTATTCCTCCTCAGCATGTGCTTCTCTGCCCAGCTTTTTCATGGGTCCCAGGGCTCCAAACTCAAGTTGTCATGTTTGCATGGCATGCAGTTTACTGACTGAGCCATCTCTCCAGCTCCCAACTTCAACTTCTTGTCACTCTGTTTACCTCTTAATTGCCTTTAGATTAGAAGGTTGATATGAAGCCTCGGTGGCATTGGCAAGGCATCTGTCCCACTAACAAATGCAAAAACTTCTCAGTGAGTTGCATAGTCACATTAGTATTGTGTAGAGACTACACAGTAGTGGAGGTTCCTAAAAGGTGGGGTGTTGATTGTTGCTGGATGATGTCCCTTATGAAATGATTTGGCCTGCCATGCTTAACTGTGTTGTCAGTGAGTCACTGTTCTATCCACCTAAGCTAGCTTATCTCCACAGTGGAGACTCAAGAGCGGGAAAGTTCCATCAGGCTGTACTCAGGAGTCTCAACCCTGCCCCATCTGTCAATGATGCTTCTGTCTTTGTGGGTGCTGGGGTGCTATAGTCTTCAGAACAGTAGGCATTTGAATTTTATGAACTGTGGGGGAGATGAGTAGATTCTTAGAACTTTTAGAACACACAAATTGTTCCTCCTGTCAAGTCCTGCTTTGAGTTTTTATTTGTAATCTGTATGGTACAGGTCAGGGATAAAAGATCCTCCCTTACATTCATTGTGCAAAACAATGGGTCTTTCTGTGACATTGCTTAAGAACAGCTCCTTTCTTGAATCTGTTTTCATCCCCTATGGGATCCCATCTGAGAACATATTCTGTTGATTCTTTTAGGAATGTTATCTGTTCATGTCGGTGTGTTCTCTGGCATACATACACATGTGGACTCTATATCGTCCCACATATGAGTGCACACATGTATGTGTATGCATGCATTGTGGCTGTTCAATTTCCTGCACCCAAATAACTCTGGTTTCTTTCCTAACACAAAAAGTTACTTCAACGAACAGTTGAAAAATAAATATTATAATCAGCGAGGCATCACAAATAACTTTTATGTCTAAATCAAGCTATTAAATGCTTTTTTATTTTTAAGTAGATAGGGGAATAAAATAGCTGTATAGTTCATAAAGTGGTGTGCCATTACTGCCTGCTGTGCCCAAGAATTACGCCCGCTTTTTACACTCATGAAGTAAAAGCGGATTAGAACTGTGA
>CAJQZJ010001896.1:8907786-8950875 GCA_907164525.1 Lophiomys imhausi
TCTCATCATGAAGATGTAAGTTAGATAAAGGAGGAGTTTTGGCAGGAAGACAAAGTGCCGTGATTTATTAGAGGCCAGATGTGGTTGTTAAAAGCTTTTCCACAGAAGGCTCCATTGACTGACGTGAAGTGGGAGCAGGATCACTCTGCGAGCCCAGCCCGTGGCTCTAGGCGTGAATGACATCGCTGCTCTGGGAAGCAAGACAAATGAGCCACGCGCTTATTGTTGTGTACAGACTGTGTTGGAATTTAAACAGTGAGGAAGGTTCACATGAACTTATAGCAGCAAAGTAGGTGTTTAAGGGAAACTAATGAGGCAGAAGTGCTGATGAGATTTTCGATTTGTGTCTTGCCTCATAGCAAGAACTGAAATACCTTATGTTTCTGTCAAGTTTCAAAGAGGGAAAATTCCCACATTGTTTGAAACAAAAGAAAAAGAAAACCGAGAGAGGTTAATAGGAGAATCGAGAGCAATCAGAAGCAATGGAGACAAGATATCACTTCAGCACTGTTGACATGTGTATTGTACATGAGCTTGGTATGTATACAGTCAGATTAGATGGATGTTTCCAATGACAGAGGCACCATTTCTGGTTTTAGTGTATTTGCACACACAAAGCTCTGTTAAAATAATGTTAAGACTCTGGAGTGAGAGAAGCTATGAAGGTTTGGAAAGTGTTTCCTAGCTTTTGGAGGAGGATAAAATGACAAAGAAAATGATCATATATCAAAGTCAACCTGTGGTCAAAAGGGAGTGGCCTTCACCTTTTCTTTTTTCTCCTTCCTTAATCCCTTCTCTCCCCTTCCTTTCTCTTTCCTCCCTCTCCTCTTCTCTCACCTCTCCTTAACTCTGCCCTCTTCATCCTGCTTTTCCTTTCCCTGTTCCTTCCCCATCACTGCCTCACTACTGTAGAGTGATGTTCTACTGGATACATGGTGGTCTGGACCTCAAATAGATATAGGGGCTTTCCTACTTCTTCCTGGTTTAGATAGAAAGTTATTAGAACAAGTATTCATTAAAGATATCAGAATATCATATTTTCAATGAGTTTGAGAACAGTGAGGATTTTGGTGGTATGTCCTTAATATTGTGGCTTCATTCATCCTTTTAGCTGAAAACTGGGTCTCAGTATGTTTGTATTCATGGTTCTGTAGGACTGGTAGCATGTGCAGGATACCTTCCTGATCATATGTATATTTTAATGGTACATGTTTATTGTTCTCTTCCTGTTTCTGCTCTATATGTTCCAGTCAGAAACTATACCTCGAAGACCTATTATACCATCTAACATATAAAGCCTATTTTAATAGTGTGTTAGCCCAGTTGTTGCCACAGAACTATAATCCCTACTGCTTTGAAAGCCAAGGCAGAAGGATCTCAAGTTCAAGTCCAGTCTAAGCTATAAATGAGATCAAGGCCAGCCTGGCCAACTTAGATATTCTTCCAAAATAAGCAAGAAGAAGGTGAAGATGTAGCTCAGTGGTAGAATGATTGTCTGACATGTAAAAAATCCTAGATTCAGTTTCCAGGACAGGAACAAGAAGCACATGTTGGTTGCATCAAAAGAGCCAGATTGTTGAGTATCCTACTTTTTGCAGTAGAACACGGGCAAGCCCATTCATGTACAACTTTTTAGACTTGGAGGCTCTAGAGGTGGCTCTGTCAATAAAGTACCTGCCACACAAGAATGGATACTTAAGTTTGGATCCTTAGTATCTGTATGCAAAAAACAGAGATTGTTTTTCATATCTATAATCTAATTACCATCACTAGCTCCATGGCTGGTGATCAATAAAGTTCTCTGGCCAGCTAGTCTAGTCGATTGGTGAGGGTTAGTATCGTAGTTACTTTTCAGTTGCTGTGACAAGATACCATTTCCAAGACAACTCACAGAACAAAGCATTTAATGGGAGGGGGTTTCAAAGGATGAGTCTGTGAGCATTGGTGCAGGGAGCATGGCAGTAGGCACCAAGCATGACACGGGAGCAGTATCACAGATCTTATATCCTGAGGCAAAACCCACCACCAGACACCACGAGAGAGAGAGAGAGAGAGAGAGAGAGAGAGAGAGAGAGAGAGTATGAGTATGTGTGTGAAAGAACACTAATTGGGAATGTTGTGAACCTTTTGAAACCTCAAAGCCTGCTCCCAGTGACACACCTTTTCCAACCAGGGCAGACTTCCTAATCCTTCCCAAACAGTTTCACCAACTGGGAACCAAGCATTGAAATATTTGAATGTATGAGAGCTATTCTCATTCAAACCACAGCTGGATTCCCTGAAGAACACTGTATCAAAAAGGTGAAGTGGAAAGGAAATGAGGAAGACATTTAGAACAGCTTCCACAGTCTACACACATACACACACACGCACATACTATGGACAAATATACATATAAACCTTTTCCCCAATCATGCATACATGTCCATGTAATAGGTGGAACAAGTTGGTGGATCTTTTGCCACCACCTTCATTTGAAGTTTGGAGCCTTCCAATCTAGTTACATCTGGTCCATTTCAAAAGGGGTTTGGCCTTGCAGGCATTTACCACACATGTAGTTCCATAGGCCTGCCTCCAAGCTGTGTTAAAAGTCCCTGCTCCTCCTCAGGGCTGTGCCTTCCATTTAGAAATGGATTCTTGATGACTCATGCATTGAATTCTCTCAAATGATGAATAAAACTGAGACACAGAGAGCGCACAGTTTCATACAAAGAAAATACTTAGATGCTGGTCTGCGTCATGGATAGAAAACCTTCCCCATCTCTGCAGATCATGCCTTGAAGGGAATCAAACCAGGCATAATGTTATAATGTCCATGTTGATGTTCTCAACAATTTCATCAAGGCACCTCGATCTTCATTTTCCCCTTAGGTCTCATCAGTTATGTAGCCTGCCTGTCCCCATCCCATATGCCCTTTCTGTCACATAAAAAATTTTGGTGACTAATGTTATTTCCCTTACCAGATTTAGGGTCACCAGAAGATATTTGCCTGTTGCTCCCTGAGTATGGCTCCTCAAGGCTTTATTTCATGCCTGGTAGCAACCCTGTCCTCCTGGGGTACAAGTGCACGATTGAAGCCTTTGGTATTACTTAGACTTTCTGAATCAAGTCCCGGCTCTGCCACTGGGCAAGTTGGCTCACCTTCCTGAACCCACTTTCCTCTTTACAAAGTTGGTGTGATAATGTGTGTTTGTATCTTCATCTTGAGAATGAGAACTCAACAGGACAATGTGGAGCTGACTGCTTAGAAGCCTGGCTGAGGGCTAAGTACCCATCCACTGCAAAGTACTATTGCAGTTCTCCTGTAACAGGGTTCATCGAATCACCTTGGATTCTAATTCATTCACAAATGCTTGCACCCTCTTCTCCAATAGAACTCTAGCTATCCCCTCTCCTCCAAGCTTCCACCTTGATGTTGGGTGATTAATTAACAGGAAGAAGATTTATGTAAATAAAAGCTTGCATTATGCAACCCTTCTCTGGTTCCCAGTGATTCAAAGATGCGTCCTCCTCAATGTATCATTAGAGGAACCAACTTCTTTTCTGCAGAGCATTTAGAACCCATTTTAATGCAGCCTAGTCATTCATAACTAAAACTCTCCCCTCCGCATTCAGGCAGGAAATTGCAAAATAGTGACCATATGAAAGGATTCCATGTTTCTTGGGAGGAAGGATGTATTGTTGGAGATCAGTGTGCTATGAGATGTGATTCATTTGTCCATGTAGCAATCACTTGTAGTAGACTCTGGGTGCTAGCCAGAACTGTATGTTCTGGAAATACAGCTGTTAACAAGACTGCCAAGAATTGTGTTCTCATATGAGACACGCTTGAAACTTAAAATGAAGAACAATGTCCAGCAGAAATGTCATGCAAAGGAATGAAACAGAATGATGGAGGGAGAGTGTGTTAGACTTCTTGGAGGAGATGGTATTTGGGTTGAGATATTTTTGGTAAGAAGGAGGCAGCCAGGAGAAGCTAGATATTGGAAATAATCAGGGCTGAGACAAGAGGTGACCTGCTCTTGGTAGAATTGAGAGACAGAAAGCAGTTGGAGATTGGCTGGTCTGGGATAGTAGGGTTTGGTGGGGAAAAGATGGGCCAGCAGTGTTGTTTAGAGCCTGTTCTTATAGATTCTGCAAGTCAGACAGTCATGTGCTTCTTGAGTCTTTATTGTTCTAGCTATGTTCAAACAAAGAGGAAACTAAGAACCTGTTCAGGTATTAAGTGATCCAGTCTGGCTCCATGTACTAAGGGCAGGGGAGGAAATAGATGGAATGGTCTCTATTATCCAGGTAACTTTTTAAATTGCAAGCAGACTAATGAGAGGAACACTAGAATTTGAGTCCCCAGACAATTCTGAAAGTGTGTGGGACAAGTTGCTGGGTTCCTTCAAGCAGCTGTTTAACTTGGGAGACTTGTGATGCTTTAAGCTCAGGTTTGGTGTCTTGGTCACTATTCTATTGCTGTGAAAAGACACTGACCAAGGCAACTCTTTAAAAAGGCAGCATTTGATTGGGTGTTTGCTTATAGTTTTAGAGGTTACTCCATTATCGTCATGGTAGGAAGCGGTGATAGAGGATTAGCTGGGAGTTGTACTTTTTGATTTCTTAAGTTGAGAGATAGAATTACTCTGGGTCTGGTTCAGGTTTCTGAAACCTCAAAGCCCATCCCCAGGGACATCCCACACCTCTAACAAGGCCTCTAACAAGGCCACACCTCCTAATCCTTCTCAAGTTGTGCCACTCCCTGATGACTACACATTCAAATACATGAGCCCATAGGGGACATTCTTACTCAAACCTCCACATAATGATGGATTAACTGGACATGTTGCTATCTACCAGTCAGTGCAAAGTCATTTGCCAATACAAGAAATCAGAATCAATATTCTTTTTTTTATCATTCTGCTTATTCAAATATATAAGGTGTCTTTATTAATTAGTTATATATAATGCTTAGAGAAACATAGTAAAGAAATTTATGATGAATATGGCTACCTCATTCCCAGTGGTCCTAAATGCTGGTTTGCACCCTCAGATCACCTGCTTGCCTTTCTTGACTAAGTTTTGGGATGTAAGGATCAATGGCCATTGTCCCTCTCCTGGTCTTTGACCCCACATAGATAGACTGGATTTGAACTAAGGGGAAGCTTGCAGAGGTGGTTCACTCTTACTGTTTGAAAAATCTGTCTCAAGAGAGTCACATTGTTCTTATAAAACAAACAAGCAAACAACCTGTACCTCCAATCACTTCTTTACAAGCTATTCTTTGGGGCCCGGTAATTTGTGGAGAGATTTGTGTTTCACAGTGTTTTTGTTGTTTTTAAAGGTTTACTTGTATTTATTAATTATATGTATGTGGGTGTAAACTGTGTACCCTTGTGTACAGGTGTTCTGTGAGGCCAGAGGTACTGAATCTTCTTGGCGCTGGAGTTAGGGGCAGTTGTGAGCTTCGGGTTATGGGCTCTGAGAATGGAATAGAGGTTCTCTGCAAGCACAGCAAGTCACCCCTCAGGCACTATGGTGGTTGTTTTGATACCTGGGTAGGCTTTTGTCTCCCCTTGCTTCTGAGAAACCTTTGCCCTGGTTAACCAAAGAATCCCATGGGGTTCCTAAGACCTAAGATTGGATTTCAGAAATTATGTAATGCTGACAGGGAATCTTAATTTCAGATTCTTGACCCTTCTTTGATTCTTCTATAGCCTTTGTAGAGACTGTCTTGGAATACTGGAAGACTATTGTTAAATTTTAGACAGTTTGCATTCTGCTTAGATACCATTTTTTAGTTTTATTGTGTCATTTGCTAGCAGTGGTGCTAATTATTTTAAATATGACCCTGGAAATGGGCTATGTCAGCTTGAAAAGACGATTTTTAACAGGATTTGGTTTTAAAAGCAGGTTTTATAGACATTATAGTAATGCCATTGTTACCTCATTAGCATCCACTATGTGGAGGTATGTGATATTATAGAAGCAAGTATACATAAAATTATAAATTGTCACATTTTATGAGTTTTTTATCATGAGTTTTATACAGTCATCATTACTTAACAGTATGAAATGTAGCCTTAGACATTACATCATGTGAAGACCAGGAGACAGGAACAAACTGAGGATCCATTTTTGATTATAATAAGGTTTTTAGTGAGGCCTTTCTGCATCTGTGTCATTTGTGTGAGTCACGGGGTTCACATCAGACCTCTGACCTGTTATGATGATGTTTCAACTTCAAGGGGTTTTCAGTATTTAAATTCTGAACCTAATTCTCAGGTTTCAGAATGAATCACATTCAAATCCACTTTTATGCTTTATAATTAGATAAGAAAATACTGCTTATTCCTACATTTTACTATTCTTGGACATATTATAATTATTTCTTTTAATTTCACCAATAAAATAGCCCATTTCTTCATTAGTAAATTACAAGGGTATCTCAATTTAAAAAAATGAGTTTGAATGTGACTTGCTATCTCAGTCATTTTCGACTGGACTTTTTCACTCCACTTTCATTAGTTCTTTTTGTGAAATATGAGGGTGTTTTCTAGGTAAATTAATCCCTTCCGAGTGGTAAAGCAATAACTTCCTTTTTGGAAAGAGTTATTAGAGTCTTATTCTTTATAATCTTAAATACCACTTATGTTGGGGTGAACAATACATGAAAAAATTACACTAGTTAAAAAAAGAGTGATTACAACCCTAGGCAAAGTGCGCTGCAATTAAATGTCTATGAAAATGTCAGCTTTCTATTGGGAAGTGGGTGGCATCGATTCACACAAAATATCCAGAGTTTAAGTATTTTTTGTAAATTAGGTTGTTCCTGGTTAAACAGGTGGCCTTAAAGGCTGGTTTCACTGTTGTTTTAATCATAGTTTAGTTACCATGGAGAAATATGCAAGTTAGCATTTACACTCAGAAGTGAAATTTATGCTGCATAGATAATAGCCTAAATTTAGCTTGACTTAAGATTACCACTTCCTTAAAAAAACAAAATAATAATAATAATAATAATAATAATAATAATAAAATCACATATATCTACGAACAAGTTAATTTCTTTAAATACCGTTATATTTTTAGAGAATTTCTT
The DNA here is from genome assembly GCA_907164525.1 of Lophiomys imhausi. NCBI lineage: Eukaryota > Metazoa > Chordata > Mammalia > Rodentia > Muridae > Lophiomys > Lophiomys imhausi. Next base: position 8,914,875 of record CAJQZJ010001896.1, read on the forward strand.
GGCTGCCAAATTGCTGCAAACCTCTGTTGACTTGTGTTCTCCCAGAGCTAGGCGCCATCTGAAGTCCCACGTCTGATTGATGTTAAGGATGTCACCCTTAGGTAAAAGAAAAGACTTATAGTTGGGGCACCTGTGTGGTGAGAAAGTAATGTCCGAACACATCTTTTGTATCTAGTTTTGTTTATAAGGGGCTTTTATTTTCAATTGAAAATTTTCAGAAATTATCTGGTCTTCAAGAGATCAATCTGATGTCAGAGTTTTTGCTGCCATTTGGATGATAGTTTATTTAAAAAGCTGCACTGAGTCTTTCTCTGCTACTATTTTGTTCTTCGTGTCCCCTTAGCTGGGGAGCAGGTTGTTTTGCTTTTTATTCTCCCTCTGAATTAAGATGTGTGCAGTCCAACAACTGAGAGTTAGTTGCCTTGTTTGCCAGTTTCTCCAACAGTTACCTCTGAATGAATGCTGAGTTTCAAGGGCGAACGTAGTAAAAGTGTCCTGATCTAACATGAGGTCCCCCAGCGCGGGGAGAGAGCAGCGGAACCCTTTCAACACCAGCTGTTCTCACAGATATAGATTGCTGCAGTGAAATTTTCTTAATATAATTCAGGATGCTCTAGAGACTTCTCCAAAACAACTGTGCCAACAAGGAAAATGTTGAATTTTTCATCAGCTGCCCAAGGCTGAGAGTTAGTGGGCAATCCGTTCATTCATGACCAGATGTTCAGTGTAGTAACACTCCGCAGTTAACTTGAACTTTGTGGCCTGCCTACCATGGGCTGCAAGGACATTGGCAGCAAGCTGGCACTGGAGAATTGGAGCCCCGCACAAGCAAAAGACCAAAGTGTGTGTCTGTGGCTTCCTGGTTTTCACCAGCGACCAGACAAGGTAGGGGGAGTGCTGAAAGGAACCAGCGATGTCCCATCAATCATCCTGGAGGCCGAAGGCATTTACTCTGTGATAGAGTCTGGGGGGAGCAGTCAGCAAATTCTTATAGTCCTTTTTATTTAGGGGAAGAAAGGCAGTCTTTGTGTTGCCGGACAGATTTTTTTTTTCCGACTTGCATGTAAACTATCAAAATTTTTGTAGTGGGGTATGAGATGTGGGTGGGTAAGGAATAAAAGAAAAAGGTTTCTAATTTTAAACTGGAAGGGGCAAGAAAACTTAATTCTTAATATTGAAATCTTATTACATCCAATTCTGAATTGGAAATGTACAATTTTATTTTCTTTTGGCAAACTTTATGATTGTAGGTGAGAACACTCAGACCTTCCGTTCATGTTATTTGTCATTTCTTTCATATCATGTTTTGGGTCCCATGGTATTTTTTTGAGCTGCTTTAAGTCATATTGTTCAGAGAGAAGAGAGACTTAGGTGGAGTAGTGTTTCGTTTTCTTTTTCTTTTTTTTTTTTTAACAATTTAATTTTCTACTTTGGAAAGGATTCTTCCAGTCTCGTTTAGCTATGGATGTGGAGCAGGCCCATACCTGCAGGGATAGGTTTAATCCCATGAAGTTCTTCTCACCAACCCCTACCCATTTTAACTGTCTGGTTCAGAGCAAAGTGGACAAAGGGAATTTACGGAAGTTTGTTATTCATCAGTTTTGAATTGGAGACTTCATAACGGTGGCTCAGCAGTGAGAAGCTGAACTTTGTTTACTTGAACCTTCTACATACAAAGATATCCTCGTGGGGGTAAACCTTTCTCTTTGGGGGAGACTTTGGGTTATTTTTGCACTGCTGAGTTCCTGCCACCACCACCTCACCCTGCAGGTTTGTGGTCCTAGAGGCCAACCCAAGGAGGCTCTTTGGGAGCAGCCCCTTCAGTCCTGTGGTTGCTTTGGCAGAGCTTTGCCTTTTGGTTTCAGGGAGCATTTCCTGCTTGGAGAGAAGGTGGGTTGAACATAGTGTTGAGTATGAAAATATGAAAATTTCTGGTAACACCTCTGTAACCTGGGCGTGCTTGTTCCTTAGACTGTCCCCCCAAGAAGTTACTCAGTCTTTCTGTCTCTCTCCCTCCCCACCTCTCTGTCTCTGTTTCTGTTTCTCTCTCTGTCTCTCTCGGCTTGTTGACTTGGAATAAAGGGCTTGTGAATTGCAGCCTGGCTTGCCTCCCGGCTGCTGGTATGCCAGGTAAAAGCACTGTTCCGTCTCCCTGGATGCCAGCTTGAGGATGGGAAAGTGCAAACCAGTTTATAGTAGCCTGACTCCACTGCTACCTTGCTGAGGTCCTCTCCAGCTGCTCCTAGCCCTTCCCAGCCTCTGCCATGCACACAGTTTGTTCTTGGGTGTGAAGGCAAACAGTATTTGCCTTGGCAGCGGCTTCTCTTTCACGAAAACTTGCTGTCTCGGCAAGAAACCACAGCACTGGCTGCCCAAGGTTCCCACCAGCAGGATGGCCTTTTCCCACATTTCATTGCTATAAGGAAACTGATTTTTGAACTTTTTTTTTTTTTTAAAGACAAAATGGCAACATTTAACAGCTGGAGTCAGCCTGTAATTTATGGTTTTCACTTTATGTTCTTGTGGATGTAGAGAATTTTAAAAATCCACAATTATTGCTAAATTATGCAAGTTTCTACACAAAAATGATTAAAAATAGACCCTCTGTTATGAGAAATTCAAGAAAGTCATTGTTACCCAAACAGGTATTGTCAATTATTCTGTCTTTAATGGTTTTTAATTGTTCTAATTTACTCATAGTCTGTTACATCTCAGGGATGTTTCTGAAATCCCTTTGTTTTTTCTTTGAGAAACAAGTCAGGGTTTCAGGGTTTATTCATTTGAACCACTTTAGTTAAAAGAAAATGATAAGATAATTTCCTTAATTCTATCTATTTGTTTATTTATTTATTTATCTATCTATTTATTTATAGGCATCTGAGGGTGTTGATCTTGGCTTTAGATGACTTTCATTGTCATAGCACTTGGAGAATAGACCTCTACCCCCTCTCATGGTGGTGACCTAAACATAGAAAAGCTCATGTGTCTTTTGTGGAAGTTTGTGGCCCTTTGTTAGCCATAGACTATCTTGTAGTCTAGCCTCATTTTATCCCCCTTTTCTTAGGTTTACTGTTTCCCTACCCATTACCTGTTTATTATAATGATCAAAATAGGCCAGGCCCGTCTACCAGCTTAGACTATATCAGAATGGGGATGGGAATGCAGACAGCCAAGAGATAAATGAGTGTACGTTACCTCAGGATAGTACTTTTTACCATGTCTATACCCAGACACTAGGATTTTGGTTTTCCTTATTATTTAAATTTCTGTTAATAGAGACAAAAGTTCTGAGAATCTTTACCCCCCTGGCCCCCCACCCCCCGCTCTGGATCCTTTACTGCAGTGCCGCTCTAATGTGCTTGTTTTCCTGGTTTCTCAGAAAATAAAATAGGAAGTGAGAGACCGTTTGCTGAAGACAAAGTGGGACTCTGAAGATCATTCGATCTCGTGGTAGATTTAGGGTCAGAGCATTAGCTGTGATGAATAGCTGGGGACAGAGTTTTCTTTTCTTTTCAGGGATAGTGGCCGTTAATCATTTTTATCTGCCTGCCTTGTAGACTTGATTAGATTTATTATGTATGCCGCATGTTTATGGCGTTTTTATTATATGTTGTTAATTTGTTGTAACTGCCACCACATTTTTTTCTTTCTTCCTTTTTTCCCCCTCCCTTGAGAACCCTTGAAAGCAACTAAGTGTGAACTGTTACCTTGTGCTTTAGAAAATACCATTTAATTTTCAATGTTAGAAAAAGCCATCCTAGGCTATAGGTTAACAAAATGCCAGCGTTAACAGCACATATCTCATTGCAGACAAGAGGTATGTTTAAATTCTCTTGAATTCTGCTTTCTGTCCTTGATGGAGCATGGGTGGATTAGAACACAAGTTCATGAAAACAGTTCATAAGGATCCTAGAAAGGGGAACCATGTTCAGAGTAGGTTGGGAATTCTATTTTGTTAATCAGTAGAAAATCATATATATCACTTTCACATCACTGCTAGGTAAGACAATTGAGCTGTTTAACATTTAAGCTGCTTTAAAAGTCACACAGAGAAATGAGGCGTTTTAAACTGGCATCTACTTTTTTAGCTTGCACACTCTGAGTATGGCTATGGGATATGTTAAATATAGAGGCCATTCTTTAAATAAGGCCGGCAGTTAAAATTGGGAAGCCAGAGAATTAGATTGGAAATGATTTACGATGAGTCTAGAGGACATTAGAAAAAAATAAAGTTAGCAAAGGAAATCTGCTGGCTGGATTGGCTGCAGCGTAGCTGGAGATTTTACTTTTCATGCGTTTTGAATTGGCTGGATGTGCAGGCAGCACCGTGTTGAAACAGACTTCCCGGAACCATCAGGAACTTTCCTTTTTCTTGTATGCTCTGGCTTTTGGCTTGGCATTGGCATTACAAACCTCTGACTATAACCCAGTCAGCTTCTTGTTTTGACAGTTAGAAACTTAATAACAGAACACTACCCATTCTCTTCAGAACATTAGCTGACAAAATAAGTAGAAGCTCGATGGAACAGTGTGAACATATGGGTCATTAATAGATGCCATTTGAAGATGACACATGGGTGCAGTTGCTGAGGTCAGAATGTGTAGTAATCACAAATACATAGATCACCGATAGGAACTGCTTGCTGCACATTTGTTCACATGGCATCCTAGAGAGTGCATAGTTTCTTGCAGAATTAGCAGCAACGTATTAAAGAGGCAGATCACAGGCGATGTTACGCCACTCAAGTATGATGTGGTCTTTTCAGGACTAAACCTTGTCCTTAAGATGGCACCTGAGATCATCAAAATGCCTCAGTTACAACAGGAAGAGAAAAGAAGTACAGTTGAGCTATTTAAGACACAAATTAATTCATTCTTCCCAAAAAAGTCAGTGTTAAATTAACTAAGTAAAGGATATTTACCAATTAGAGGTAAAGGAGTTGGGGTAATAAGAATCTGAGCTTAGTTTTAGATTTTTGTTTTCTAAGAGATACACCAGACCCCATCAATCATATGAGACCATTGTTTGACTCGCTTCCTGTCTATTTGCTCCATGGATGGAGTCTGTAGCATCTTTACTGTTGCTTGATGCAATTTTGAGAAAATTCAAGTTCATACTCAGACCCAAGGAACAAAGTAGTGAAACAAAAGAGGTGTATACTGCCAGTTAGCAGCGGAGGTGGACATTAGATTCTTGAGCAGTGTTGTTCTGGTTCACGGTGACTGAATACTCAACAAAACTCTAAAATCTTGGTGCTTAAGTGCAACCATGAGCAGTTTTATTTGATGCATTGATTACTGAAGGGGGATAAAGAAAATTAGTTGGAAACATAGTTGGCAGATGAAGAGTAAGGAATTTATTCAGTAATAATACATTGGTGGATACACTTGACTATGGAAAAGGCATCCACCTCAGTGATGGATAATTCATTATATATGGGTTTTATATATATACACATATAAAATGTTTATATATTAATATATTATTATTAAGTAATATATCTTTATATATTATATAAGTTTTTCTCCACTCATAATCGCACATGGAAGGGAACTCTACAGGTGTTCCTCATCTGAAGTGTTTTTGACCAGAAATGTTGCATGGAATATTTTTTATAGAATTGACCAGTTGAACATCCCTGATCTACAAATCAGAATTCTGAAATGCTCTAAAATCTGATAGTCTGGAGTATGCTGTCATGACATACTAGAAGTGTGTGATTTCAGAACAATGTGGATTTCAGATGTTATTTGAAGAATATTTGTCCAGTATTGTATCCCACAGATAACAATACAGGTGAGGAAGCTGAGTCTTTGAAAGTTTTTATGATCTTCCCATGGGTGTTACTGAGGTTTCAAATGAACCTCTGTGACTCATGAACAAGCCCTCTGAAGACTGTCTCCATAGCCAGAGGGCACAGCCTTGGTTTTCTGACCATAGACTGCAGCTCTCGTTCAGAGCTGTGTGCTGGGATGATTTATCTGCCATTGTTGTATGCAGTGAGAATCCCAGGTTGGAGGGACTTGCAATGGCTCTAAAGAGCAGCATTGTAAGATACGTGAAGAACTTGGAAGGCGATGATGGTAGGATTTGATGTCCCTAATATTTGGTGCACATAGATATGATACAGAAGATATCCGTTGCAGTGACATGATGAGAGAAAGCAGGCTGGGAAGGGATGAGCTGAGTTTTGGAAGTCACTCAAGCCACTGATGTCAATCCTGATATGTTTTTCTAGAAGGTGATGAATGTACATTGAACTGAAAGGTTAGGAAGGCAGACCAGGCTAGAGGTGTGGATTTGGATTCACAAAAGCCAGTGTAGACATGGAGACTGAACATTCCATGTGGGGGAGAAGAAAGAGTAGATGGAGACAGAGACCAGGCTGTAAACAGCCTAAGAGTTACAGAAAAATCTTTGTGCACATGAAGATGACAGATTTGTAGGCCATGCTTCAGGCACGTAGCTATGCATATTCATATCTGGATACATATTCATGTACGTATTTATGTATGTATTCCTATATACATTCATATCTATTTCTCTGTGTGTTTGTATATGTGTCTTATTCATGAGCATGCGCTGTTCTCTTCAGCTCACATATGTATCTTTGGGAGTATTTCCCACCTTAGCTGGCAAGCGAGGAGAAGGGTAGGGAAGGTGGCAGTCCCTCCTGAGAACAGCTGACAGGGGCGGATGCTGATCTATGTTGCTGAGGCTCGGAAGTCTTAAAGGGAAGATTGGGTCTTCTTTTAGTTTGTGTGAGGCTCAGGCCACCATGTACGATTTCATGCCTCCAAAACGCATTCCACCACATAAGCCTAGCAGCTTTAAATGCTCCAGTAAATGTTAAATGATTTATAGTGGGGTTTCGCAGAATTCAGCAAGAAGACCATTGTGTTGGGAAATAAGGGGTGACAGCGTGGTCAGTAAACTTGCTAACATTTCATCTGGGGTGAGATTTCTGTCTTTTGGATGGCTTCCACTCATCTATTGCTCTGTGCCAGCGAGGCTCCTTGCTCTCACTGCTGTTACCAATAAAAGATAATACTGATTTTTTTTCTCTTCTCTTCCCTTCCTTGTGCTTTTTCTTGATTCTAGTGAGGTAAACAAAGAAGATACTAGTCTTAGCCATGTTTTGTTTTATTCTACAGCTAAAGAGTTTGTTGTGTGTTGTTGACTAAGGATATGACAGTGTCTTCCTTTTCTTTCTGTGACACCAGTACTTTCCTCTCGGAGTTCTAGAAAATTCCTTCCAGTATGAGGACCCTACAATGACACATCTTTTATCCTTACACAGCCAGTGGACTAAGTGGTTAGGATGCTGCAGGTCGTGCCAAAGTGAAGAGGCTTCCGTGGTGCCTACTCTTGAGATTGCCATTGATAGGAATGCCTATGGACATGCCCATGTATGTGAGGCTCATTCTGACAAAACCTACCTGAAAACCTTTTGCAGGTTAGCCCTTTTGGTGTGGGGGGCATTCTTTGCGTTCCTCCCAAGAATCTTCAGTTGGTCTTATTATTGCTGACAGTGGTTTGAGAAGTCATTTGTTAGCTGAGACCATCTTGACTTTTGAGATTTTAACCTGGTTGGCCCGAGCCTTCATCCTTGCCCTGTAGACATTCACCAGGAATTCCTGGAGGAGGGTTCCTTGTCCCGGTTGATTTTGGTTAAAAACCTTTGCTACCCCAGCTTCTCTCAGAGTTGAGACACTCTTTACTTTTGGGAGTTTCCTTTCACACAATACTCATGATGACTTGACAGTCAAGGGACTGAGGGAGGTTGCCTCAGGGAGATTTGGAGTCAAATGCATGCCTTTAAAAAATGGTTTTATTAGCATATATTAATTACACATAATAATGGGTTTCATTTCATAGATGTATATAATGTATCTCTCTTACATTTACCCACCTTCTTCTCCTGATTCTTTCTCATTCCCACTGATCTCCTTTGTCTACCAAACTGGCTTCTGAAGTTATATCTTTTTTTTTCTTTATGGTGACTCAGTGAGTTTCATTAGGGTTGGTTATAGGGCATGGTTAGGTTTTGTTTCTAGGACATGGGTACCTTATCAGTGACTACACTAGTGAAGAGAATGTCTCTTCCTTCTCCATCAACCACTGACTCTCTGTATCAGGGAGGAAAGGGACCTCATGTACCTCCATGCCTCTGCAGAATGGCAGTGAAGTTAATCTTGTGCTGGTATTCATACATACTATAAGTTCAAGAGGGCTCTATGTAGGGCACATAGCAGCATATTTGTCTGTCTATCTGTCTGTCTGTCTGTTTTAACTTTTAAAAAGACATATTCCAGTTTATCTTGCCCAGACTAGCCTCATGTGTTTTTCTACCTCAGCCTCCCTAATGGCTTCCACTCTAGGCCTGTGCGTGTCTTATACCTTTGATGTTGTAGTGTGTGCCTCTCTCTACCCGGGCAGCTTGACTGAGCATATTGTGATCACCTTGCTCTCTCAGCTCTTACTTGTCTTTTTGCTCTTCTTTGCTTTCTGCTACCTACTTGTGATTCTTCAAACCAACACTTTTGCTTTGCCTGTATCGGTCACTCCTCCCCAAGGCAGATGCAAAAGCCTGACTTCCCTGTTGCCAGCAGCCTTTCCAGGAGCCTCAGGGATAATCATGTATTCTCATTGGGACCCCTTAAAAATAGCACCTCCCTGCCCCATCCCTATCCTCTGTCCTGAGTGTGACCAAGTCTGAGGTGAGTTTTCATAGTGACTCTTTATTTCATTTTATTCTAGGTTGGGTCAGGTCCTCCACAGGGCATCTTTTCCCATCACGTCCTTTAATGATCCAACTTGTTTGACTCAAGGTGATGGGCCTGATTTCCAGTGTTTTTTTGTTTTGTTTTGTTTTGTTTTTTTCATAGATACTTGGCTCCTTTCTCTGTTTTTAACTGTCCTGCGTTTTCACTCATGCAATCATGCATGCGTGTGTGTAGACTTAAGGCCAACCTTAGATATTGTCTCATATGTGCTGTTCATCTTGCTGTTTCAAGGGACACTTTCCTGGGGATCACTAATCAGACGGGCTGGCCATTGTCTGTGCTCTGAGCCCTGGAATCACAAGTACCTGCCACCATACTGCGCTGTTTTACATGGGTTCTGATCAGGTTTTTGTGCTCTATGTCTCCATAGTTCTATTTGCTTTGTTAGACTAGAACAATAGTTTGTCTCCTGGGGGCAGGGAGGAGGAGGAATCCATACTTCCAGCCACATGACATTTCCCCCCTCTATTTTAATGGGTATGGGTGTTTTGCTTGAGTGCACCACATGGATTCAATGCCCATATGGGACAGAAGAGGGCATTGAATCCCCTGGAAATTGAGTTAAAGATGGTTGTGAGCCATGCACATATTAGGAATCAAACTCAGGTCCTGTAGAACAGCAATCAATGTTCTTGATTGTGGAGCTATCTATCTCTCTAGACCCAACATAGCATTTTATATACGCCTTCGATCAGATCTCCCAATATTCTTTATAAAGTTTCATATTTTAGTGGGCCTTTGTATCTGTTGATTACAGTTTGAAAAGGATTAAAAATTCATCTTGACATATGAACTTTGTCTTTGCCATTATTCCCCGAAACAATACCGTGTGGTGGCAATTTATATAAGTTACCTCATGTTTGCATTTGTAACCAAAGATAATTTGATATACGTATAAGAATATGCCCAGGCTACTTGCAGATGTAATTCTGTAATGCCATATTATACAAGGAACTTGAGGTACACGGATTTAGACCCCCATAGGGATCCCATTCCCCCATGGACACCAAGGGATGACCATATGTCATCCTCTAATCGTGCCTTCTGTTGTAATGAACTTTCTTCTTTCCCTTGGAAGTGAGGGATGTTAATGAATGGTGTCTTTCAATACGGAGGTAGCTGAAAGCATTTGCTGTGTGTGAGCCACCTGGAGCTGGCTCATCTCCTCGTGCCACTCTCCCATATTAATGTCAGCCAGCATGGCCATCTTCTAATTAGAAGAGGAACGCGAGGCAGTTTGCTGATGTTGTGATCTTTCACAGGTTCCGCATTGATGTCTCTGACCCGGGGTTACAAAGACTCAGGAAAGCATGCACAGGCTTTCAGTGCAGTTGTATTATTTGTCTCCGATGTCTAGCACCCAATGTAAATGTTCATGATCTCTCTTCACCCCTAGAGTGGTTCTTAATGCAGGTTCTCCAAATCCTAGGAGTTACATTTAAGGACTTAGGATGTGCAATCATGTAGATTTTTTAAATAGTTACATCAAGGCTAACATGCTTTCGTGCAACAACAGTCTCAGTTTGTGCAGCCTTCCACAATGGAGCTAATAAATCTTTGGAGAATAACCTACACAGAAAGCTCGATCCACTTCTTAGCTCGCTCACCTTTCCGTGGTGTTGGCGTGTACTTACACTGTCCCTGTCTGAAATCTTAAGGTGCTTTCTAACAAAACCTAGGCTAAAAATATCCTTGAATATGTTAAACAGAATTGAAAAAAACTTTGTAAAGATTTTCAGAAAATTCTTGTAGCCCTATCCGGACAGGTTTCCCACATGGACCACTCTCCTCATGGACAACACGATGAACAATGTTAGGAAACACAGCCACCCTCTGGCAGCAGAGCCCACTTCATCACAGTCTTGCGACCCCCCCACTTTCAACTGGTCCTGTTTGTAAAGGGTGTGTGGGAAAGGATGTGAGGGGTTCTGGCACACATGTTGCTTTAATTGAACTATTTTTAATGTTTATAAAGGTCTGAAGTTCATTCAGTTGTTTGCACAAGATGAGACTTGTGGGGTTACCCAGATGTCAAGTTCCTTGAGTTTGGGCCATAAACATTTCAGGCTGTCAGCCCTGATAGGCAGTTTGGGAGATGTGCTCCACAGATCCACCAGTCCTTCATGTCGGGGCTGGTAGGTAGGCTGTAACTTAGCAGCTCATCTGTGTTGGTGGGATCTCTTGGATTTACTAAAAGGAATTATTTGCTGTTTAGAAAAAAATTGAGAGTCTCGTGTCAGACTTCTGAATTAGTAGTAGACGAAGCAGAAAATACGTCACCTAAGACATGGTGTCCAGTTCAAGTGGTGTGCAGGTGTGGGGGAAAATGACATTCTGTTCTCTAGGTTTTATTTTTTAAAATGTAAAATTCTGCATTATAAGTCTTTCGTTTCAGATATGGTACATCATAAGCTTGACTAGCATACTTTAAAAAACATTAATCATGTGGAAAGAAAAAGATTTTTTAACACCGGTACGATAATGTCTGTGACTCAACAACAGAAATTGTTGTTAGCGGAAGCGCCCCAAACAGTTCTGTCTTGGGGGAAAAATGTTTAGCTGAAAGGCCACAGCAAAGATGCATATTCACTGAGAGTCGGGGAGGCAAACACAGAATGTAAGATTGTTTTGCTGAAAGGGATTTCTAAAAAGAGAGTAGTCAAACTGGAGGGAACTCCATTGTTCAGGGATAAACATCGTGCGCGTATCAGACACGAACAAAGTGAAGTGTAGTTGATGGTAGTGTGAAATTATTCTGGGATGCAGAATGTGTTCGTGCTGGATGCGTTTTGGGGCAGTGTTTCTGTCTTAGGGAGCAAGCTAAGGAGCTTTCTTAGATGGCGGACGTAGCAGCACCAGTGCCAAGAGATGCTGACTTGGAAGCCCTGGTCTATGCTCTCGGCCTCTTGCTGTTGTCTCAGCTGATGCGCAGTAATGATTGTGCTGAGCACACTTCTCTCCTAGTTGCCTCCCTCGGAATTCTTGGCTAGTGTGTCAGGGTCTCCTGGGTGTAAAATAAGAAACTGTTGTTCCTCAGATGGAGCTGGCCCCAGCTCATGATCTTGGATGGCCTCTTTGAACTTCCCAGCAGGAGTCTACGTTTCAGACCCCATTCTGACCTCAGGAGACAGAATTGCTCTATCTAATATCTTATTTACTTAGTTTTACATCCCGGCCCCTCCCTGCCTGCTCTGTTCTTCTTAGTTTATTTTTCAAATTTCACCGTGTTCAGACATACTTCATGCTATTGTTTATAGCTTCCACAATTTTTGTCTAAATATCAGCTATATTCCATTTGTTTCTACATCCATTTATTTCCCTTCATATGTTTGAACATAAGCCAGTCCATCAAGCAAAGAGTTCTATCAGGTGCATGCTATGGTGGTATGAACCAGGGCTTTCAAACTCTTCCATAAAGCTAAGCAGTGACTACTTTTGGCTTCACAGGGTGTGCAAGCTCCTTGGAAACTGTTAATTCCACCACTGTAGTTGTAAATCAGCCAGAAATGATGCATGAGTGAGTGGGAATGGCTTTGTCCGAACAAATCTTTAGATATAAAAGTTTGACTTTCCTGTAAGTTTTCATGTCATGGAATATTCCTGTTATTATACCCCAACCATTTATTTAAGGAGGTTTGGAGTTTAGTAAGAGACTGTTTATGTGTTGGGGTAAGGTCATATGTGTTAGAGTGTATGAGGATTAGAGATTGATTAGAAGGTGTCTTCCTCAGTCACCCTTCATCTTTTTTCTTGACAGAGTCCCTCATTGAATGTGGAGTTTGATGACTGGCTATGGTTGCTGGCCAGTAAGCCCCTAGGTTTTCTTCTGTCTCTATCTGACCATCCTCATACCCCATCCTCACCCTCAGCACTGAGGTTATAGATACACTATACTCATTTTTGTTTTTTTAACTTGAGTGTTGGGGATCTGAACTCAGGTCCTCATGCTTGCATAGCAAGCATTTTCCCAAGGGATGTATCACCCTAGTCCCTAAGGGGATATTTTTTAATGTTTTTTTTCTTACTTAATTTTATTTTATGTGCATTGGTTTTTTTGGCCTGCATTCATCTCTGGGAGGGTGTTGGATTCCCTTGAACTGTGGAATTACAGACAGTTGGGAGCTGCTGTGTAAATGATGGTATTGAACTCTGGTCCTCTCCTGGAAGATCAGCCAATGCTCCTGATCACCGAGCCGTGTCCCCAGCCCCCTAAGAGAACATTTTTAAACTGAAATTTTAAACATAGGGGTTAAAAGAGAGATACTCAAGGAATGACTAAGATGTGCTGAGTGTGGGTATGGACTTCTTAAGAGTTACCCCAACCACTAAAGTAATGAAAATCTCTTAACTAGCAAGCTGCATAGAAATTATTTTTTATTTTGCCAACCAGGTCCTGCAGGACCTACAGGCACAATACTGTGTACTGTCAACCTTCTCCTTAGCTACTCTGCCCTCTTTGGTGTTTATGTGGCACATCATTTTTCCCAAAAGTTCCTTAGAGTATTCCTTATCTGCCTGCCCTATGTCTTTTTTTGTGGCAGACCACCCAGTGCTAAATCTCAAGTCAAGCTGTCCATGACCCCTAAGCCTGTGTTTAATAATTTGGACAGGATCCCAGAAGTTACTTTTTTTTTTTTTTGAGACAAAGTTTCTCTGTGTAACCCTGGCTGTCCTGAACTCTCTTTGTAGACCAGGCTGGCCTCAAAATCAGAGATTCTCCTGTCTCTGCCTCCCAAGTGCTTGGATTATAGGCGTGTGCTACCACTGTTGGCCCCAGGAGTTACTCATTGATAGAATTCTACATAAAGAAGCCTGGACCAGTGGTGGCTTCAACTCACAACCTGAATAGAGAGTGAGTGTGTTGAAATCTAGATGCTGAGTGTCCCATTATCTGCCTTTGTAGTCACATAGACAAAGCCTCCACATTTGTACCAGCAGCCAGGATCCATTTGTAAGAAGGACTCAGAGGGTGTCAGATATGACCCCAAAGTCATGTCTTCATATAACCAACTCAAAAATATGTCTAACAGAAAAACAGCTTCTTAAAACAAAGTTGTTTTCCAGAGTGCATTACTTCCCAGGATCAATATGAGCCAAGCAGCCTTAGACGAGGCGTGTTAGGAGGCCCGTCTGGAAGGATGGCACTGTACTGGTGAAACCTTTACCAGAGCCATGGACAAGATCTGCTGGCCAGTTCATTTCAGCTACTTAGTAACTTTATGAGCCTAGAAACGATTTAAAATGTTTTAAGCTTGGGTCTTCTCATGTGAAGATGGGAATAAGAAAGCACCTACGTCATTGTAGAAATGAAAAGATTGTAGTTTATCAGATTCCTTTAAATTATACAGAAATGTTCCTAACACAGTGTTGGACTCATAAAAACAATGTTCTCTTAACTGAAAGGCATGTAGCTGATCAAATAAAAACATGCTCAGACGCTAACTTGCTGCTTCTCTTGGTGAAGGTACAAAACATGAGGTGGCATTCAAGGGGGAGGAGGGTGGGGCTGGAGTGGGGAGTAGGGAGGGGATTGTGATTGAGATGTAACTTGAAGAAATAAAAAATAAATAAATAAAAATAACTATTAGACCAAAAAAAAAAAAAAACCATTGTAGTTAAAGATACTTCAATGTGCTCTACCTCTCCACACTTGGAGACTATCTTAACATAATTTTCATACATGTAAAAAAACACTTTAACTCAAAGTTCATATCTCAGTGTGTGTGTAGGATCCGAATTTTAATAATTTCCTATTTGTGTTCTCTGAATGTTCTTTACTTTGCTCAAACCAAGGAAATATTAACTCATATTTTAACACTTTGTACATCTATCTGTCCAGGTGCACTTGTTCACTACCAAGTCACTTAGCTTTCCAATGGTCCTTACTAATTTTTATTATTTATTTAAAAATTTTTTTGAGACATGGTTTCTCTATGTACCCCTGACTGTCCTGGAATTCAGTCTTTCGACCAGACTGGCCTTTAACTCATAGAGTTTCCCCTGGCAGGGATTAAAGGCGTGTGCCATCATTGCCAGTCTGGTTTTTAGTAATCTTCTTAAAGACTTATTTTTATTTTTTATTTTTGTTTTTTCCAGACAGGGTTTCTCTGTGTCACCCTGACTCTCCTGGACTCTGCTTTGTAGCCCGGGCTGGTCTTGAACTCACAGAGATCTACCTGGCTTTGCCTCCCCAGTGCTGAGATTAAAGGCACGTGGCACCACGCCCGTCCTAAGACATATTTTTATTAGCATGTGTATTTGTGTGTGCCTGCGAGTACAGATGCCTGTGGAGAAGGGCCATTGATCCTGTGAAGTTGCAGTTACAGTCTGTTGCAGGCCACCCAGTGCTGGGACCCTCTGGTGCTTGGGTCCTCTGCAAAAGCTGTGTGGGTGGACTCTTAGCACCAAGCCGTCTCTCCAGCCACTAGCTAGTTCTTAGTAATTTTAAGAGAGAGAGAGAAAAAAAAAAGGATGAAGAGTCTATTCTGCATCAATGCTTACTTTTTGAGTTTTTTTTTTTTTTTTTTTTTTTTAGTTAAAAGCAGGCAGAACATATGACAGGCCTCATCATCATGGTTTTACATTCTCTTTCTCTATTTCACCTTCTTTTGGTCTTAAACTCCTCACACTGGTTTCTACATCTGGAAAATGTGCATGACCCATGACACTAGCCTCCAGTTCCCTCTCTGGTCTTCTGATTCTGGGAGATGAAAAGAGGACTGTGGTGTGACACCACAGAGGGGTCAGAGAGTTAAATTAAGATCTGGTTTATATGAAGTTGGGAGTTGGCGATGGTGATGCAGGTTCCCGGGAGCCTGGTGTTGTAATAAAGCAAATCCTATGCACAGCCAACCATTTCAGCCCCCTGGGCTTTGTAGGGTCACAGGTTCCTATTTGGTATTTCTACTAAATGATTAAGTTGAGATTCCAAATCACATATTTGGGGCTGGAGATACAGCTTGATGGTTGAGTGCTTGCCTAGCATTCGTGAGGCCCTGGGTTCAGTCCTCCGCATCAACCACAGAAAAAAAGTGTGTGAAATCAGATCTTTGTTTTTTCCCTCCTAATTTGGGTGATTCTTTAGCAATTTGCATTACCATTGCTTTGGAACATTCACTAGTTTGCCTGGTTAATTTACAGTCAGAATTCCAAGGCTCAAGTCAAAACTGTAAACACTATGTTATCAGGCAAACATAGCACTTAGGTAACTAATATAAACTAATTTATTGGGGACAAGTGATGTATTGAGCCCATTCCAGGGAGAGTGACTTGTCTCAGGACCACAGCTTTAGGGAAGTCTCTCTCTTTCTCTCACACACACACACACACACACAGACACAGACACACGTGCACACACAGACACACACACACAGACACACACATGTGCACACATGCACACACAGACACACATGCACAGGCACAGACACACACAGACACAGACACACACACAGAAAAACACACACACAGACACAGACAGACACACACGCACACTTAGCTGCTTCTGTACCTTATCTGACTTGACTTGTTTGTAAGATGAGATTAAGCTGAACATTTCCTTTGTATAAATGGTAGCACTCATGTGAGATGACTGAGTGGTTTTTCTCAGGGTACAGTGGCCCACTGCATGCCACCTGTATAGGAGTGACTCTGTCATTGCTGCAATAGACACCATGACCAAAAAAGGCAACTTAAGGAAGAAAATATTTCTTGAGGAATAGAGGGTTCATTAATGGGGAGATGGGGGTGATGTCATGCTTAGCATGGTATCAGGAACAGGAAGCTGGCCTATCACATTCATTCTCACATAAGGACGTAGGATGAGGCTGTAAACTCTATTGTACATTCAAAGCTCACTCCCAGTGGCTTGCTTATCCTGCAAGGCTCTACCTCCTAAAGGTCCATAAGCTTCCCCCAGCAGTGCTACCACCACCTGGGGACCAAGTGTTCAAATACATGAGCCTATGAGAGGCATTTCTCATTCAGACTGCCACATTATCCAGGGTAATCTTTGAAATACATAACATACAGACTCACCAGAGATATGAGCAGGGGGTATTATTTTCAGTTTTGTGGTTGGTTCTTGAGCTTATGAAAAGGTAGGAAATAATAATAATAATAATAATAATAATGTTTCATCCATGAATTTATGTTTCTTAATTTTATGTCCTTATTATGATATTTGACCTCCTTTGAAATGCTCATTTTTAAATTGTCATTTTAAAAGTTAGCCTTCCAGGGATGCCATGTTGCACACATTGCAAGTCTACTTTGCAGTCATCTCCTCTGCTCCCACGTTGTGGTCCTTGTTCGTATCCGTAGAGGAGCGCTTGCTTTATTCCTCAGTCATTGAGTTGGTTTTTGTGGGTGTGAATCTGGAATGTTGTGCTTGGAGAAGATCTTTCCCTAGGTGTTCACCTTGGGACATGTCTCTGTACTCTTTATTCTTTACTTGGGGTTCTTTCCAAGTTCTCAGGGGAACATTTAGGACCTGGCTTAACACGATAAACTGAGCACTGACTGGAAGGTGCCCTTAGTCTCGTCTCCCAGGGAATCATATAACACTAACAAAATGTGGTGCATACACTGTTGAGGTGACGTCAGAGTCACAAGCCATTTCCTTCTCACATCAGACTGCTTTCTTTGAGCCTCTTTCCCCTTCCCTCTCTTCTCTCACTCACCGTTAAATGTCTGTCTGTGTGCATATTATGTGTGTGTATTTGTGTGTGTGCGTGTGTTCATGTGTGGGGCAGGTGCATTTGTGCCATGGTGTGTGTACCTGTGAAGGTGGTCTCCTTCCACCGTGTGTGCAGCATGTTCTATTGGTGGCTGCAGAGTATGCTGGGATAGTGGGACAGCAGGCTTCTGGGGTTTCCCCTGTCTCCACCCTCCACCATGCCATAGGAATGCTGGGAATCACACAAGTGTTAAGGACCTCTCTTTCCATGATGCTGGGGATGGGGCCCTCATACTCAGCAAGGACTGTATTTCAACCCAGTTCTTTTATCTTTCTCCTTCTCTACTCATTCCCCTTTTCCTTTTTAGTCCCTCCTTCTTCCCCCTCCCTCTTTTTGTTCTTGTTGCTTTGGCCCTTCTACTCTTCCAGCATTTATTTCTTCTGTCTGAATCAACCTTTTAGAGCTATTTGCTAACAGATTCTTCTTTTCTTTTCTTGGTCTTAGCATGGCTCTGGTTTGATTTTGTTGGCCATTTACCACTTTCCATGGCTTCAGATGATCTAAATCAGGCTAGCAGGAGCTAAGATCTTCTCCAGCATGAAGGGTCCAGCTAGTGTTCTTCTTCAGGTCTTCTGTAGGCCTAGCCCTTCAAGGATTTCCAGGGACTTTCCAGCTGTTTTGTTTAGAGCCAGGCTCTCTAAAACTGGCCAGTAGATGGTAATGGTAATATTTGATGTTCTGGTACTAGAGAGTGGCCCTGTTACTTGGATAGTGGTACAGTAGTAACTTGTCAGTTTATTGCTTTCTATAGTAGTTTGGGAATTCAGATGCCCCCCACCCCCACAAGTTCTCTTCCGTACTACACTTTTAGTGAATGGAGTTCTAAACAGTCTTTGCAATGGCCACTGTTGCCATAGTCTTTTGTGTTCTAGAGTTCTTCATTGCATTTGTGGAGGTGAGTCCTTCATGCATGCTCCCTGCTGAGAAAGTGTTCTGGGATGGGATGTCAACCAAGGGAGAGTCATTCATTCCATATGTTTTCTAATTTAAAAAAGAAAAAAGCACACCGTCAATATTTTTTTTCTTAATTGAACAGTTTGTTGAACAGACGGGTGCTTTAATTACGGTGGTCTAAATTTACACACATTGCGGTGGTATTTTGCTACATTAATTACCTTACTTGTCAAGAGTAACAGGTAATTACTACATCAACTCACCCTCCTGCAGTATATGGAAACAGAACTTTATTTGAATGGATACAGTGAGTGAGCCAGAGTGTTGTAGTTCCCCGGCCCTTCACTCTCTGCTTGAGGGATGGCAGCATTGCTGGAGCTTATGGAATGATGAAACAGAAAAGGACCACTGCTTTGTGGCCACCATCTGAGATGTGTGTCCAGAGATACCCGTGGATTCTGGGAATATGAGCACTATAAGAAACCATTGAGATCCCTGGTTTTACACTCCTACCCCTCCGATATGCTTTAGGGAAGATGTATGACTCTCCCAAGGCCATGTAAGAATTGCATGTTTCCAAACCCAGATCAGCTCCAGACTCACCCCCACCCCTGCTTGTGTGAAGCATAGCACATCTTCATGACTTCTATTGCGGGTATTGAAAAGCCATTTGATAGGCTGTACTTTGAATATTCATTCATATTGCCTTCCTTGTTTGAACTTCTAACCAAAGCCTTGGCTGCCTTACAAAGCAAGAGTATTTAGTCTGTGTTCTGCTGAACTGCCAGGTACAACTCCTGTCATCGGATTTCCTCCCCAGCATTCCTGGTGTCAGCTTTCACGATAGGCTGTGTTAAAATCCCACTTGAATGTTTTCTTAAGGAGTGAACATTTTGGAACATATAGGATACCCTTAGCAAAACGATGCCACATGAACGCTGCTGGCTTCATTGTCTCAGAGAGAAAATGTTCTCTGTCAGCTTATAGGCGTGGTACTGGATGTATACACTGATATAATACACACACCCTGTCTGAGAAGGCTTTGTCCCCTTTTTAGTCAAACACCTGTGACAAAATTACAAACTGTGGTTAGCTTAGAATACTTACAAGTGGTTTTTCACAGCCGTCCAAGGGGGAGAGGCTCAGCTTGTTAAGAGCCCTAGTACTAGCGTTTCTTCTTGCAACTGGCATCACAAATGGATAAGGTTGTCAAGAAGTTTAAGGTTAAGGGTACCATCTTGCAGAGATCATAGGAGATGTCACTGTTCTATTTCTGGCAGGGGCAGGGTGCACAGCAGCCATCTAATAGGAGGTACAGAACCAAGGTGCTTCCATGTGGTGACAGTCCACAAAGGATGTGGACAGTGTAAGGAACATGTCTTGGGGGCCTCTCAGTCTGGTCACAGAACCAAGGTGCTTCCATGTGGTGACAGTCCACAAAGGATGTGGACAGTGTAAGGAACATGTCTTAGAGGGGCCTCTCAGTCTGGTCACAGAAGGCTCCTTAGAAAAACTGGCTTGATAGCAGATCTGCAGACTTAGGATCTTCTCCATAAACTCAGGAAGTAGAGAAGCACCTTCAGGCAAAGAGGCTGACTAGGCATCAAGTCTCCATTGTGGAAAAGCAGAAAAGTCCATTGGGCTGGACTGGGGGTGGGAATGGAGGAATGAGAGGGTGTGGAGTCATTAGGAACCTGTGTGCCATGGCCAAGAGCTGGGTTTCACCTTTAAACATAATAAATGACTGTTGGTACCAGAGACTTCGAAGGCATGTGCTGCAAAAAAACTACTGCCTGGGGGAGTGGCTTACAGTTTCTAGAAGCCTCCTAGGGAGAGAGATGAGGCCCTGGTATCCTGAGCTGGAAGAGAAAGCCTGGAATCTTCTGCCCTCCACACTGCTCTCCTGGTTGTGACTGAAGCAGGAGCCCTGTCACCAGTGTGATGAGGCAATGTGATACCCTGATAAGGGAATGAAGCACCCCTTCCTAGGAGGATGTCCTCAGAGCATGGAGCACCAACCATCATCAGCATCACTGTGGTTTAGAAATCTAAATCTCCTGACCTCCCTCTAGCCTTAGTGAATCAGATCCTGCAGTTGGGGCCTAGCCACCTACCATCCATGAGGATCCCTCCATGTGATATCGAGGAGTCAGAGTTGGGGAGCTAGATGGAGTTTGATGTCTGAGACATTGAGAGGTCCTGAAACTCAAGTTCCTTTGAGAAAAGTGAGGCTGTGGAGAGGGGCTTCAGGTACAGGAGCACCTAGGGCTCTGGTACTTCTTCCTTATGGATTTGCGGAGTGAAAGAATACAAGTTTACTTTTGTTTTGTTGCAAGATAGTGATGCTTTGTCTAAGGAAGCAAGTGGATCCCTAAGAAGGAGAAATGCTGTGGGACAGGAAGCAAAACTTTCATGATTCTTCTGCTACTGTTTCCCCAGATAGTTTAGAAAAGCTGTTTTAGTGTGACTCACCCTTCTCCCTGTCAGTGCTGAAAAGGGGCACCATCCCATCATGAAACTTGGGTGCATGTAATGTCATGCCTTGATTTCTCTCTTACTCAGTGAATTTGACCTTGTTTTTGGGCTTGAAAGTCCTGACACTCCCCAGTTATATATTAATTCTTTTAAAACTTTTTAATGTTTTTATTAATGTTTTGAGATTTCATATAATGTATTTTTATCATAGTCACATCCAGCTCCTCCCAGATTTATCCCACCTTCCTAACCTCCCAACTTCATGTTCTTTTAAAAAAAAAATTAAGTAACCCACAGACTGCAGTTTGTGCTAACATATGGGTGTGGGGCCATCCACTGGAGTGTAGTTCACCTACCAGGAACCACACCCTTTAGAAAGCTGACTCACCCTCCCCTCAATCAATCACCTGTCCATTGCCCGTTTCCCCTCCAAGCTAGAGTGTTGGCTGGTTTAATCTTGTGTAGGTCTTGTGGAGGCTATCATGGCTTCTGTGAGTTCACGAGTGCCTCATCCTTGTCATGTCCAGAGGCCGGTGTTCTGCTCTAGCCCTCCCTGATCTCAGGCTCTTATAGCCTCTACCCACCCCTTCCTGGTTATATTTTTAAAGTCATTGTAGAGAAAAGATTAAGACCAAGTTTTGGGCTTGCATAGGTCTCTCTTTCTTAGCAGTACCCATGCACAACACATGCTCCCCTACCCTCCACACAGCCCTGCCCACCCACCTATCTCTTACTTGTCTCTGGTGCCTTATAGGTTATTTCTTGTGCAAAACCTTTCCTCGCCTGTACTGGGGTCAAGTCTGTGTTAGTCATTCCCATGTGGCTTTGCTAGTGCCTTCTGGTAGATGTTGACTTGGGAGCTTAGAGATCTCATTTGTCTCCAATTCAAGCAGGCCCCACTTCTACCATAATGTTAGAACATGGTATGCACTGAGAAAACATCTAGACAGCCCAGCAGAGACAGGGAGATTCCTCTGCGTTCAAAGCCAGCTTGGTCTACCTGGTGAGTTCAAGACCAACCAGGGCTACAGACTGAGTGGGGGGGAAAAGCCTAGCTAATGAAAAGTGTTCTTGAAAATTGTCAAGGTGATGAATGAAGATAGGACAGAGGCCTTTCCTGAAAGGATATATAGAATGGTGACATATAGTCATGTAGTGTCAAGAGAGAGAATGGAGACAAATCTAGGTAGATTCTGCTCCTATATGGTATGGGTTCTCTTAATCGGTATGTGCTAGGCTAGCTGCTGCAACAGGCAGCACAGGGCTTTGACAGTCTGATCATAAAGAATGTGGATGTATTCCTGTTGTATTTGTAGGCATTGCTGACCCATTGTCACATGGATTGTAGTGTCTCTGTGAAACAGGGACCTTAGGTTGTCCTCTTGTCAATGTTGGTAGTGGTGTATACCTATGTTTGCTCATCATCTCATTTGCTAGAAATAACATGCCAGAGCAAGTGGCTACTGTAGCCTTCTGCTGTGACAGAAAGCAAAATAGATTTAATTGGCTTATGATGATCTGATTCTCAGGGTCATTGTGGTGTTAGCACCGAAGGTTGGTTAAAACAAAGGTCTGTCATTTATATTTTGATAGCTTATTTGTCTGAGGGATGGAGAGATGGCACCGAGGTTAAGAGTACAGGGTGCTCTTCCAGAGGACCTGGGTTCAATTCCAGTACTCACATGGCAATTCAAAACTGTCTGTATCTCCATTCATTTTCGGGGATCCAACACCCTCACTCAGACATACATGCAGGCAAAACAACAATGAACATTAAAATACAAATAAATACATTATATAAAAATGATAGCTTATGTGTCACTAAGTATCCCTGACTTTCCAGGGATCATAAAGAATGATTGCCTTTATTAATGTACTTTATTCTTTGAGAGAGAGAGAGAGAGTCTCTGTGTGTGTGTGTCCATGTCTATGTTGAGGCCAGAAAATAACTTGGGGTGTCATTCTGTAAATGCTTAATACCTGGATTCATAGTGAATTCATGGCCAACCTTAAATAGATTAAGAAGGAAAAAATCCTCATAAAGTGGATATGTATCTAGTTTAATAATGAAGTTTTTGTTTAACATGGGCAGGGTGCTGGGTTTAATCCCCAGCGCTGGAGAGTAGCTTGTTGTTTCCCCACTATCCTTCTGACCAAGGTGGTTCTCAGATAGAATTTTAAATCTTGACCTAGCCTTCCCTCTCCCTCCCTCCCTACTTCCCTCCCTCCCTACTTCCCTCCCTCCCTTCCTATCTGAAAATAATGTAAAAAGCTTGCTAGGAGAGAAACTAAACTGGAGGCTAAGAGATTCCGTAAGGACCTTAAATTAACATGTTGGGTCTTGCGAACCACAGGTAGGCTTGAGGACTCTATGCTAAGAGCATAGGGGAACCATTGATGGATGGTGATGAGCCTACAAAAATCCTGTGTGTGGCCAGCATATCATCTTCTCCAAGATAACACAGTGTGGGGGTGGAGGTCCCCTCTTTTCTTCTGCATACAGTGTGATTATCCATCAGGAGTCTATTTCTAGTTCAGAGCAGACAGTTTATTGGGCTAAATATTTATGAAATGCCAAGCTTCGTGATCAAGATGTATTTTGTTTTTAATGAGCAAATGACTCAGAATTGTTTGAAGTTATTAAAAGACAAATTACTGTATGCCATCATGGAAAATGGACAGAGGAGAAAGTAGAATTCTGCATTAAGCATTTTATTTATGGTCTAATCCACAAGCAATCTGATTCTTTAAGCAGGCTGATTTAATTTCTCTTAAAGGCTCAAAGTATAAGAATTGAATGTATTTATGGACTCTCATTAAGGGGGCCTTAATAAAGTCAGGTAGACTATCCAATAGCTTCAAGGAAAGCTTACTGAGTTCCTAAGGAAAATCGACACTGCCGCAGATGACACAAAGTATCTGTCCCTAAGACCTTCCAGCCCCCTGAAAGGCAGTGCTAGGCCATTCATAAATGACTCTTCTCAGACAAATTTTTAAAATTGTATAGCTAATATTTCTTTGCTTTGGAAAAAAATCTAGAAAACTAAAAAGCGTAAATAAAAATACTCTAGTCCCTTCTAAGACAAACATTGTTAATTTAATTTTTTTCTGATCTTCCTTGCAGCATGTTTTTATACTCTTAAGGAGTACTGCAGGTTAATTTTCCTGTCTTGCTTATTTTATGTCACATTGCTACTGTCCCCACTTCCAGATTTATTCTCAATGACTACAAAATCTACCTTTGTCAGGCTGGACTATCGTTTACTTGCCTCTGTTCCAGTTTTGATTGATGGTTTAGGTAAAACAGATTCATAAGAATTTATTCATTTTGTGTCTCAATTCATCTTGCGCACAAAAATGTTAAAACATTAACAAGGATTCTTGCATTATTTTTCTCTCTGCTGTGTATCTGAGTTTTGCTGTCTGAAACAACAAATAAGAAAATCAAGCAAAATCTTTGTTGTAGAGATTCCACATTCTCAGGGAACAATGTGAGAGTATACTGGGTATGTTTTCTTTCTATGTGTCCAGTGATTGGACATTAGCTCTTACCTTGAAATTGCTTAGCAAACCCCCTACCCAAATCAGGGAAGGCAATTTGGGTCTAATTTGGAGAGCCTTCATGCCTGACTTTGAAAGTCAGAGTATCATTCCTGGGTTCTTAGAACTTGTGATTCCTCTTATATTTTAAAATGTATATATTACTTATTGTCTAGTTAGGGTTTCATTGTTGTGAAGAGACAGCCTGACCAAGGCAACTTTTATGAAGGAAAACATAAATAAAGGCTGGCTTACAGTTTCAGAGGCTCAGTCCGTTATTATCATGAAGCATGGTGCATCCAGGCAGACATGGTGCTGGGGGAGCTGTGAGTTCTACA
This sequence comes from Lophiomys imhausi, assembly GCA_907164525.1. Classification (NCBI taxonomy): domain Eukaryota; kingdom Metazoa; phylum Chordata; class Mammalia; order Rodentia; family Muridae; genus Lophiomys; species Lophiomys imhausi. The sequence goes on from CAJQZJ010001896.1 coordinate 8,939,644, forward strand.
TCTTGATCTGCAGGCAGCAGAGGGAGACTGTGCAAGACTTCAAGCCCACACTCACAGTGACATATTTCCTCCAACAAAGCCACACCTACTCGATAAGGCCACACATCCTAGTAGTACCATTGCCTATGAGCCAAGCTTTCAAACACTTGAATCAGTGGGGGCAATACCTATTCAAACTACCACACTGTTATTAAGTCTCTTTAAGGCTTTAAGGTAGGTACCTTATTTTCCCTCAGTTAACACAGGCACTTGATCATACTGAGAGCAAAAGTTTTGAGTCTTCTCTTTGTTGGAAATACTGCTTGCAGTTCTGTTCCAGTTGGTGCTTTATGTGGCTTCTGAACACAGGAGAGTGACCAAGGGAAGGAACCCTGCAGTGCATCAGAGTCTGCTGGAAGCTGAGCTCTACAGGTGTCATATCCTGAACCTTTGTCACATTGAGGCTACTCCCACTTAACAGCAGGAATTTATTCCTGGCTGTCAGAGATCCTGCATGACAATGCTAACCAGAACTGTTTCCTATTATGTTAGAGGAAGTCTTGTATGTTATGGGTGAATGTATACGCAAAATACCCAAACCCCTAGAAGACCAAAGTGAGGAATTGTGGCACTTGGACCACACCTCCCCTCCTGGCTTGTTTTTTATCAATAAAGTTTTATTGCAAAAAAGTTCCACCTGTTTATGTACATTTTGGTTTGGGTTGCTTCCTTACTGTAACAGCACAGCTGAACAGTTGTCAGAGAGGATTTAAGACTACAAATCCCAGCAAACCCACTATGTGGGTTTTTAAGCCTTTAATCTATCTATCATCTACTCGTTTATATCCATCCATTCATCCATCCATCCATCCATCCATCCATCCATCTATCTATCTATCTATCTATCTATCTATCTATCTGTCTATCTATCTATCTATCTATATCATCTGTACTTGAGATTGATTGAGTCCCGGGCATCAAACATGTTTGGCACATGCTCTTCAGCCACACTGTCTCCAATCCTCCTTTTTTAAAAGATTATTTTTTAAAGACAGGGTTTCTTTATGTAGCCCTGGTTAGCCTGAAATTCACAAAGATCCTCCTGCCTCTCCCTCCACAATACCATAATTAAAGGCATGAACTACCACACACAATTCATTCTTAAGACTGGAATAAAGCCGGGCGGTGGTGGCGCACGCCTTTAATCCCAGCACTTGGGAGGTAGAGGCAGGCGGATCTTTGTGAGTTCGAGGCCAGCCTGGTCTACAAAGCGAGTCCAGGACAGCCAGAGATATTCAGAGAAACCCTGTCTCGAAAAACCAAAAAAAAAAGAATGGAATAAAATATAGTTACATGCCTTTAATATATTAACAGTAAGGATGTAGAAAATGATTACCCAAGGGCCTGAACAGATACTTGCTTTGTTTTGAAATGGTTCTTTAAAAAATCACCTAGAACACTTTTCATCCCTCCACCTTGTTTCTTGCTTCTCCTAACCTCTGTAGATAGCCTTGACCATCTCTGCCATCACAGCTGAAGACGGGAGTGTTATTTGAATTAGGGAGATGTCATTTGGTGTTTTTCCTTAAAGCAGTAACTTGACTGTCATGTTCAGGAATGTGTATGTTCTCTATAAATGCATCTGTGGAACGCAGGCGTGTACTCAGCTGGGCTCGCAGCACAAGCAGCACTTGCGGCAGGAGCTTGTGTTTCACTTAGAGGTTCTATATTCTTATGCACACGAGGAGAAGCACACTCACTCACTGACTTATATACAGATAGGTAAGGTAAGACATGCCTTGTATGTCTTAAGAGGATGGTAGCAGTTAGTTCTCTCCCCTTTCCTATCCTTAGTTTGGCCAGAGGAGTCATTAGCAGCAACCATCAGGTATCTTTAGGGGCTTTCCATAGGCTGTGCTTTGTCAATTGGTAATGTTTCCCTTACGTAGTGTTGTCCAGAGATTGAATGTGAGGCCGAGGAGTTATTACACCTGTGTTACCGTAAGATACTAGACCAGTGTTAAGTGTCCGGGCAACAAGTGAAAGGCTCTGGGTTTAGCTCAGACCAGTGAGAGGGAATATGAAGAAAGAAGAGAAGAGGGTAGGAAGACAAACAAGAGGAGCTGGTAGTACAGCACTTGTCTAGCATAGGTGAGGCTCAGAGTTCAGTGCTCACCAACGAAGAGAGAGGGAACGGGAGAGAGGGATATATAGAGGGCAGGAAAGAGAATGAGGAAGGAGAATGAACAGAAAAGAAGTGAAAAAGGGGGAGATGGGAAGTAAAAGTAGATGTGGAAATATATATAAATGAGTGAATATGAATCATACAAGAACATTCAGAGAAGTAGCATAGCACTTGGTTAGCAATCATCAGAACTGAGAATAAAGAAATAAAAAGATGAGCAGGCATTACTGGTAGATGTCACCAATATCACCTGATCCACGAGGCTTCAGCCAGCGCTTTGTATTGCCCAGGGAACCTCGGGTTGACACTGGTTGTTGAGGGTGAAGTCTGTGGCCACAGCTCTGCTCTGTGTGTCCCTTCATGGTCTGAGTTTTAAGACTGTTGTCTTAATGTTCTGTGTGTCCTTTTGGGGCCCTGGGGTTAAGACATCTTGTAATATTACTCCCCTTAGATGGTAGGAAGTACCACTGGGTCTCTGGATTGAGCCTTAGGTATGGTGAAGAGGCATGGGAGTCAGAAGGTAGTACATCCTACCTTGGTCTTTCTGGCCAGGAGTTGGTGACAAGAACCCACATAGCTGCTGGGGGATAAAGCATCCAGCCCAGGTTTCTGCTTAGAAAGAAGGAGAACTGGATTTGGTGAACACCTAGCCAGTTATGGCTACAGGCTGACAATATTTTACCAGGTCATGTTGGGCAACAGCTACTTACTGGAAGATGCTGACCCTCTGTGAACCTGCCTATGTAGTCGCTCATGGAAATAGCAGCCGTTGGAGACAGTCAGGCTGCTTAGAACAATAGACCTGAATACTTGTTGAAATGTACTTACAAACCAGCCAGCTCTCCAAATCTGCTTCCCACATGTTGTGCACTGTTTAGGCATTGTTGTCTTTCTAGAATTATATAGATGTGTCTTGGGCAGCGAATCTAGGAGAATGTACTTAAGCATTGCTGCGTGTAATGACACGTTCACTCCCAAAGTTATCGATGTGGGCTCAGACTTGTTTTGCTATTTTATAAAAATCCAAAGTCCTATGCAGTGCTCAGTAGGATTCTTTATCCTGAGTGGCAGACAGCATTTGTTGAAATATTTCTTTAATTTGAATTGCACATTATATGATGAACCACTTTGGGAGTAGTCTCATTTTTATCATCCCTTTAATAGATGTAGGCCTACCTTTTAAAAAAGTTATTCATTTTAAATTATTATATGAATATTTTAGGATTATAATCATCATAAAATGAAGGAAAATTTGTCAGACCAAAATAGAAATTTAATTTAAGATAGAAATTGATTATAAAGTTTAGTTAGGACTAGAAATGTGCATAAAAGGGTATTTTTAAAAACTCACAGCTACACAGTTATATTATTATTTCAGAAAAATCACAGATGTGTTTATTGATGTCTTTGATGATCACCTTTGAGTTAGTTTAAATAAAGACCAAACTTTTATATGTTGAAAAACCATAGTAAAGCTTTGTGTCATCCATGGAGAAATGAACTGAAAAATCTGTACCCAGAATCTGTAGATTACTGTCACCACGAAAAGAGCAGGTGTAGGGAAAGACTCACCCTGATACACTGACCCAGACATACCCTAAAGTATCCTAGGCCTAACAGGGATGCTCACACAGTCAGGTTTATTTGCTGCTTTAGTCACAGTAGCCCAGACATGGAACCTGCCTACATACACGTCAGTGAGCAAATGGATAAAGATCATGTGGTGTACATGCATAAAGAGTCCTTTCCTTCTGTTAAAAAAGAATGAAATAATTCCGTTTGCAGGAAAAGGGTCTGAGCTGGAGGTCATCCTGATAAGTGAAAGAAGTCAGACTCAGAGAAAGGAGTACCTCATGCTTTCTCTCTCTCGTATGCAGAATTTAGGTTCATGCAAGCACATCGTGAGAGCAAAGGAGAGTTATTTAAGTGACCAGTGGGATGAGCAGGGGAACGTGATGGTTGTGTGAGCAAAGCACAGTCATATGTTTGTGTGACAATGTCACAGGAAACCCTGTTACGGCAGTGTATTACATGATACTGTTCATATGAGGCGGAAGCCACTCCTGAACGGCACTCTCTTGACCGTGTTGAAGTTCCCGTGGCCCTGTCCAGCTGGTCCACAGGAGAGTATAATTACAACATTCCCCTCTCTTCCCTTGGCATCCATCCATAGCACTTCCTTCTAATGTCAACTTTGTCCTGGGTGACATTTGAAGCAGAAAGCAAGTTGACCAGGTTTGTTTTCCAGTCTGCTCTTGCTCATTTTTCTGTGGTGGCCCTTTTGTTTCCATGGGGCTCAAATTTACTATGCATGAGACCCATTTTAATCATTGACCAGATCAGACAGATGGAAGCTAAGCGCTGGTTAGGATGGTGGAAATAAACATGGGCTCTCATTAATGGCGCTGTCTGAATAATGAGTTGAGCGTTGTGTCCTGAACCACACTGAGAGCAAGCAGGCTCCTCACTGGAACGACAGGCTGACAGCTAAGTCTAGGAGCACAGTCATTAGTGTGCCCCGCCATCAATGTCATGTACTGTGTCAAATTAGTTAGTGTCCCCTTAGCCGAGATGCTGGACCTACAAATTATCCTCCCACATCCCTGGAAGCCGTGTTTGCGAAACCCACGATCAAGTGTGAGGAAATTATTAACATGGCTCATAAATTAACTACTTTACAGGCTTATAACATTTTACAAGTCGATAATAAAGAGCCCTGAAGTTCCCCAGTGGGTCTGCCCTGGTGTGAGAACTGAGAGGGGTCAATTTCCCCTTGAGGCCTGTGAAGCTGATTGTTGGAAAAGCCACAGCTCTTGGGATCTCAGAGTCAGTGTTGGGTGGTGCTCGCCAGGAATGCCAGCAAGTGTACTTCCATTGAAGACAACATAATGAACTTCATTATCTCATTATGCTGATGGGTCGATGACAATGGTCTTTTCTCAGGGTGGTGGCAGTCATTCCTTAGGAGTTTACATCTGAATGATCACTGCTCACCCCAGTGGAAATTAAAAAAAAAAAAAAACAAAACTTTTGATGCATCCTTATGCTTTGTTTGAGAAGAATAATGACCATATACAGTCTACTTTCGGCAGATCTAGGATTTGTGTGTGAGTGGGTAGGAGGAGAAAGTGCAAAAGCATGCGACCTGTGACCATCATTGTGCACACGTCTGAAGATGTCTACATCCTCAAGCGCTTTCTAAGTTATTTTCTGATAACTCCGTTATTTTCTGATCTCTCCGTGACTCTGCACACTGCTTGGGTTAAGGTGTCTGGCCAGCATGCTGCACTCTCCACCTCCCCACCACTGGCATTGCAAACACACCCCACTGAACCTTTTTTCCCCTTAATGCTTTCAAAACAGGCACTGCCTGAATGAGGACACTCAAGCTTGTGAGTGAGTTGCAGGCAGCTGGTGCCTGGCCAACAACATGGCTAACTAAGCCTGAGTTTATCTGAGTCTAAGAGAGATATCCACCGAGAGCATCATCTCTGAACTCCCCTCTCTGTTTTTCTTGACAGACAACCCACATGGTTTCCAGAGACATGTTTTCAAATCATAGAACTGCATACATCTTTTCAGGTTTAGCTTCTCAGTTTGATTAATCTAGAAAATGGGTAGAGTCACCAAACGTTGCCTGGATGTACTGAGCATACTGTGAGAAGAGAAGAACGCATACCATACATACACCTGGAGCACTTCCACTGGGTCCTACATAAGTCTGTTCCTTGTAGCACATTCCTTCCATAGGCTCCAAAGCAGTGGAGATGGCATGATCAACTCAACATTCCGTGGGGACTTTTGACTGGCAGCTATCCTTACACATGCAGAGAGCACTCAAGGGGGAATTGACTACTTGGTCAGCAGAGTTGCCAAACTCAGAACCCCTCTTGATAAATAGTATCCTCATAACTCAACCAGACGGCTGAAGCTCATAGCTTCCGCACACATACTTGCCCTCCGTGACAAGTCTGTGTCCTGGTCTCTACTGGCATGTGAAAAGTAAGTGGTGAACACAGAAATGGGACAATATGTCTGTCTCCCAGGTAGGAGCTTACCTGCCTTCTCAGGGCACCTTGTGTCTGGAGGGTGTGGGTTTCCTTCTGGCCTCTTCTACAGGGTCCCAGAAGCTAGTTTAATGGACCCAAACCTGAAATGAAATCTTCATTTTGCATGAATGTATCTTCTTGTTCTTACTCCTCAGGACATGTTAGCATTGTAACTTTCCCTAACCCTTCTCTCCTTCTTGTCTCCAGGGTCCTTCTGTGTGTTACAGTCTTGTGGAGTTCTGCAGGCCCCCTGCCAGTGACCCCAGGCTTTTTATGGCTGTGAGACTCATTAAAAGCTCAGGGTAAGTGACCAATGTCTGTGGTACCAAGGAGTGGAAAGAAAATTATGTCCCCACTTGTCCCGAGATCAGGCAAGAGGCCCAAAGCTGGCAGACACCTGCATGCTGCCACTTCCTGTGACAATGTAGGATAATTGCATACATGGGTCTGTCCCTTCAGGGCTAGGGATGATGGCTCTGCAGTTAAAGCGGTTTCCTTGCTTGCCAATATGATGGCCTGAGGTCAACCCTATGCAAACAAACGAACAACAATAACAACAAAACAGGCCCGTGCTTCTTATCATCTCTGCACTGAGGAGGCCGGGACAGGTGAATCTTGAGGCTTGCTGGCTAGCCAGTTTGGCCTGAGTGAGTTCTAGATCTCAGTGAGTGGGAGACCCTGCCTCACAAAACAGGGTGTACATGGCTCCTGAGAAATGACACCCTTGGCCTCCACCACGTATCCATACACGGGCATGTGTACGCATGCAAACACAATCGTGCTGGTGCACACACACCAAACAGAATGAACTAAAAGGAACCCACTGTGTGCCTGGCCATGGGTCATAGTTTCAGGAAGAAGTCCAAATGCAGAGATGGCTCACATTGCTTCAGAAAGGCCAGGGAGGGAGTGACTCTGGTCCCCCTCCTGGGTAACAAGCAGTGTCTTTTGCAGTAAAGCACCTCTGCTCTTGGCTAGCAGAATTAACCATGGGTACTTGAAAAAGGAAACGGGTGGGGCCACTCTGTCCCCATGAACATTGTGCACCCAAACAGTCTTTGAGCTGTTTTGACCTAGGGCTTGCTCTCTCATCCTCTCGTGCATCAGGGTTGGGGTACCATCCATGAACTTGACAACTCATGGTGTACTAGTCACTCTCACTGTGAGCAAACTATGAATGTGGAAGAATCGGGGATTTTAAATGCCTGCCCTTCAAGCCAGGCAGGGTAGCTGCCCAGCTGGAGCAGGGTGGGCAGCATGTAATGGCTTCCTTCGATGTGAGGGGCGCGATCTTCCATCTCTCTGGTTCCCGAGTAACCTTTGCCTTCATTAGCTAACTAACTCAGGGTAGTGGAATGTTCTTTTATTTTGCGAGTCATGTGGTCCCTGAGCCCCGTCTGTGTTACACTTGATGGACATGCTGTTGAAATGTCTCTTTACTATCAAATATGGATGAAGGAATACACGGGTAGATTATGGCAGGCTAAAGATCAAATGCCAATGAAGAGTGATTAAATTTCCTTTAATCATCAGAATCTGAGAGGGCTTTAAGATCTTCCACCTTTAATATAGGCCTTAATAAATAATAATGCTTTGAATGTCTGCAGTATGTTTGAGTTTCACAAGTCTTGCATGTCAAAACATATAGACAGGCTCAGCAAATAACGCTTCTCTGGACGACCAGTAATAATTAAGAAGGGGAGTCAGGGTTAAACAAACAGCTTTGAGAATAGAAGGTGGGAATAAGAAACCCAGTTTTGGATTTTCTAGAGTGTCTGTCCTCACAGAAAATGGCAGTGCAACGTGAAGAGGTATTTTCTTCACCCCCGCCCCCCGCGCTGTATTATTTGCAAATGACTATCCATAGGTAGCTGTTTGAATTTGATGTGTATTCTCTTTCATGAAACACACATGGGGAGACTAGTTTGTGCCTTTTATCCGTCTGCTTTGGCTGCTCAGGAGTGCTAGTGCTTTCTTCCCTCATTGCTGTGGTTCTTGTTTGAGGTCCATGTTAACATTTCACTCTGCCTGGTTTTCAGCAGAGACACACACCTCAGCAAATGCTCGAGACTTCATAGTTCTTGCAGCGCCATACTGAGTCTTTCACTTGCAAGGATTTTTTTTTCCCCCTTGTAGAGGGGTGCAAACTGAAATTCAAAGTCCTGAATATGCAAATGAGCATCCCTTACTGTGGTTCTGAGGTTTTGGTCTAGGTTAAGTGTGAGCACAGTATCCCAATGACATGGCCAGCTCCTACCCAGTGGTGCTCTCTCAGTGTATGCCAGACACAAGGCCAAGGGCGCTGCTGCTTTCTCCTGTCTTATGTAGGCTTGACGATGTGGCAACCCATTTCCCTCCATTCCCTCCCATTGGCTGTGGTACATGTCAGCTGATCTCTTGTTACCTTCTGGTGACAAGTGACCTGCGCCATCCTCATTTTCTGCTTCAGATTAGCTGGCATGTACTTTCTGTGAAAATTCCCCACTGGCACCATGAACAGGAAGGATGAAGCTTGCCTGGGTACCATGGAACGCTCTAGGCCTGTGTGGGGGCTCATGACTTGCTGTGCTAACAGGCTTGCTTTCCACAGCTGCTGTGGACACAGGCCAGCAGTGTGACCACGCTGCATGTGCTGATATTAGATTGGTTTGGACTTAGGTCCTGTTCTTCCAGGTGAGCTTCCCTTAGTAGCCTGGACAGTTCATTTAACTGCCCTGAGTCGCAACTGTGTCTCATCTAGAAAGTGGGTACAAGTTAGTGGAGAGTCAGCAAGATGACTCAGGAAAAGAGCACAGTACAGATTTTGGTCCTTAGCTGAGACTGTCATGGTGCTGAGCACTTCCCATGGGAATGTTGGGATCTGCCATTCTGTGGCTGGGTTGTGGGTAGTTGTCTGCCTGACAGAACATGCACTTTTCACAATCTAATACTTGTTGGATAAGAACACTTGGTTTAACCATGAGGACCTAAGTTCAGGTCCCAGAAGCCTTGTAACAACCTGGGCATGACACATGTGTCCGCAACCTTGGTGCTGGGGCTTGTTAGTCACTGAGTTCTGCTCTCAACATGACAAGACCCAAGTTCAGTGAGAAACTCTGTTCGAAGGGAATAAGATATTTACATACACACACACACACACACACACACACACACACACACACACACACCACAACTATACATAAGCACAGAGGTGGAAGTGAGGGTAATTCATTTTCTGTGTGCTGACCATTGGATATCTGTATTTTGTCTCAGACCATACACGGTCCTAATATCAGACACAGCAGCAGCTCATCATCAGAGTACAAGCCATTTCTCCAGAACTTTGGAAATGGAGTGTTCACAGTACTGGATCCTGCCTTTGGCCATCTCCCTAGGGATCCATTTTTCCCAGTGTTTGTGGGAGCTGGTTTGATCTGCCTGGCAGTGGGAGGGGCCTTGTAGTAGTAGAAAACCTTCTAGGTAGTTAAATGCACAATTGACCTGTCAGTTCAAGTCTTCATGCTCTTATCTTTTGATGGAAGATCCACATTTGCATAGCTGGAAGGAATTAGCTATAAATATCCATCACAGTTAGCACCTTTCACCTGCTTTGAGAGGGTGATGGCTGCTGTATTGTTCCATCTTGCCTATGGTTGCCATGTGTTCTTCAATGTGGACTTGGTACATGAAGCCAAGGTGTAGAGAATGCCCCCTTCTCCCTCCCCACATCACATGATGTCTGCTGGCTGAAGGTGAACATATATAGTCTCACACTCTCACTGACAAGAGCCCTGGATCAGGTAGGGTGATATAAGAAAGCAAAATTGCCATTTGTTAATTTCTAGTTCACCTCCACGTATGAAATAAAAGGACACCATTAACACATTGCCAAGGGGAGCTGGGAAATGGCTCAGATGATAAGGGGCTAGCTGCACAAGTGTGAAGATCTGAATTGGGATCCCCGGGACCCATATAAAAGCCAGGCACAATGTCCTTCCAGTAGCAGGGAGACAGAGGGAGGATCTCTGCATTCTGACCAGCTAGTCTACCCAAATCAGTGAGTTCCACGTTCAGTGAGAGACCCTGCCTCAGAAAATCAGGTGGAGAGCAATTGAGAAAGTCACCCTCTGGCTTCGCATGTGTGTGTTCACAGTGTGCCCACATGAATGTGTTGTCCCCCTTCTCTTCCTGTTTCTCTTCCACATTCCCCAACTCCACACCTGCATGTGTGTCTCGCACAAAACAAAAATGAAACAAAATGAAACAGTGTGGTAGAAAGCCTGCCAGCTTTTTGAGGAAAGAAAAGGATAAAATCCAAAGTGTGTCAGTCAGGCAAGGTAAAGCACACAAAGTAGGAAAAACTTTCATTCAGCTGTGGACAGGCTTCAGGGGTAACACCCAGCTTTTGAACTCTCTAAAAATATCTAACACCCTGCTTTCAAATATCATTTGAGAATGTAAAATAATAATTCGCGGAAGGGGAGCCAGGTTGTACACCGGGAATCAGGGTGAGTTTTGTTTGCACAGGAAGCAGGCCAGCCTGGACCCACCTCCTCTTGCCCTCTCCAAGGCCCCAGGAGTGTTAGCAAGAAAGCCTGGGAGCAGAGACAAGTGTTTCCTTGAGTGTTCGGTTGCCTTGTGTGAACGCAGCCCAGTGTTGTGGGCCCTTGGTGCTGAGACTCTGAGGTGACTCTGGCTGAGGGTCACTGGTTCGCAGCACCAGCTTGTAGAACAGACCTTCTGCCTTGGTTCATCTGGTGCAAAGAGCCCAGGCTTCATCCTTGTCCTTCTGCGTTCCCAGTAGATGACTTGTGTGACACATCTCTTCTGCATGGACTCACTTCCTGAATGTGGCCATTGCTTGGGAACCCTCCTCATAGAAATCATGCAGGATGCCGGGCAGTGGTGGTGCACGCCTTTAATCCCAGCACTTGGGAGGCAGAGGCACGCGGATCTTTGTGAGTTCAAGGCCAGCCTGGTCTACAAAGTGAGTCCAGGACAGCCAGGGCTACACAGAGAAACCCTGTCTCGAAAAACCAA
>CAJQZJ010001896.1:8951856-8983458 GCA_907164525.1 Lophiomys imhausi
TGTGTGTGTGTGTGTGTGTGTGTGTGTGTGTGTGTGTGTGTGTGTGTTTTATTGCTAATACAGGACCTATGGGGAGTGAAAATATATCCTAGTATATTTAGGAACAAGCACATCCTTTTGTCTCCAGTGGATGTGTCGGTTACAACATTGATTTCCCTTTCCATCTTTTGAGTTGTTTTGCTGTGGTAAGTTATTCTAATTAACCTCACATCTGTAACCCTCATTTTATGTCATGTTAGCCTCTGACCAGCCTCGGATTGATTTGTTCTGCTCAATCACCTGTGTGAAAATATAGGGTTAGTTAGAGTGACCTGCCTAGAGTACTGGTCCTGTACCTGCAGCAAGCCTGGTCAGCGAATCCTCCTTGCATAGGAAAGCACTCACCAGGGAGGCTTTTTACTGACCACCATAAAGATGTAGCCACTTAGAGTTAATCCCAGCCACCTTTACAAAACCTGTGGTTACATGGTCAGTAGAATTGTAGATTGACAAGCTATGCGTCACAGTGTCAGTAAAATAGGATGCTGGAAAATTCACAAAGCCAGTAAGTAGCCAGGGACCACAGATAAGTTGTTTTCACTGAAAAGTTTTTTTTGTTTGTTTGTTTGTTTCACTGAAAAGGTTTTAACTGTCTAAATTTCTAATGTTGAGTCAGACAATGTGTATATGTATGTGGTATACATTCCTATGAGTATGTATATGTGTGTCTGTGTACATGTATGTACATGCGTGTGAGGAGTATTTCTCAGTGGCCGTCCATCTCATTCACTGATGCAGGGTCTTGCAGCTGATTCCCTAGTGGTCACTGATGTGACCAGTCTGGTTAGTAAACCATTGTCTTTGCCTTCTAAGCATTGGATTGGGGGCGCCTTAGCCACCTGGCATTTACTTGAATTTTGGCTTGAACAAACAACACTTCGACTGCCAACAACATCCCCACTGCCATGAACCACTTCTAACACATTTCTGCGTTCAAATCCTAAGCCTCCCAGTTGTCAGTTCACTTTGGCTGCAACTGGCCAGTTTAGGTACAGGCCTTGAATGGTCTTATAATAATAATAAAAAGTCCAACAGTAGCATGAGCTTCAAGAACATCTGGATCAAGGGACTCAGGGGTACTGCTAGGTCTCCCTCCCAGTCCTGGGGCTATGCTCTGTTCCATGTTCCATTCACTCCCTGGTGCTCCCTGGTTACATCATGGCACCCTTCCTAAATCTGTTTTGGGAAGAACTGCAGCCAAAATAAATTTATTCTCTAATTTTTTTTTACATTTATTTATTTATGTGTGCATGAACACATGAGTGTATTCGAATGAGCACTCGTGCCATGACATTTCCGTGGAGGTCAGAGGACAGCCTTCAGGAGTTGGTTCTCTTTCTCCAAAGATTAAACTCAAGTGAAGCCAGTACAAGAAGCCTGTTCTAAGACCTCATCAGTGCCAGACAATGTGGCTGTACCATTGCTGTGATTTGGAGGAGGGGAGATGTAAACGCATGTGGAAACCAGAAGCCAACCCCAAGTGGCAAATCTTATGCATCTTCCAACTCTTTGACATGATCTCTCAACGGAACCTCGCCAAGCAGGCTACACTAGCTGGAGGGTCGGCTCCGGAGACCTGCCTGTCTCCGCTTTCCCAATGCTTATTATTTCAGGTGTGTACCAATACACTTTTTTTTTCCCTGTGGGTGCTGGGAATCAATTACTAATGGAGCCCTCACCCACCCGCCCTCAACTCCCAGCGATTGGTTTTGTGTGTATCTGAAATCCTGGGGTTGGAACAAGAGTGTCTCTTGGCCCTCTGTGTGGTGTTTGACCTGTATAAAACAGGGGATAGGCCTAGGGGCGCTGTTGTAGAAGACAGGGCAGGAACCCAGGGAGGTAAACTACGTCTGTGTGTGTTAGGTGGCTCGGCTAACCCATAAGATGAACTGTCATCTCCAAGGTGTTTCTTGGGACCTTGTCTGCATAGTGTTTTGACATCTCAAGTGACTTTCTTACCTTGAAAATGGGCCGTATCTCAGAAATCTGATCCTGTGTCAGTGCTCCAGAGGCTGGAGTCCTGACACTCTTGTCTACCTCCTTCGTCATACTGTGCCTGGGCTGGCTGTCTAATACCTGTCATAGGTGTCCCAGTGCAGGCCATTTGATTTCAGATGTTCACTGCAAAGTCAGAAGAAAAGGCTCTGGTGGGTATATCTGTGAAACAGAGGTTTTTGGGGGGAGTGGGAGGCTTCATGGAAGAAATGAGACTTGATGGGGACTAGGGAGAAGGCGCGAGTTGTTGTGAATCCCAGGAGACTGTCTATAATGGTGGAGACTCCAGGATTAAGCCTGTAACACACTCAGACTTGGAGTGAATTTCCCAGAAGCGCTGGTTTACATGTCGGTTAGTATGCACATCTTTTTTTTTTTTTTATAAACAATTGATTTATTTTATGTATGTCTGTGTTTGCCTTCATGAATGTATATGTATCACATGCATGTCTGCTTCCTGAGGAGTCCAGAAGAAGTTGTCAGATCCCCCTGAAATTGGAGTTGTAGGTAGCTGATGTGGGTGCTGGGAACTGAACTGGGATCCCTCACAGGAACAGTAAGCTCCTGCAACAGCTGAGCCCTTTCTCGTGCACGCCTCTTAAGTCTTACTAACCATGTAAGTGATGCAAATAAGAAGCTGATTTTGAAAGACTTTATGAACATCAGTGGCATGTATTCTGTTTTATCAGTCTGCTGAGTACACAGTAAGTGAAGAGCAAGCCTGCATGGATACATTTTTGGCGAATTGAATTACAGAATTATTAGTATCATTTTCCTATGAATTAAAAATTTTAAATGATGAATGATGTTTATGCAACAGCCATCCTTGGATGAAAACCAAATCTTCTGGTCCAAAATTCTTTATCTGGTGCCCCATGAGAACCTTCCCAAATGTTCAGGTTGATAAAGGTCAGGACGTTTTGATCATGGTGTTGTTGTTTTTTCTATTTTGGTGTTTTGAGACAGGGTCTCACTATGTGACTCAGATGGGGCTCCAACTCTGAATCCTCCTGCCTCAGACCCTGGAGGTCTAGAACTGTAGATGTGTGCACACCACACCCATAGTAGAATATGGACACCTTTAGCCACAGAGAAAGCCCTGTGGTTGGCGCCTTTGTGTTTACTACTCATTTCTATCAGAGAGCGTCCATGATTTTCCACCTAATCAGTGGTCAGAGGCTTAAAAAGTAATTCAGTTATATGTCTGTTTAACTAGTTGATTTAAAACATCTTTTTCCATGTGCTCTGGTTATAATTTATTTTTTATTTGCACGTTCCCTGCATTATAAAAACTAAACCTATTGCCGGGCGTGGTGGCACACGCCTTTAATCCCAGCACTCGGGAGGCAGAGGCAGGGGGATCTCTGTGAGTTCAAGGCCAGCCTGGTCTACAAAGTGAGTCCAGGACAGCCAAGGATACACAGAGAGACCCTGTCTCAAAAAACCAAAACCAAACCAAAACAAAACAAAAAAACCCTGAACCTATTAAAGAAGGTGGGATTTAGTAAAGACCTCTTAACTCTACATTCTTTTAACACTTTCCTGAATTAATAATTTTCTGTCCCCCATATCTTCTCAGGACAGGACGCATGCCCCTGTCTGGACCTGTGCAAATGACTTGATTAGTTAGACAGTCTGTTAATTCTGATTAACAAGTTATAACAGATCAGTGTCCAAACATCACTGTAATTCAGATTAAAAGGCTTTTCATGGTATCAAAACAAAACTTAAATTAACAGATAAGCATATTGAAATATGTTACATTAAAACAATACATCTCCCAAGGGAAAAAAAATTAAAGTATAAAAAATGATTTCATTCTCCCAAGTTATCATTATTTTTTTATTGTGACATTTGTCAGATTGCCTTTCACAAGGAACATCCTTAAAAGGATGGGATTTTCTTCTTAGGTTTGAAAATTATAGCTGATTTGGCCTGTGTATGAGCCAAAAGTGATGAATGCCGGTGCTTTCACTTTGGAGTAATTTAGTGCCACTGCACGGGCTTGCATGCCAGTTCTGACCACAGTGGCCTCTGATATTGGAGTCACTTGTAGAAGTGAACTTTGGCAGTGTGTAGGGGAGGAGGGAGTTTCATTAAGCCTGCCTCTCTTTCACAGCTGAAGGCATTGATGGTTATTAAAGACCACTAGGCCACGTTGTCCCTTCTCCTCCTTTTCTAATGGCATATTGCTGAGAACAATCAGGCGACACATAGATGCTCCCTTCCTCCCTTTCCCCTTCTGCCTCCTGTTGGTCCTTCTTTGGTGCATAACAGTGTGGTAGGAAATGAACAGGTAAGAGTGTAGAGATGGTTTTTCAGTGGGTAAGAGTACTTGCTATGCAAGCGTGAGGACCTGAGTTCAAATCCCCAGTACCTGTGTAAAAACATTGGGCATGGATGCATGGACCTTTGATCCCAGAGCTGAGGTGCTGGGGTGGACAGAGCACCTGGAGTGGACTTTTGCTAAGTGCCAGCTTAGCAAAAGAAAGATGAATGCAGTGAAAGATGGTGTCTCAAGGAAATAAGGCAGGGGTTTTGAAGATCACAGATCTTATAGGTCAGATCTCTGCGTGGACTATCCTGCCACACACATTTGTACACATATCCTCCCCACACATGCACACACACCCACATATTAAATTTAAGAAACTGAGCCCATAAGTCAACACAAGAATACATTTTCATGTCCAGTGACTCCTATAGTTTGTGTTTATAATTGTCAGCTTCCGGTAACATCTACAATGAACATTACTACTGCTTGTCTCTGCCCCATCCCTTGCATGTACCCACCCTCGTGGACTCAGGCACACAAGCAACTCATGATTTGTGTACATACACTCATAGTGCTTGGCATCTCAGAGGTGTACAGACTGGTGGGCAGAAACGTTTAAACGCCAGCTGACTTCCCGTCTCACCTTCCTAAGCCACGTCTGGAGCCACGCAGCTGGACCGTGGCTGGAGTAAGTGGAGATGGATTTAATTTGTATCCACTCATGAGTTTACTAAATGTAGCTTTATATGAATTACTATATTCAGTTTCTGTAGTAAATGGAGAAATGGAATAGAGGCAATGTCCTGTCTTTGTGTATGTGTTTGAGAGAGAATTTGGGGGGAGGGACAGAGCACAGACAGATGTGCGTGGAAGTCAGAGATCAGCGTGAGGTGTTTTCCTCAAACATCACCCACCTTAGTTTTATTTTGTTTTTGTTTGTTTGTTGTTGCTATTTTGAGACAGAATCTCTCAGTGCCCTGTATCTTGCAGTGAGTCTTGGTTGGCTGGCCCATGGGCTCCTTTCTCTGCCTCTCTAGCGTTGGAATTCCAAGCATGCCCATCATGTCCAGCTTTTGTGTGTGCATGTTTGGGTTCTGAGGCTCACCCCCTTTTTGCACAGCAACCATCTCACCAGCTGAACCATCTCCCCAGTGGAGGAACTGCTCCTCGTGTTTACTGAACTTGGTGTGCTGTCCTTGCTCTCTAACCCAACCATAGCCATGGGCAGTAGACCTGAGCTCCTGGGCGTCCTCCTGTAGTGGTATCCAGTTCCTCCTTTCTTTGATCTAGACAACTGGTCTCGTATTGAAGGCAGTTGCAGAAGGTGGTTTAACTCAGACTGGAATTGGGGGATTCAATGAATCTTATTAGTTTTCTTAATTAGGAACATTTGACATTAGTCGTAAGTGGGTACTATTTTGGAGGGGTGGCTGTTCAAAGGGGAAGTGAGGCTTTGGTTCTCATTTGGCATTCTGAGTGACAGCGTGGTACTTGAGTTTCCTGCTAGCTTCTCTCTCTTAAAAAGAAGGAACCAAATAAGGGATCTTTTTAAAAAAACAAAACCATTCTTGATTATATTCATTCTCTAGTCATTTTCAAAGAGACATTTTGACACAGAGATGTTATCTGTAACACTTATAGGTCACGTTTTCAATCACAACTTTAATATGTGTTATTTTTTTTAACTAATTTTCTGTGTTTGTGCCATTCAAATCCTGGGCCTCATCCATTTCAGGGTCTCTATTAAAGGTCCAAATCCCCATTCTTGATTGTATTGTTTGGTTTTCATTTTATTCTCTGAGACAGAATCTCCTTATTAGTAGCCCAGGCTAGCCCTTGAACATTTGATCCTCCTGCGTCAACCAACAATTGGATTACAGGCATGTGCCACCACCCTGACCTAAATCCTCAATTTTAACTTTTAGGTATGTGTATATGTATGTGTACATGTACATGCATGTGTGTGCATGTGCATATAGGTGTGTGTACATGAGTGTATACATATATACATTCATGTGTGTGAACATGTACATGCAGGTGAGTGTTCATGTGTATAAGGTGTGTATACATGAACATTCATGTATATGTACATGCATATACATATGGAGGCCAGATATTTATATAGGTTGTCTTCCTTAATTGCTCTTTATTTTATTTTTTTATTAATTTTAAATTTTCTATGTGTCCTTGTGTGAGTTCAGAGGGCCATGGTACACACATAGAGGTCAGATGACAACTTTGAGTGTTGGTCCTCTCACCTTCTACCTAAATGGGGTCTTCTCGTTCACTGCTGAGTATTCCAGGCTAGCTGGTCTGGGGAATTCCAGCCATTGTCTAGGCCCTGCCTCCCACCTATCTGCAATGGCACATAGGGATTACAGATGTGGTCCTGGGCATATTGCTTTTATGTTGGTCCTAAGGATCCAGACTCAGGTAGTCAGTTATGGGTGTCAGGTAGGTTTCCAGTGAGCCATGTCCCCATCACAGCTTATTTTTTGAGACAGGGTCTTTTACTGAACCCAGAGCTCACTGATCCAGCTGTACTAGTTAGCCAGCAAGCCCGGGATCCCCATGTAGATGTGTGTTGCCACACTAGGCTTTTTCCATGGGCGCTGGGGGTCTGAACTTAGGTCCTTGTGCTTTCAGGACAAACACTGTACCATCTCCATGGTCCTAATATAGTATTTTCATATGTAACATTGGTTTTCCACATCACATAAAATTCTTTATTAATAAATAAATTTATTTATTTATTGCTTCAGGTTACATTTCAATTATATTGTCCTCTTTCCCCCTTTCCCAGCCCCGCCCTCCCACCCTCTACCCCCTAACACTTCTATCCCACTCCTTTGGAGTGGAGTGTCCCTAAATAACTGTCCCTCACCCCAGTTCAGAAGTCATATGAGGGCCAAGAGCCTCCTCATACACTGGGGGCCTACAAGGCAGCACCACCAGTGAAAAGTGTCTCATTGCCAGAGAGGGAAAACTAAAAAAAAAAACCCAACAAGCAAACAAAAACAAAACAAAAAAATAAACAAATAAAAAAATAAAAAGTCTATGTCCATGTTCCCTTTGGTGCGTTGGTTGTAGTATAGATATCCTCTACTATATAGCTAAAATCCTATTATAAGTGAATAGATGCCATGTGCATCCTTCTGAGTCTGGGTTAGCTCACTCAGGATGAGCCTCTCTAGTTCCATCCATTTGGTTGCATATTGCATAATTTCATTGTTTCTGATAGCTGAGTAATATATTCCATTGTGTAGATGTACCACAGTTTTTTAATCCATTCTTCAGTTGAGGGACATCTGGGTTGTTTCCAGTTTCTATCTATTACAAATAAGGCTGCTATGAACATAGATGAGGAAACTTCCTTATGATTCCGTGAGGAGTCATTTGGATGTATACCCAGAAGTGGTATGGCTGGGTCCTGAGGCTTTATTAATTGGATTTATTCCTTTAAAATGATCCATGGATGAAAACAACCACCTCTTCTGTGGTCATGGTGAGCAGATGTTTACCGTTATTCTCTGCGCAGTGGAAAAAAAAAAAAGCCTTTTTGACCCAACACAAACAGCCACGTTGGCCTGGCTTGGTCAGAACTTTGGCATTTGGGTCTTACTTTATATATCATGACTCCAGTTCCACAAGCCTTCCAAGTGTGAGGCTGAGCTCACCCGCTTCCACATCTGCAGGAGAGGCTTGTCCACAGAGGTCTATTATGTGAGGCCTTCATTCTCACTGTTCTTGACCTTGGCTTTCCTCATTGAAACCAATACCCCATCTGCAGGACTCTGTTTTTCCTGCCTCTTCCTTTGTCCCCCCCCACCAATACCCCATGCCAGCTTTTGCGTGTGTGTGTGGGGGGGATTTCCATCATACATGTCAGCTCCAGGTTTGCTTTCTTAATGGGAGAGTCTGATTTCTTCTGGCACTCTATGAAATAAAAAGACCTCTCCTTTCTTCACAGTTTGTGTCTGCGGACCTTTCTTCCTACACATGGATTTACTTGACCACCTTGTTTCTGCAGTGGTCAGTTCTGGTCTTTTTCTGAGGACTAAGAGATTGTAAACTGGTGGAGTCTTTGTCCATACCTGCCCTCTGGAAGTTCCCTGCACATTGCCTCCTCTGCATGGTCCTGGATTTCTCTGTGGAAGAATGCTGTGCGCTTATGGGCAGGACGGAAAGGAAACACAACAGCAAAATTTTGCTTTTCTTGGGAAACTCCTCCCTTGGAATGGAGGACTCTGGGTGGCTCTTCTTATTTTGTTTCCACTGCCAAAATAAACAGGGCTCTTGAATAACAGCAGCATAGGAAAAAAGAAGTAATTTTAAAATTAAGGGGAACATATGTTCATGTTGAGAGAGACAGAACTGGACGTTAGCTGGTATCTTCCTTTCAGTGCAGACCGAATTTTCATTTATTTTCTAAACTAAGTTCTGTCCCCTCATCTCCAAGTCTCCTTTTTGATTCTGTTGTAAGTAAATCTTGAGTTTAGGGAAATCAAAGTATACTAGAAATTAATTGATGTGTGTAATAGAGGATGGGGTTTTGAGTTTGTCCCATTATTTTTCTATGGTCTGAGTTGTCTCTATTACTTTTCTCATCACTGTGACAAAGTATCTGATAGAAATAAGGAACAAGAGGTATTTGTTAGTTCACATTTCATAGATCACAGTCCAACATTCAGAGAAGGCATGGCACCTGGGACACCCTGGTACATACCCTGGTGATGGGAGCTTGTGGTACCCAGTCATACAGTACCAGATAGCAACCAGGGAGCTAGATGGAAGTAGGGCTGATAATACCTCTCATTGGCCCACTGCTACTGATCTACCTCTGCAGTACCACAAAATGGGGACTGAACATTTAAACTCACGAGACCAGGGTGAGTAATGGGGACTAAGCTGAGCATTTGAAGTCATGAGCCAGCTGGCCGTGGTGGTGCACACCTTTAATCCCAGCACTCGGGAGGCAGAGGCAGATGGATCTCTGTGAGTTGAAGGCCAGTCTGGTCTACAAAGTGAGGGGAGGACAGTCAAGAATACACAGAGGAACCCTGTCTCGAAAAACCTAAAAATAAAATAAAGTAAAATAAAGTCATGAGCCGGGGGAACATTCTCTCCCTGAGCTACTTGGTTTGAGATGACTGCACTAGAGTGAAATCAAGGCTGAAATTGTCCAAATAGGATTTTTATTTGATTGACGTTAATAAGTGGAAGAAAGTCTGAGTGTGGAAGTGAAACAAAGGTGTCTGATCTAGCTGTTTGCCTGATTAGTGGACGTATCATTTGTCCTTTCATCTGACCACAAAATGGCCTGTTAGTGAAAATAGCAGACACTTGACTGTTTCAGCTGGTTTGTACATGGTGGGTGGGTCTTGAAAACTCTGCTGATTTGCAAAATGGGGGGAGTGTTGGAAAAGTAATAGAGAATGAAGCTCTTCAGGGGTTCCGAGTCACCCATTATACTCAGAACAGAAGAGAAACTCACCAGAGACCCCCTTCCTCTCTGTGAGTGAAATGCCCGGGTCCTTAAAATGTAGTTGTTGTGAAAGGAAAAGCCCTGGAGCATTTAGGGTATCAGCATATGTCTGCAGTGTCCAAGCCAGAGGGTCTTTAAAGGGACAAGAACAGTTAGCTTGTTTGTGTCTGGATTCATACTTGTAGTTCTGTAGTTTTGTTTGCTTGAGACATGCTCAGTGTGGGGCTGTCTGCCCTTTACCTCATATCCTCCTGCCTCTGTCTCCCAGAGACTGGACTCCTGGCCCTGTGCTGAGATGCTTATAACTTGTGTGTCTAGTTCATTCCTGCATGTGCAGAGGGTACATCTGGATACCTGCCTAAAAGTCAGGGAAAGCCTCGGCTCCTTAATAACATCTGCTTTCCTTTGAGTTTTGACACAAGTAGATTTAGCAACTGATAGGGTAGGTCCCAGCATATATTCAGTCTGTTCAATTAAAAAAAAAAATCCAAGTCTTAAGTACTCTGAATAGGGAAAAGAATTATAATAGCACCTAGCTGCATCCTCCCAAAGGTGCCGTCTCCCAGTTGACAGCACTCTCAGAGAGGCAATCTGTGAACAAGGGCAAGTGTTGAAATGCTTTTCAGTCCTTGCAGTGTGCTGTGGACCTTGGTGGCTGCAGTTCCCACCCTGGGTCAGGGCAAATTAGGCAGGGCCTCGGGGAAGGTGGCAGGGCCACACTGGGAATCCTCAGCAGTCTTGTTCAGTGATGCTGATGTGCCTGTTTGTCAAGTCATTACACTTCAATTCTGCTAAGCAGCTTTTTAACACCATCGTTTTGAATCCTTCAGGGATAAGACAGCCCCACTAGCTGTGTTCAGGGTGCAGATGAGCACACTGGAGGCTTGGGGAGGTTAGCTGTATTAAACTGCCCGGGGCTTTCAGAAACAGTAAATAAAGCTGAGCAGGGGATTTCTGTCATCATGCAGTTCAAAGTTACAGGTCAGAACCAGTTCCCAGGTTCCGGTGCTGTATGAAGATGACTGCCTTGGGGGAGGCAGGGTCAGGGAAATGATACTTACTTATTCTTGCTCCTTCTTGTCTAGAATTATCTTAGAATTCAGAATTTTAAAGGCATACTTCATATCCAAATAAAAGTTTGTTCTTTAAAATTCTTATTTGTTGCTGGGTGTGGTGACACATGCCTTTAATCTCAGCACTCTGGAGGCAGAGTCAGGTGGATCTCTGTGAGTTTGCGGTCAGCCTGGTCCACAAAGTGAGTCTAGAACAGCTAAGGCTACACAAAGAAACTCTGTCTTGAAAAACAAGCAAAACAAACAAACAAAAAAGATCTTATTGGTTTGTTTGTTTTTGCTTTGCCACCTTGATTCCTTAACTAGCAAGGAAATGCACAATGTCCTGTGTCTAGGGTCAGTATTTTCAGTTTCTTGGTCCACCCTATGTAGACTCCCATGACTCCCTGTGGTCTCAGGAACCAAGGCTCTCTCAGCATCCCCTCTCCACCTTTCTTCTCTCCTACCCCCAGCTTCACCCACTCTGATTTTGTTAGAGGCAATGCTGATTTTTTTTTTCAGGGTCATTAATATATGCTTCCTGAGAAGAGAGGTGTTCAGGAAACTTCGGGGAGTTTTCTAAGGACTACACTTTTGTTACATTCATCTGCATATTAGGAAGGAGCTTAGCTATACTAGGAGAAAGATTGTAGGCCTCATAGCAAGGTAACTATTATAAGTTCCAAAAATTACATTCCTGAATCTAGGAATTTCTATCCAAAAGCACCGTATTCAAACTGAGAGAAAAAAAAAACAAACCAAAAACAACAACAAAAGCTGTGTCTCTGCTAACTTGTGATTATAACTTCTTTATTTAAGAAATCTTTGATAAGTTCACATTCTGCCAGAAGCTTCCATGAATGCATAACCCTGAGATAATATCACTTCAGATTTGTTTCTTTACTGAGTAAATGTGGTTGCTGGAGATGTGGTTGAGTCTTAAGAGTTGTCTCTAGGTTAGGGATCAGATTCCAGGACATGTTGGTGGATTTGGTAACTACCTAACTGCGAGTAAGACTTCACAGTGCCATTTTTTTTCTATATTAGTGTGTGCGTGTGCGTGTGTGCGTGTGCGTGTGTGCGTGCGTGCGTGTGTGCGTGCGTGCGTGCGTGCGTGCGTGTGTGTGTGTGTGTGTGTGTGTATGTGTGTGTACACATTACAAGTTTCCCTCTGAACACTGCTTTACTCTTGTCTTGTAAGCTTTGGTATGTTTCCTGTTTGGGTCATCTCAAGATATTTTCTAGTTTTCCTTTGTGATTTTTCTTTTTATCCTTTGGTAATTTGGTAGTGTGCTGTTTGATTCTCCTTGTGTTTGTGAATCTATTCCATTTCTTTTCCTGATTGCTGATTGTATCCCATCACGATTGGAGGACTTAATTTCCTACTCACAGAGTTCTGTTTTCGGCTAAGCATATAGCCCCTCCCAAGGAAGGCCCTGGAGGGAACTGTGTGTTCTTTCATTAGAGGAAATTTCCTGTGGCTGTCTGTCTGGTCTAACTCCTTCTTTGCACTGTCCCAGTCTCCCATCTCTGTATTCACCTTGCGCATCATTGTCTTCCCTTGGTAGTGGTTTTTCTGGCTGCTATCAGGAAGTTCCGTCTCTATTCAGGTCCATCGGTTTTCACTTGTGGTGCTTTGAGCCTCTGTTCTTAAGGGTAGACTTTCTTGAGGTAATGGAAATAAAGCATGCCATTATGCTGCCTACTCTTAGGATTCATTCAAAGTTTTGTCTTAGACATGTGGTCAAACCTAACAGTAGAATCATAGGATTATCATGGACTAACACTGGGGAAATAATGTCCTTCCCCATGTACGTAAGTAGAAATGAAGGACTGGTGACTTATTTAGCCAGTGTATTATTTTGTCATTGTAGGCAGCTGGTGAGGTCCAATTGAGGCCACATCAACATTATCTTCAGTGGCAGATAACCGGGGCTTCGATTTACCCAGATCTCGACCACTCCAAAGCTGTGCATAGACTTGGCCTAACTCAATATAAACATATTCCATGGGAAAAATATGCTTTTGATGTTTTAGCAAATAAGGATAAAATGCAATTTTCTCACTACTGGATCTCTGACTCTACAGCCCTCTCTGTCTGCTGGCCACGTGGCAAAGTCCAGGTGCGACTGTCATACAGAAATTGCTTTTCCCCCAAAACACAGAAATGTGAAATAAACCAATTTGGGCACAAGTTGTGTCTGCTAGATCTACTTAGTATCTGTCGAACATCTCCCTGCATTCATTGTGTTAGGGCTAGTCAAAGAGTTAGAAGAACTTGTGTGCATCAGCATGGGTAGAGTCCCCGTAGTAGGCACGGCTGCTGGTGGATTAGTTTTGCTCTCGTTGCTCTGGCCAAATATTTCTTCTTTGTCATTACTGTGGCATTGTATATTTATTTTAGGGCTGTGTCAGTGGGAACGTGGGAGTGGAGCTGATGGGAACACACATGCACATTGAAATTCTTTCTTTTTTTTTTTTTTGGTTTTTCGAGACAGGGTTTCTCTGAATATCTCTGGCTGTCCTGGACTCGCTTTGTAGACCAGGCTGGCCTTGAACTCACAAAGATCCGCCTGCCTCTGCCTCCCAAGTGCTGGGATTAAAGGCGTGCGCCACCACCGCCCGGCTTGAAATTCTTTCTTACTGAAAGGGTTCTGTTCAGACAGTCTCCTGTACCTTAGACTGGCCTTGAACTCACTATGTAGCTAAGGATTACATTGAACTTCTTTTAATTTCGCCTTCAAAGTGCTGGGGTTACAGACCTAAGTCACACACACCCAGTTGTTTGAAAAGTTTTAGGTTACTTACCTTCGATATTAAATATTTCTGTATCTGTCTTCATATCGTGAACTGTATTTTGATGTTTACTAAAGGGCATAGTTGGCTGTGATAAACTCACCTTGAATAAAATGGGATTTTTCAGAAGAGAGTAGATTTATATTTAAAATTGGTTCAGTAGCAGTGAATGGTCTGTAGAGTTGGTCGTTGGTAGAAGAAGCCGCCGAGTGGTATCGTAGTCAGCTTGCTTGGAACATGGACAGATTGTCCTTGTTGCGAAGTGCCACCTCTCTACCTGCTGAGTTTCCCAACAGCTGTCAGCTAGCTGCTGTAGCCCAGACAGCTACCTCAGTGCCTGGTTCACAAATAGGAAGTAAACAGAAAATCTTGCTAATTTGAGCCCAGTGGGAACCTTTACACTGTAATGAGGGACTAATTTTGAAAGCAGAGACATCTTACAGAACGAGAGCCAAATTTTTAAATGATCTGAGAGAACTAATTGAGAATGGTACTTAAGAAGAGCGAGATGCTAACACATGGAAGAATTGCAGCGGGAGAGGCAAGTCCTCCAGGAGTCTGAGTAATTATGCTGTCTTAGCTAAGTTCCTGGGGATGCTGATCTGAGCGTGGGAATGATAATGCCCGTTAGAGGACAGGTTTGTGGTTGAAATGCTCCTGAAAGATTCTGACAAATTAAACAGTGGTGAAAATGCTTGGAAGTTCTCCAGGCTTTTACCATTATTGATGTCAGTGAGCTAGGAAAGGGCGCTTAATCTGAGGCCCTTATCATTCTTAAGGTGCTCCTGTTGTAAATGCAGCCCTGTGCAGACCGACTCAGCAGGGTGCAGTTTCTGTCGTCAGCCTCCTTTGACATCATAATAGATTTCAGTTGCCAAATCATTCTCCACAGAACAAAATGGAAAAGAGCCTTGCAGGATATCTGGACCAGAGCCAGGCATGAGTAAACATAAACAGACATTCTGACATGGAAAGGCTCCCATTGGAGTGGGGGGATTTGATTGGGTTCCCTTTTCTTGCTGTCAGCCTGGTGCCCTGTTCCAGGGGAACACCTTCTATTCTGACTCAGAGCGCATGTGCTCTTGGGTATGTGTAACTTCACTGGGAGATATACTGGTTTTCTAAACGCAACTGGTGATGCAACACCTGTTGCCCTTGACTTGATGGTCTGTAGTGTTGAGTTTCTTTAGTTTTCTCTCATTAGATTTTAAACATCAATTTCATTACTTCAAAAAAAAAAGTAATGACTTTCAAGATTATTGAAGATTTGGTTGGAAGGATATTTTAGGTAGTTAAAGACAGTTATTTTTCTAGTTTATTCAAACTTCAGTCTTAATAATTATCTGCTTCTGTAGCCTCGACTGTTCAACTGACAACAGACAAGGACTGATGAACACTTGCTTTTTACCGGTTTATTCCCCAAGTTTCTCGTTCTTGTCCTCTAAATTCCTTTTGAGGCTGGAGAGAAGGCACTGTGGTTGAGAACACTGGCTGCACTTTCAGTGGACCTGGGTTCCCTTTCCAGCCCTCACACAGTGGCTTACAACATTCTGTAACGTCAGTTCCAGGGGATTCAGTTCTCTCTTCTGTGGTTACCACATGCACATGGTACATTGACATGTATGCAAGCAAAACACCTGTATGCATTAAATAGGAATAAATACATCTTTAAATTACTTATTTTTGTGTGTTTGCTGACGCATGCGACTGTGGGTGTCCACGTGTAGATAACCTTGGGTGTCCTTCCTGAGGAAGGTTATCCACTGTGCTTTGTGAAAGAGGGTCTCCCATTGGAATGGAGGCTAACCTACTAGACGAAGCTGGCTGGCCAAGGAGCTCCAGGGATCTACCTGTCTCCACCTCCCTAGTGCCGGGTTTATATGTGCAAGTGTGTGTCACCAGCTTCAACTTTTTACGTGGGGACTGGGGTTAAACATGGGTTCTCATGCTTTTCACAGCAAGTACGTTATAAGCTGAAACATCTCTCCAGCCCTCCAAATTGCTTCCCCTAAAATGACTTGGTTTTAGTGCCTCTGCTTTTTATATAACACATATTTTGGCAGCTCTCACTCTGAGACAGCTAGGTGGCCATCTAATCTCCAGTCTCTCTAATGCCATTTACTCCACTTAGAAATAATTCGCCACCCCACCACACTGATTTTTACCTGTCCTTCTCTCACACATCTGTGTGGAGTCCTACAGAGGCAGATCTTTGAGTACATTTTCTCTGAGCTCAACAGCAGCACCGAGGTGAGAAGAGATTGGTCTCAGGAGGGGCAGCAGGGGAAGGAGAGGTGCCTGGGGGTCCTGTGTCTCAATTGGTCGTGTCCCTTAAATGCTGTATTGGTCCCTTTGGCAGAGATTCCGCTGCTGTCTTGTGCTAGGGCTGTATCTGCTCCTGATGTCTAATAGATGTTGACTGGTAATTGAAACGATTAGCTGCCAGCTCTTCCTCAGTGAGAATGGGTTTATTAACCTTGGCTTAGTACAACTGCATCATCCTTGAAATGCAAGTGTCAAGGTACCATGAAGCAGCTTCTTGAAATCATGTTTGCTGAACTACTTGGAGTTCCGGCTACATAGTGGCATGTGAGATTCCACGTAATTCACTGGTCATCTGGAAGATGTTTGCGCTTGCCATTACTTCAAAGAATAGTCAGCATTCATATATCTGGCATACAATATATACAGCTATATAACGCGTTTTATAGGCATGGATTTTAAATATTTAATATAGTAAGCTGCAGAAATGGAAGACTACTATTCCACGCTCTACTACATATATGCCACACACAAGACAGTCTGGTCCCAAGTTTTCTATGCAAAAGGTGACTCGTGCCTACTGAGTACTTTCAACATGGCTCACACATGCAAATATTATATTTTAAAGTTCACTAAACCTTAAATGTACATTACAATGGCCGTTTGTGTGGCCTCTCTGTTAGATGGTATTCGTGTGTCTGTGTGTGTGTGTATATGTATTTGTTTGTAACTTATTTTAAGATGGGCATCATTGAATATAGCATTTAAGCCAGGAATTCAATCTTCATCAGCACCCGAGAATGTTTTTTTCTTTTCTTTTTTTTATTGTTTACTTATTATTTCAAGTTATATCTCCATCACAGTCCCCTCCCACCACCCCTCCCTATCCCACCCTCCCACCCTTTCCCGCTTCTCCTAGAACTCATAATTTTTTTTTAAATAATTAGGCTACAATTATGAAAATTATAAGATATAACATATATTCCCAACGTCCAGCCCATACATATTTGGCAACTGATATTAATATTCTATTATCTGTCTCCATGAGTTCAAAGTTCTATACCTAACTCAATTTCCAAAGTTAAATTTTAAGTTGTTTAAGAATTAAAAGGATGTTCCGAGAACGTTTTAAATATGTTGCCCTGTTTTTCTCTGCCGTAATAACTAAGTCCAGTAGTTTTCCTCTACTCTTCCTTAGTGTCGCTCATTCTGTGTAGATCTGCTTACGGGTCCAGTTCACCATTCAGTAGACAGCTTCAAGCAGGGGGAAGTCGGTCAGCAGAGCATGTGGTCTCATCACTTGGGAGGCAGAGGGATCATAGTGAACTTGAGGCCAGCTCTAAGTACATGTGAGATTCTGTTTAAAAACAATGGAAATCTGCACATACGCAGTCTCCGTGGACCTGGAACTCACTCTGTAGTCCTTGCTGACCCCACACTTGCCATTGTTCTCCTGACACACCATGCTGCCTGAGCTCCTAACTAGAGTGTCTACAGTACAGTGCAGGGATGCACCAGTACAGTGCAGGGATGTACCAGTACAGTGCAGGGATGCACCAGTACAGTACAGGGATGCACCAGTACAGTGCAGGGATGCACTAGTACACCTGACCTAGTTTCTTTAAGTTATAATTTTCAGTATTTGGATGATTTCCATCCTTTGATGACTTACTCAGAGATTTCTATTTTCTCTATGTTAGACCGACCTTACCTACATTTAATACATGGTTTATTTCCTTAAATTCTTTTGTCTTCATCATCATTTCTCTAGGTTTTGGGGGGGTATTGTTCTTTTCTTGATTTTTGTTTTCATCTTTGTTTTCTTTTTCTTGTTGTTTTTGTTCTGGTGCTGGCTAATTTTTATATCAGTTTGACATAGGCAAGAATCATTGGGGAAGAGAGAACCTCAACTGAGAAATCGCCTCCACCAGATTGGCCTGTGGGACATTTTCTTAGTTAGTGATTGATGTGGGAGGGCCCAGCCCCGTGTGAGTAGTACCAGCCCTGGACAGGTGGTCCTGGGGTCTCTAAGAAAGCAGGTTGGGCAAGCCATGGGGACCAAGCCAGTAAGCTTCACTCCTCCATGGCCTCTGCTTCAGCTCCTGCCCTGACTTCCTTCAATGACAGAGTAGGATGTGGAAGTGTTAGTCAAGCAAACTCTTAGGTTGGTTTGTGCATGCTGTGTTATCACGGTAGTAGAAATACTAATGAAAACATTTCCAATTTTAACTTTCTAGTTCTTTGAAGTCATTAGTTCTTTTGTGTGTTTGCTCTTCATTCCTAATGGACTCTTGATTTATATCCTTTTTTTCTTTCATTCTCCTTTTCCAGATTCATTGTCTAAATTACACACTGTGTTTTTCAGGCAGGATTTCACCATTTAGTCCAGGTTGGCCATGAACAGGGAAACATCTTGCTTCTGCTGTTGAATGCTGGGACTGTAGTCCTGAGCCACGGTGTGTGCTTTCATTCATCTCAGTTCACCTAATTCTCATCTATTTCTCCTCCAGGTCTGTGTCCTGCTCTGTTCTTCATGTCTTTGAGGTTTGTGTGGACTCTGGATTACAGACACAAAAACACACATCTTTCCAGTGTGCGTTTCATTTTCTAAAGAAGCCTGCTATTTCCTTTTCTTTTGTTACAACTGTCTTACATTTAACCTGTTCTGTTGTAGTGTTGAACTTTTCCAGGGGTATCTTAATTTGGATGGTGTTTTTACCTTCATAGAGTTCTGTCTTCTAGTCTGTATTCTTTTACCCCTGTCTTTCTGACATGATTTCCTAAAAGATACTGACTGTATCTTCTATTCTCTTGAGTTCTTCTCTCTCTGTCAGGAGTGCTGTCATTCTTTGTCTAGCAGATTTTTTTTTTTCTCACCAATGAGTCCCATGCTAGCAAAGACCCATGGACTCTGTTATAGAAGGGTGTGACCACAAGAAATCCCAGGCCTTCAGATTTTATACAGAGGAGCCACTTGCCCTGGGGCCTTTTTGGAAAGGTAATCTGTCAGTCTTCAGTCTTATGCTGTACATCTCTCTCTGTGCCTATGTGTGTAGAGGCCAGAGATTAACTTCAGGTGTTGCCTATTAGAAGCCATCTACCTTTAAAATGTTTAAAATTTTATTTATTTATTTATTTTTTGTTTTAATTTGTTTCCAGGCAGGGACTCTCACTGGCCTCTGCTGTTGACTAGCCAGCTCCAGGCCTCTGCCTGCCTTTACCTTCCCACAGCAGGTGTTGGAAGCAAACACCGCCAAGGTTTCTTGTGATCAAACTCAGTCTTCATGCTTGCATGGTAAAGACCGCTGACCATCATACCAGCTCCAGACCTTGTGGGACGCAGCAGCTGCCCAGGCTTTCCCGTGCTCCTCACTGGCCCCTTCTGGTCCCAGGCCCTTTCCCTCTATTTCTTCTCACATGAATCCTGCTACTCTATGCAGCTTGTTGCCTCCATAGCTTTGCCACCTTTCTGTACTACAGTGTTTGAGGTGATAACTACTCACCCGATCTAACTGGAAATACGACCCGCGCTTCCTGGTGGTCGGCTCTACTTGCTCCAGTTCTAGGTGAGGATTTGCAGCATTCTAGCACTGCCCCCACCCCAGGCTTCTCTTTATTTGTTGAGGCAGGACCTCATTGTGTAGACCAGGCTAGCCACAAACATACTGTCCTCCTGACAAATGGAAACATAGGTAAAAGGTATATCTTCCCTGATACTCCATCCAAAACACCTTTGTGTTGTTTAATAACCTCCCAAAGCCTCATTTGAACGGATGCATGATATTCCAGTGTTTTAGAAATGTAGGATAACTGACTGCATAATAGTCGATTTATTGAAAGCTAATTGTCTTAATTTTGTCTCTCCTTCAATTTTGTGGATTCAAGTAGATGCAGCAAAAATAAGGCTTTCTGTTGAGTCTGAAACTTTCATTTCTTGTTTTTGCCCTTTCGAAGGGTCCGTATCCAAGCTTTCCTAGCTATCACTACAGTCTGTCATCTCCTCAGGGGAGTTTTTCCTGGCTTGAAATGTCGTATGTAATGTTTTATGGAAGTGAGGGAGGCAGGGGCTGGAGAGATGGCTGAGCAGCTAAGAGCTCTTCCTGCCTTTGCAAGGGACCGGAAGGCTGTTCCCAGCACCCACCTTGGGCATCACATAACTGCCCATTACTCTATCTCCAAGGGTCCCTAAGCCCTCTTCTGGGGTGTGCTGGCACCAACACACATGTATGCATTGCAGCACTAACACAGGCACACATATAGAAAGAAATCCTTAATAAAAACTGAAATGCAAGAGAAAATGATTTCTTAATATTGCATATTCAGTGAATTGCGTGTATTGGCAAAATTACAATGATAACGATGCAGAGATGTCCAGAAATGGTGTGGGGTCAGTGTGCCTTCTAGATAACAAAGCTTTTGCCTGAAGAAGGAAGCACTCCAAGGGGTGAGGCTATGTAAGCCCTGTTTAAGTCTAGGTCACAAATGTCAGGCTGGGTCAGCCTTATCTTGAGAACTCAAGGTCTGGGCTTCAACTTGGAACCTAGAACAAGGAGGAAACAGCAGCACATTCCTCCCATTGCACATGTTGTCAACACTAAAAATTTCATCCCCACTCTTGCAATACGTGAACTCAAATATTAGACGTCACTTGCCGGCCTGACTCTCCCGCGTGGCCCTGACTTATCAGCTGAGCCACCTGAGCAGGTCTTCCTTTGTCCCTTGCTGTTCTATGGCTGATGTTTGTTTCATTGATTTTTGCTTGTTAGTTTGTGTGTTTCTATGCTTTATGGAAACATCTATCCTCCTATTTTTTGTTAACTCTTTGCTCTCTGGTACCCTGTAGCCACCCTGTCTGGTGCCCTTGAGAAGGTCTAGATTTTGTAGACTGCGTAAGAGGCCATTTCAGCTGTCACAGCAGGTGCAAAATCAAGGCAGCAGAGAAGTTCATCAAGGTGCCTTGATGGTCAGACAGTTGGGGGACGGCACTCAATCCAGGAAAACCCCATCAGTCACAGGTAAGTAGCGATGAGGACCAGTCTGAAGCTAATTGCAAAACTAATGTCACATTCTCTGAGCCAATATGCAAGCCGCCATGGTAGTCAGCAGACAGAGTTTTGTTTATCTTCTTGGACTCATCTGTGCCTTGGTCGAGGTGCTCTGAAGGCAGGTCTCAGCCCAGGCTCTGGCACATGGCACAGGGTGTCAAGAAGCATTCTGAGAAGAGTGATATACCTTTCTGCTTTCCAACTCAAAGTCCCTCTGTGTTCCTGTTGGTGACTTGTGTTAGACTTGCTCTATGAGAGGAAAGTGGTCATGTTCTGACTGGAGACCAGCCAGGTTTTTGGTGGGAACAGCACTGGGCTCTTGCATAGTAACAAGCGTGGTCAAGATCATGAGTACATTCTTCCACTGGACAGATCGAGGGCAGGCCATGTTCTTCTGCCTCCGTGGTGGACCACTGCTTTCCAGAACTACGCTTCTCACCCATAGACAATACCTTTGGAGGTCTCTTCTGCTAGCGAGTAAACTTTCTAGTATACTTTTTTTTTTTCAATTTATGTGTACATGGAGGTGTGTGGGGGGAGGCACATGACAGTGTAGATGTTTGCATGTACACTCGGAGGCCAAGGTGTCCCGCTCTCTCACTCTCTTCCTTATTCCCTCCACGCAGGATCTGCTTTTGGACCTGGAGTTAGATGGCTGGTGGGAAAGTCGCAGAGATTCTCCTGTCTTCCCCAGCAGCAGTGGGTGACAGGAGGCCCTCACCTGGCTTATCGCATGGGTGCTGAGAATTTGAGCTCAAGTCTTCACAATGTGCACGAATCCACACTGAGCCATCTCTCCAGCCCTTCTAGTGTAGTTTTATTTGATAGTGTGAGAGGTGCTTGCATGGCCCAATACCAGCAAGGAAAAGATAAGGGAATTACCAGTCTTTTAACATCGCCCTGTATGAGTAATAAAAATATAGACATGTGCATCTGATTTCTAAATGCATTCATAATTAGCAAAAAAAGTTAAATTTAGATTAGAGGTACTTGGAGATTCCAAGGAACACTTCTATCTTTAATCCTTCACCCCCCCCCATCACACACACCTTCGTGCACACATACATTTTTTAAAAAGCACACTAGAAAGTTTATTCGCTAGCAGCAGAGACCTCCAAAGGTATTTTCTATGGATGAGAAGGGTGATGCTGAAGAGCAGTGAGATGAAGGACAGTGGTCTGCTGCAGAGGCAGAAGAACATGGCCTGCCCTCGATCTGTCCAGCGGAAGAATGTACTCACAGTCCAGCTCACACTTGCTACTGTGAATGCCGTGCATGTACGTGTGCTTATAGAAGGTCTGCATGAGTCATCAGGCCAGGGTGTGCCCTTTGCTGGGGCTGTTCAGTTGCCTGATCTGTGTGTAAGTGTTGCAATCAGTTCACTGCTGGTGCAGCTGGTTCACTGACAGTGGGTGTTCCCACGCAGGGGCCTGCTTCAGGTCTGCCTCTCTTTCTCCCTGTTTGGAGTGGCCTCTTCTTGCTCAGATTTAGTTTTCATTGGTCATCCATGTTGGCCCCCACCCAGTCTCTTCCTCATAGGCAGGCCTGAAGGCATCTTGTCTTCGCTGTGGATTTGCTTTTCCCCAGCACTTCTGTTCACTATTGCTTTGGGTTCTCACACTTTGCAAGACATGGTCAGATGGAGGTCGAGGCATTGGATTCTGGAACTGAAGAAGAAAGTGTGTCGTAAGCTTCGCCACTTACCTCCTGTCTTCCCACACACTACTGGGTTTCCCCATCTGCTGAGTCGGAATAAGAAGTTTATGACACTGGGCCTGACACACACTGTATGTTGGCTTCTTGCCTTTGTCGTCTGTTATTCTTTTTTTTTTTTTTTTTTTTTTTTTTTTTTTTAAACATTTATTTATTTAGTATACAGTATTTGGTCTACATATATTTTTGGTTTTTCGAGACAGGGTTTCTCTGTGTATGCTTGGCTGTCCTGGACTCACTTTGTAGACCAGGCTGGCCTCGAACTCACAAAGATCCGCCTGCCTCTGCCTCCCAAGTACTGGGATTAAAGGCGTGAGCCACCACCGCCCGGCAGCGTCTGTTATTCTTATTGTAGTTTGGTGCCTGTCTTTTCCTCCCTTTCCTGTTGGCTCCTCTTGAGTCTCTGTGCCTTTTTGATCACACACCATCTCTGCTGCCCCTTACACCCTTCATTTTGTTCCTTCCCTGAAGCCGTTGGTGGAGTTTACAGAAAAGATATTTACCCATCTAAAGCATCTAGCCAGTGTTCATGAAGAAAAGTCTTCTGGGGGATCTTTTAGAGCAGGAAGTTTTTACAGCATTTGCATAGAAAAGCTTAAATCCTGTGCTTGAGTAGTCAGCCATGAGCTTTCCCTTCCTTCCTTCCCTCTTTTGAAAAACACCCTTCCCTCCTGGAGACACCACTGCCCTAAGTTGCAGGATGAGAGCAAGAATACCTGCCTCAGCTCTGTCATGAAGTCACAGCAGCAGGAGCCAAGCTGGGTGGCTCCTGGGAGGGTTTTCTGGCATTTACCACTTAATGATATAAAACTTAGATTTTTCTTTCTTGGGCCTGGAGAGATAGCTCAGCAGTTAAGTGCACTGGCTGCTCTTCCAAAGGACCCAGATTCAAATCCCAGCACCCACATGGTAGTTCAGTTGTGTGTAATGACTGGGTGTGATGGTGCACACCTTTAATTCCAGCACTTGGGAGGCAGAGGCAGGTGGATCTCCATGAGTTCAAGGCTGGCCTGGTCCACAAAGTGAGTCCAGGACAGTCAGGGATACATAGAGAATCCCTGTCTTTAAAAAAAGAAAAGAAAAGAAAAGAAAAAGATTTTGCGTCATTACAGGGTGTACAGATGATCTGTATCAGTTGGAAACCAGCCTTTTGATCTTGCATCTTAGCCTTTCCTCACACTTTGGGTACATGGTCTGATCTTGTCTCTCTGTCCGAGTCTCAGTGCAGAGGGGCCCCAGGATCAGGAGTTACCCCACATACCACACGCACTGTGTTTCAGTCAGTGTTGTGGATTCAGTGCACTTTCAGCCTGCAATGCTTTTGACTTATGTTGAACACTTATAATTGCTACTGGATTGGTATTTTCCTCCAGGTTCCTTTTTAGTTATATTTTTCCCTCAGAGTTTCTCTGAGTCTGCTCACAGGACAATTCCTCTGAGTGAGGTCCCCCTCTTAGTAGCAGGATCCCTGCTTTGTACCAAAGCCCTAATCTTACCACGGTCTAGTAGAAGAAGATCACTTTTCACTGTGCTTTGAATATGAGGGAACCAGGTATTCCATGTGCATGTGGCTCCTTCCTGCTAGTGCCTGCCAGATTGTTTAATGCTTTATGTAAAATAAAGAAAAGAAAGAAATAGGGTAGGGGAAAATGTGGTGGAGGGAAAGGTTGTTTTTCCTGTTTGAAAGGAAGAAAGTGATCTTACCTGTGCCAAATACCTATTTTTCTCATTTGAATGCTGTGAGGCAGAGAGACAGGGTGGCTATCAGCAGCACAAACCCACCAAGTCTTATCAGCAGGTGTTACAGTGCACCTTATATTTGGTTCACAAAGAATTCATCTTCAGGTGTTCCCCCTCAAACCCTCAGTTGCTTCCTCCAAACAAATGTCTCGACTAGGCGCTGTCTTTTGAGGCACACGGTTTGAAGGCAGCTCTGGGTAGTGCGCTGCCATTCTCCAGCTGGCTCACACTGAACCCAGTGGCCAAGCTGCCAGTGGAACAAAAGGGGACTCCTTCCTATCTTACACATGTGCCATGCTTTAAAGGCTTAAAAACCACAAAAGCATGACATACATCAGGCATTGTGTAAACACTCAGCACTGTCAGATTTGGGCTGCTAGGCATTTGCTGGTACTTTTATTTAGTTTCCAGCGTAAAAAAATTTATTCATGTATAACTACAGCCAGAAGGGGCCATCAGATCACATTGTGGATGGTCGTGAGCCACCAGTGGTTGCTGGGAATTGAACTCAACACCTCTGGAAGAGCCAGTGCTCTTAATCACTGAGCTACCTCTCCAGCCCCCTACTTTCCAGTTTGTTTTTGTTTGTTTTGGGTTTTTTTTTTTTTTTTTTTTTGGTTTTCAAGACAGGGTTTCTCTGTGTAACAGCTCTGGCTGTCCTGGACTCACTTTGTAGACCAGGCTGGCCTTGAACTCACAGAGATCCACCTGCCTCTGCCTCCCAAGTGCTGGGATTAAGGGCATCTGCCACCACCGCCCAGCTAGTTTCCAGCATTTAACTGAGAAGATAGTTCATGTAAGGCCCTTCTGTATTCAGACCCTTTCTGAATGAAGCAGGGCAACCCCCATCCGTATGTCCCAAAGCACAAGTAGCCTGGGGCTGGGTAGTGGCTGCACCCTTGGTGCTGCCTGGTCTGGATTTTGCCACTCTTCTCTGGGCTGCTTCAGTCATTGCTGTGACCCTCTGCCCTGTGAGCACTTGGCGTTTGTACGCCTTTATGCGTTCAAAGTTAAATTGGAGGTTGAATATGTGGCATGGTGTTCTTTAAGACAAAAGGAAGTAAAACATAAAAATTTTGAAAATCTATCTGTAATTTCTGAAATTATATTTTTTCTTATATGCAATACTTGGATGGAACTTTATTTTTCTATGACGTAAATACAGCTGAAGAAAATGTGTTTTTGCATGTAGAGGCCAGAAGACAACCTGTAATGCCTTTCATCTGAGGAACTGTTTAGCTAGGTCTCTCCTTGCCCTGGGACGTGCAGATTAGGGGTGGCTAGCTGGCCAGCGAGACCCGAGATCTGTCTTTCTCATCATCTCCCCAACATTTGGATCACAAGATCAGCCATCATGCTTTTGCCCAGCTTTTCTGTTTTTGTTTTTCAAGACTTTTATTTTTAAACTGCATATATCTGTGCATGGGTATGTTCTTGTGACTGCAGTGCCTATGGAGGTCAGAAGAGGGACTTGCATGCCCTGAAGCAGAAGTTACAGGCAGTTGTGAATCACCTCTGATGGTGTGAATGAGACATTCCCCATAGTTCATGGTGTTTGAACATTTGCTTCCCAGTTAGTGATGCTGTCTGAGGTTGAGGAAGTGTAGCCTTGCTAGAGGAAGTATTCAAAGCCTCCTGCTTTTCCTAGTACACTTTCTTTGCTTCCTATTTGTGGTTAAAAACATGAGCTGCTCCAACAACCATGCCTTCCCACTGCTTCCACACTTCCTCACACAGTGGACTCGTATCCCTCTGGAACCATAACCCTAAATAAGTCCTTCCTTCTATTAGTTGCCTTGGTTATCATGTTTTATCACAGCAGTCACAAAGTAACTAATACCCTGCCTAGCAGGAGTGCTGCCAATCAAACCCTGCTTCTGCGCAAAGACATGTGCATGCTCTTAACTGTGGAGCCCTCTTTCCGCCCGTTTTGTTTTGTTTGCCTGTTTTCGAGTGGTAGGGATTGAGCTCAGATCTCCAAGGCTGAATGGCAAACACTTTACTGCAGGGCTGTCTTCCTCCCCTGAATGCAGTGTACATAGAATCCCTGCTCCCCAGAACATGTTACAGAACGATCAAAGTAGCATCCTATTTCAGCTTCAAGTTTGCTTTTTGTTGTTCAGATATTGAAATCCAGGAGTACAATGATCTTTCTAGGCTGTGCACCTAGGGAGGGGATCTGTTGACAGTGTCGGCCAGAGAAGTCATTAGTACAGAGTGTGGACTCCATGGGATCAGAGATAACTTTAAGGTGCACCTCATGGCTGTTGTTCTGATAGGTTGAAGCTTTTAGGACAATACTATACCTAACACATTCTGTAAGCACTCTTTGAAAAAAATATTGTGTGTCTTCCTCCTGGATCTTGCCTTCTCCAAGCACAGACCATGCTAACCCAGGTTGAGCATCTTTAATCTCAAAGTGTGAAACCTGAAATGCTTTGAAATCAGAAACGTTTCCAGTGCTTACTGAAAACCGCAAGCAGAATGCACTTCACCTGACCTCAGGTGACAGATGGCTGTCCCAAGTCAAGCACCCTAAAAATACTGTATACAGTTTCCTTCTGACTGGGTGTGTATGACTGACACTCGAATTTCTGTTTTAAATTTGGGTACCACCACAAAGATAACTGATTGTATATGTGCAAATATCCCAAGTTAGAAATGAAATCCAAACAAGGAAATCAAGGTGGCTCAGAAGCAGCAGCTCAGCCTCTCCCTTCTCCAGCTTCACGGACCTTTCTAGCAGATGCTTTGAAGGAAGTGGTGGGAGACACCTCCAAAAGTCACCTGGTTGTCTGTGTCCCTCTAAATTCCAGTTTGTGTAATCTTAACCCTGGCAGAGAGTAACAGTAGATTATATTTTTCTTCTTCTATTTCTTTTCTCAGTGTGTGGGTTAGAGTGTTCCATGCCATGCGTGTGGGGATCGGAAGACTGCAGGAGTTAGTTCTCTTCTTCCTCCATGTGGATTAAACTCTATGACTTTTTTTTTTTTTTAGAGAGACCTTCATTCCCTGAGCTCTTTCTCCAGTCTCACTCATAGTTTTTTCTTGCTGCTTATATCCTTCATGTCCACATCACACTTGCTCCATCTTAGCAGCATCTACTACTCGCTCCTGTTGCTTTACATTGTTTTTGTTTATGTGAAATGGGAGGTACCCTGATCTCTTGGTGGCATCCCTTCTTGTATTTCTTCATTCTAGCGTAACCTCAGAGCTTTTTATTTGTCATCTGCATTGGTTTTCAACCCTAACTGTACCCTGTCGCTTTGAGATTTTGAAACTTACTGAGTTCTGGGCCTCATGCCCAGAAACAGATTTAATTCAGTTGGGGTAAGGGCTGTGCTGTCAGCATTTTTCAAAGCTATATGAGGGAGCTCTTAATGTCTATCTCCAGAGTTGACAGCCTCTGCTCAACTTTGTCAGCATGGTTAGCCCTCTGTTAATCCAAAAGTTACTCTATCACTTCCTTTTCCCTGTTTCCTGAGTGAATACCAGAACCCTGGTTGGATTTGTGATGTGATGTCTTAGAATTAGAGCCTAACTGCTCCTCCAGATTTATCTCTAGCCTCCACTTCCACATATATTAGCTGGCATCTCCTTTCTTCTAGTAGTTTCTCCCCACAACTTGGACCACCCCCTTGCATGGGTTTGACCCTCCATGCATTCCCCTTGTCACCAAGGGAAAACAAAGGGTATGGATGCTTAAAGGATGCCCCTTCCATTAGGGGATCTTCCCTGCTGCCAGCTTAGAACTTACGTGTATGAAATGATTCTCCTTGTTCTTTACAGCCTGCTGTCTAGGACAGAACTGAGGCGGAGTTCTGCAGTGATAAGCAACTTCTCTACCAACACTGTCCACCTTGCCAGCTGCTCACCCTAACTCAACAGGGGTTGAATTACCTTAATAAGAGTTGAGTGTTTAGCTCGGTCTGCTTTGGGTTAACTTATGCATGGCTAGTGACTACTATTTGGGCCAGCACCAGTCTTGATTGCAAGCTGTTTGAGGGCAGAGATCGAATCAGTCACACTCTCAAGGCATGCTCACTAAACACTACGTGAGTTGTTCAGTGAGTGACTGACTGATGCAGGATGTTGATGTTGTGGCTCCTTCCTCTCATCCCAGCAGTGCTGAGGCTGAAGCAGGAGGATTCTAAGTTTGAGGTCAGCCTGGATATGGTGACATCTTGTGTGAAAGAAAAAAGTTACCTTCTCTAAATACATACTTCTGCATCACACATATAAATCCTAAAAGTGTAAAACATATCAGAGTGTCACGTGGATCTTCTTATTCTGCCATTGATAAGAGGAAGAAATCAAAGATCCCAGAGATAAAATGATGATCACCATCTCAGGAAATAAGATTAGAGAGTGGTCACGAGTTCACTTTAATAGAACTGAAGACAACACATTTCTTTTGGTGTTCTTGGTTCTGAGTCTCTGTGTAGAGCCCGTGTGGTTGGTGCACAGGTTGACTTGTACATTTTGGTAACTTGAGAGATGCAGTTGCTTGAGTCTGGGGCTAACTCTGATTGACAGCTGCCCTTTTGGCTCCATGACATTACCAGAATGGCCAAAGATTAGAGGATCCTGGTGTGGTCCCCGACAGCTCTCTCCTCCCATGACTTTGCAGACTGTCAAGTAAAGTTTGAGTGGCTCGAGCTGGGCACGTGATGGTGTTATTAAAGCTGAAGTTAAGCAGACCGTAGTGCAGAAGGAATGGTATTACAGCTCATCTAAGACCTTAATGCAAAGTTGTCTTATAACCGGAAAGTGGGGAGGGGGGGTCCAGAGTTTAAATTAGGGTGCCATTAGTAGAGGGAGGGTAATTACATTTTTGGTGCATAGAGAATCTCAATTGGTATTTATAAAAAGTCGATTAGATTAAGTTCTTATAGCTTCCTTGCTCATTCTATTTCCTCAGCACTGTGTTAGGAACAATAAGGTGATTTTACTTCAAGGCAGTGTAGGGAGTTCTGTTCAAATTCTGTCTCAG
Source organism: Lophiomys imhausi (assembly GCA_907164525.1). Lineage (NCBI taxonomy): Eukaryota > Metazoa > Chordata > Mammalia > Rodentia > Muridae > Lophiomys > Lophiomys imhausi. The sequence goes on from CAJQZJ010001896.1 coordinate 8,981,252, forward strand.
TCATTCACATAAATATCAGCCAAGATCCATTTCTTCTATCTTCAGAGGCATGAACAAATACTATGTGGACATGATCTGCTTGACTGCACTTTGTTGAAATTTGAGGGGAAGAGCCCAAGGATGGAAAGAACTCATTTCATGCAGGAACCAAAGAAAGAAAATTGGTGTTAATTTTGTTTACTTTAATTCTTCAGTGCTGTTCATTATTATTTGTGAGCATCTTCTATAGACTGGGCATGCGGGGTATGAGGAGACACCACTGTTGATCTGAAATGGAGTCTTTTCTACCCACATGAACACTGCAGGTGTTGAATAGCCAAGAGACACTGATTTAATGCATGACTTGGGAGGGAGGGACATTTACAGCAGAGTTACATGGGACAGGTAGACTTCTGTAGTCAGAGGGGGTAAAGCCTCTGATGATAGTATGGACCGGTGTGGAGATGTGAGATGCAGGGTGTGCATGAGTATCTTCTGCTCATGGAACGGAACTGACGAGGGTCACCAAAAGCTTCTGCCGTTATGAGGATCTTCAAAGCACCTGTGAATATTTCAGGTATGTTCTCCCACTTAGGAAACCAAGAGCTATTTAAGCCAATGTGGTATATGTAATCAACATCAAGTATTATAATGTTGGAGACCAGAGAGATGACTCAATGTTTAAGCATACTTGATGTTCTTGCAGAGGTCCCAGGTTCATTTTCTGGCACCCACAAGGCAGCTACCAACTTTCTTGTGCTTCTATGAGCATCAGGCATGTACATGGTACACCTACATAATATGAAGGCAGAATGTACACAAAAATAAATAAGTTTGAGTGAACTATAAGAGTGAAGGCACTTGGGGCCCTGATTATTATTTTGTAATATTTACTCTAATAGCAAAAAAAGTCTGCAATATCCTAAGATTGATAATTTTAAGTTTAATAAGGTAGTATGCTTTAGGAGAGCTATTTCAGAATGGAATGAATTTTGAGGTCTTTGGTTTACCGGATTTGGTTGTTTTCCACATGGGTGGCTTTAGGGGAGCTGATCTAACAGTAAGGAAGAGTCTTGGGAAGTCATTGGAGGTGTCCGTCCCCATGAAGCCTGCGGTAGGCCCATGTGTCTCAGATGGAATGGAAAAGAGATACTGTCTTTGTCTGTCAGCCAAGATATCCATGCACAGTGGACCATGGTGTGGGACTACTGTCCCTAAGCATGGGGATCACAGAAACTATATACCACCAAGCCACATTACCTGAAGGCCCAGCACCATTCCATTGCAATGGCTGATTTGTTGCAAGACTACAGTGTGGTGAGCACTTAGTCCCCTATGACACAGGTACCCTAAAGATTATGAAGTAGAGATCTTGTTGGCATAAGTCATCCATCTCCTTTGTGTGAGCCACTCTATGAGAACATGGCTACACCCAGCAGTGTTTGTCATGTAGTCTTTCTATGGCCATCACACATAGTGTTGGCACCAGCCAATATAATAAGAAGCCTGGGATGGTTTAGAAGACTTACCTATGGAGAACTTTTGAGTCCCTTCTGGAAAGACATTGAGTGGTCAGACTAGTTCTAAAGAAAGGAAAATGAAGGTTGCTGATGCTGTTCTGTTGAGCGTGTGAAGTCAGAGCACCTGCAGTGGTTGGCTTTCTCCATTGGGTGTTCACTGAGGGAAAGTCTGTGGGTGAAAGAGGATGTAAAATGCTGTTGCGGAAGAAGGTCACAAATGATGGAGAAGCCCTGTCATATGGAGACCATTGGAGATGACGACTGTTTTGGAATAAGAGATATAAACTCTGCTGACTAGAATACACCAACATAATCCAAAGAGACTGACAACTAGGAAACAGGAATCAGTGTCATACTGAGAGCTGAATGGTTGTAGGAAGCGAGCAAGTAGAGTTAGGGAACAGAGACAACTAGCTTTTTCCAAAGGCTTCTAAAAATGGGGCTAGGGAAATAGACCATTTTGTAATGTGCTCTCTGGGAAAGCTTGCCGGTCAGAGTTTGGTCCCCCAGGGACTCACATTAAAAAAACAAAACAAGCTGGGCATGGTGGCGCACACCTTTAATTCCAACACTTGGTAGGCAGAGGCTGGCAGATCTCTGTGAGTTCAAGGCCAGCCTGGTCTACAAAGTAAGTCCAGGATATCCAGGGTTCTGTTACACAGAGAAACCCGGTCTCGAAAAACAAAACCAAAAAAAAAAAAAAAAAAA
>CAJQZJ010001896.1:8983558-9050253 GCA_907164525.1 Lophiomys imhausi
AAAAAAAAAAAAAAAAAAAGAAAGAAAGAAAGAAAGAAAGAAAGAAAGAAAGAAAGAAAGAAAGAGAGAAAGAAAGAAAACCAAAACAAACAAACAAATGAACAAACAAACAAAACCCCCAAACAAACAAAACTCACCAGTAATAGCAAAAGGCTTGTAGGCAACATCTGTCTGTAATCCCTCTGCTAGGCAGCCAGAGACAGAAGGACTCTTGGCTTTGCTGGCCAGCCAGCCTAGCCAAACTGTCAAGTTCTTCATTCAGTGAGAGACTTGCCTCAAAAAATTACATGGAGAACTGTTGTGGAAGACACTCAGTGGTGCCCTCTGGGCTCCACACACAGTGCACACATGCATTTACATGCACATATACCAGTGAACGTATATATGGACTACTGACAGAATGTTTCCAGAAGGTGCAAGAAGATAATGTGAGATTGAGAGAATTATTTTATTTCTGAGTTGAATAATAATTACAAGAGTTACATCAAACTCTTTTACTGAAACCTTACTTAAAAGCTGTTAAAGTATATAACTTTAGGTGCTTTTTAAACTAACTTTTAGCTTGTAACAACTTAGGTTTAACAGGTAAGCATAGAATCTTCCAGAAATAGGTCAGTAGAAACAATGAAAATAATACTCAACAAATCTTTTTGTTTGTTTGCTTTCTTTTGTTTTTCTTGGTAGGGTTTCTCTGTCCTGGAACTTAGTGATCTGCCTGCCTCTGCCTCCCAAGTGCTGGGATTAAAGGTGTGCACCACAATGCGTGCTGGGCCACCCAACAAATCTTTAAAATCCACAAATATCAGGAACACCACCACCACTGTCATGGGTCTCTGGAGGCCTTTTGGCACTGAGAGAAGTGACTCAACACTGCTGTAAAAGCCCTGAGGTGGTTATGGGCGCAAACCATTTAGCGGTTGTGTCAAAGTGCATATCTTAACAAAGATGCCTATCAAAATGTGAAAGGAAAACAAGGCATGATTACCAGTAGTCTTCTTGAAAATTCCACCCTGGCTATGTTGCAGGCCCCTACCCTCCATTCCCCTACAACCCTAGGGAATACAGTCATTTTGAAATGGTTCTCCCCTCCCCTCTTTGGGATGCTTGTAATTCTATCCTTTTTATAGCCATCCTCCTCATCCCTAGATTTGTGTGTGCCTTCCTAATGGACCACCCCTCCACCCCCAGGAGCCATGTTAATTTATGGTGTGTTTTGGTGTTCCAGAGTGAGCGATGGGGAGCAAACACCACTTCTCTTTGTTCCCTCTTTCTCTTGCTCTGAAGAGCTTTTTACTACCTAGTCCTTGACATCTCCCACCTTACTGTATCTTTCCAGTTATCTTTAACTGGGCCCATTTCGTCCATTAGCTGTATTCTAATCACCTCTCAGAATGGTCAGATTTACAAGCAGCACATGAGAGAGAAAACACAAAAAGGGAGCCAGCCTTTCCTGACATTCAACAGCAGCCTCCCTCTAAATACTGGGGAAGTTTATTTGCTTTCTCTGAGGGTGTGCTAAGTGATTTTGCAGTTTGAGTGCTGCGGCCTTCTAGCACTTCTTGCATTTATTAAATAAATTCGTTCTCTAACTCAAGTGTTAATTGTGTATGACGAAACCTCAAAGCCGATTTCGGTGATTGCAATGTGCAAATATTTTTAAAATTATGTAATTACATAGGACCTGGCCCTTGAGGTCCACCAATGTAATTTATTAATTGAATCTGATTTAATTATATGTTATTTTCGTTTATCCAAAGGAAGAGCCTGCCTCTCTTATTGAGATAGGGGCCTCTGTGTGCCTTGCCACTAGAAGCCCAGAGATCCTCTCCAAGAAGCCTTCAGCACTCATTTCCCCTGTTCCTGAAGTTGTGTTTGGATGTCTTGGTCTTGGTGGTTTTAAAGGAAAAAGGAAAGAGAACAGAATCTTGTGAGGTAGCGCTATTGTGATTCACAGTGTTTATCGTTAGGTTATTTTTTAAAGCTAGTCACTCTTTTCTTTTAAATTGTGCCTGTTCTCCGGGTTACTTGCCTGAAAAGAAAAAGCTCCTTTAATTCAGTGTTTGCACCATCTCTCCGGGACCAAAGCAGTGCTGTATCTCTTTCCTTAAAATGCCGTTTTAAAGGTATTGTGGTTTCAGAGCGGCAGTTGTGAATGAAAAGTATGTAAACTTAGCTGCTCTTGCGCATGTCATTTTTATGCTCTCATGTCAGACTGGAGGGCTGCTTTAGATTTATTTTTCATTGTGTATTAGGTCTAGATCTTTTTTTTTCTTCTTCTTCTTTGGAAACATATGTTCTATGGGATGTGTTATATTCAATGCTTAAGAAAATAAAAATGGAGAAAGAATACCAAGAAAGCTTCTTAGTTGAGTATTGTATTTGGAGGAAGATTAATTAAGAAAAAACTAACTTATGAAGGAGAACTTGGGGGAGGGGGTCACATCTGTGTTTTAAGAAATGAAAGAACTCATCCATGCTGTATCAAGTCACGTGAAAGGCAGTAGCTTTGAGAAGCCCAAATTGTTTCCCAAAAGGAAAATATTTTTTGCTGCTATTAAATACAGTTTATATTGCTACTTTAGAACTTTTTTTTTCCAGTGGGGCCATTTACGTAAACTCTTAGTTCATATTTCTATATAGAAACGTCTTTGTCTTTGGGGTCTGCCTTTGCGAATTCTCATTTAATATGTGGTTGTAGCTAAGTATTTATTCATACCATGTGGCACCACACACCTGATCAAGTGACAGTATGGCGTCCTGGCAGCCAGCAGAATGTGTGAGTGACTTTTGAGTCACGGTGGCATAGAAGGTGGACAGAAGCAGCTGTCGTGGGATTCTCCCCATTCCGTGCATTCTAGCACATAGAACAGCTCAGTGCTACTGTGGAAACGTAAGATGTGTGACAGAGAAATACTCATTTTTCTTACTGATTCTGAAAGTGGAGTAGAACATTTGAGCTGTTAGAATTTCCGTGGTAAATATAATATAAGTGCACACATTGTTCATTTTTCTCAGTGCCCAGGATCTCACTCTGAGAATTGCTTGGTAGTGCTGTATTTCTTCCTGGCCACCTAAAACAGAATTACCCATGACTACATCTCACCAACAAGGAGCCTAGATAGAGGAGGGGGCTTCTCCCTGCAGCTGGGTTTCTTGGTGGGTCTTAGAGCAGAACCCATTCTCTTCCTTCCAGTGGGGTCTTCTGCTTTGCTCTGTTGCCTCTCAGCAAAGGTTTGGGAATAGGTAGTTCCTTCTCTTCTTCAAGCTAGCCTTGATTAAGAGAAGTTGGCTTTGGCAACAAAATGGGAGGACGATATGGTATTCTTGGAGAATAGAAGTGAACAACTCTTGCCTTACTTGCACAGGCCCAGCACAGCGTTTGTTTGTCACAGGTCTGACTCCTCCCTCCATTCTCTGAGTGCTGGCTCTGCTTTAAAGGGCCTGATTCCTAAATGCCCTGCTTACACAGCTGCCATTTCCAGGGACTGTTCTCTGGATATTACTTTTCTATGGGGCTGGGAGTCTGGGGCTAGTGACCCAACTCTTGATGCTTGCATCCCTACAACCTACACAGAACCTGTGGCCAATGACAAAGTGGCTTCACTAGACCCTCAGAGGTGCCTTGCAGCCCTATAATGCTTTTGGTTCTTCCCCTTGAGACTTCCCCCATAGGAGCTTAATGCTCCTTAGAAGTCTGAGATATAATTTGAAGAAGAAATTTAGTCACAGAAGAGACACGACATTTCCTGAGTTCATCCCAGATCAGTTCGTAGGGTATATATAAAATGGTCATTTGTTACTGGCAAAACTCGGAGAAGGGATTTCTGGTTAAGTACATCTACATTTTCCTATTTTGAGGTGGGTTTGTGCTCCTCCTGCCCCCTCCTGCCCACTCCTCTCCCTTCCTCTTCACCACTACCACCACCACCACAAAGATCATCATCATCATCACCACCACTATCATCATCATCTCTGTCACTGATAAAACCTCTCATGGTATGAGTAGGACAGAATTCTGTGGTAAGGCACACAGAGGGTATATGTTGTGCAGAGCACCTTAGCAGTTAAATGAAAGGCTGTTTCATATAAAAAGGATTGTTTCTGTGTGGAAAATATGAGCCCCCCCCCTTTTTACGTGGACCAGGTGTGGATTAGTGCCTTGAACCTTTTACCCTGCCATATTCCCGCTTGTAATTCTTCGGAGGCACAGTTCAGCCAAGTCAAAGAAACGTATTATTAAAGGTGAGCTGAAAGGCATTTAAAAAAATAAACAAACTGTTTAAGATCCTAAATCAGCAACAGAATCTATGCACACAGACTTGAAACATGCAAGAATATGTGTTTCAGTGCCTTCGGGTTCCAGACCAGATCCCTCTCCTGCCTCCTTTGAAGAGCTCTCCCTAAGTCCTTTTGGGTCATTTTGGGGGCAGGCAAACTCCACAGCCTTCCCTCATAGCTCCTTTCTCACAAATGAGAAATTCCTCCACTGAGGTGGAAGAGACCCAAATATAGGCCTCTGACTTTTCGGCTAATGTTGGGAAGAAAAAATAAGAACTTCAACTTCTGTTAGCCCTTTCTTTGTGTTAGCCCTTTGTGTGCAAACATGCACTTTCTGCTTTCCACCCTGTGGGGTGACAACCTGGGGAAATGGAGTACAGAAAGCTTTAGATTAAGTTAAGTTAGCCTTGATCAGTGGCTGATCTTTTATTAATAGCATTCCTGAAGTGTCAACCCTTTGTTCTTGTTAATACATTTGCTCCTCAAAAGCCTGCGATGGCCTTGTAATTATAGCCCATTTTATGGACGGGCAGACTAAGACATGGAGAACTGAAGTCAGTCACTTGGGCTCCCAAGGTAATGAAGCAGCTGAGCTTGGGCATGTGAACCTGAGCTGGTGAGTCATGAACAGTTCCAGTTTCCTGTATCCTGGGCACTATGGTTTTGTATAATATTTGTTTTCCTTCAGGCAGACCAAGGAGGAGTTAGGAAGCATAGACGTTGGTCCTCACACCCTGGGCCTTTGCTTCTCTTAGTCTGTCATGTTTCTCTGGCTTGCCTACAGTGTACTCGGTTCTTTAACTTGCTTTCATCCCCGCAGTCACGTGACCTCCGGTACTCTTCTCCCATGACTGTCTTAAGCTCCCTGTGTGGTTGTGAAACTGTGGAAGAGCATTCTCTTATACTGAGTTTCAAATATGCAGGGGAGCAGCGTTGTTTTTGAGGTAGCTTCTTTGTTCCCCTCTTCCCCTCCCTTATCATCCCTTCCTCTTTTCACGTGACATTGAGACCAGTTCTTGCTGTGTAACTAGCTGGGTCTTACGTGAACCCGGTGGCTCTTTACCTCCGCCTCCCCACTTGTGGAATTTCAGATGTGCTACCATGCCCATCTCTTTCCTTGATCCACCTTTGCGTGTATATGTTCTGTGTTCATGTTCACGTGTGAACACATGTGCAAGTACGCATGCCCGCATGTAGAGGTTGATATCTAGTGTGTCCCTTAATCACTCTGCAAATGAAATAGCCTTTCTCATTGAACCTGAGACATGCAGATTTGATTGGTCTTGCTGACCCGAGCACCCTCTCTGGTCATTTGTCACGGCCTCCCCAGCAATGTGGCTGACTTCTGCATACCTCTTTGTCTTGCTTTCTTATGTAAGTGTTGGGGATCTGAACTCAGATTTTTTTTTAAAGATTTATTTATTTATTTATTTATTTATTTAGTTATTTATTTATTTATTTATTTGTTAGTTATGTATACAGTGTTCTGTCTGCATGTATGCCTGCAGGCCAGAAGAGGGCATCAGATCTCATTATAGATGGTTATGAGCCACCATGTGGCCCCGGGAACGGAACTCAGGACCTCTGGAAGAGCAGCCTGTGCTCCCAACCTCTGAGCCATCTCTACAGTCCCCTGAACTCAGATCTTTTTTTGTTTTTGTTTTTTTTTTTTTTTTGGTTTTTTGAGACAGGGTTTCTCTGTATAACAGCTCTGGCTGTCCTAGACTCACTTTGTAGACCAGGCTGGCCTCGAACTCACAGATATCCACCTGCCTCTGCCTCCCAAGTGCTGGGATTAAAGGCGTGTGCCACCACCTCCCGGCTTTGAACTCAGATCTTTATGCCTGATTGGCAAGCACTTTTCTGACTCAACTGTCTCTAGTCACATTTCCTCTCTTTAAGAAATAATCAATTTGGGCTGGAGAGATGGCTCAGCGGTTAAGAGCACTGGCTGCTCTTCCAGAGGTCATGAGTTCAATTCCCAGCAACCACATGGTGGCTCACAACCATCCATAATGAAATCTGGTGCCCTCTTCTGGCCTGCAGATATACTTGCAGACAGAACACTGTATACATAATAAATAAATCTTTAAAAAAAAAAAAGAAATAATCAATTTAAAGCTACTTTGGAAAGATAGCTTCAAGCCCATGTTCTCCTGCCTGGAGATAGTCCTATTCATTATTTTAGAGACATACAGTGAGAGAATTGCCCTCCCCACTTCCATAGTGCTTTGTGTGGCAGAAAAAGTGGTGGGTTTGATACCAGCCTCTTGAAAGCTCTCTTGAAAGATTTTGCTCCCTTGAAGACCTATGCTGGCTGGACCAAGTCACCTGCCCATCTCAGCTATTCTTATAGCCACTGTCCCTTTATGTACTAGAGAAACAGAATCTTATGTGAAAGGCTGTGCTGGCTTGTATCATAAGTCCTTTCTCTTTGACCATATTCTTGGGACATTTGGAAAAACTGTATAGTCACCAGGGTGACAGTTCCCTTAATGTCTTTATTAACCTAGCATTTAGGAAATCGTGGCTCCTTTCTAGCAAGGGGGCCAAGGGAGTGTGCTCCAGCCTGATACTCCTGGCTTGCATTGGCATTTCTGAGTATATTCTCTTGGGAGATGTTGGTGGGCTTTGGAAGTACCTAGGGTTGGTCAGACTTGAATGCAGGAAGGCGCTGAGATCTGCAGATGTCAGGGGAGCCAGGAAGAGAGGCATGGGACAGGAAACAGGGTGACAAAGTGCCAGGAACAGTTGCCTCATCATTTGGTGATGATGAATCTGGTGATTTCTCTGGTGACCAAGAATCTGGCGTATCCTTTCATGTTACTCGTGGGCACTTGGGGTACATGTCCACCAAGTTTCACAGTTTGAGGACCACTAAAGGGAAGGTGTGCGTAGTACTTAGAGATGGTTATTTTGAGGAAAGGAGACTTGGGAGACTTTCTGGACATGCAGGGATGGCATGAGGCTTTATTCATGAGTGTCAACATGCTCAGAAGATTCAGCTGGAGAGTCACTTCTGTTCTCTGTGTGCATCGGACTGTTAGTCAGTGCATAGTCAAAGAGAGCCACAAGGAGCTGGACTGAAATTACAGGGATGCTCTTGTGCAGCTAATGGCATGCTTAGAGTTGTTTGTTTTTCACTGGTCCCATCCAACGGAGAGCTGCCCTCTCCACCACCTCCCCACTCACAGACAGAAGAAAGTCAGAGAAGGCCCCTACCTTCATGATGTTTGTATACTGACACTTTATACCAAAAACGAATGTACAGTTAAGGTGGATCCTCTTGCCTTCTCTGAAGTTCACTATACTTCACCTAAAATCCAAACCGAATCCATTTCACTGCCGATGGGAGCCACCAAGAGGCAGATGTGCTCCCTGAGAGCTTCCTGTCAGGCCCCAGCTGTGCTCTCCTGGATTTGGTAGGCAGCCATGAGCTGTGTCTGCCAACTGGGGCCCAGACACTGGTGCAGGCTCAAACAGTTAGTTCAATTCCTCATCCGGTGGCTGGGCTTACGGTGTGTGTACTACAGATGACCAGTGCCATGTAGGCTGGGGACTTCTGTTGGTACAGAGCAGGACCAAACATGACCCTGTTGAGAACCTAGTTACTGAAAGTTATTGCCCATGGTCGGGTCCCTGACTCCAGCTCCTCATGTAGGAAAGACCAGGAGCAAAGTGGGGCTATGAAGGCTATTAACTATCCTGTTTCCTTATTACCCCCTGGTCAAAGATATTTATTATATTGTCCAAATAGAAGTATTCATTAGAAGTCTTGATGTCCACCTTTTGGAGGCATCTGGATCTCTCAACACATGTGTGACTTCACCTGCCCTTATTTCTGTCATGCAAACAGGAACATCTCATAAATGTAATGTATCAGCATACCTATGTGCAAACTTTGAAAAATGAACTGTAGAATACCTGGTTTAATGATATATACAGGAGAATCTTGGATTTTGGTGCTGTGTTGTCTAGCTAGCTCATGACTATATAGTAGTAACTCAATAAATGTTCACAGACTGAGTCAAATATGAATAAACTCCAATGAGAGGGTGACTGGAGTGAGGATAGCCATGTCAGCTAATAAGCAGAGGGAAGAAACTACAGTTTTGTACCAAAAAGGAAAGGCTCTGATTGTTAAAAATTCAGCAACAGTTTTTTACGTTTATATCTGAAGTCAGCTTCGAGCAGAAAGCACAAGACAAGATGGCAGAGGTGACGTTTTTAAAGGGTACCTTTCTTGAAATTGAATCCCTAGATGCACATAACAGTGTCTTTATCATAGTGAAGTTCTCAGAGGTTTTTCTAAGAAGCCCCACTGTGAATAGGGACAATAACAATGAAGTCACCCAGTGGGGGAAATTCAAATTTTATGTATATATATATATATATATATATATATATATATCAACTTTAGCCTCCTGGCTGCCTTGTGTGAATTCGTTGTGCAGGAAACATAAGTAAAGCCATTTGGTTTGTGGCATGGGTGTGGGCGGGCTCAGGGGGCGGGGATAAAGTTGAGGCATTGATATAGTATGAGGAGAGCCAGATGGCTGCATTACACATCTTTTGTGTTCTTGTTTGCTTCTTAAAGCAGTTGCAGAATTTTGCCCTTGGCGATATTTTCTTCTTCGTGCCTGTGTGCTCTGCTACGAATTTACTTTTGCCAGAGTACTTTCAAAGGAAAGCCTTACTGGGGGATAGTTGGTTTTTTTTTTTTTTTTTTTTTTTTACTTACATTATGAACTTGTGAAGTCAACAGTGTGCTCATAGCTACTTTTTGTTTTTTTTTTTTTTTAATGCTAAGTGTGTTGGTAAACAGCGACAGGATCAGCTTTCCTTTTTTCTTAACACAGTGACTTCAACCATATTTTATATCAATTCAGGGAGAAGTTTCTGCAAAGTGTGCATGTGGGATTGATGTGCATGAATGGAAGGGGATAAGCAAAAAGATAAAGGATAAGATCCGTCTGGTGAGAAACTTACTTTTCCTGTTGCTTCCTACAGGGTCTTAGGTTGTAGTTTACCTGCAGGGCTCTGTCTCAAACCTGACTTGGTAGTGTCCAAGTTATTGAGAGTAGGTTAATACAGGTTGATACATTTTGCCTGAGTGGTTGGTTGCCATTTACTGGAAAATGTACATCTCCTTATATTTTTATATGAAACTTATATAGAAATCTATATTTGTTTTATACTAAAAGCAAAGTATTTTTTGCAGTCACAGGTGGTGAAGGGTGTTTAAAATGCTGTCATTACTTACAAAGGATGACATTTTATCACAGAAGGCTTTTAATAAGGAATTATTTCAGGGCCATTTTCCCCCTGTCCCCATCATGGTGGAATGGCTCAGGATAATTAACGTCCTTTACACAGCCTCCATTTATCTTTCCTTGGATGGATGATATTTTATTCTCTCATGGAGCACAGGTTTCTAGTTGGAGTGGGAACCTACAGTCCTTGACTAGCAAACAGGAAACCCACAGTTCAGTCCTTCTTGAGTTAGTCTTAGTCCTAGGTGACCCCTTCCATTAATGAAGCTGTTGTAGGCATCATATCCGATCACTCTTGGAATATCACGGTAAGTCTCTTACAACATTAAGAAGATAATCAGCAGACGTAGAAGGTCCCCCATCTGGACTGTGCAGTTCTTTTGCTGTATGATGCTTTGCCTCGCGTTTCTTCATCTGTTCAGCCCAGAGAAGTGCGTATGAGAAGTCAGTGACTCCAGATCCATCTGTTGTTATTATTTTCCGCTGATAATTGGCTTGAACAATGAAAAGCCTGTGTCTGGAGCCTTTGAAACTGTACACCCTGTTTATTTTCTGGAGCTCTAGCTGCCATGGCCCTCACCCCCACCCTCCCCCTTCACTCCCTCTCTAGGTTACAGCAAGTAGAGCTTGAGTGGGGATGATATCTTTGACTCTGTGCATCAGTACATGTCACTCAGCCTGCAGAGCTTGCATACGGATTTCTTCCCCAATCCCTGTCTGTGTCGTTGGCTCCTATGTCTGAGAGCCTTCCAGCAATAAGCTTAGGCTGAGCTACTATGCAGGGATCTACCTGGGTTGTCGTCTTTATTTCACTGTCCTCATTAAAATATTAATTTAGAGTACAGTATCTAATACCTATGGAATCAGATGCTACCTATAATTGTACAATATATTCAGGGCCATCCAAGTTCACACAGTACAGCTTTTAATACTGAATTCTGCTATCCACACTTCTGTTAGCTTGCCCAGTGTTCTGTGGGCGAGCTAGCAAGTACAACATATAATGACCCGCTCGAGCTACCACAATAGTTGCTAGAAACAACACTAGGGTGGACAGGGGCTTCTTCACAGTGATTGATCGGTTATATTTTTGTTCTGCGTCTTATTTGTGTCAAGATTAGACCACTGTTATCTGTGGGGATGAGTTGCTTTGGAAGGTCACTTCAAGTAAAAATAGTGAACAGAGCAGGAGGCTAGTTTCTCCAGGACCCATGATTTTGTTCTTTGGGGTATTGGGAATCTCTTTTTTGTTTTATTTTATTTTTCTCCAGTAGCTGTCATTGTCTATGTTTAAAATAGACTTCTCTCTTTAATATTAAACAATTATTTTAAGGGTGGATCTTTAGTTTTGCAGCAAATGATGTGGGGGCTCCCTCATTCTGGGGCAGTGCTTTGTCCTGAGGCTGGGAAGGACTCATGATCTACTCTTTTTAGCACAAAATATAGTATAGACAGGTGCTGTGAAACTGAATTGGTCCCTCACAGTTCTGTGTGGTTTAGATCTGAGTAATTGAGCATAGTCTTTCTTTTGTGTCATTTGAAATCATGTAATACTGTAAAATTCATTAAAAAGTAATTGGCAGCTTGCACAGTAGCTCAGTGGGTAAAGATGTCTGCTGCCAACTTGATGATCTGAGTTCTACTCCGGCTAGGAAAGATCCAAGCCTTACAGTTCTCAGGTTCTTTTTTGCTCTCTCGCATCTGTGTAAGCATGGCCACATAAACAAATGTAAAAAGATATCAAACTGTGAAATTAAAATTTCCACATTTAATTTGTAATTTGAAAACTGAAAAACAAAATAGAGAAAAAGATAATAATTATTTACTAAAACCAACAAGTTGCTGGAACCAGAGGGGAAGAGGTCAGTAGAAGTCTTTAGTCTGAACAAAAAGCAATAGAACATTCCCAGCCTTTGCATGTTTTCCCCTCTTGCTAAATTCCTGGGTTCTACAGACAAATTACATTGAGGTATGACATATTCTTCTGCAGAAATGGAGAAAATTGTTGACTGTAATTACATTGTTTAATTGAAGTGATAAGTGGCTGAGGCCACTCACTTAAAAGCATCCTTTCTAATATCTGGATAATGTTTTTAAATGAGCGGTCATGCATTGGTGACATTTGAAAGGCAGGCATTTGGGATGTATTTTTGGAAAGCTCCCATTATTTTCCTTACATGATCAGTGAGCTAAAGGATATAGTTAAGTGATATCTGCACATGTGTGTTTATTTGCATTCTCTTAGGATATGGATAAGTATCATATGTGAGACTGTATGCAGTGATATATGCATGCGTATGCATATGCCTCTTATTTATGGGTATTTTACAAAAATATATACAAAATATGCCTCGAGGGGTGTATAATTTAACCTTAGACTGAAACTAAACCATAAGTTTCTGTAAAACCCTCCTTGATCATGGAAGATTGAAATACAGCCTGAAGCAGAACTTCACGGAAGCACTGGGCTTGTTTTGGAAGTAACTGGACATCCAAGTATTAGCCCACCCTTTAGTGCTATTCCACAGGAGTGAATTCTTAATTGCTAATGAATGTAATTAATTTCAATTGTTATCGTGGCAACATCACATTCAGAGGTGGATCTCCGGTTTAGTGGTGTCCCCTGGATCAGCTAGTGTCTCTTGTCAGAGGAGGGTAGGTAGAAGGCACAGCAGGAGCCTGATTGAGCCAGTTGTTCATTTGCTGAGTGTTTGTGTTTATGCAAAGGGGCCTCTTCCTGCATATTTAATCTAGAGTAAGGCAGTGGCTTTGTTGTGTTTAGCCCACATACCTTCAGTCCTTCCTCACACTGCCGCCAGCCTGGGAACCCTGAGAACCTACAGGACTTGGCTTCCCACTGTCTGTAGTTTCTTCCTTACAAACTCGTGAACTTTGTTCGGTCTTGGGAGAAACCTGCCTCTCCTGTCCCAAATCTCTGCTGCCTCACCATGAATGGGTAAGTGTGTGCCAAGCCAAGTTGATACTTTTGTTTCCTTTCGCAAATGTTGAGAGGACACTTTGCTGCCCTTCTGAGTGCTTACTGAAAGCTGTCCTGGTTCCTGGGTGGTTGTCACTTGCTGGCTGCTTTGAAATAGACCAGTACAGGTGCCTCTTAGGAAACATGGCTGATTTTTGAACTGGTAGTGTGAGGCTCTGAGGGACAGGAAGGAATTAAAAAAGAAAAGGGAGAGGGCGAGCACAGCTTGACTGTTCTTGACAGGATCCTAGCAAATCCTGTTTTGTAACTATCCTGCAGCGAGAGCTACCATTGTCTGGTAAGAGGCTTCAAACAGTGTGTAAGGCTGAACTGCAGGAAAGCTGCAAAACTCAGCTACTGTATTGCGTATATGGGGCCAGGGTCCTCCCTGAAGGTCTGTGCTGGGATCGGAGCGGTTTTCTTCTGTGGAAATTGAATCGTCTTCTCATTGATATTAATAGCACACATGAGATGTTGGTCGTGATGCTAGAGAGGCTGTGGAGAAGGAAGGGAATCTGATCTTGCTGGGGGAAAACGACAGCCCTCTGTAGAGGGGACATCTCTCCAGGCTCAGTCGGGTCTGCATAATGGCACTCTGGCTTATGTGTTTGTTCTAGGGATTCTAATCTTGGTCTGTTTGTTTGAGTATGGGGCTCTGGCTATTCTTTTTGTTCCTGTGCTGTCTTTAGAAAGCCCCACGTTGAGGGGCTAATGCAGTCATTTTTATTTTTAAGTGAATTAGAAAACGACTCAGCAGTTGCTGCACTTGAATTACTCTGGGCGATTTGGGGATATTCCACTTTCTTTTCAGGGCAGAATGTTTATCATTTCGATTCAAGTTGTCAAAACAGATGAGGGGAACCATCCAAGGTTCATGTCCTGTGTAAAGCTATTGCTGGCTGCAGGAATTGGGTCTGAAAGAACGTACTTTTGCCCCCACTTGAGAGTTGCCTCAGTCTGAGTAACTCCTTCCAACAGAAGAGTGTGCTGTTCCCCCGCAGGTTGGAAACTGGGAGAATTGAAATAAAATTCCATCAACCTTATTAAAATATTCGAGGGCTTGGGTCTTCTTGGGTACCAATCAGTCTAGAGACTTAGAAGCATTTATTAGCAGTGGGGCTGCTGAAGGTTTTTAATGATAAAATTACAAATATTCTAGCTAATTGTAAGTATATGACTTTTATACTCATTTTTTAAGAGGAAAAATACTTTTTTTTTATGAGGAAAGAAGCAAAGCCATCAGGGCACCTTCTGTGATTAGCACTATTGTATTCTTAAATTTTGATTGATAGAGATAATAGTTTTCACGTAAAAATACAGACAGGTACTTTAACTTTCCATGACAATAGCTATTTGCATTTCTTTTATCTTTTTGTTTAACATTTGTGGGGGTTGGGATGGATTTGATTATTAACTCTTATTGCACACTGAAGGCGAATCTAAAACAAAGGCTTTGTTAGCGCTTCAAAGGCAAAACAGCAAATATTGTTTTTGGTTTTCAGCGTGTACAGGCTGTTAAAGGATACCTATAAAATATTTTCACATGGCCGTGACCAGGGTTTTACTTGAGTGGAAGGTAAAAGACAGTGACTATTCCAAATGAGACAGGCCATGGTTGTAGTTTCCTGGGGCAAATGCCAGCCTGGTTTGATTTCTTGGGCAGTTCTTTGGGTCAGCTGTGCCACGTGTTTACACTGTGTGAAGCGTTTTTGAGTTTTGCCTAACAGAACAGATCTCCAAAGTTAAACTCTGTGATGTGTCCCAAGAGGAGAGAAAGGGCAGTAAAATGTTCCTCCCAGGGATAGCAGGGGGTTGGACAATGACATAGTGGTGTATGGTAGGTCATTTCTTTGATAGAGACCAGTAAAGGAAATGCAGCATTTATAAACCAACTGCCATGGGTGTGTCTCAGGCCACCCCTGGCTGCAGAAGCCTGGATTGCACAGTTTATTTCCTGTGCCCTTCCTTCCTCCTTTCCCTTTTCATTCTCCACTCTGTTCGTCTCTGCCCCTCAACCCCCACCTCTAGTTTTTCTTTGTCTTTCTGTCTTCCCTCCTTTGAATCTTTGTTAAATCTGACTCAGTAGTTGAAGTTCCAGAGAGCATAGGGCAAAGCTCTGGGGGTGACTTTTAAGTGGATTTTCTTAAGTACAGAAAATAAAATGACCCTTGTGTTCAACCAGCCAAATATGTGCTGATAGCCTTCTGTTTTCTAAAAAAAAAAAAAAAAAAAAAATCACTGGAAAATAAGACAAGAAAGCCAAAATGATTTAAGATTGACCGCTTAAAGAGGCAGTCCGCCCTTGGAAACTAGCCCATTTGATCCTGTTTTCTCAAGTGAGGTCTGTGCTGTCCAGGAAGAGCACGGTGTGGGAGTGTGGAAGTGTGAGCCATGATCCACACTTCAGGAAATCACAGGTTGGTCCCTGACCCCTTGCACCTGCTACGCTGCCCCCTTTGTCATGGCCGGCTTGGCTCACCTCATGTCCCTGGCAAGACTGGCACACAGTGGCTTCTCTGCCAGCCTGTGGTGGATGGAGGCTTGGGATGGATGATGTTGGTCACTTTCCAGCATCAGTCTGTAGCAGCTGCATATTGGGAAAGAGAATTCAGGGATCGTGGTGGTAGTCATTTATTGTAAATGCTGTGAAAGGAAAAGAGGGAACTACTTTGAATGAGAAAAATAGAAAGTAGTGTTCCTTTCCAGCCCTGTGAAGCAGTGTCTCTCTGTGACCTGTGCCTCCGTTCTCAGGAGCTCATTCCAGTTGACAGTTGCATTTCATATCTCACAGATCCAGTGAGGGACACAATTCAGTGCACCCTGTATATAGGATGGCAACCACAGGGCACTCACTGCACAGGGAACTTCTAATGGAGGAGGGAAGGCGTGGGAAGGAGGGACGAGGCAGAGAAAGCAGAAGCACTTGAGATGTTGCCTTTCTAACCCTACAGGTGGCAAGTTACATGTGAATGCTCTTTGGTCACCTTGTGGCTCCAGGTAAATGACACGTGTTGTAGTGAAGAAGCCTAGGAAAATTGTCCATCATAGGGTCTTCACTGTGAAAGAGAATTCTAGGAAGGAAAGTAATCGATTTCTGTTTACCATATTAAGCCTGGGTCTCTTTTAACACATGAAATCACTAGGAAAGGTTCTAAAAAGAGAGAAAAGGAAAACAAAATGGCATCGGTGTGGTGGCAGCCTTTTAAAACAAGGAGACAGGAGGGATGGAAGGGGATATATTTCTTTTATACCGTGTGTGTGTGTGGGCGCGTATGTGTTTGTGCTACCAGTAGTCAAACAGGTAAGTAATTGATTGATTTGAGAAGTAAAAAATACACAGTTTTAGAAATCGAAGTTTTATGCTTTGGGAAAAAGCAAATTGCATATTTTTCCCCAGAGTTGTTGATTTCTGAGTCTCCTAAGCATGCAATGATACCAGCTCCGGCCTCAGTTCTAACCCCTTATTTTCTTGTCTTCTATATTGACACATTTCATTTAATTCCACATGATGGCAAACAGCTGTTGAACTATTAATCTTTCTGCAGCAAAACTCAGAAAATACCATTTCAGATGACTTTGCTAATGGATACCTTTTTCTAAAAAAGTAAAATCAACAGAAATAAATTAATGAGTGGTTAAATGTACGTGCACATTAAAATTTATGGAATGTATTTTACATCTTACTGACAATACCTGATGTATAAGTGAAAATCAGATGTACCAGTTTTCTGCTGTTTAACTCTATCTGGTAGAGATATGTCAGGTTTTGTTTTGTTTTGTTTTTTGTTTGTTTTTGTTTTTCAAGACAGGGTTTCTCTGTGTATCCTTGGCTGTGCTGGACTCACTTTGTAGACCAGGCTGGCCTTGAACTCACAGAGGTCCACCTGCCTCTGCCTCCCGAGTGTTGGGATTAAAGACATGTGCCACCACGCCTGGCAATTACAGACAGCTGTGAACTGCCATATGATGCTGGGATTTGAACCGGGGGCCTTTGGAAGAACAGCCAGTGCTCTTAACCGCTGAGCCATCTCTCCAGCCCCAAGTGTCAGTTTTTTAATTGTGATGTTGCTCACTCTTTTTGATTTTACTTCCCCAAAGGGGGGAAAAAGCACTTAAATCCTGAGGGTCCATCAGTGTCTGTTTTTGCCTCCAATTCACTTAAAAACTCTGCTTTTTAGGTGGACAAATAGACCTAACACTTACCTAAAATTGTTCCACAGGTTCAGCTACAGCACTAGAGATAGATAACTTTATTCAAAGTAGGCCTTTCAGCAGTTTTCTTTGGAAATTAAATTTTAATGAGGTCCAGTTGTTTGCCAGGCCTATACGATAGTAAATCTCATCAGCATAGCAAAGTCTAACGCTGTAGGGGCCCTTCTGCCGAACATGCAGAGATAGACTCGGTTCAACAGATAAACATATAAATTAGTTTAAAGTACAGGCATTGAAGAGAGTCTCCAGGAAAAGGGGGGCGCTTCTCGCTTCGAATTGAGCAGGGTCTGCCAAAGTTCACTCACTTTATATTTAAGATTTGATGAATGTCTTACCTGTAGTTGAGTGGTCAAGCACTTGCCTAGCACGTGAGGGACCCCGAGCTTTGTCCCTGGGACTGCAGATAATAATATAATCTTAAAAGTTTTGACTTTTTTTTCTTGGCAATGTTTCTTGTGTAGGAGCTGCTGTTTGCCTTAAGTGGAATGGGGGGTGCCCCAGGGGCCTCTCTGGTCTGCCTTGAAGACTTGCCGGCCATGGCCCTTTCTTATCCACTGATCACTGTGAAACAGGAAGGCGACCCTCAGGACACACATCAGCAGGAAAACACACAGTTTTCATTTTCAGTTTGAATTGTTTTGTGTAAAAACACATACCAAAAAGGGTCCGGGGCCAGGTTACAGGGCAGTCATTTTAACCCCTGTGCTAGGGTTTTCCCCCACCCAAAAGGTAAAGATTTATGGTGAAAACCTCCAATTTCCTCTTACAGTAAACATGAGATTTCTGATTTCACTCAGAGCCTGCATCTTTTTTTCCAGTTGGCATGGCAAGAATCTGCATACCCCTTAATTGTGGAAATGTCAGAGAGTTGCCATGAAAGTGCCACTTCTCAGCTTTGGTGAAGGAGGAAGACTTTGCCTTTCCCATTCAGGGCTGACAGCAGAGACTGACCAGGGATACATTCTCCTCTGCTTTGTTCTGGGCAGGAAGCGAAAGGCTCTTAGCATGTTAGTAAAAAGATAAGACTTCAGCACCTCGTACTTCTAGCATTGGCCAGTGGAGGTAGAATGAACCCCACGTCCTCTTACTAACATGACCTCAATTAATAAACTAATGTTTGTCTTTTCACTTGGCCCGTATGCAAATCCCACTTACATGGACAGGAAGAGGCAGGCCTAACACTTCTTAAAGGCACACATGAGTTCTGCTCAAGGGAATGTGCAAACACAGAGGAGATGTGGGTTGAAATGTGTTCACGGCTTCCTTTGTGTTTTAGGAAGCTCGATTTCACTTGTTTATTTCATGTGACATGAACCATTTTTATCTAATGTAGTGGATCTGGTAGGGGTGAATGCTAAGTGCAGAATCCTCTGCGAACAGCTTCCATCAGCAGTCAGTCCCTTGTCCCTCCCCAAATAGAATATGAGCCCTTAAAATATTTTGAAAGGCTCAGAATGACAGAAAGCATCATGTCTGCAAGTGCAGAGTCACTTCCAAAGAGGAAAAAAAATAAGCCCCATGCTTTAATGAAATTAGAAACGTTGTGGGTATGAATCAAACATACACATTCAAGTAGCAGTCTGGTTTCCAAAAACAGAGGCCCATGAGTCATGGACTATTCCACCCGAAAATGAATTAATAGATGGCAAGACAAGAAAGAGTTCATGTGAAAAGTCGGAAGTGCATCTTCTTGACTCTTTCCAGGACCCTGTTGGGTTTATGCTCTTGAAGATAGAAGAGAGCGGATCTCCATTGAAGTGGACATCTGGGCCTTGCTTTTGTGAGCTGAAAAATTTGATCTCCAGGATGCGAACTCCTTGTCTTTCCGGTTGTGTAGATGCTGGATATTTATTGTGAGACTCTCCCTGTCATTCAGATCGTGATGTGTTGTTTTTTGTTTTGTTTCCAGGGTGAGAAGCAACCTTTTGAGGTGACTATAACTAAAGATTGAATTACAGAAGCCAGAAGACAAAACAAAACAAAACAAAGGTAAAATCATGCATAATTGCTGGAATTATATCTAAAACTATTTCAACCTTTGATGCTGGGATGTAATCATTTGTTCTTCTATGCTTGACAGAAACATGCATCTAAATATGTGCAAATGTATATGTGTAGCATGTTGGGGGAAGTCTTTAAAGATTTCTCTTAAGGAATAGCCTATCAACGTACTTTATTCACTGCAAATGATATCACACTTTCTACAGTTTGTTGAAGCTGAGCGTTAATTAATTTTTGCTTGGATGTTTTGTGCTCTTAAAGCAAAAAAGAAATATTCACATCATCGAAGTGGTGATTCATAAAAGTTACTTGCCAAACTCAGATATGAGTACCGTGTGTCAGTGCTCCGTGCCAAAGTGGTGGCATGATATTGATGCTCATCTGCCACGTGCCTCATGACCTTCTCTCAGGAACTGATAGGCAGGCACCATAGCAAGAGGTCACACCGATGTCACTCCTTAGCAGTGTGGGGCCGAGCGCTGAATGTCAGTGCTGTGCTGTCTTGTTTTTGATGACCTTGCTTGGAAATCAAATGAGTACGTGATCTTAAAAATAGAAGTTTTCAGAGAACCTAGTATGGCTTGATGAACCAAGGCCAAATTTCACTTTCTGAAATTCACACTTTGGAGGGGGCAGATGAAATATTCCCATTAAGTGGTCACAGATGCCTAGTGTTTGCTTGGATTCAGGAGCATCTCAGAGCTAAAGTCCATCATCTTCCTATTGGAGAGAATGTGCAGGCCATTTCAATGTATGAAATTTAAAAGTGTATTTTTATGTTAATGGTGCTCATTTATTTATTTGTTTGTTTAAATTTTGATACAGGTGTATATTGTATTTTTAGTACAGCCTTCCCTTGCCCTTTTATGTTCCTTTTTTTCTTGAGTTGAAGAAACCTTTCCATGTCATGTTGTAGTTTGTGCCTTTACTAGTTACATTTGATTTAATAGGTTTGTTTCCATTTAATATTAAGTTGCTTTGTGGAGTTATTGAATCCTGTCTTCGCTCAGCTTTACTATCATGTTTAATACGTTTGTAAAACACAGACTTTTTAGAACCTTGGTAACATGAAGATTATTTGCTCAGTTTTGTCTTTAATCTCATGTAGGGTGTTTGGATCTATAGTGCACCAGAGGGGGAGGAGTATATTTGTTGTAGAGTTGGTTTTGGTGTATTTGGTTTGGGCCCTGCAATTCAGATTTGCCTCATTTTATTGTCTGTGTTCTTTTGGGAAACACCAGATTAGCGCCAGAGGTCTCTCATGCCCTGCCCAGTTGTCCCAGCGAGGAAGGGAGTGACACTGACCAGTATGTGGTGCTGTCAGCCACAGCAGGGTATGCTAAAGGAAGGGTTCCCTTGCCTGGGGCTAGGTGCGGGCTTTGCAGACTTTCTGCCACGTGCTGTCTAGTTAATGTTTCCTGGGTGCATGCACACACACACACACACACAGACCTCTGTCTTAGTCACTTCTTATACCCTGAATGCTGTCTCTGCTATCCTTCCCCTCTAGAATAGATCTTAATCCAGGATCTTCCTCAGGGATTTAACTCTTCTCATGCTGCGAGAAACACAGGAAAAGCTGAAAATTGAGATTGAACAAAGCTAACAGGGAAGTCAAAAGAAAGCTTGTTGGCAGGGCATGGTGGCACACACCTTTAATGCCAGCACTCTAGATGCAGTGTCAGACACATTTCTATGAGTTCAAGGCCAGCCAGGGCTACAAACTGAAAGCCTATCTCAAAAACAAAAAAAAAAGAGAGAGAGAGAAATAGTATGCTGAGGTCTGAGGATATGGCTCAGTAGTGAAGTGTTTGCCTGAAATCCTGGGTTCAATTACCATAGCTCTAATAGACAAACAAACAAACAAACCAAAAAAGCTAAAAAAGACTTAAGCTTGAAGCTTGCCTTCTGCACGTCATGTTAAAGGAGGGCTTCATCTGTGGCTTCTCAGTGCCCTGCAAGCATGAATGATTTATTTTTAAATTAGTATGTTTATAATGTCCATGCTTATATCTGCTGATGTCCCCCAAACTTTAAATTATCATAGTATGCATGAGACAAAGGGAACTGTGCAAAACAGTCATTTCTGTCAATCAATGCTAAGGAAAAACTCTCGGAGACTCATTCTGATCCATACGAGAAACATGTTCTCTTGTATCATTCAACATCTTGTAAGCTTCTCCTCTAAAGAATTTTCTAGATCCTAAAAATAGTTTGTTTTTGCGACTTCTCCTTTTATTAAATGAAGAAGAGAAATTACATAAATGTGTCAACCATTTATATAATTTCTCTCATTGACTAGATTCTTGGGACTCAGTGTAAGAATTTTTGCTTATTCTGTGCGTTTTCCAATTCCCTTATATGTAACCTCTATTTTTATTCTCAATAAACATTTTGGTATTTGACGTTCTTTGATTCTTCGGTATCCCCTCCATCTTTCTTTGGACCCCAAATTTACCTTTAGACATGGTCAAAGGTCTTTCAAAGTCAAATATATGTGTGTGTGTGTGTGTGTGTGTGTGTGTGTGTGTATGCATGTGCATGTATGTATGCATGCATGTATGTGTGTATATGTATGTATGTATATGTGTGTTCATGTATGCATGTGTGTATATGTATGCATGTGTGTATATGTATGTATGCATGCATGTATGTGTGTGTGTGTTTATGTATGTGTGGCTCTGGTGCAGTAGGAGGAAGAAGCTCAGCTAGTAACCTACAGTGAAGGCATACAGTGGGTAGAGTGATTGGTATTTCTTCCTGAGCACTATGCCTTGATGGGAAGGGATTGCTGTCTTGTACTCATCATTCTCAGTACAAGAAGGATGTGGGTTTCTGATATGTAGCCTCAAGTTTGAATCTGAGAATCACTAACAGTCATTATTGGTGATCATTGTTCTCTCTGGCCAGTATGGGGACAACTGACTGTGCACACTGATGTTGTCAGGGTAAAGCATAGAGGCAGGTGAAGCCATTTTTGAAATTTAAATGGGAAGGTTTGGAGATCTATAAATAGCCATCATCATATTTCTGAGTATGTAATAGTTGTTTCCAGGCAGATCCGAGTGCTTTATAAAGTAGGTCTAGGGGGCTGGAGAGAGTCTAAGCAGTTAAGAGGATTGGCTGCTCTTCCAGTGGATCTGGGTTTGATTCCCAGTACCCACATGGCAGCTCACACCCATCTGTAACCCCAGTCCCAGGCCATCTGATATGGTCTTCCAGCCTCTATGAGCACCGGGCACACATGCAATAGACAGAAAGATATACAGACGAAACATCTGTACCTATAAAATATAATAAAAAGGTTAAAATGTTAATAAAATAAAATGGATCTGGTTGCTGAAATTGCCGTGATGCCGTTAGCAATTATCATAATTCCTGCCTTAGAGCGGTGATCCCAAAGATGGAGAGTAGCTTATCCAAGGGTGTGGAGAATATCATCAAGATAAAAACAAAGGAGAACATGACTGGTCACAATGATCCATGTTGTCCCACTGTGGCGGCTGAAGCTTAGTGGCTTCCTGGAGGTCAACTGTGGCTCTCTCTCCTATTTCTCTGTGCCATTGAGTTACCCGGAAGCATTTTGTATAAGACTTAACCCAATTTTTAAAATTTGTCATTTTGTTATGTAGTTCTGAATGGACGTGAATTGAAGACTGCACGCACACACACACACACACACACACACACGCACACGCACACGCACACGCACACGCACACACACACACGCACACAAGCACGCACACACGCGCACGCACACGCGCACGCACACACACACATGCACACACACACGCACACGCGCACGCACACGCGCACGCACACACGCACACACACACACGCGCACGCACACGCGCACGCACACGTGCACGCACACGCACGCGCACACGCACACACGCACACACGCACATGCACGCACGCGCACACACGCACATGCACACGCACACGCACGCACGCGTGCGCACACACACACACGTGTCCATTTGATGTATCTTCGCATGTGCGTATGCTTCTGAGTGTTTAATAGCAGGCTGGGCATCAAGATGGTGTGCTTTCCTCAGTCGCTCTCCCTCTGTCTTAGCTTCTGAGACGGCTTCTTTCGTTCAGCCTTGAGTTTAACGATTAGACTAGATAGTGTCGCCCATGAGCCTCAGGGATTCTCCTCTGGGTGCCCCCGATGTGCTGGAGTTACAGGCATATATCCAGCATATACCCACACACCATGCCCAGACCATTGTCTTTAAATGTTAAACATCCCCTGGCTTCATGGTTGAATGTGGCAGTTCCGCCTCTTTTTAAATGATCAATTTATTTGTGAGAAAGTTAATTTTTTTTCGAAGAATACAATCACAGTAATTTTTCTCCCTCCCCAATTTGAGCTTTATTTTATTTTTTTAAATGTTAAATGAAAGTAGTACAATGCACATTCACAGTTTGCATTCATTGTGTCGTTCATCGTATGGATGATTTCTTAAAGATTCAAAATGCTTTTCAGCTAATTGAAATGTATTAGTTCTCTTAAAAGTACGTATTTGTGTGAATTGAGCATTTCCTTAACGGCAGAACACTTCTAAGGTGCTCCATTCAAATGATGTTTGGGTTATTTTTGTTTCAATTGTAATTTTATTGCAAGATGGCATAATTCATTAAAAATTTAAAGTATAACTTGGTAATTTTAGTTGGGCAATAGATTGCTACAAATTGCTTTTACAAATACCGAACAACTCCAGATGCAGACAGCACATCAGAAATATCTGTCTGGGCAGCATTGGATAGCCAGCCATGAAGGTGGAGGCCAGCGCTAGATAGGTAGACAGGATGATCAGCAGCATTTCGAGGCCAGATTTGTCTACTTAGCAAGTTTGTGGGGGGAAACACTCAACATTTAAATTAAATTGTGCTCCTATTAACTCATGAGCACGCTGTGAAGACCTACAAAGTCTTCACTGAATAGCTAGGTAACCACGCCCCAGCATGATGAACGAGCCACCGGAGCCATCGCGCTGTCCTTTGTCTTGCACATACCCACGTCTGGGTTGTAGTGCTCAAGCCACAGTCTGTGCTGCTACAGTTCATGTTGGAAATCTAGTAGTCACAGCTCCCGTCATGTAACAATGCAGCTAGCTGAGTTTGGCCAGTCAGGTCCTTTGTGTCCTTTCTGTCTGCCCTCTGGGGCTCTCTCTTTATCTGTGTGGCTGAAGATAATTTGTTGACACAACATGGAGAAGCCCAAACTACTCCATTTTCTTTTAAGCAAAAGTTTGAAGATTGTGCCCATGACACCTCTTTACATGTAACTGGTGAGATTAGGGATAGGGTCCATGAAGTTCAAGGACTGCTGGGGAATGTTTGTTTGAGTGAAGAGAAGACTGGGAGGGACAGGGGAGCAAATATAAGAGGTCAAGACTCTCCATAGCTTCTCTATGGAGTGAATCACTCTGGTCCAATCCCCTCTCCCTCCCTCCCTTCCTTTCCTTTAGTCCTCCCTTACTCCCATCCGTTTATTCATGTAGATAGATGTACCTATGTGCACACATTAATCTTTAACACATATCTCTGTAAATGGTTCTTTGCTGTAGTCTCTGTCCTCACAGGGTTTATATCCCAGAGAGAAGACAGACTCAGGCACTAATAACGATCGTTAGAAAGATTAGCTATGGTTGCTGTTCGAAAGTGAGCCAGAGCAAGAAGCAGAAAGTACCCACCTGGTGATGTGTTTCAGCCCCATACAGAAGCAGTGTAAGGTTGACTTTCTTATACTTTCTACAACAGTGCTGTTGTGAGTTATTAGGCAGCTTGGTGTTTCGTTTTCAGATTTCTTGAAGTTATCCTTAACACACAGTTCGGGTCATTCATTTAAAGTACATTTACTTTACAGGTGCTTTAGATGGGTGTTCAGACAGTTTGCTCCCCTACCACCTTACATCATTATCATTTCATCAACCAAGGTGGAAGTCTTTGGATCAAGTAGCAACTATCCCCCTCATTGTCCCCTCTTATTCAACCTACTGACAGCAAGTACTCCACCTTCCCATAGCTTGGCTTGATTTGTGTGAATGGAATCATGTATGTAGTCTATGCTTCTGGGAGACTAACTTCTTCTGGACAATCCTCCTTTTAAGGATTGTCCAAGGTATGTAGTTTTAAACTGCTTTAAAAGTCTCTTGAGTTCTGACTTCTAAGTCCAGTGGAATGATGACCTGTAATGTTCATAGCAGGGATTGACTGATGAAAAATGTAGATTTTGCACTGTGGATATTATTTTTATGGAACAGAGAGAGAGTCCCTCAGCAGTTAAACTTCTAAGTTTTATTGTTGGTCTTCAAACTCAGCTGCTTTTTTTTTTCTTCTGACTGTCCTGGAACTCACTGTGTAGCCCAGTCTGGCCCTTAGCTCATGGTCCTCCTGCCTCTTTCTCCTTCTGGAAATCCTAACCATATACTTTTAGAACAGTGTTTCTGGTGCCCCATCTACCCATAGCTCTCACTTTTAAACAGTTTGCACCAAACATCATGGAAGAAGTCCTCATGTGAGGTCACAACTGGTCAGCTTAACAGCAGTTGTAGTAAATCTCACTTTTTTTGAATGACTCAGAATCTTTAGGAAGAAATGCAACCTGTAATTGTGTAGAAAGGCAGTGGAGGAGCAAGTTACATTGGTAATGTGCTTGG
Source organism: Lophiomys imhausi (assembly GCA_907164525.1). Lineage (NCBI taxonomy): Eukaryota > Metazoa > Chordata > Mammalia > Rodentia > Muridae > Lophiomys > Lophiomys imhausi. Next base: position 9,008,968 of record CAJQZJ010001896.1, read on the forward strand.
GGACCTGAGCTGGATCCCCAGAAATCATGTGAAAAAGTGAACAAACTAAACCGTGGGGATGGTGGTATGCATTTGGACTAGACACAGATTCCCTGAGCACTGGCCAGCTAACCCTTCATACTAGCCAGCATAAAACATCATCTCAAGAGGTATGAATGGCATCCAAGCTGTTCTCTAAGCAGTCACACATGGACACCCAGACAGGAACATTCACCCAAATACACATGTATGTGCACACATAGACACAAAATAGGAATAGTACATCCACAGGAACCTTGTGTGTATTCTCCCTAGGTTTTCAGTAGTGCCTTAACCTCAGAAGCACAGTTGTAGTAGGCCAGGTAGAAGCTTCCTTTACACGTTAGTTCTTGTCCTGATGACTTCTGCCTAGGGCTGACTTTGGATCTGCTGTTTATGGTATCTGTTTAAAAGACTTCTGATGACTGAAACTTTGTAAGTAGGAAATGAAGCTCAATCATTCACTTGTTTTCTGCCCCCAATATGAACTATTACATGTCTGGGGTCTTTGTATAAAGGATGATGGGTAGAAAATAAATGAAAAAAAAAAACAACTCAATTTTTCTAGTCTGTTCAAACCCACTCTTTTTGAAGTGTGGAAATGCTGCAGCTTCCCCCTTGAATTTTGTATATTAGTCCATATGTACCATATAATTAAAGGTAGTTACACATTTTGTTAATTACCTGACAGTGTGATAAGTTGCATAAAATTACTCTTAATTAAAAAAGCAAACTGACATCACTGGGTGGACAGATCATTTCTGTCCATTGGTTTGTATGGTGCTTGAAAGAGCCCCCCATCACCTGCCAGTCCTCTGTTTGCCAAGTGCCAAGTGGCCACTGGAGGTCAGAGGAAGTATCACGAGATCCGTTGATTACAAATTGTGCAACTTGAAAGTTTAGATCAGTGATTTTCCAAGTAGGAGTTGGGACAAGTTTGTGAATTAGGCAATCGTTTTAGTGGGTTGTACTCAAGACTGCTGTGGTGTGGTATGGTGTATGGTGTGGAATATTGTGTGTGGGGGGGGGCGTGGGTGTGTGCACGTGCGTGCATGCATACTATTTGAGTATGTTCATGGATGTGAGTACAGGTGCTGACCCTTGCCTTCTTTCTTGTTTTAGACAAGCGTCCATGTGTTCTCTGTCTCTGCCTCCCGCCTGGCCTTAAGAGTGCAGAGATGGCAGGAGTGTGCATCTGACTTTACTTGTGTTCCAGGGCCCTGAACTCAGATCCTCATGCTTGCCTGGGAATCACTTCACTCACTGAGCCTTCTCTCCACTTCTCAAATCTGTTTCTAAGTGAGCGTGCATGCAGTAGAAGCATTTTTAAAGATTCCTCACGTTATAAATGCATATTATGAGCCTTTTAAAACTTAAACTCTGTAATGAAAATTAATCCAACTTGTAAGTTACATTGATTCATTTGTTGTCTATTTACCACACCTTAATTAAATGCTATGTGCCAGGCATTGGGCTAGGGCCTCTCCAGTCCAGTATTGAAAGACACTATTCCACTTGTGGTTGTTGGATGCTTGTCTTATGATTAACCAGAAATTATGTGCGGTGTGGATATAGGCCCATAAAGTATTTCAAAGCTTTCATATTGAAAAAGTACGAACAATGTGGGTGCTTTTTATTATTGATAGCGTATTGAAATAGCCAGTGTGGATCCACCAGCCTCAATAAAATGATTACATTTTGCTTCAACTGTGTTTTTATTTACAGTGAGTAGTATTCATCCATTGACATATGTGGCAGTATTTCCTTTGGGCAGTAGTGATGGTGACAGTGGGGCAAACGGCAGTGAGCAGCAGCTACCAAGCCTCTGGCCATTGCTCTAGGGATTGCAGATAGGCAGGCAGACATTATGAGAGTGTGCTGATGAAAGTAGAGCGTGATCAGATGCCAGAGGGGAAGGGTGCAGCTGTAGATAGGTAGTCCCTGGAAGTCTCGCTGTGGAGCAGACACTTTGAGCATGCTCTGAGAGCAGTGTCCTGCTGGTAGGAACAACCAAGAGGGTGATAGGACATAAGGTCCAGAAAAAAAAAAAAAACCATGGCTTATTGTATTTTTAGAAAAATGGGGTCCTTGGGAGGAGAGCAGCAACAAATGTGTGCTTTAATGGTATCACTAAAAATCCTGACTTGGAAATAGCCTCAGGGTGGGGGAGGCCAAAGGATGGAGGCCATTTAAGAGGGTGTCTGTGAATCTCCACTAAGATACAGTGACGACTAGGCGATTTAGACTGCCTGTGGCCATAGGGGTTGGTGAGGCTCCATTGCTGTTTGAATTTATTTAAGGTAAACCGAAGACTTTCTAGTGGAGAGATGGTATTTTGTCAGAGGTGACTTAAAGGCTTTCTTCCTGTGTGATGGGGTATTATTAAGAGAATTCACTGATGGATGCTCTATAGGAAGACAGAGAAAGGAATCAGGTTGAAGGCTAGAATTTTTGCCCCAAGCTATTTCTAGAAGGGTAAAACTGCCATTGGTTAGAGTAAGCAGGCACAATATGAGTGGGGAAGGGAGGGGGCAAAGGGTGCAGTGGTGAACATGGGGGTTTTCAGTCATTCATTCTTACTCAGATGAGATCCTCATGAGCCTTTGGATATGTAATTCCAAAAATATTCTAGCTAGGGGCTGTCAGTGCAGGATTTACAAGTATATAAGAGATATGTGAGACACAAAACTTCATGCACTCACTAACAGACACAGACTAGAAAGGCTCAGAGCCTGTGTTTGAAAGCTACTGTTGCTGAAAAGTTTATCAAGGACACTGAAGAATTAAGGTCAAAGATGGGAGAAAGGGCTAGGAGAATAGCTCATTCAGTAAACTACTTGTCACACAAGCATGAGGACCTGAGGTGAGCTTCAAATCCATGGAGAAAGCCAGGCATAGTGACAAGTGTTTTGTAATTCTAGCACTGGGAACAGGGAAGACATAGACATATGGATCTCTGGGGTTTGCTAGCCAGCCACCCACCCCACTCAGCCAGTTCCAAGCCAATAAGAAACTGATGTAGAAAAAAAAGTGGGCAGTACCGTAGGAATAACAACTGAGCTTTTCCTCTGGTCTTCACATACATGCACACACACATAGATCTGCACACATGAATACATGTGTGTGTGTTAAGATTGTAGTGAATGAGAAGTTCATTGAGGTGTTTCGAAGGTTGTCAGCCATATCACACAGTGTTAAGGGGTCAAAGAGATGGTACTTAAGGCCTGACCATTATGTTTGTCTATATGGAGCTAGTTAATTCCTTAACGATAGTAAAACGTATTTGAGTTTTAATTCCATGATTTGTTCTGACTTTACCTAATGACTAGTGATGGGCTCATGGTTTAGGTATAAAATTTCTTCAATGCCTCATGTCTTAAGTGTTTTGGTCCCCAACTAGTTCTGTTGAGAAATGGTTGAACTTGATTGGTCTTTTTTGAGGTGGGGTCTGTGTGCAGGAACAAAGACATTGGGGGTGTTCTTCTGGTCTCTTTCACTCTTTGCTTCCTGGTCACAATAATATAAAGAACTTGCTCAACTCTGTGTTTCCGCTACCACATTATCCTGCCTTGTATGAGGTCAGACACAGTAGAACCAGCTGATCATGGGCTAAACCTTCCAAGACAGTGAGCCCAGATACCTTTTTCTTCCTTTCAACTCTTTCCCTCAGGCATTTTGTCACAGCAAGGAAAAACTGACTTAGATGGTTACAGTATTTTTCCTTAATACCTTTCCACTCTTCCCTTTGTTAGGATCACACGTTGTCCCCAACACTTGCAGTCTCACTCCTGTGATGTCTGTGCCGTAGCAGTGATAAGAGAAAAATGGAATCCTCCTTTTTCCCCTTTCTAAACACCCTTTAACCCAGTAACATGGAGATCTGGGCTGCACTTGGCTCTCTAGTTAGAAGGAACTGTTTTAATATTCTGAGCTGCACTGTAGTTCGGTGTGGTTGACGTACTCTCTTGATTAGTAAGGAGCTAGTTTGAACCTGAGCCACAAGTCAGTCCGTCACCCTTATCTTCTACTAATATGGGTACCCTTTGATGGTTGCATCTGCCTTTCAGGTTAACTAAGCATATCAAAGGACTCTCTTGCTCAAAAATCATGAATCACAGTTGATCATGTTCCTGATTCCTGAGCCAGCCTCGCATCCTCCAGCATGTGGGGAATGAGTGGAGAATAGGAAAACAGTGAGCACAGGTGTACCGGAGGAGTGAGTGCCATTGTAGAGCTCCGGGGTGAAATCACCCACCACCATCTTGGTGGGTGATTCTGAATAATACGCTTATTGTTTGATTATATTACAATGTTATTAAGATATTTGTGAAACCAAAAGATACAGGATGAAAATTATCCCTGGCAATTTCACCTAAACATTTTGTCACTTACGTATGTCTCACCATTGTTTTTGATATGGAGATCATTTGTGCTATGTACTCTGTTTCCAAGCCCTCATCTCTAACCTGTCAGGAGAACCCCTCCCAACCCCCTACACCTGTAATTGAACTTGAAGTTTGTCACGATGAGTATCGCTCGCTGCTGAGGTTTCTCCTCCTGCTCTACTGAGCTTTTGGTTGCACCCCTTCCAGATCTCTGTGGATGCTGGAGTCCCTATGTGGGGCGTTGTAAGAGGAAGAACACAATTAGTTTTAAAGGTCATGGAAGGTCATTGAAATGGCTCAGTGAGTTATGATGCTTGCCGAGCTTGGGGACCTGAGTTCCATCCCCAGGAACTCCGAGGTGGAAGGAGAGAGCTGACTCCAGTGAGGTGTCTGTTCTCAGAGCTCTACATTCATGATGCTGTGCATGCACTCGCTTCATCTCCCAATAAATAAATGTAAATGAAAAAATAAATGCTGGTGACATTTTACATTTCCCACTAGTTTCTCTTCTTTGAAGAGAAATTAATTTGACGCACATCACACCATTCCATGGAACCAAGAGCATGTGTTTTGCATATAGTATAGTTGGCATGAATTTGGGGCAGGAAGTTTCTAAACATTAAGTTGTGAGGCGTATTTCTTCTCTTGTCTGAATTTATCCTTTAAACTTGATTTTCAGCCTACAGGGTAGGAACTGTGGGCCCTTTCATGGGCCAGCCGTTCAACCTCACCTCCTTTTATGATCCTAAATGTCAGTCACCCCCATCCCAATCCCACCTCTGCCACCCCAACAAGTCATTCATTTAATTCGTTTATGGTTACACCTCCAAATGTCCCTGTGGTTGAGTTTCATTGAGGCTACTCTGGAAAATTCAAAAGTACTTATAGCTCCCAGAATGTAGGCATTGAGCTTTTCTTGCGTCCTGTTCCTCAGAGATGCAGTCATTGGTGAACTAGGTAACAGACACTTAGCGCCTGTGAGGCTCACTGTATGTGAAGCTGGGCCACATCCTGGAGGAAAAGGCGTTTTCCTCCCTGTCAGTCACATCTGTCTGTCACCCCTTCAAGTGGACACTAAGTGAAGTGTTGTTAGATGTCTGGATGCAGAGAGGTCCAAGGGACTTCTCCAGTCTGCTGCTTAGCATTTAATGGTTGATAAAAATGACATGATGAAAAAGGAAATGACACACCCAGGTCCCTGTACTAGCAGCCATCGTGCTGGGGCTGCCGTCTGGCTCCACCTTTTCCTATCATGCTGCGATGCTAAAATAAATGGAAATAATAATAATAATAATAACAACAATAATAATATTATTATTACCATCAAATAATGAACTGGAAACCTAAGCATCTTTTCCAAGTGGTTATATCCTTTTCTCAGATCACTTTCCAATGTTCTCTTTTTCTTCACGGTATGTCAAGGGAATTTACAAGGGAATTTTTAAAACACTACCCTTGCAAAAACAGATGGAAGTGTTTATTTCAGAAAGTGTCCATTTTTCCCCTCCGTCCTCTTCAAAGCCAACACCTCCTGCCTCTCCTCCCTTCTCCATCTCTGTCCCTCTCGTTCCTCTAGAGCCTGGTTTGCATGTTGTACAACCATGTTGGATGGAGGTGTGAATGAAGTCAGTATCTTCCTGCTTGCTGACAACTACTGTGTTTCATTGTTTTTTGTTTGTTTTCTTGCTTTGTTGTAAGTAGTTGAGTTTCTTGTAGCTGGAGAATTCCGATGGACTCATGTAGCCGGGTACCTCCTGTGTGTGCTGCATTCGCAAGGGTTAGAGCTGAAAGCATAAGGATGAGCGGTGTTTGTAGGGCGTGAACAGAGCAGCTCAGATGCATGTGCTCCCAAGTTCTTCTGTGGTTCTACAATGGGGCTGCTAGTCCCTGTTGCCTCTTTTATGTATTTATTCTTCCAGTAAAGTGCTTGGTCATATAGGATTGTGACCCCAAGAGCTATATTCCATGAAGTGGGTTTCGTTATTTTATGATATGCACACTGTATTACACAAACCAGGGTGTTCTCAGGGACATGATTTGTGTTAATGTAACTATGATAGCAAGCTTCTAAAGGTTTATCTCATTTTTAATTTTGTGTGCATTCATATAAATACATGTGAGTGCAGGTGCCCAGGGGGCCTGAAAAGATCAGAGGAGTTCTTGAAGCTGGAGATACAGGCTTGTAAGCCATTTGATATAGGTGCTGGGAACAGAACTCAGGTCTTTTTGGAAGAACAGCCATCAGTCTTAAAGGCTGAGCCATCGTCTCCAGCTCTGAGAATATTTATTTTTTAAAATATTTTCAGGTGTGAGTGTGCATGCACATGCATGTGCACACATATGTTTGCCTGTCTGTACAAGTGCCTCCAGAAGCCATAAAAGTGTTTTGAATCTTTTGGTGCTAATGTTGCAAGAAGGTGTGAGTTGTTCAGTGTTAATTCTGAGAACCAAAGTCTGGTCCTCAGCAAGAGTAGCAAGTAATTTTAACTGTTGAGCCTCCATGGTAGGAATTTTAAATGGTAGAAAAATAGACCAAATTAAAAAAAAACCCAAAACAATCTAGAATCTTGACACTGAGAATAACACACACAAACACACACACACACACACACACACACACACACACACACACACACACTATGCACACAAAGAGAGGCAGACATTTCCTTCCACAATGTCATTGAATATATATATGTTAGTATTTAATAAAAGTACCACATATAGAATTTTATATGCATGTTAAAAAATGTTATCACATAGGTATGTTCCCTTATCATAGAGTTTGATGACTTTTTTTTCTTGTGCTTTTGTTTGGTGGTCTAGGGATCAAACTCACATGCTAGAGAAGAGTTTTGTCTCTGAGCTACAACTCCATCCCAAAATATTCCTTAAGGACTTTGGCTTGTATCAGACCACACCCCCTTTGGATAGACTAATGCATACTCCTTTCTCATTGTTTTGTCTTGAGGCTATGTCTAGATTTTGTGCTATTGTCATAGGTCCATCAAACACAGATGCTTCTCAGGCTCTTTTGTTTGGTAGGGGTCACTGCAAGAAAGGTTACAGATTTCTGATCCCTTCTCATGTCTCACCATTTTGCCTTTCAAAATGCATTTGATACCAACGTTCTTGTTCTTTTCTGTGCACCTTTGCCAGTGGTAGGTCAGGCCCCCCCCACTTTTTTTTGTAATTTAAGACAAAACAGTGTTTTGTTTTACTTGTTGAAGGTCAAGATTGGCAAATGAAGTCCAGAACTTCGGCTTGTTTCTTTAAGCTGCTTGCGTTTTTTGAACTGTCCACAGTGTTTGGGACAGCCAGGGTTACAGGTAGAGGGAGCCAGGGTGCTGAAGGATATCCCAGTCAGCAGTTACTCTTCTAGCAGTCTCTATCTCAAGATTCACACAACATTTCAAAGCCTCAAATCCCTTCTTTTGTTCAGCAAATCATCATTAATTATCTGCTTGTTATGCATGGCACTTCAAACACCAGCAGTAAATAAATAAATTATAAATAAATAAAAATTATTAATTATATAAACCATGACTCTTGAGATAATAGTGCTTTGGCCTCATCGTTTTGTAGAGCTCTCATCCTGCCCTGGATGGCAGAATTACAGAGGAAGGAAAATGCAAAAGCTAAGTATACTTCTCTTCTTTTCTCAGCCCTCTTTAGTTTCCTGTGAGCTGAGGGTTCCTGGAAGTAAGGCTAAGGCTAGGTAGGATCTAGGGTTAGGATAAAGGCCCAATGGGCAGCAGGGTCACACTCTGCAATTGGGCCAGCAGGGTCACACTCTGCTTTCTTTCTCTGTTTCTCCACCCCTGGAAATCCATTGGAAAGTCACATTTCTGTCTGTAAACATCTCTGGTTCCCTCACAAGCGCTTCACAACAGGACTGTTTTTTTTTTAATTTAAATACTTTATTATTTTTTTTCTTCAAGTTACATCTCAGTCACAAACCCCTCCCTATTCCCCCTTCCTATCCCGCCCTTCCACCCTCTTCCCCCCAGAAGTTTCCCCTTTCAGTCCAACAGATGGTTCCTTCTCTTGAGATTTAAAGATTTTTAGTTGCCAGCATGGTGGTCATGGAGTTTGTCCTGTTCAGTTTGTGATATAAGTCTCGACTGGCTTGTGAAATAAGTCCTTAGAGGCCAATTCTCAGGCACCATTGCAGCGTTAGCACATTTAGTCGGTAAACTGTCCCCAACTGTAAAATAAGAATCCACCTTACAGGGATACCATATAGATTCCATAAAGAATCTTGTGTTGTTGCTTAAGAGTTTGGGGTTCAGCGTCTTAGCTTGGGGATCAGCCCTACTCTTTAGCTTTTTGGCCTTCTGAGTTAAAATAGTCTTTCATCTGGAGTTAAAACAATTGGGTTTAAACTGGAGAGTTGAGTGAGGGACTGGGATTTTCCATGTGCCAAGTTTTTAGATTATCCATCCATATACAGTGAGTGTCTGGTAAATGTTACCCACACAGTGCTTAGATCATAGGTAGGTTATCAAGGTTGATCATTTTTACCATTAAATACAATTTCAAGGATCTGAGAATTTTTCTTTTTTACATGCCATAGTTTATTATAAAAAAGATAGATAGAAACAGAGAGGCCAGAGAGGCCACAGTCCCGACTTTCTGCCCCTGTCCCAAATTTGGGGGAAAAGTTAAGATTTTGAATTGAAATGAAATCTGATTTCCAAAGACTAATATAAAAATTTGAAACCATCTCTTTCTTCTGCCCTCACCTGCCTTTCAAGGGGGATGTTGCAGGGTCACCCAGAATGGCCCAGCTGATGCATTTTTATAAATTTGAGTCAGCTCTTAGGTACATTACAGTCTTATTTTGAGGATGAATATCATACAAGGCCTTGCCACTGGTGCCCAGAACTCCTGAAGTCAGACAGAAATAGCTGAACTTGTGAGCTTTCTAGATTCTGAACTTTTGTTTGCAAAGAGGCTTTCTAGAACTATGTGTAGGAATCATTTTATTATGATTACAAGTTAATTATGGAGCTAGTGCACACTGACCATATGTAAAGATGAGCGTCATGGTGCAGAACAATAATCACACTTCTGAGAAGGCTGAGGCAGGAGGTGGAGGCCAGTTCCTCGCTGGAATGAATAAATGAATGAATGAATGAAACAAACAAAAATCAAGCAATAAGCTGGTGCTCCTAAAGTAACCTGTATACTTTAACCAGATATTCACTCTGTCCAAATGCAGGAGCTTGTGTGTGAGTGTGTGTACAAAAGCCCAGCTATCTAGGAGAGCAGGTGAAAGGCTTTTTTTGTCACTACTCAGATGTGTTTTGAGGTAGCTCAGGATCAGCTTCTGGACCCACTTGGCAAGAATGGCCTTGACCTTGCTATCAAACAAAGGAATACATGGCAGCAACCCGTTCTCCGAAATCCCCACAATCCATCATTTTCAATAAATGAGCAGGATGCATTCATGAAGCCTCACAGGGCGTCTTTTCTCTTTGTCCTTTCAAAGTGTGTGTAGTTTGATCCGCCTTTACTTATATATGATAATTCAAATCATAAAAGCAACAGTGAGAAGAACACGTGTAAGAAAGAAAACAGCTTTAAAGTCATCCCCAGGGTCTTGGCAACAATCCTTCCAGGAATCTTTCTCTGTACATTTGTCACAGAGGAACCCTCAGTTGTTGGTGGCTCTTGAACAGTTGAAATGCACCCAGGTGACATTCACAGGTGCCAAATGCATAATGTTCATAAAGAATCTTTAAAAGGTAAGACTAAAATATCTGAAAAAATTTTTATCAATATATTATTGATATATGTTGAGGTGATGTTTTAGAGTCATTGTATTCAGGAAAATATACTACTAAAATTAATGTCATTCTTTTCTTTTTACTTATTAAGTGCATCTTTTAGAATATTTAAAATTACATTTATGGTTCATGCTATAGTCACTTAGAAATCCATCCAGAGTATAACTCCCAATCTAACACTTCTTGTTTCTTCTGATGTTTAAGAATTTGGGAATCTGTTGCCAATGTCTTCCAGTAACACCTGCCAAAGAGCAACATTACTGGATTGCACTGCCCAGATCTGTAGGGTTTTTTTTTTTAATACTTTATTTTTTTTTCTTCAAGTTACATCTCAGTCACAAACCCCTCCCTATTCCCCCTTCCTATCCCGCCCTTCCACCCTCTTCCCCCCAGAAGTTTCCCCTTTCAGTCCAACAGATGGTTCCTTCTCTTATAACAGTGAATACTATACAAAACAACAGATATAAATATGCCACATTTATGAGAATTAAATGGTCCAGTATACCTTCCCAATGTCCAGTTTATACATATTTGGCCTCTGACTTTAACATTCTACTATCTAACCATCTCCATGAGTTTAAAGGTCTATATCTGATTCAATATTCATACTAACTTGCAACACACTTTTAAGAGTATCTTCTTAGATCTATAACACCCTCTTGATTCCTAAATAGCTCAAAATTTATCTATGAGACTCTAGCTGTCTATTCTTCAACCACCTCAGAGACCTGAGAGGGATAAATATATCTGCTTATATAGGAAGTGCAGGGCCTGCAGCTTCCAAAACTAAGAAAAGACATACCAGTGACTGCCTGGACAGTTCCCATTTTCTCTCCATACATTCCTGCATCAGTCTTCAGCCTTTGGGTCCTGTTTCTCTGACAGACATTTGTTGTATATTGATACATAATTAAGAGTATATTTAACCACAATTGAATAGATCTTTGTATATTGATACAAAATTAAAGGTAACGCTTCCTAATGGTATCATACCTAGAGATACTTAAAAATAAAATGTGAAGCTCTGGCCTCTTGATACCAACCGTCTAAAACGGTCTAGGATAGTTAAGTAAAACAAACTCCTAGTCATGCAAACATGTCACTTTGTTAGCTACTATGACAGTCTATCACAGATATTCTCTAAACTACCCAGTAATCAAGTTGCTAAGAGACAAGCAACATTTGCTTATCTAAATACAAGAGGTGGATAGGGCATCTTCAAAAACCCCAAGAGATCTGCAGAATATGGCATTCAAAGATGTTATCTTAAATTAAGATTTTCTTTTTTTTTTTTGATATCGAGACATATCAGCTCCTGACAGCATCCCCTATTCTACTCCAATTAGAAGATAAGCATCGAAGAATCTCCAGTGTGAGATGGTTGAATTAGTGGCAAGCCTATCTCTTGGCATGAAAAAACCCCTTGCTCCAACTGCAGACAGACTGCTGTCCAAAAAGGACAAAACTTGGTAGCAGGGAAGTCGACAGCCTAACTCTGCCAAGACAGGGTAGGTAAGTCCTTCATAATCCCTGCTCTACAACAAATGTCTGTCAGGGTTTTTTTTTTTTTTTTAAACCAGTCCCACTCTGTGGAATGCCCAGGGTTAGCTAGGATAGAGTTTGTTCAGTGACTTTGCAAGGCTGTCTTGTTTTTCTCAAAGGAGAGTATCTGGACCTCACAGGAACACTGTAGAGGTCCCCAACTAGGTAACTCCTTATGGGGTTTTATTAGTGCTTTCTGACACTGTAGGATGTTCAGCACATTCCATGACTTTTGCTCACTCCTTATGAGAGACCCTCCACCCAGGCAGGATATCAAAATATCTCCAGACATTGCCAGGTGTCTGCTGAAAGAAAAGTTTACCCCAGTTGAAAGTATTAACTAAGGGTGATTTATCAGATTGGGGAAACACTGGTTGCAAATTTGTGTATATTTGAGGCTGATACATGTACACTGATTGGTGTTGCAATTTTGTAAATGTTACTGAAGTATCTCTATAAGAATATTCCAGCACTCAGGAGACTGAAGCAAGCAGATCTCTACAAATTTGAGGACAACCTGGAGTATATAGAGTGTTTCAAGGCAGCCAGAGCTACATAGTGAGTTCCTGACACCAAGTAAATAAATAGGTATTAAAAAATAAAATTAAAAAGTGTATATTAGTGAAGTATTTTCTGTGAGAATAAAAAGGATTCATACTTCTACCTAGAGTAACAATAACTGTTCTTAAATGCTACAAGGGCTCTGAGAAAGGCTAGGGTGGGGACTTACCTGTTAAATTGCTTGATAGGGATCTCTTTGCTCAGAGCCCTCTGATTGCTGTGTTCCTGAGCTCATGGAGGCAGCCTGAAGGTTTTGTCTGGGTCCCCAGCTTTGCAGGGAGATGTTACAGAGTGAGAATAACTTTGTACTACATAAGGCACCTGGGATTCTGTGCTTATAATGGAGGGGAAGATGCAAAACCCTGGAAAGAAACCTTTTATTACTTTGTAGTTGATTTAAGACTTGTCTCACAGCTAGTCACAGGACTAGCACTTGATAATGCCAAGCCTGGTGGCGCAGACCTGTAACCCCAGTGACCCTCTTGCTAGGCTGAGGAACGAAGATCATAGTTCAAGGCCTGCCTGGGATGTAGTGTGAGTCAAGGCCAGTTTGGTCAGCTTAGGGAGACAATCCTTAAAAGTATTTTGGTGGGTTTTTATTTGGTGGGGGGGGGGGGGTTGTTAAACTCAGTGTTAGAACACTTGCTTAGCAATCATCAATATCTTTTTTCAGTATTTCGGCACTGCTGTGTGATGTGGCTGGGATGGGAGGCTCGGGGACCCCACTGCCTAGTAGTTCACTCTTTCTTCAGGTATTTGAGCCTTCTTTCTTGCCTCATTTTCCATGTTCCTTGTAGTGGCCAAAGAACACGTTCCTGGGGCCTCTTGTTGCTGGTGACTGATCCAGACTGATAGTGAGTTTTCATCCCTAGAATGATATCTTTTGTTCCTAGAACCTTCAGCTGAGGATTTGTGAATCTGAAAGGTTCCATAGGGAGGTAACCTGGAGAAAAAGCTGTGTAAAGGAACTACAGAGGAGGGACATGTCTTGTGTTGGTACAGGCTCTGTTGTGTTGAACTGAACACATGGACTATCAAGGGTACCAGGGGAGTGATGGAGACAGAGCCACTGGTAGAGATTGTATGCAAGTGATGGAAAGTTTGATGATCATATTTGCATCTTGGGAAAATCACTCTGAAATATTAAATATGCGTGAATGGGAAGAGGCTTGGGGACCAGGCACCTGATAATTAGTGGCCAGGCCAGGCATCTGTTCTCACCATACAAGTGAGCTTCTTTGCGTCTTATAACTGATGCTTCCCAAGCTGCCCTGGTAACAGCTCAGTGGCTGGAAGCAGCAAGAGCTGCTGTAAGGGCCTTCCCTTGGGAGTCCACAGCAAAGGTGGCTCCTCCGTTCAGGCTACTCATGTGGCTACATTCGGCTGGGAAGGTAGTTGTGATAGGGAACAACCAGTGGGTTCATCTGCATGCCTGGCACTTGGGGTTCTCCAGTGTGGTGAACTTTGGATGAAAGAGGAAGTAGCCAGGCTTTCTTTTTCAGGTTAAGTTGAGACCCGGCAGTGAACCATGTTAAACTGCTTCACATTTGTCAAAGCTCATCATGCGGCCAGCCTATACCCAAGGGCAATAAGACGTGGTACCACTCTCTTTTGATAGTTCCTGGTGATTGAAAATCTAGGGTATTACATTGTCATGTGACAAATATTTTCCTAGGGAGACACCGTACACACATCTACTCATCCCATGTAGGGAACCCATAACAGACCAAAGTACAGATACCACCAAAGTCCACTTGAGTGAACCAATGAGTTTTATTGGGCTTCTTTTCAGGAGTATGGATGTGGGGTTACTTACAGGAGCAGAAATGACTCAAAGACAGCTATATCACCAAAGCCCATCCCAGCATGGTGACAGCTCACAAACTCTGGGAACCTGGACCACACTGCACAGCCTGCGGGCAGCTCAATATGTTGGAGAGTGTCCTTTCCAGGTGCCTCAGTTGACCTAAACCTCTTCCCAACAGCCTCGCTGGTTTCTGCTTCTTCTAGGCAGCTGGTCTGGTCTCAGTTGTCTTCTTTGCAGCTCACTTTCTCTGAGACTCTTCTTTGAAGCTCAGGTTCCTCCCTCTGAGAGGGACTCTCAGCTTTTATTGCTTACTCTGGCAGGCAGAGGCCTAGAGAATTTGGTCGGTTTCAGGCACTTCCTGAAGCTATGTCTTTCTTAAGGTGCTTCCTCCAGGATAGAATATTTCAGTCTCAGGGGAAACTTAGACAACATATACCAGCTAAGAAAGTGCTTTACCATTGAATTATATCCTAAGACCTAAATATGACAACAATAGCAACAACAAACAAAAAAACAAAAAAAAAAGAAAGAAAAAAAATGGTTTTTGAGGGCTGGAGAGATGGCTCAGAGGTTGAGAACACTGACTGTTCTTCCAGAGGTCCTGAGTTCAATTCCCAGCAACCACATGGTGGCTCACAACCATCCACAATGAAATCTGGTGCCCTCTTCTCACCTGTAGGTATACTTGCAGACAGAACACGGTATACATAATAAATAAATAAATCTTTAAAAAATACTTTTTGAGGCTAGGTCTCATAAATTACTCAGACTGGACTTGAACATGCTATGTAGCTCAAGAAATACCCAGAATTACAGAACAACTGAGATTGTAGAACTGCTTCATCAGGCCTAGCTGAGACTACCACCTGATAGATGTGGCCATGGAAAAGTAGGAGGGCTTACTAGCATCCCAGTGTCGGAGGCAGCACACCTCGGCTGCTGTGGTTAGCATAGTTCAGGTGCTGTAGGAGGCTAGATGAGCTCACTCTGATAGCTTTACAGAGCCAGTGTGCAGGAACATGGAGTAGTATTAGATCTCATTTGCTACACAACAAAAACTAAGTGTACTGACTGAATGGCTGAGGAAGGGAGAGTTCATGCTGGCCTGGGGAGACAAAGAGAAAGAGCTAGGCTTTGCAAGGGTTCAGGAAAGGGTGTATTCTACATAGCAGCACCAGCCAGTGGGAACGCAAGACATGTGAATGAGGAAAGAAGTATGGACAAAGCCTGGTGCCTGAGGAAGAGATGGAAGGGGCTGGAGCAGGAAATCTGTGGAGAAGACCAGACAGTAGTTGTCATGATATGGATATGGTGGTGTTGCTGATGGACAGAAAAGGATGCGGAAACCTTTAAGAGGTGTTTAGAAGTTAAAATTATGCAGCAGTTTTAACGGGTTGACTAGGATTTTTGAAGGCGAGGGAGCTGTGAAGGATGACACCTAGATTTTGTGCTTTGCTATAATGTTGGGGGAACCCCCAGAACCTCATCCATGCTGGCAGATGCTCTGTCACTGACCCATGTCATAGCGCACTGTCAACATCTCGAGATGGAAACATCCCTGCTGACTTAGCAGACCCTTAGGAAAGCCCCACCGTGGAATATGAAGACAATGAGATAGATGACTTGGGCACATCTCAGATTCTTCAGTAGAGAATGCCGTTCATTCATATATATAATATTTCTTATTGCACAGCTGTCTTTATGACCAGAAAGTCCAGAGTGTCTATATTTTTACAGTAAAAGAGAGTTTGTAGATGACCCAATTAACTTCATAAGTACTCTGAAAGATTTGTTCCTTCCATCTGTTTTGGTATTTTGTTCAGAAAACACCATTGTTGGAGTGCAGGGAAAGAAAGTAGCCTAGATTAGAGAATGCTGGGAAGCAAACATCAAGGCCATTGTCCTCTGTCCCCACCCCCCTCCCCCCCCCCCCCCCCCCCCGTGAAAGTAAATGTATGTTTGGTGATACATTGGTCCAGTCCTCTTTTCATTATTGCCTTTTTTTGATGTTTGCTGGTGTCTTTTTTTTTCCTGACTAGTTCATTGGCCCTGTGTCTACCCATCATCTGTAAAGTAGTTTGATTTATGTACAAATGAAAATGCCAAAGTTGCTATATTATTTAAAATTAAAGAATGATTAGACTGAGCAAAAACTGGCTGGAAAAGTGTCCCCAGGATATGTTGAAAGTGGAACGGGACAGATAAAGAGAAAATGCAGAAGGCACGAGCAGAGAGCGTGAGGGAACCCCTCCACCCTCCCAGGCTATGGTTTGGGATTGCTATAGCCCGCATGACTGTGGTAACTGGCTCACACCCAGAAGCCTAACCTGTACCTTTAGATGCAAGCTCCTGAAGTTTTCTGTTGAGTCTGTAAGATGTATTATAGCAACAGGCAAGGCAAAGGATATCTTTTAGAGATGCTTAGGAATGGACCAGAGAGATGGTTCAGCCTGTAAAAGCCCTTTCCATGAAATCCTGGTGATCTAAGTTCCGTCCTTGAGACCCAGGAGAGAGAACTAATTCCCAAAAGTTGCCCTCTACTCTCCACATGTGCATAATGACAAACATGCCCTACATATATCATATACACACACACATGATGATGATGATGATGATGATAAATGTTAATTTTTTTTTAAAGAAAGCTGGGCATGGTGACACATTCCTTTAATTCTCACACTCCAGAGGCAGATGTAGGCAGAGCTCTGAGTTTGAGGTCAATCTGGTCTACATAGTAAGTTCCAGTGAGAATATACCTGTTCCCGTGACTCCTCTGCTCCTCTCTTTGGTGCTGGAACTCCTGTGTGGAAGCTGGGTGCTCAGGAGGCTTGTGAGTACCCCTGTCTGGGGTTCAGAGTTGCTTGCTGGGTATTTGAGTGGCTCGACGGGCTCCTCTCGTTGTGAAGATCTCTTGCTTCCACGGCTTCTGAGGCTGGCTGGTCTGTTTTTCTGAGTATCTGATAGTCTCGCCCTGGGACTACTGGGTGAGACCCAGCAGGTTTGCGCCACCTCTCAGATTGTTGCTCAGTGTGTTTATATCTCTGGTATTCTAGCTGTTTTCCCTACATTCAAAATGTATCCGTGCAGCGGCTGCCATCTTAGAATCCCAGGACAGCCAGGGCTACATAGAGAAACCATGTCTCAACAAAACAAAAGCCTTAGACGTTGAAGAGAGCTATTTCACCTGGTTGTTTGGGTTCTCCAAACAGTTGATATATAGCTGATATTCTAGAATTATGCCTTACTGAGTCTTGTTTTTGGTATCTGTCCAAGGCAACTACATGTTCACTCAACATTCTCAGGTAAAGGGTAGTAAAATGGAAGCCTGAGCATAGGGTAGTTGAAGTAGTAAAAGGAGATTTCTTTTCATTGTGTTGTTACTGACTCTATTCACAAATGCAGTGGGAAACAGTGGGCTGTTACTGCTAGGATATATACCTACCCTTCCGTTAAAAGGCCTGTGTATGGGATATAATTTGCAACACAGTATATGAACGAAGAGGTTCCCTAAGTTCATCAAGAAGTGATTGGTAAATTAAGGTCTTGTGTTGGAGTAAGCACTGAGGGACATCATGCTGCCACCATTACAGTAGACAAGAACGTGAATTTCTATCTACTGATATGGAAACATTTTAAGTATGTACTATTAAGTCAACAGGTGGATAAAATAGATGTGGGAGAAAGAAATGCACAGGTCAAATATACATTATCATACCTGTGTAGAATATTTTTAAATAAATAGAAAGGAGGACCTGGACTTGATGCCTTGTGTATTCATGAAGCCATGGGTGTGGTGGCAGTAGCTTATAATTCCAGCTCTAAGAAGAAACAGGCAAGCAAATCCCTAGGGCTCACTGGACCCATCTTTAAAAACAAGGTGGGGGATCAGCCATGTGAACCTGATGATCAGAGTTCAGTTACTAAAACTCACATAAAAATGGAAAGAGAGAATCAAGTCTACAAAGTAAGTCCTCCTCACCTTACTCCCCCAACACACTAATAATAAATTAAACAAAAACTAAGCAACCCCAGGGGGCTATCTACGGGGCAACATCAGCCTTCACACACTCACATACAAACTCACACCACCAAATCCATATGTACATATCTACACACACACACACACTGAAATGGGTAACAGTAGTCATTTGGGGCCAGGAAACTGGTGTGTCAGGTGTAGAAGTCGTTCTTCCTATTTACCCTCCTGTCCTATTTTAGCTTGAATGCGGGAGTGTAATCCCATTTAAGAAGGGTTTCAGTGTATCTAAGAACAAACTGTTAATACCTGAAAGGACAGCATTCTCTGCTGAAACTGATCAGATACTGGTTTTGATGATGTCTCTTTTAAATTCTTGCTTTTAGTAAAAGCGAAAATAAGATAAGATTGCTGATTGATTTCAGAACCACTGATAAGAAACAGCCCATTCAGCGCAGATCTCCTCCTGACTCCAACTGCGCGGCTTCCCTCCTGTAATGCTAATTCCTTTCGTGGCCTCAGTCACTATATCACGAAGATTTTATACATGGATGTCCTGTAAGACTCGGCCCATGCTGGCTTCAGCAAAAAGAAACTGTGATGATTTAACGGATAGTCCAGTGTAAGTCTGGCTCCACTCAGCCTAAGTCCTTACTTTGCTCTTCTGACTTCTGAGCAACCCATTTTTGACAAGACTCCCTCCATGCTGGTGAGACACCAGGAGGGTGGAGGTGGAGGTCATACACAGCCTCTTGCCTTAGGTGGTGTCCTTCAGAGGCCCTTCACTAAGGAAGGATCTTGGTGAGATGGTGCACCTGGAGGGCTGACCTTACACTTCCTCTCTTCTGTTTCCTGTCTACAATGACACAGACACTGGAAAACCCAGAGCATCTCTTATTCCAGTGTTCTGTAGATCTCAGACACGAGGGAGGATGCATATCCGACAGAGCTCAGGGCTGGGAAGAGAAGGCAAAGGTGCCAGCAAGGAAATACATCAGGCTGTGCAACAGAAGTTATGGTAAACTAGCTGTTCTGATAACTACAAGTCCTAGATCCAGAGAAGTTATAGTAAAGGGTCAGCTGTACCTGGGAAAATGAGACAGCAACTCATATATGGGAGGTGCCATGCAGATGAGACTTCTCTGTAAGGGGTCTGGCTTCTCTAGCAAGTGCCTTTTACAGGAAGAGATGTACACCTACAGGCACTTGAATCCTGTTCTCTTTTCTCAACTTCAAATGACCTTTCCTGTCACCCTCCCTTCCTTTTTGGTAGCCACCAACAGGATTAGACATTCCAAGGTTATCACTGGGCTCCGCACAGCAGATGAGCTCAGTCCTTTGCCACTCACCTGGCACTTACTTGTAGCTCGTGTCCCCAGTCCTTGTCTGGCTTACCCAGTGCCCTTCACCATCCAGGCCCTATTACATAGCATCAGTTCCCCTACAGGAGCACAGGAGATGTCTTCTAGGGCAGACACTGTCATCAGAAATTTTGTTCTCAGGAAATAAAGGAAGCAGCCGAGGTCTGTATTTAAGTAGGGCTGGCCAGGGTGGGTTGGATGGGGAATACCAGTCCACTGTTGTGCTGGAAGACAGCAATTCCAGACTCTTGAACTTGACAAGGGTGCCAGAACTGGGAGAGGGAAGAAAGCAGCTTGATTTATGGCTCAAGTGGACACTAGGAGAGGTGAGTGCCTGGGTTGGTATTGCAGGTTATAGTCAAATGTCATTTCTGTAGTATTAGGGTCAGATGACACTGTCACTTATGCAGACAGATATGAAGGAGGACAGTTGCAGGTGGAGAGAAAATTACCATTTGATTGCCAGCTGGACTTGTGCCTTCTCAGCTTCTCCTTGCAAATGCATTTTGGAATCCAAGAAATCATTTCTCATACAGTTCTGACATTTGAACTCCTAGGTAGGTCACAGGGACACATGCAATCAGGAGTATGTGCAAGCTTCTTCCGGTATCCTTTGTGCAGCTAAGAAGACTGAATAGTAGGGAGGGAGGAGGGTTCATGTATAGATGTGAGGCCAGTATGTGTGTCAATGGGAGGGAAAGAGACCCTTCTGTTCACAGTGCAAGACAGTGTCCTTTTAACATGTGCTGTGTCTTCCAGCCCAGGAAGACAAGGGCCCTGGTGTCCTTATGTTCAGGTCAGAAATTAAGCTAGACCTATGTTCAGGTCAGAAATTAAGCTAGACCTGAGCCCTTCTGAAGTAGATTATCCATCTAACGCAGTGGTTCTCGACCTGTGGGTTGAGACCCCCACAGGAGTTACATATCTGATATCCTGCACATCAGATATTTACATTACAATTCATAACAGTAGCAAAATTACAGTTTTGAAGAAGTAACTAAAATAATTTTGTGATTAGAGGTCACCACAATGTGAGGATTGTATTAAAAGGCAGCAGCATCAGGAAGGTTGAGAACCACTGCCCTAAAGTTTTCAGCAGAAACATTGGGAAGACTTGTGAGATCCAAGGATTGTTTTGTGTTTTCTTTTTTTTTTTTTTTGGTTTTTCGAGACAGGGTTTCTCTGTTTAACAGCTCTGGCTGTCCTGGACTCGCTTTGTAGACCAGGCTGGCCTCGAACTCGCAAAGATCCGCCTGCCTCTGCCTCCCAAGTGCTGGGATTAAAGGCGTGCGCCACCACCACCCGGCTTTTTTTTTTTTTTTAACTACAGTCAGAAAATGGGAACCCAATCAGGTGACCCTTCAAGGAGGGGCAGGGCTCCTGATCCCAGGCAGTCACCAGGAGCAGATAGTGTCAGTGTCTCTCTTCCTAGCATCACTATTTGACCTCAAGTCATGAGTGCCACAGTCAGATGGACTGAGAGAGAAATTTCTAGCGATGAAGAGACCCAAGGACTTGGAGTTTGTGCGAGAAGGATAGAGAAAAGACCATGGTCACTGCAGGACATGGATGCAGAAGCATACAGGTGTCTTCTGTTGTAACTGAGGCTGTTGTCTCGTGATGGTACAAGTACACTTGGTACAGCATCCCTCAGGGTCAATGTGGGATCCGCTCTGGCACTCCCCCCACCCGTACACAAATCCCAGCATGTTCACATAGTATTTGTAACCTACAGCAGAGTCCTCTGTGCTGCAAGTTGTCCCCACGCGATGGGTGCTTTGTCATGGGGTATTTCTCCATAGAGACCCTGAGGCTTCAAGGAGCACAAGAACCATGTTCTCTCCTGCCAGTAGCATGCACACAGTAGGTCTTATCTCAGAGGCAGAACTGTTGGTAAGCCTCTGTTCTAGCAATGCTGCCATGCGGAAGGTGCCGCCACCATAGCAGCAATGGTGTTTTGGACCCAAGCCTGCTGCAAGCACATTCATGGGCATGCATTTGCTGTCAGCTTTTTCCTCTTTGTCTCCTTTCTGTTCTTTCAGTACGTGACCAGGCTCTGGGACTCTGTGGGAATCAGCAGACAGCTTCAGAGGATAGAATGTTATATCCCCATATGGAGCCTAGTCCCCGAGACAACCAAACATACCAGAGATGGGTCGGTAGATAGATCCTATTACACGCAGGGCTCTTTGATCACAGGAATTAATCTTTCTTGATATGTTCAAAAATAGTATATTTGGGCCAAACTCTGGGCTGGATGAAGAGGTGTTTTTGATATCTGTCTAGGTTAAGAGCTTTGGGTTGTCCCCTCGCTCCATGCTTTTTTCTCAAGTTCCAGAATTAGAATACATTTTCTCTTCAATTTGTTTTTTCAAAGGGTCACCCAGAATTTGTAGGTAGTATTTTCTTTTCTTTTTTTAGGTTTCTTGAGACGTAGTTTCTCAGTGTAACAGCCTGGCTGTCATGGACTTGCTTTTGTAGACTAGGCTGGCCTTGAACTCACAGAGATCCGCCTGCCTCTGCCTCCTGAGTGCTGGGATTAAAGGCGTGTGCCACCATGCCCAGCCAGTATTTTCTTTTTCAAACAGAGCTAAATTACTTTCATGAGCTCTTTAAGAAGCATTTGTTCCTTCATTGTTTCTTCTTCCTGTACTGTTCCCTACATTCATATTTACCCAAGGAAGATTCCAAGATGTGCTTCAATGGAAAAGAGGCATTTAAATAAACGGGCGCAGAAGAATGACTGCTTTGGAGCTTACACTTGGGGTATAACTTGTCTAATGGCATAATAATTGACTTTAAAAAAACCCTATCACTTTAGAATACTGTACATACTTCAACAAGAGTCTCAGATGAAACAAGACAAACCAGGTAAATGTAGCAGTCACCTTCCCAGCTTACCCACCTTACATTAATATTTTTTCAGGTGATCTGATGAGAGGTTATTTTCACTTAGTTCTAGCCAAAAACCCCTTGGTCATTGCGCATAGGGTCCTGCTCCCTGCTGAGGCCAAGTCACCAGAGAAAACTCCCATCTCTCTTATGTAAGACAGAACTTGTGTGCATTTTAACTACAAATCCTTTCCGTGATACTTTCCATGCTTGTTTTCTGTTTCCCTTGGGTATAAATCTTTATTTGGTACCTTCTCTCTTCTGTGGTAGGATTGACTTTTTAGGGTAAATGAGAATTTGGAGGTAATTACTCCCCACTTCCAATCTGGTGGCTTTCACAGTTGCCCAGCCCCATTGACACTGATTTTAAAAAAAGAAATATTTTTGGCATCTCACCTGTGGCACTATGGTTTGCCTTGTCTTAGAGGGACATCAGTTTTGCGCATCACTATTAACAATTCAAGCACCCTGAAATGCTAATAGCACTGGTAAGCTTTTAATTCCATGGAATTTATTGCTCGCTGTATTTCCATGAATTTATAACGCTTTGATTCTTAAGAGCCCCATTTAATCAGTTTTGCCTGGCACCGCACATAATAAACAACTTGCTGGTGAAAAAGTGCCACTTGGGGAGGCTGCTAACAATGAAGTTAAATGCTTCTGCCACTAGCAGTTTCTGTGCCGTATTTTTCATGAGCTGTAATGTACTTTGCTGGCTGCGGAGCGGTGGTTAAACACAGCGACAAAACTGAGCCGGCTCTCCGACACTCCAAGCTCAGGCTTCGCTAGGCGTTTTTGCAAAAAGCACAGAAGAAATCTAGGCTTTTAGCCTTTTTTTCCCCCCTCTTATTTTTCCCTTCTCTGTTAGCTTAATGGCTTCTAATACTTTTTCATTATCTTTACCTTAATCTTTTAGCATATGATTTATGGACTAGATTGGTGAGTGATATTAGTGGGCAAAAACAGTCATTAGAGGCTGTTAAGGAACATTTGTTGTTTATTTGGCTGCCTGTCTATAAAAGTACACATGATGGCCTTAATAGCAAAATATCAAATTATCAGGTGCTTTAAAGCAGAAAATGTCATTTGTTTCTCAAAACTGCACTAACTTTATATAATTGCCCTTTTAATTATCCCTAGTGGCCCATGAAATTTGCAAAATAGAACATCAAAGGTTTGATTTACTTACATGTTGCACTTTGGCGGGATACTTAATGAATATTGTTTAGTCCTAATGCTGGGATGAAATTTGTTTATGGTGAGGAACGTACTGTGCGGGGGTGAGTGGGGGATAGTCATAAAACCGCCGTCAGTGGGGTTTCTGAGGATGAAGCAAAGTGGCTATATTCTTGGGTCTAACATTTTGAAAAATCCTTTTTATGGTGGAATTTTATTACTAATTCCACTCTAAATGAATAGTCAGTAAGTTTTGCTTTTTTTCCCCCCTGCTTTCCTTTGCCTAGTTAAGCAAACTCGGCTTTCCTGGGCAACGGAATAGTCATTTGTTTGTTTTCCTGGCAGTTTCCCATGGGGTCACCTGTTTCTTCACAAATGGAGTCTCCAAGCTGACGTTCTGAACAGAGTCTCTAAAAGCTTTAGGACTGTGTTGAGGGGATGCTTTCTACCTCTGCAACCTGAGGTCTGGTTGCAGGCTGGGAGTCTCTTAGCATCATCCCCATAGCTGACTCTGCAGTATACATTTGAGAATTCCTGGAATTGTCCCCTGCTTGTCTTCCTAGAAGTTTTGTGAGCACTGTCATAAATGACAAAGAGAGAAGCAATGGCTCTGAGTCTCCATGAGCCCAGGAGGGGGATTCTGGGAGAGGTGGCTGGGGAATGAGTTTCCATCCCTCGGCCTCTGGTTACGGTCCTAGATTTTTGTCTTCATTCCTCGGAGGAGAAATGTGGGGCTGCATCTTAGTTGATGAGAAAGGCGGTGATACAGGATGGTGATAGCGAGACCCTGGGCTTGATTGTGGGCTGGCGCGCCCAGGACAGGAAGCGCACCGCTTCTTGCTGATGGAAATATTCAATAATCTTGGGGTGGAGGTGGCCACTGTGGAGCATCACTTGCTCAGCACCTCGGGGTTGACAGGGCACCAGCGATAACCACCCGTTGGGTGTGGCATGCCTACTTGCATTTTCCTGGTCCTGTGATGAGAATGTCACCAGGCACAGAATCAAGGGACTGACATACGTCCTTAAGATTACCTCTCTCATTTCCCCTTTATCTACCTGCCCTGTCACTTGGTTGAAGGGGCAGATGTGACTTGTCTCTACAAAACCCTGTTGGCTGTTGCCTGGAAACTTGTTCTTCTCATTGATCTTACAAAGATTGCTTCTGCTCACCATCTCCACTTAGGTCCTGAGCTCACCGCACTTTGAGGATTTCTTCGTTACACAGCTGGCCCTTTGTTCCCATTCCTCAGAGGCTTACAGTTTCCCTTGGGAGCTCTGGAATCACATTTGTCATGTCTCAGGCACCTTAGGACACTGGGGCTCAATCTTCACCATGTGGCTGCAGCTGACAGTGACAATTATTTTCTGCCTCTTTCGTCTAACCGACAACAATTTCAAAGCTGAAATAATTTAAAAATCATTAACACAGGGATGGCTTTAGCAATCCTGGAGCCCTGTCTACCAAAAGTGATCATATTTGTATGGTTCAGCCCCTTTTGTTTGCATGATTTTGCAGAACTACACCCCTACCCTTTCCCAATGTCTTTCCCAAATTGTGTTTCTGACTTTTCAGGACAGGATCTTGTCCTTCCTGGTACAGTAGTTCTTTCTTTAGTCCCCCACATCAGCAGAGATTTCTACCTGCCTGCCATTTTCATTTTCCGTGTGCTCAGTCACAGACATATAATGAAGTGCTTGGATGCCACTCGCTGCTCAGTGTCTTTTTGTAGTTTCTGTGGGCTTCAAGAGCTCTCAGACCCTTGAATTCTTTCTTAGATTTTAAAGAAAAACCTAAGAAAGAATTTGTTTTATTTGCATTCCCTTCCATCTGAATCAACTGTACCCTCCTCTAGTATCAAATCTTTTCTTTTCTTTTAACTTCCACCAGTGAAAAGAAGACCACTCAGAAGTCAGACAAATTGAGTTATTTCTAGTTCCTCCAGGCTTGAGACACATGACTATACAAATTAAAGACAAAACTGTTTTTTTATAAAATTCATGTGAGTTTTTAATTGAAATAGGTTAGTGTTTTCATACCGTCCCCCTACACACAAAATACAATGTAGTATGATAACATGATCACTATCCTTTCTGTATGTATATGTGTGTTTGCACATATGTGAGTACGCATGTATATCTGTCTGTCTGGAGGCCAAAAATCAATCTTGGATGTTGGTGCCTCAGTTGCCAACCACATTATTTTGGACACAGCGTCTGGCACCGTCCTGGAACTCACCTTTGGCTATGCTATGCTGGGCTGACTAGTGAATCTCAGGGATTCACCTGTTTCTGCCTCCTCAGCCCAAGACTTTCAAGTGCACACCATCAAGGCTGTTGGATTTCAGGGCAAGCTCCAGATGGAGCTACCTTCCCAGCCTTGCTTCCTGTTATTTCTGATGCACTCATGGTTTTGATCTCAGGGCTAGCTCTTCACTTGCAAATTCTGTGATGGAGAATTTAGTTTAATCATGTCACTGTGTGCCTGCAGCTGCAGGTTAAATCTGATTTGGAAGGGTCCAGCATTGTGACATTATCCCCAAACCCGCATTGTTGTGAGTTACAGGCTAATGAATGTCTTACCCACCTACTCCCAAGGTGCCTCATTCCCAGGCACCTTCTGTCTGCCTTGAAGTCCACAGCATCTAACAAATGCCTCCTTGTGTAAGACACAAAAATACCAGATGTTGGGTCCCAGAACTGAGCACTGCCCTTGAGCCCTGTGCCTTAGGTAGCTGGAGGTGAAACTGGAGTCTTTTGTTCTCTGTGACCTTTTACACTCTGGGGTTTGCTCTTTACTTCTGGGACCTCCTCTGTCTCCTAGGAAACCGGGAAATGCACTTCTTCCTTTTGATGCCCGAATTGACACCATGGTTGCCAGCTTCCCTCTGATGAGGGTTGCCTTCTGGGATTTGCCACCTTGTTCTACCCTCTCATTCTTCTAGGGTGGCTCCAGCTCTTGGAAGCCCGGTCACTGTACTGATAACAATGATGCCATTTGCAAGCTCATAGGTGACTGGGTTTTGTAGCTGGCCTGGGAAGCCTGAGCCTGTTCCTGACCTGCTGTGTCTCATATTTTCCTTTGTGTCTCTTTGTGGGTGAGAAAGATGTAATATGCCCAACCAACTAGATGCATATCTAGCTTGTCTCCTTCCTGACTTCTCTTGCAGGATGGCACCCTCTCTCTGAATCCAAGGTCTGGGAGAGGAAGTAATAGAAGTAGCTTTGTCCTGTCTAGTCATGAATTTGCTTCAGGGTTTATTAATGGAGACTTTGGAACTTAGCACCATTCTCTCTTTTTTTCCCTCTGGCTTCTTTGACATTAAGCAGGCAGAATCATCACTTTGCTTACAGCCTGTGCCGCAGGTCCCACCTATCATGAGATCACCTGTGGCAAGGCCTGGCATGGCACTCGGTGTTCAAGAAGACTGGCACCTACGGCTGCTTTCATTCAGTGCTGCTGGTAGACCAATGGGAAATAGACAGGAACGTTCTTGAGATTAAAGAAACGAAGGGAGGATTTGTTTCTTATTTCTGTTTCCTTCATCAGCCCCTGTCACATGCCTGGAGAAGACATGGGCTTGCTATGAGGCTTAAAGAGGAAGCTTTGGGATATGTAAGCTGTGGGCTCTAGAACCTAATGAGCTTTGCCAGGTATGGGTGGCACCTACCTGGAACGGCACTTGAATGCCTGAGGTAGGAGGACCTCAGGTTCAAGGCCAACTTGTTGACATGGACACCCACAATCCCCAGAGTTCCTACCTGAATCCAATGGCCTGGATCTACATCGGGCTTAGCACTTTTCTAGCTCTGTGATCTTGTACAAGCAACCTGCCTTGATGTCTTTCTTCCTCATCTGGAAAATAGGGACATTGTAGCCATTTAGAAGAAGGTTACTGTGAGAATGAAATTCAACAGTGGATATGAAATCAATAGAACAGCGTTGCTCACAGTGAGCACTCACCAAATGGTAGGGTTGCTTTTCATCGTCCTCGGAGTCCTGAATAAAATACAGTTATCAATCATATGATTCTGCAGCCCCCCCTTTCCACCCGCACCACAGAGAAATAGATAACTACTACATCAACAGCTCAGTGCTTTGAAATCTGGAGCTGATGGCTTTGACTAGAGGGAAGGGAACATCCCTATCCCATCCATCAGTACAGTGTGTAGCCAGCAAGCCCAAGCAGGGTGAGGGAGAGCTACCAAAGCAATTGGGGAATACAGTCAGATCCCCAACATACCCTGTTGCTGGAGCTCTTTGGCTTCAGATGTGCACACATGGCCATACCTGGCTCTCCAGGCCCAATATCAAGACTTTTCTAGGTCTTGTGTTTCTCATCCTCATTTGACTGAGCTTTGGAATTAGGAGTTTTACATTTGTTGGCAGTTTACCATAAATACTTCTTGGGCCCTAGGAATTGATGTGTTTTGAAAAAACATCATCTTTGCTTAGGTTTTCAGTCCAGGGCAAGTCTCCAAATGTTAAGTATCCATGATAAGGCTGTACATATTGGGGGAAGGGGTCTGATCTTGTGATCCCAATGTAAAATTACTAAGAATTTTACTCTCCTTTGCTTATAGATGTACAAATGGCTGTCTAGAACTCCCCAGACTTATAAATTGAAGTCATATGGAAATGTTGAATTCACCGAACAAGATTCTCCTGGGTTAGTTAGCTTTCTGATTACTATAACGAAAATCTCTGAAAGGAAAAACCTTTTTGGGTCCACAGTTCCCAAGAGTGTGGCTCATGCATGCTTAGCTTCATGTGGTTGGCCAGAGCATCATGGTGGTAGGCATGCATAGCACAGGAATTTCCTTAACTCACAGTAGAAAGGAAGCATAGAGAGACAGGAAGAGGCCAAGGTATTCCCACAGACCTGCCTTGAGTGGCCTATTCCCTCCAATAAGTGTCTAGCTACTGAAGTTTCTAGAACAATCCCACATAGCATCATTTGTTGGGATTCAAGCTCCCAACACATGGTGTTTGCAGGGATTGGAGGTCGGACACTTGATATCTAAACCATAGACCATCTAAACCATAGCAGATTTCTTTCTAGATTCTGGGACTCATTTAAGCATGACCAACCACTGTTATGTGATAGTTTTTCAGTGGCCCTTCGTGGAAGACTGAGTCTGCATCCAGGAATTGTTTCTGTTTGGTGAATTTGGGAAGATGGGCAGGGGGAAGGGCTTTATGTGTGGGCACAGGTAAGCCTCATGTTTTTAGAGACGATTTCTCACATTCCTCCAGATTGGACCAATGTTTGGATAGCAGCATGTGCTTTCCTCTAGTACTTACCATTAGGAGTGATTATTTTTGAAGCTTCTCTGTTCTTATATGACTATCTCAAAGGTCAGGTTCTGTATCCATTCCTGAACATCATATATCACATCCCAGGGCATCTGGCATATGCAAGATTTGATATTAATATTTACTCTTCAATTCCTTGTGTGTTTCCAGCCTGGCATGTCCTCTATGCACGTGCTTGCGGAGGCCAGAGGTTAATCTTTAGGTCATGCCTTAGGTATTCCCCACCTTGTCTTTTGAGATAGACCATCTTTCATTGGTCTTAGGGTTCTCTGATTAGGCCATGTGGGCTGTTGAGTGAGCCCCAAGGATCTGTCTGCCTCTGCTTCCCAAGTGCTGGAATTACCAGCATGCATCACTATACTTGTTTTTTTTTTTTTTTTTACATGAGTTCTGAGCATCAAACTCAGATCCTCATACTTGGAAGCCCAGCTCTATAGCAAAGGAACTATCTCCTTAGCCTCTTTGTCCTTTGCTTATCCAGGAAGAGATATGTTTCAGCTAGAATGGAATTTGCCCTCATTGATCAAAAAAACCTGACTTACTGATTTAATTCAGAGAATGGAAATTGTGGGTAGAGCAGTAAAAGGGGACTGACAGTGACTATTTCAGGCATTGTGGGCTGTATATAGTCCCTGTCTCAATTGCCCAGCTGTGCTTTGGGGACATGCAAACAACCACAGACTATGGTGACATAAATAGCATGGCTGTGTTTTGACGCTACATCTTAAAAATGGGCTCCATTCGTGGCTCCTGGTAGTTTATCTTTCATGGCTTTACCTCTTGGAAGAGGAGTATTCTGAAACACTGTCCTCCAGGCCAATATGGCAAGCGGGCTCTTCTGAACTATCAGTTTCTGTTATTACCCACAGGAGACTTGCACAAGATTAATTCTTTAATAATTAATATTGCTCATTAATTTTCTGTTCTGGAGATGGTAGGGGCTCATGAAGCCTTGACTCTCCCCTAGGTTTTTTTTTTTTTTTTTTTTAGTTTAAGGTATTTATTTTTCCCCCCAACAGCTCTCCCTTTCAGTCCAAATAATGGTTCTTTTTCTTATAACTATAAATACAATACAAAACAACAGAAATAAATAGGCCACGATTATAAGAGTTATATGGCTTAGCATACATTCCCAATGTCCAGTCCATATGTATTTGGCACCTGACTTTAACATTCTACTATCTAACCATCTCCATGAGTTTAAAGTTCTATATCTAACTCAGCTTTCATACTAACTTGCCTCATAATTTTAAAAATATCTTCTTAGATCCAGAACACCCTCTTGATTCCTAAACAACTCAAAATTTAACTATGAGACTCTAGCTATCTATTCTTCAACCACCTCAGAGACCTGAGAGGGATAAATATATCTGATTATATAGGAAGTGCAGGGCCTGCAGCTTCCAAAACTAAAAAATGACATACCAGTGGCTGCCTGGACAGTTCCCATTTTCTCTCCATACATTACAGCATCAATTTTCAGCCATTTGGCCCCATTTCTCTGACAGACATTGGTTGTAGAGCAGGAATTATGAAGGACTTACCTACCCTGTCTTGGCAGAGCTAGGCTGTCGACTTATCTGCTTCCAAGTTTTGTCCTTTTTGGACAGGAGTCTGTCTACAGTTGAAGCAAGTGGTTTTTCTTGCCAAGAGAATGGCTTACCACCAATAGACAGTTAATGGTTGCTAGGGGGTGGGGCTCTTAAGGCCACTCCCCTCCCCCAGGTTTTATAGACAGTTAATGGTTGCTGTGAGGAAGGGCTCATGAGACCCCTGTCCCTCTCTAGGGATTTATAGGCAGTTAACAACTGCAGGAAAGGACAAAGATGTTTTCCTCAGGTGTCTAGCCCCCTCTAAGTTGCCTCTGCCTCCTGTAAGTAAGCCTAGTTAAACTCACTGATTCATGGAACTACCTGGGATGAAATCATTCCTTTGTTTCTGCTGTTAGTAGCTAGTAGCTTAGACATTTTTGTCCTCTTCAGACACAGGTTTATCTTGTATGTTGCTCCTATACCACTTTTAGGTTATGACTTTTGTTCTCAGGGTCTCAAAGTGGCCCTTGTCTATAAAGACATCAAAGGTACCTTCCAGGTACAGGAGAGGTAAAAGAACAAAGAAGAAAGGGACTTCTTCCCTCCAGATTTTACTTTATTCTTTAAACAAAATGGACTTTACTAGATCTGTCTCCAAAATTAGGCATGGGTGCCCTTCCCATAGATATCTGTCTATATTTTGTTAGCCAAGGATGTATGGCAGGGTTACTTCTGATGACTAAGCCCTGGACTGCTGATGTTTTTTTTTTTTTTTTTTTTTTTTGGTTTTTCGAGACAGGGTTTCTCTGAATATCTCTGGCTGTCCTGGACTCGCTTTGTAGACCAGGCTGGCCTTGAACTCACAAAGATCCACCTGCCTCTGCCTCCCAAGTGCTGGGATTAAAGGCGTGCGCCACCACCGCCCGGCTAACTGCTGATGTTTTGATAGAACTCACTGCTATCTGAGCAGGATTGGGTTCAGCACTGAGGCAAGTGGTAATTCGGTCAGGAACTATTCCCTCGCCTTGGTGGTCTTCTGTGTACAAAGGCTATGGCTGGGTGCTCATTGGATTCTATATCCAACAAGAGTAGCACTTGGTAAGTGACTTTTGTGCATTTGGTTTCATTCGCAGGCACTATTCCCATGACCTTGGCTTCACATTTCTCACCTTTAAAATGGAAATAAGTAGCATTCACCTTGTGGAGCCAAAAGGGAAAGCACCCGTTAGGAAGGTATGTGGGCTCTTGACTCTGTCAGCATCCAGCACATTGTACATTCACTGGTACATGTCTTGTGTTCCAATGATGGCTTCATCTCCACTTGATCTTTAGATATGTGCTCGTACAAAGTGGAGGAAGGGGGAGGCATATGAATAGAAACTCTGGGACTAATCCAAGCTGTAAGGGAAGACTAGAAGCATTTTTCTCTGTAGACAAGGGCACTCTATAAGATTTTCAACATCTACAAATGGATCCCATCCCAAAGTTTGAGGTAGACAGCAATAGAATATTGGGAACCAATCTCACAAATGCTATGCTGGATCCTCCCAGCAGCTATTGAAAATGCCAGCTATCCAGTTTTGCAAGTTGCTTTATTATTCTGTTTTCATTTGTAAGCATGTGTAAATCCCTGGATTGATATTATATTGGACATGGATGCCGGCTGGCAAAGGTGGCGTCACATCCGTGTAGAGACTGTGGTATCAAACACTGTGTTTCTCGCCTTAACAGCAGTCTGCAGAGATAAGTGGTCTGGAGAGCAGGTAATGGAAAAGGCTGGTTGAGATACTCTTGACTGAGCTATTCCATGTATGGAAAGGGTGTATGTATATGCTAGCATGTGTGTGTATGTGGTGTTTTATGTGTCATATATGTGCATTTTAATGTGCAAGTGGGGTGGTTATATGTATATATTAATGATGTGGGTATGTCTGTGCATGTTTGTGGTAGTGGTGTGTGTATATGTGTGCTTATGTACATGTTAACCTGAGTTTGTGTGTGTGTGTGTGTGTGTGTGTGTGTGTGTGTATGTATGTATGTATGTATGTGTATGTGTGTGTATCTGCTTGTTAATTTGGGTGTAGGTATGGGAGGGATGGGCATGGGTATATGTGTATATTAATGTTCTAGGCATGTGCGTGCAAACCAGAAGATGATGCTGTGTATCTTTCCTAATTACCACCTCTTTTTTTGAGTCAAAAGTCTAATAGAACTCACTGATTTGTTTAGACATTGTGCTCCAGGGATCTTCCTGCCTCCAGTCCTCAGCACTGAGACTACAGGTGCGCATTATCACATGGGTCCCGGAGATCCAAGCCCATGCCTTCATGTGTGCATTCAACAGCATACAGACTGAGCCAGCTCACCAGCCTCAATTGCTCCTGATTTTAAGTGATTCCCTTTTGGGGTCTCCAGATGTCATCTAGCCTCTTTAGAAGAAGTTCTCAAGTTCATCAGACATCTTTTGCAACTGTTTACCAAGATTAGTCATTTTGCAAATGGTGTCTTGCAGCCACCCCCAAGAAGCAGGCTCAGGGTCTGCTGCATTAGGTCAGGAAAGAAACACATTACTGAGAAAACACTCATGAGGTTTATTTCTACAACCAGTCGCTATAGTAGAATAGCCATCACAAGTGTCATTTTCAAAAAGCAAAAGGCAAGCCTCAAATTAGCAGAGAGCCCCAGCGGAAATCTCTTCTCCAAATCCATTACGCAGGAGATGAGCTGGGTAAACACAGAGACTCTCCCGTTTAGACTCTGACCCTCACTCAGCAAGGGGAGTGATTTGTTTCCCACGTTGGTTCCGTGCCCACCTTTTTGCAAACCTTTTAATTTAAAAGAGACATTGATTAATAATGCTTTTGATCCACTGAATATTTTTTTCTTTTAAAGGCAGCCTCATTCTTTTCTACATAAATTTCATGTTGAAGATAAACCATGGATAGAAAAATGATATTGCTTACTTATTTCCAGGAGTGTTAGGCATTGACTCACTTCTTGTCCCCTTCCCTGGGGAGTGGGTGTCTTAGCCTCTTTGGTCAAGGAGACATTGGGATCATGTCTTTTTGTATTCTGAGGCTTTCATGTCATGTCTAGCATGTGGTAGGGACTTGCCAAATATTTGTTGAATGAGCAAATGGGCGGATGAGTTGGTAAATATTGAATAATTACCTTGTGTGGAGATCATTCCTCAGAAGGGTATTGTGATGTCATTTTGCAGGACTTCATTTTTGTTTGTTTGTTTGTGATAGGGTTTCTCTGTGTAATAGAACTGGCTGCTCTGGAACTCACTCTGTAAACCAGACTGGCCTCGAATTTACAGAGATCTGCCTGCTTCTGCCTCCCGAGTGCTGGGA
Source organism: Lophiomys imhausi (assembly GCA_907164525.1). Classification (NCBI taxonomy): domain Eukaryota; kingdom Metazoa; phylum Chordata; class Mammalia; order Rodentia; family Muridae; genus Lophiomys; species Lophiomys imhausi. Next base: position 9,042,680 of record CAJQZJ010001896.1, read on the forward strand.
TTAAAGGCATGTGCCTCCATGTCTTGCCTTTTGCATGACTTCTTATTGTTGGTAGATGGCTAGTCTGTGATGATAGGACTTGTTTTAATCTTGGGGTGATATAAATAAAGTTACCCATAGTAAAAAACCTGTTTGCTCAGACCCAGACCGCCTGATGGTAACCATAGATTGTTGCCCTTGACAGGGACATGAGACCGTAAAGGAACAACAGTCACCTCGTGGTCTATGAAAGCCTTCCCAGTTGTCATCTCTGGGGAAGTGGTGAGAGGTAGAACCCCACAGTTGGCTTCCCAGCCTTCTTAGTCTGTTCAGTGAGCCCCAGAAAACAAAGGGAACAGCTCCCAAGAGACAACACCCAAGGTTAATCTCTGGCCATCACATGTGTACACATGTACACTCCCCATACCTGTGTGCCTGCATCACATGAACACGTACACACCCACATTATTCACATGTAGAAAAGTTCATGTGTTTTATGTCATACTGAAAAGAAGTGAGAATTCACCAAAAGTGACATTGCTTATACACAAGCCTTCAAAAGAGAACGGAGTCTACAACTCACTATAATTTAATACCATGAGTATGAGTCTCCAGCAGCTTGGCACGGGGAGTCTAAATGCAAAAGGGCAAATATATAAATATGAGGCTAGATAGTGTTATCCTTATCCCTGGAAGTTTACGACCTGTTCTTGTCTTTCTTTAAGGTGCCCCAGGAGCTTAGCTAAAAAAAAAAAAAGACTTCGCGCAGGAGGAGCCTGAACAACAGTTCAGATCCCATACTTGCTTAGCAGCTTGTAGTTCCTAGCAAGGTATTTGATCCCAAACTGTAAAGGAGGGGACACTTCATTTTTAATCAAGTTGCTCTCTTGTGCCCTTTAATAGCTGGAGAGATGGCAACTTGTCACATGGATCCTCTTGAAGATCCAGTAACTCTTTTCACAGCCACCTTTGATCAGGCATTCTCCAGGATGCATTTCTGCGAATTCATGTGGCCTAAGAAGGTATCTTTAGGGTAGGTCCTTAGATCACAGTACCTTGCTTGAGGTTCAGCGTGAATGTATAGAAGTGAATGGAGTTAAATATGGTACTTCTAGGCATTTTATTCCATGCTTTACAACCACCCCTGATTCTTGTCCTTCTAGGGTGGTGCAGGTCATTTTCTCTCTCGTCCCATCTATGCTTTTGTTTTTGACATGAGCTTCCCTTTGAGATTCAGTCTTTGGTTCACACAAATTACAAGTTACTGGAATTGGTCCAAATATGAAACAGAGATATTAAATTGTTAGCTTCACACAGAGAATTTGAGAAATATGAAGGCTAAATGGACTTCATCCTGAAGTAGAAAACACTAACATGTCCACCAATTGACAAAAATGAGCCATCCTGTAAATTCTTTAACAAAACTGAGAGGGCCCTTGGCTTAAAATTGAGCAAGCACACAGTTAGAGAGCTGGCTCAGCAGTGATGGACACTGCTGTTCTTACAGAGGACCCTGGTTTGGTTCCCAGCACCCACATCAACTCACAGCCTACTGTGACATAAGCCACGGGGTCTCTGAGGCCCTCTTCTGGTCTCTGTGGGTACCTGCACCCATGTGACTCACATACACACATATATATATATATATATATATATATATATATATACACACACACACACACATACTCAGCTACATACACATAAAATGAACATAAATAAATATTCTTTTTTAAAGCTGAGCAAGTATAATGTTCCCCTCTGCAGTTCTTTGTCCACCTCTTCTCACCTTCCTGGCTAGTGGAAATATCAGTGCTTGGCTCTCTACCATGTTTCCCTATTTTGTCTTCACCTTCTTTTCCTAAGTGTAACACCCTAAGCCACCTTGTGAGGTGGCTTTAAGGGACAGATGTCTCCTTCTTTGTGGAAAGTGTTAGCAATTGTAGGCATTTTTGCTTCATGTTAAACATCCTTCAGTTACCCCGACTCCCTGCCCCATCTATCCTCTTGTTTCTTATCATTCTTCATCCGTAGACCATTTAGTCTACATAAAAATCCTTGAGAAATAGGTCCTTTAACCAGCTGACATAGTATTCAGGCCCCTGGCAGCATCAGCATCTGAGAATCGGAAGCATGATCATTTGGGGCATTTCTGAGAACTGTGTGCTGATTTAGGAAGCCATTCTGAATCCTGTCTGTATATCTTCTCTTGCAATCATCATGCATGTTAGCCCCATGACGACATAATACTACTGACTCCATTTCACACTTAATAAAATGAAGGCACAAAGGTTCAGCACTCCCTGCAAGGACACACACACACACATCCAGCCCCTTCTGTTGGAAGGCTTTGAATGTCCTGCACACTCCCTTGGAGCAGTTCTTAAATCCCAGACTTAGCGCTCTCATAGGGAAGATTTCTCTGAGCTCCAAATTCACTTTTGTAACTATTGTTAGCAATGGCTCTGGACTTCTGATTATTTCAATTCAAAGAAAGCTGTGAGGTTGCAATCCCAGCTTCCTCCTCTCCCTTTCCCAACCTCGACGCAGCTAGGTACTGTTTATTTGACCTCAAATCTTCTCACTTTCTATTCTTATCATTGCTTTCTGCTGCAGGAATCAACCTTTGGCCCCTTGGCATGCCCTTCAAGGACCCCATTCTCTGCCTCTATCCTCTTCTTTTTGCTTTCTCTTCTCCCAGGCTTATCATAAAACATACGGGCCAGGCGTCATACATGAACCTAGCCCTCCTTCAGGAGCTGAGGATGGACACAGACCTTCTCAGGTATCAGAGCTTTTCCTTGCCCTGCCCTTGAACCTTTACACTCAGGTTATTACCTCCTTCAGATTTGAATGCCACTCCCCTTCTTCTCTTGTCGCCCATGAACGTCCTACTCATCCTGCAAGGCTTTAACCTCCATGATGCCTTTTCATTTGAACCCAGCCTGTGTGACTCACTCCTTTGTCTGGGCTCCCACAAGTGTGTGTTTGTATTTCATTATAACCTTTGTTCATGTCTGCTCTGTACTTCAGTGTGTTCTTTTCAGATCTGAAAGCCACAAATTCTTGCCTGAAGGTAAGAATCCATTTAATTTGGTTTTATGTGCCCCAGAGCACCCATCATGGTTCTCAGGCACTCCGTGGATCTAATTTAGCACAGTCATTGCAGTTGCCATCTTGTTGAGGGCCTACTGTGTGTCGAGCTGCTAGGGGAAGCTAGGCCTCTGATCCCAGTTACTTCAGAGGCTGAGGCAGAAGGATTTCAAGTTCAAGCACAACCTGTACAATATGGTGAGACCCTATCTCAAATAAAGGGTGAAAAGAGGCCTGGAGGTACAGGTTAGTTGTAGAGCATCTTCTGGACATTGGCAAGGCCCTGGGCTCAAGCCTCATTACTTGAAAAAGAGAGAAAAGTAGGTGTTTTGTTCTAAGAAGTAATTTATAAGTGTAGCTGTTCTTCCTAATCTACAAATGGGAAAACTGAGGCCCAGAAAGATTCTATTTGGTCACTGAGTCGATAAGGTGAAAAGCAGCCATTTTGTGCACAGTATGTGGTGTTCTTGTCACCATGGCATGTAATGCAGTGCACAATAGTGACTTAACATGATTGCAAATCTATAGTCCCTCTGTAAGTGTATCCGCGCTGCTGAGTTTCTTCGCCTGTATTCATTCTGGAAACTCATGATTTTACTGCCCCTTTTCTTTTACCTGTTCTTTTCTTCTTTTTAATATCTGTAACTGCATTGCCCAGAGTTTGAAAGCAAGGTCCCATCTATGGATCTGAGGTCCCAATTCCTGAATGACTGTCACCTCATTGTCATGTGGAATTCAAGGCAGTAGTGACGCAGAAGCTTGGTGCCCCATGGTTTGAGCCTTGGTAAGCTCAGTCTCCTCACCCCCCCCCCCCCCCCCCCCCCCCCCCTCCCACCCCCAGCCCAGAATCAATCCTGGGCCTCCCTTTCTTGGCCATGAGTTGCAGAGATGGGTGTGGTTTGCTAAAAGGAAAAGGATCCATTAAATTAACAGTCAATATTTTCAAAGGAACAGAAAGCCAGGAAAGGACAGGAAGTGTGACAGTTCCCACATACAGATCTCTGTGACAATGTGACCAGTGTGTCTCAATGCTCCTGAAATCCTCCTGCCCATGTTTTCTGTGTCTGTCATCAGTCCGCACAGCAGATTCAGGCTGGCCATGTTACACATCTGCTCTTGGAGACAGAAATAGTAGGGCATTCTTGAGTGAGTCCACCCAGCTCCTGCTTGCATCACTAATGAACTGCAACTCATTGGGGGAAAAAACCAACCAACCAAACAAACTTGAACAACTGAAGATTCTGGGTGGCCCTGACAGTCAGTAGGTGGTGTCGCTCTGAACTCTGCCTGAGCAGTGAAGCTGGCTGGACAGAGGCATGGGGTTTTTCTGAGTCCTGCACTGCAAAGCTTGAGACTGAAAATCTTGACTCTGCTGATGGCCTCAGGGAGCCTTCCCTCTGTAAGCCTCAGTCACCTTGATGAGCCTGCCTGTGTTTCTGACCTCAGCGAGTATTCCAGTCAGTCAGAACCGTGCATGGATTGAGCATCCCTAGTCCAGAAACTGAAACCTTTTTGCTCCCCAGCATTATGCCGCAGTGGGAAATGCCATGTCCAACCCCACATGGTGGGCTGCAGTCGGCACATACGTGCGCTAAATGCACTGTATGAATTCTCTTCAATCTGTGTGTATATGGTATGAGAGCAACATAAATTTTGGTTTGCACGTGGACCCCACTCTCAAGATATTTCACTTTGGAGAAACAGACATTCCAAAAACCAAAAGAGTTTAAAATGCAAAACATTTCTGGTTCCTGAAGTGGTCTTGTGTGCGTTAATCCACCAGGACCCTGGAGCTCAGCTCAAGGCTGAAGACTTCCTTCCAATCAGTTCTAATAAAGCCCAGCCTCTGAAATTCCATCATCAACTAATGAAAGAGCAGCAGACTAAATGTACAATTCATGAGATTAATATAGAGCAGGAAGACAATCTTTTTTCCTAATAATCTTTATTTTTATATCCTTCTTTATGGGGGTGCTGTTTAATTTCATGTTCATTTACTTTAATTACTTCTCGCATGTAGTTTTCAGGGAAGTTTGCCATTTCCCAACATCTAAAAGATGGCTTAACTTGAGTTTCACTTCAGACCCTGTTAGAATTAATATATAATAAAACCCAATATGTATATTTCTCATTTTTCACCTCAAAGGATTATCATCGTAATAGAATCAGCTTTTTTTCCCACATGGAAATTTTTATCAGACTTACAACTCAAATTAGTTGAATGCATTTCTTCTGTTAATAAACACAGAGATGTACTCTAGAAGTGTCTTCACACCAAATTGCAGTAATACAACATTTACTTACCCCAAGATCTCAGCCAGTAGATGACCAGGAGCAGGGAAAGACACTGTAAATATTATTAGCCTACAAGTAGATTGCTAGGAAGGGAGGATTTGGGGGTTAGGAGGAAGGAAGAACAGATAGAAATCAAAAGTATAACGCATAAGTCAGTGTATGTTAGATACTATTTTTAAAACTAGAGGGCTTTCTCCTGGACTATAGACAAAAAAGGGACAGGCTTTCAGGCATTTGTAGTGACTTTTATTACCCTGTGACCTGTGAAAATGATGCAAGATTTAGAAGGTTCTGTTTTAACTATTGCTTGAAATAATAGTCCTGGTTCCAGCTTAGAAGATACCTTAGAGGTAGGGCAAAGTCCTATCGGATGGTAGTGAGTACAGTGGCTGTGACAGGCTTGGTTTGCTGCATGCTCTGTAGGTCCCAGGTTAACTGTGGGAAGATATTGGCTACAAAACCATGGCAAGTTCTTGCAGGAATAAAACGGGGTGGGAGGAGGGTGTCGGCCTTTCAAGTGTGTATATTAAGGGAAGGTGTGATTACTGACTCACAGTGTGATAATCAGCAGGCCAGTGATTCTCTCTCTCTCTCTCTTTCTCTCTCTGTGTGTGTGTGTGCTTTATCATGTGTGTACAGGTGCATATGTATTTGTATACGCATATGCGTGGAAGCCATAGAAACTTTGGGTGTATTTCTTCAAGTTTCATATGATTTTTATATTTATTTTTATTCTTATTCTTTAAGATGGGGTCTCTCGCTTATCTGGGGACCAGTGGGCCTCTGGGGAGCTGCTAGTTTCTGCCTACTCAACACTGGGGTTACAAAAGTGTGCCACCACGTCCAACTTTATTGTTTTGTATTTGGGTTCTTGGGGTCAAAGTCCAGTCTTCATGCTTGTGAGGCAAGCATTTTATTGAGGAGCCGTTAACCCCAGCCCAGCCACTGGTTCTTAGCATGAGATGATACTCAGCTTCTCTTTCACATTGTTGTCACCTTCTTGTGCTATTTTCTCGGACTCTGTCCCCTGTGAGGATTCTGAGGTCATTCTCTAGAGTTCACAACACAGAAGAGCTTCTTTCAGTGTGGGGCCAGTTGGACCTTGTTTAAAAAAAAAAAAAGACAGGACTTAGATTTCCTTCTCCCCATAGTGAGAATGAGCTGTAGCAAAAGATGGTGGGGAATCGAAGGCTTCTGCAGAATCCACTGTAATCCAGTGTACGAATGTGAGGGGAGAGACATTTTCAGGGCTAATAATAAAGCCTTCTTCAGTATAGAGCTGAAATTCACCTTCTCTAGTAATTTTGCTCAAGACTGAGAATAAAAATGGTTATGACTGACGAAGCACCCGGTGTATATCTAACTATAAGTTCGACTAGAGGGACTTTTAAATCACCCAAATGAAAGATTGCATGATCATGAACATTAAATATGTAACAGTTAAATGTGTTGTTGCTGATCCTGAGTCTTGACATTCATGGGGCTTGGGGAAGCCAGCCAACCAAAAAGGAGACACCGTCGGGAAAACGCCAGTCTAGGCTGAGGTGTGACCAGTAAGTGAGACACACAGAGAGAGAGAGAGAGAGAGAGAGAGAGAGAGAGAGAGAGAGAGAGAGAGAGCGAGAGCATGTGTGTGCGAGTGTGTGTGAGTGTGTGTGAGTGTGAGTGTGCGAGTGTGTGTGCGAGTGTGTGTGAGTGTGAGTGTGTGTGAGTGTGTGTGAGTGCGTGTGTGTGAGTGTGTGAGTGTGTGTGTGAGTGAGTTTGTGTGGGTGTGTTAGAGTGTGTGTGTGAGTGTGTGTGTGAGTGCGTGTGTGAGTGTGTGTGTGTGAGTGAGTGTGTGTGAGTGTGTGAGTGTGTGTGTGTGAGTGTGTGTGAGTGCGTGTGTGTGAGTGTGAGAGTGTGTGTGTGTGTGAGTGTGTGTGTGAGTGAGTGTGTGTGGGTGTGTGAGAGTGTGTGCGAGTGTGTGTGAGTGTGAGTGTGTGTGAGTGTGTGAGTGTGTGTGAGTGAGTGTGTGTGGGTGTGTGAGAGTGTGTGTGCGAGTGTGTGTGAGTGTGAGTGTGTGTGAGTGTGTGTGTGAGTGTGTGAGAGTGTGTGTGAGTGTGAGTGTGTGTGAGTGCGTGTGAGTGAGTGTGTGAGAGAGTGTGTGTGAGTGTGTGTGAGTGAGTGTGTGTGAGTGTGTGTGAGTGCGTGTGTGAGTGAGTGTGTGTGAG
>CAJQZJ010001896.1:9050263-9085885 GCA_907164525.1 Lophiomys imhausi
TTTTTTTTTTTTTTGTCTTTTTTTAAAGATTTTATTTATTTATTATATATACAGTATTCTGTCTGCATGCATGCCTGCAGGACAGAAGAGGGCACCAGATCCCAGTATAGATGGTTGTGAGCCACCATGTGGTTGCTGGGAATTGAACTCAGGACCTCTGGAAGAGCAGTCAGTGCTCTTAACCTCTGAGCCATCTCTCCAGCCCCACCTTCTTTTCTTGAGATATCTCTCCCTGGTCTGGAGCTCACCAAGTAGCCAGACTAGATGGCCAGTGAGTCCCAGGGACAGTGCTGTCTCCAACTTTGCAGTGCTGGGACATGCCTGAGCAGCACCATGCCCAACCTTCTTATGTGGGTTCTTGGGATCAGACTCTGATCCTCACGCTTGTAAGACAAGTGCTTACCTGTCTGGGCTGGCTCTGCAGTCCTAGTAATTATGACTCCAAACAAGTTACTTTAAAAAGTATTAGATTTATCTTATATGTATGAATATTTTATCTCTGTGTATATATGGGTGCCATATTTATGGCTGGTACCTGCGGAGGTCACATCCCCGAGAACTGGGATCATAGATAGTTGTGTGCCAGCATGTGGGTGCTGGGAACTGAACCCAGGTCCTCTGCAAGAGCAGCTAGTGCACCTAACCACTGTGCCATCTCTCCAGTCCCTAAATAGATAGGTTATTTTTGTATGTCTTTCTTAGTCACATGAAAAGGGACCCCCAATGTTCTTTTTATACAGGGACAATTAAAATTGAAACAGACAGAAGAATTTACCTCTGGTGTAAAGTAATAAGGGTGTGAGAACCTTGACACACTAACTGGTTAAGAGCATGGAATGTAGTTACTTCAGTGTTCAGATTTTTTTTTTAAACATTCTTGTTTCCACTAACATAATTGAAAAATCATTCATTACCTGTTGACCCATAGAAAAGCAATTGAGAAATGACAGAAAGTGAACCATACTTATTTAAAAAAAAAGATTTATTTTTATTTCTGCATATGAATGTTTTTGTGTGCATGCCTGTTTGTGCACCAGTGTGTGCAGTACCACAGAGGCTAGAAGAGGGTGTCAGATTCCGTGGACCTGGATTTACAGATGGTTATGAGCCTCAGTCACTGCCAGGAGCCAGTGCCAGGTCTGTAAGAGTAAGGAGTGCTCTCGCTTGCCTCGTCCTCTCCTGCTTCATCTTTTTAAAAAAATATAATTGCTTTTTGTTATATATTTTTATGTGTTTCTGTGTGTGTTATTTCTGGGTGTATGTTATGTGTATGGAAGCTGAAAGCTATTGTTGGATCCCCTGGACCTAGAGTTACAGGTGATTGTTAGCAACTCCAGTCCTCTGCAAGAGCAACAAATGCTCTTTACTGCTGAGCCGTCTGTCCAGCCCCCATTCTTACCTTTTTTTGTCTATTGCAGAATAAAGTGTTTTCCTTCAAATAATATAGAGTATGTGTTGATAGAAAAGAATGTGTCCTGTGTGCAAAAATATTTTCAAAAATTATACTTTGCCTCATTTGTAAAAACTGAGGAGAAATTCAGCAATTGTAAGTAATATCTTTACATGTCTACTGTATAAAATATGCATGTTGCATATGTATTTTACATGTCTAGGTATTTAATTGCATATTTAAATGAGTAAATACCTTTTGCATTTTTGAAGTTGTCTTGTTTATTTACTTAATGGTGGACTTTTTTTTCTTTTTTCTTTTCTTTTTTTGGTTTTGTTTTGTTTGTTTGTTTGAGACAGGGTCTCAATATGTAACCCTGGCTGCCCTGGACCTCACTACGAAGACCTGCCTGCCTCTGCCTCCCGAGTGCTGGGTTAAAGACGTGCCCCACTATACCCAGCTCTAATGGACTTTTTATACATAGATTATTCACTTATTTTAAGCTGGGGATGTCTAAACGGCCTTTCATTTCCTTCGTCTGTCAGGGGTTGACTTGACAGACAGCGGGGTAGAACGGAAGATTCAGGTCCTGCCAGCTGCCGGTTGCAATCAGGAACCTCAGTGCCAGCTGCCAATGGCCAGTCTCTTCACCTTGGTCTTGCCACAGAGGGAACAGATATACTTGACCTGCTGGCTGATTTCAGTTTTCTTCACCATTTTCCAGAGGAGGGTGCCATGGCAGGCCTGGTGTTTCCTAAGGAAGCTGACCTTGTGGCATTAGCCATGTAACTGTGACCTAGTCTTGAGCCTGCAGGTTATTTGGAGTTTTTGAGGTAGGGTGTCACATTGTATCCCAGAGTGACCTCAAACCAATTATGCAGCCTGAGCTGGCCTTGAACTCAGGGCAGTCCTCCTGCTTTGGCCTGAGAGTATTGATTTGGCATAGTTGACTGATGCTTTCTGTGTGTCCTTATTACCACCAAGCACAGTGTGTCACAATAGCACATAAGCTATTGTGGGTCCTAGGACATGTCAATTATCATGTATCCACAGAACTCTTTCTTAACAGAAAACTTCATCAACAGTAACCATATCTATAAGGATATTTATCATTTACTTACCAGGAGGAGTAAAGGAATGCAGCCCCAAGACTGATCTGGTTCCTCAAATATGTCTGATTGTTAGGCTCATGGCCACAAGATGGCTACGTAGACACCAGGCATGTCCTTCCTTCCTTGTGACATTAAAAGGCTCAGAGTGAGTGGGGACACAAACAGTCAGTGAGTGAGGTATAAGTTTTATCATGTACCCTTTCCTTTGTCAGAGAAAGAAACCTTTCCAAGCATTGCCCCATGTGTCTCTGGTCAAGACTAAGTTAGATGGCATCATGGTTTGAATGAGAAATCTTCCTCCCCACGCAGAAGCTCATGTGTCTTAATACTTAGTAACTAGCTGATGGAACTGTTTGAGAAAACTGAAGAAGCTTTAAGAAAGTGGAAACCTGGTGGAGGAATTATGTCACTGGGGCCAGGCCTTGAGGTTCCATTGACTCACCCCCCTTTCTCTCTATGCTTTTGGGCTGGCAATGTCACATGACCAGCTTGGATCATGCTGCCGTTGCTGACATGGGAATATAAGCCCAGATAAAACCCTCTCTCCTTAATTTACTCTGGTCAGCTCTTTGGTCACAAAAATTGTAAAGTAACTAAGACCCATGACCATCCCTAACTACAGGGAGGGTTGAGGGTCACAAAGTGGCAACTTACTCCAGGAGTGGGAAACCAGGTGAGAAGGAAGAGAGCTGCCAAGTAGCCACCTATCCATGTATGTGGGGAGCAAGGATAGACAGTTCTGATTTTGCAATTGCTTACAGTAGGGGTGCATTTTGGGATTCCCACGTCATTACAGAAACAGGAATTTCTGGGTGTCAGATGGACTCTTATTACTAACTATTCACCATCTCCATTGCAATGTTTGTCATTCACCCCCCCAAAATACTTCTTACATGGCTCCTGCCTGAAGCCATACAGACCAGGTTGTATCACATCCCACACTTTGCATTGTGTGTGACCCCCGGGCCCACAACCATGGCCTTTGATTCTGTATTTGCTCATTGCAAAAGAAACCCCTGCCAGGTCTGATGTATCTCTAACATCATATAGGACTGGTTTGGCAGTTGCTTTGTCCCTTGTCAGTACTCGGCTTTCTCCTTGTGGTGAAACATTCATCACACCTTGAGCCTCAGTGCGGTGTTCCAGACCATGTGTGCAGTATTTCTCAAGGAGGGGACAGTCTGTATACATGTTACTGCTTAACCTTGTATCATGTCACTACTACAGTAGTTTTATGAAGAAAAAAAAAGTTACTTTAGCCTATGAAAGTGGGTTTTTCTACAGGATGACCGCTGTTTCTGAATGCCCTGTTTACAAACTGGACCCAAAGAGAACAATGTGAACAGCTTTCTTTTTTCCTGTTTTTGTTTTTTTGTAGTTTTTAAAGACACGGTGTCATAAGGTAGAGGCTGGCCTTGAACTCCCTTATAGACAAGGATGATCTGGAACTTCCTTATCCTCTTGCTTCTACCTCCTGAGCTCTGAGGTTACATGTGTAAACCACCAAGCCCATTTCTGTGTGGTGCTAGGGCTCAGAGCCATGGCTTTGCGCATGCTAGACACGTTTTCTACCAGCCGTTCTGCCTCCCCAGCCACATGAGTAGTATTGCAGCTAGACCATTAAAGTCAGCTCTGGAGCTCAGCACTGTACACTCACATGCAATCTCTGCACTCAAGGAGGAGTCCAGCCTGGGCTACATAGTGAGGTCCTGCCTGTTAGAGGCAGGGGTTGGACCCCATTGCTTCATGGGACATCTGACAGACCCTCACAGAACTGTGGATGGAGAAGTCAGTGCTGTGGCACCCCACAGTTTCTGTTCTTCCCCTGCCTTCTTCCTGCCTCGCTTTCTCTCTTGAATGAGCAGAGACAGCCCTCTACATATGGGGGTGGCTTGGCTTGGTGTTGCACTGTTAGCCAATGCCAGTATCCAGGACATCAAACAAAATAGTGGGGGCTGCTGGTGTCACTCCTTTCTGGCAAGTGAGCAGGTGTTGATATGATGTCCAGGGTCAGAGATCCCAGCCAGAGCTAGTTGCCAGTCTGGACTCTGCCACTTAGCAGGGTTGTTTGACCTCTCACTGTCTCGTTCTCCTTTGCAAGCTGGGGACGATGACAACCTGTGCCTTCCAGGGTCACCTTGGAGATGAGATGGTACCATGGCTGCTGTATAAGAGTGACTGGCAGCCTCCATTGTTTTCCTGAAGTTACTATGGTTTCTAGTCCCAAGAAAGGCTAGTGAGTTGGGCAGCGCACAGAGACAGAATCAAGGCCCCGATTTGCCTGTTTCTGGTGGCTGATAGGGAGGATAGCCTGAGCTGAAAACCAGGGAGCAGGCAGAACCAGGGAGCAGGCAGAACCCCACGCCTGCTTCTCCAGCTTCCGGCATTCCAGTAAGGACTCTTTCCTGCTAAGCCCATTGAAATGGTTCCCCTGCACACTGTCATGTGTCCCCCTCATAGGGCGTGGTGGTTTGTATATATCCTCATGTTTTGTTTTGTTGCTTTTAAACTCCTTTTCTCCCTCTAGACTTGAGGTTGTCATTAGGCATTAGGTGGTTAAAAATTAGTGATATATTATAATTAATAACCGAACTCATCAGAATTGCTCAAGGGTGTTGACCCTGGAACCCAAACATAGGTGGCCATGGGTGTTGCGTGCCAACCGCCTGCTTCTTCTTCCTTTCTTTCTTTTTTTTTTTTTTAAACCAAAAGTAAGTCACAAACCCAAAACTCAGTTTACCACGTCTTTGAAATGGGGAAATTGCTTGAAGAATGCCTGAGGAGGGAGGCTGTCTTCTGCTTCAGTGGGGTAACTGGTATCATCATGATATTATAGCAGTCTAGATGAAGCAGATGTGCTATAAGGGTTGGCTTCTTCTCCTTTGTAAGATGCAGCAATGCTGGTCCAATGCATGCTGCTCAAGCATACACGTTAGTATTGAGATTAGCACATCCACCTTTGCAGAAATGTATGTATTTAAGATAATTGTACAGTGTCTCCAAGGAACTGAGATTTTGGTGGGCTGAAAGTAATATCTGTTCAGGCAGTAGAAATTTTATATGATTGACAATGGAAAATATGTCTGTATATAATTTATGTATGTGTGCATATACATCTGTATGTAATCTATGTATGTTGGTTTTGTGAACATATATACATGTGTCTATATTTATATGTACATCTGTTATTTACACATGGCATTTATTTTTATATAGCACATATATGTTTTTAAATATTTGCATGTGTATTTATTTTGAGTGAATATATAGATGGTACTTTTTGCATGTGCATTTGTTATGTACATACCATATATTTTACAAAATATGTATATGAATTTTTGTGTTTATAAATGCATGTGTATTTTGTGCATATACATAAGATTGTGCATGTGTTGTGTTTATATGTTCATGTTGTATATGTATGTATATGTATTGCATGTATTTGTGTGTATGTGTCATATATGTTTGTTGTGTATGTATGTATGTTATATATATATATATATGTATATGTGGTAGATGTGTGTTGTGTGTATGTGTTGTATGCATTTGATTTTGTGTGTGAATTTGTTGTGTGCATGTGTTTGTGTATATATGAATATTTGCATGTGTTGTCTGTATGTGTGTGTTGTATGTATATGTATGAGTGAATGTTTGTGTGCAACATAGTGATTGAGTGTGGTTTCTGGTGTCCAACAACCTGGGCTCAGACCCTAGCTGTATTCTTTCCAAGCTGTGCAACCAGAGACAATTAACATTGCCTCTCCGTGGCCTTGTTTTCTCATGTGCAGAGTAGGATAATGAGAATGCTTGCCCTACAGAGTGCATGAAGATTCACTGAGCTGGTATATGATATGCATAATGAAGGGAGTGCGTACATGTTGCTCTCTTATCTTTAATATTGTGTTTAGCTCACTGCTGGTGTGAGTGAGGAACTTGTTCAGTTAAACCATGGCTTGCTCCATCTCTGTCCTGAGCCATGGCCACCAGGGACCTCCTCTTCTGCCTCAGCTGTTATTTGTTGTGATCATCTCGACTTCTGCTGATTGCAGGTCCTGATGTACTAACAGACAAGGGAATACGATTGAGAGACAGGTTATAGTGGCTTCGTAAGGTCCCAGTGATTTCAGATGTAAGTCGTGGAGGTTGTTGCTTCTGTGTTGTGAGTTTGCATTCTCATGAAACTTCACCTATAGTCATTGCACAGTTGGAGAGCTACATACAAAAAGTCTTATTTGTTTTGAGTTTTGGTATTGCATCCCGCATTGGAGGGACCAAGGATAACCCCGTTTGGCTGCCTAATTAGGGATTCCTTCCTTTCTTCCTCCTTCCTTCCTCCTTCCTTCCTTCCTTCCTTCCTTCCTTCCTTCCTTCCTTCCTTCCTTCCTTTCTTCCTCCCTCCATCCCTCCATCCCTCCCTCCCTCCCTCCCTCCCTCCCTCCTTCCTTCCTCTTGTGCTCATGCTGTGACATGTCCAGGGGAACTAACTGTTCTCTCTGAGCACTCTCTCACGAGAGCCCTGAACCACTGTGCTTGAGTCTCTTTGCAGCCATTTCTCTCTTTGCAAGGACAAGGCCTGTATATGCTTTTAAAGCTAGAGCCAGCCAGCTGACCGGGTTAGTGATTCCAGTAATTTCTGGAGAGTACCTGTGGTTAAACATACCCTTCTGACTGACTCCACCCATCAGCAAACTAGTAGTGGCCAGAAGAGAAGGCCACTGATTGGTCAGATGTGGCTGATGACTCCCCTGTCAAAAGCTGGATGCTTGAGCTGTCCTTTAACCGAGACTTGGAGTGGGGAGCAGGCATTTCTGCAATGAAGATCGTGGAGTTCAGAGGTCAGGCAAACAGCAGCAGCAGCAGCAGCAGCAGCAGCAGCAGCAGCAGCAGCAGCAGCAGCCAGTGGCCAGACAGTCCTGTGTTTGCCTTTGATTTTGAAAGCTGGTGACTTGGTTAAGATCCTGTGCGTGGTTCTGCCTGCTTTTGGCCTCCAGAGCATATTGCAACCCCGGGCTTGATTTTATCGACAGGATAGGCGCTGGCACACCTCTGTTGGCTTCCCTGCAGTCTTGAAACCCCCAGCTTTCCCCTAGAGGGTGGATAAATGGCCTTCTCACTTCCAAGATCAATGTGTGACAGAGGAAGCCATCTGGCATATGTCCCATTGTCCTTTCTCCCTGCCTAAGGAAGAGGCACACCAGAGGCAGAAGGTTGCAGCTCCAGGAAGCACTGCTGTCCCTTAGAAGCCTCCCTGATCCTGAGACTGTTGAACAGAAACACCACAAGAACCAAACGCCTGGCAGAGGCTTCTCTTTTGGTGAAATTTCCCATTGGAATTGAGTTGCGGAATAATACATAATAAAAATGACTTTTGAATAAAATTATAAGTTTGAGTGTTCTGCATAATACTTTTCCGAATATTGGATAAATTTCTTTTTTTTTTTAAGATGGCTGCACTGAGCTCACTGGCCCATTTCAATTTTTATTGAAACAAATAAACCCAATAAAAACACTTAGGCTGAGAGCCCTAGCACCACAATGAAAGAATCACTCAGTATTGAATGTATTGATTTATTTATTTACTCCAACTGGAAAATCGAGTATTGTGTTAATGTCTTTTATAAGAATCACACTACTCGATGAAATGGCTAATTTATTTTACCGTACACATAAATAGCTAGCAATTTTCCCTGAGACAGGCTAATGAAAATGATGCCATGGAATTGTTTCTACAGTGGGGAGTGACTGGGGCGGGTTCCGATTGGCTGGGTGCTAAGACGCACTAAACTGGCCATCATATCTGTGAACTCTTGAACTGCTAGTCCTGCCATGTGATTTATTGATTTTGCTATCTCTCTGTTTAGCTCAACTTTAGTTTTTGCCCAGCAATGCAGATAAGTAGCATAGGAGATTTAATTTCATGGGTATTTGGGGTTAAAAACCTGTCTTTAAGAAGAATGCTAAACATGTTTTAATAAAACATGAGTTGCAGGGGTTTTAGGTTTCTGTAGGCTAGGGATCTGATAAGAAACAAGGCAGACAGTTTAGAGGCCAGCCCCAGGTTCCCAGCTGAGGAGGAACTTTCTGAGCTCTGCCAGTTACACTGGGACCCACGTGTGTTCAATTTGCTCCATTGGACCCTGCCCTTTCTTAATTACATGTATCATTTAGTCACCCGCTTGGCTTTTGTGCACGAGTCACATTTTGCCTCTTTGCCTAGACCAGGGTTCTTGGTGGCAGCATTATACAGTCTTGCTCCCCTCCAGGGTGCTGAGTTCTGATGGCATTTAAATGCCCTCCTCTGGTTAGATAGCTCAAGAAACTCCATGTCAGGAGGCGGGCAGGATTCTTGCTCAGCTTGGCTGGTGTGCTGGCTCTATGCAGAACACAGATCTGTGCTCTGGTCCACATCAACACTGTCTCTGTAAGAACCTGCCCTGACCTTTGCAGGGGCTGTTTCCCTAGTACTCATGGGCTAGGGCTTTGGGAAGTCTCCTCCCCAAAAGTCTCCTGAGTAAGGTCAGCCCTGACTTTTTACTGTTAGACAGGCAGAAGCTTTGGTAACTATTTCTCACCTTGGGAACTCATTGTTGTTGGTGTTTTTATTGTATCAGCTAATATCTGAAGTGTGCTGTGACAACACTTTAAACTTCCTTCCCCCAGCCCTAGTCTTCGCAGTGGGTTGTGCAAGGTGGGGGGAGAGCTTTATCTTTTGCAAGTAACCATCTTACAGACTTCAACTCATAAATTTTGAAGTGCATGAATGGTTAAGACTCTCCGTTTCAGTGACACAGTATGTGAATGTGGAATTTTTATGAAGGTAACAGTCTGGCTCTTTGAAAATCTGAATTATTATTTTTTTTTTGAGAAGTACTTTTAAATGACCAAGTAATTTTAACCTTCAAGAAAAGGCTGTGTGAATGGATGGAGGGGCCAGGGTTAGTGAGTACGGAGGGATTGAGTCTGTGCAAGGGCTTGGAAATTCACATCCATTCCTTAACAATTAAACTGACAAGACCTTCATTTGGCTGCTAAAAGCATTTTCTTCCATTGTAGACCTTCTCAGCAAATTTACAGTCAGATATTTGGAAATGGCTAACACTCAAGGAAAACAAAAAGGAGGAATGGGAAACAAAATTAGTGGGAAGGGCTAAACAAACTGGATGGCCCCGGACACCATTAGGGGAGGACCCACAACACAACATTCCATTTCTTCTCAACTGGTTGTGGTTTCCCAGGCACATCTTATATGGTTACCTCTAAGTTAGAGGGGGGTTGAGAGCCCCTCAGAGAAAGTGCTTAACTGGCCAAGACAATGAGAAATAATCCACAACTCCGCAAAAGCCTTCCCGGAAAAGAAGTGTCAAATAAATCCCACAGAGCTCTCACTTCTGCCACAGAGCTCCCTCATGCAAACCTGTTTCTAATGCCATCAGTGCCCGGAGCAGAGCTACATTTGTTTAGGAATATAAGCCTCTGTCTTTTCTGTTCTTGTCTTCTTATTTTCCCCTTCCCTTCATCTGGGAAGTCTGGATTAATTCCTTGAGACATGTCTTTGCCTCCATGTCTCCTGAGTTTTATTTGCTGGAGACCTTTACTAGGAAAATTAAGGTAAGAATGTAGCTCTAGCCTGGGACCTTTGTTACTCAAACTAATGCTTCCCAGTAATGCAGACACTGGCAAGAAAGATTCCAGAGGTCTTTTGTGGCACACAACCCCCCTCCCAAACAGAGAGGTGTAGCTTTTAATTGTCATGCATGGATTCAGAAAAAAAAAGCCACTAGTTGTGGATGAGAGGAACGGAGGTGTGTACTCACTGGTGTAAATACTGCAGAGACATTCGCCTGTGACAGCCACAGCAGTGTGATTAGCAGGCTTTTCTTGTTTCTTCCAATTCTTCTCTACTTGGGGTATTATTTTCTCTTCCCCCCACTCCCTTCTTTCTTTCTTCAACTCTCCTGATCTTTTCCCCAAATCCTTATGGTCTTGAGGCTTGCCTGTCATTAGCTGGAACTACAGAACAAAGGTAGGTTGTTGAACTCCTATGCTTCGAGGGAGGGCCAAGTTATTTTGGGAGGGATGTCTTCCTACTGCATGAATGGCTGACCTGAAAGGGGGGAGGGGTGGGGTGGCGAGATCATGTCTGGAGCCCAGGGATGGGAGCGCATGCACTGTGGCGGCTTTTATGGAGTGGAGTTGATTTTTATGCAACTTAAAGAAGCCGCAGAAGCTTTGGGAGGCTGGACTCTTTTGGTCCTGATATTCCATGCTGGTTTAGCACCGGTGTGTATATGGCATTATCAAGCTGCTGCCCAGCCCCTTGGAGACTGGAGATGCTTGAATATGTGACAGCAGCTAAGATTTCCCACTCAGATTCTTAGTGAATTTTTTAAAAATATGAAATAGGATTTTCTCTCTCTTAAATTTTAATGTAAGGATGCCTTTGAGTGACTGGCATAACTTTTTCTTTTTTCTTTTGGTCGAATTGCTTTCATTCCCGGGATATCTTCAATTCTTTTTCTTTTGATTTTTACACTAATCTTCTGGTCTGTTGGAAGCAGGGTACAGGTTTGCTGTGTGCAGCCCCTTGTGCCTTGCTGGGAACAAGTGCGATATAGAGTCATGATGACAAGAAAGTCACCCCCACCTGAGAAGGGCCTGAAATAGAGTAGTACAGATTCATAATTGAAAACAAGAACAAATTAAACCTCGGTGAAGGATATTACAGGCTATTAATCATAATAAATATGTTTGGTAATGTGTTTGCGCATGCTATAGTTTTCAGTTAAAAAAATCAAAGTCTGTGATTAGAAGGGTTTGTTCTTTGGCTTGTGAGACGCTGGGCTGTATTTATTCATTAGTTCAAATCGAGTGAAGTGAGCAGTTTGTTCCAGAATTGACTACGCCCTTCTCAAGCAGATTTTGAATATGTCTTCTGTCCAAGAGTAATCTTGGGTGCCTGTCTTTTTCCCCCCTGAACATCTTCAGCTTTAGCATGGAACTCAAGCGGTGAGAATTATATCTTCCAGTCTTCCTGTGTTTGTACATCCATTGGCTGGGGATGATCGGTGTGCACTTGCTAGCACAGGGGAAGCCCTTGGCAACACAGAAACCCTATGCATGTTACAACACTGAGCTCCGGTAGCCCCAAAGTTTCCATCCTAGAAGCGTGCCAACGATGCCTGTGGTAATGCAGAATGGGAGTGGAAGGTTCCGAGTCCAAAAGAAACCAAGTCCTGCTTCAGCAGAGAGCTGGAGTCTGTGTGTGGATAAGGGTTATTTTTACTTCGGGGCCATAGAGGGGGTGCCTGGAATTAGTAGCCTTTAATTAGACAGGGAGATATTCAAATTTTACAGGGATTTATGTTAGAACATGGAATGGCGGGTGGCTCTTTCCTCATTATGAATCCTCCTTGCACATAATGAGGTTCATCATTAGTTGATGGAGTGAATTTGCCCTAGCTCTACCTTGAAAGGCACATAATTTACATACTACTTCAGAGCCTACGCTTTAATGGATTCCTCGATGAATAAAATGAAAAGCTACTTTCTTTAAAATTTTGAACACTGTTTAGATAATACGATTTTAATAAGACATTCAATTTGCTTGTTAAGTATATTTGAAAGTGCTCCCCCCCCACTCTTTTTGGGCAAAATATATTTTGGCTTGCCTTGCTGTGTATCATAGCAGTACTTACCCTCACAGACATAATGGGGCATATGGGGTATGTGGCTAAGAAATGGGGGTGGGAGATTTTAGGCACAGGACTTTCTGCCTGTGAGGCTTCAGATTCTTGGCAAGCCATTTTCTATAGAAAGTATTTCTGACATGAAATGGTCGTAACCAAAAGGCCTGGAAACAAGCTGGTCTGGTCGTGGTGTCTATTATCAGTGCTTTGCATAAACAAAATTTCCTTGCAAGCTGACTTTAGCTTGCAATGAAGGCTCTCCGCTTTCGCCTCCTGGTCTGTTTTAATGATAGAAGAGCAAAAACTTCCCTGGTGTGGTGTGTGTTGGAAGCTGCTGTGGAGCTGAGATTCAAGGAAAAATGGAGTTGGAGGCTGTCTCATAGGTTATTGGGTCATCAACAGAGCAGGAGCAGTGTTCTGGTCTACCCCATAAATTCAGCATGCTCTTCTTACTTTGTCATTTCTCCTCTCCCTTAGCTGGAACTGGGAGATCGGCTTTGACTACTCACAGCTTGAATGCCGAAGTCTCTTCAATAACAGTGTGCAGTTAGTAATAGCATGTTATTGAAAAATGTACTGGGCTTGCTTAAGACAGGTCACCCCAACATGGCTAGCTGTGTTTCCACCAGAGATAGGTTTCTGGTGGTTTGTCACTTGCAGGGGCTGGGAAGGTGTCTAAACAGAAGGGAAGCCTTGTTTTGATAGAATTCTTTATTACCTGAAACCGATCAGCATATATTAACATTAATAAAATAGTCCATGTCATTCTTTTTTAAGTAATTTACCTCTGCTACAGACCTGTCTGCTTAAAGAAAAAAAAGCCTTCCTCCCTTCTAAAACATATATTTGTTTAGAGAGTTTTCACTGAAGTGTACATGACAATTACAGCTGTTCATTAACAAAATTGGGTATTTGTTTTAAACTTTAACCAATCACTTTGATATGCTAATTATGGTGTAATTTAATTTGAGCCCTGTAATGATGATGCCGTTATTATGGACATAAATGATGCAGTTAAGCTGAGAGTAATCTCATTTGCATACTGTGCATGCCAGTAAATTAAGCCCTTTCTTCAACTGCTTCAGCTTTAATTTTCCACTTCTTTTCACACAGCTCCCTTTCAGCCCCTCTCTCAGAAGCCCACTCTGCAACGGTCCCGGTGACTGTTTGATGTGAAGTTTTCCGCCCCACAATAAGACAGGATGGGAGATGTAACATTTAAAGGTTTCATTGTCTGGCTGAGTGTTTCCTTAAGGAGGAAGGATTACAGAGGGTAGCAGGAGACCAGAGTGTCCTTTCTGTGGGATGTGACAGTTCCCCTATACCATCCCCCCCACCCCCACTTTCGTTCAAGTAATCTGAGATGCCAAATGCTTCCCACTCATTCCTGAGTCAGACTTGGGACCTATTATGTGTACCTGCAGTGTTTCCCTCACTGCCCTGAAGTTCATGGTCAGAGACAGTGCTGTTTTTGCAGCAGGGTGCCTCATGTGATTCTTTGTTTTATTTATAGTTTAATTTGACTGGAGAGTTAAGATTTGTCAAATCCAGACTTCTATGGATTCTCTTAAACAATTTTGAGAGGAAGCTGATATTTTTAAAAGGAATGTCTTCGTTTGTTTGTTGTTTTCTTTTCATTCAGGTGGAAAAGAATCTACTACCTTGCACCTTTAGTGGATTTTTCTGGGTGTGTCTGCTCATGGCTGCTCCCCTTCTTGAGACAACCGTGTGTGTGTGTGTGTGTGTGTGTGTGTGTGTGTGTGTGTGTGTGTGTATGTGCTAAGCCCCTGTGTGTCATGAAATCCTCCTTTGGTATAGCGGAGCACTGAATTTACTGCCATGATTTTAAGAGGGTCATAGGCCTAAAAATAGTGCAGGCTCTGTGACTCCTGCAGGCGGCTTCCTCAGCCGGTGGGAGATAATCAGAGAAGCAGTGAGTGGCTGCTCCCAGCTAGATTTCATTGAGCTTTAATAGTAGTAACCCTTTTTTGGGGAGGGGGAAGGCGGGTGATTTTTCCACACATCTTTCCACACTTCTTGCTAGTTGATTTCTGTCCCTAACGCTCACAGTTCTCTGATGGCAGGCAGCCTTCCTAATAGTTGGTTTGCAAGAGTTTCCTTGATAATTACCGTGGCCAGGTACACATTGGGCAGACTCAGCTATGACAATTGGAATAACAAAGGAGTTTTGCCTCATTTGGGGAGGTGAATATCTCCCAACTATTTTGTGTGAAATGAATGGGACCTCGCTATTGACTGATGTCAGCTAGCTTGATTGTAGGTAATTTGAACTTAAAGGGCTGTGGGACCCTTTGAGAGCTCCCTCTCCTGTTCCTTCGCACACTATAATAAAGATGAGAGAAGTGTTTGTCCACCATTCCACAGTTCACATTATTCTTTTGACAAATGTGCAGGTTTCTATTCACTTTAATAGGAGGGGAAAGCAGAAGTGATCTTATATAATATTAATATACTCAGTAATTAATTTGTATGAGAGGGTTGAATTCAGGACCTAACCATACCACGCAAGCCCCTCTACCACTAGACTAAAATTGAAAAGGAATTAATGCAAAGTAAGGATTCAGCTTTCTTTCTCAGGTCAGATCAAGTCCCTAGGCAAGCAGGTTTTCCCGCTGTGATATGTACTGTTTCTGGAAAGGGGGGTGAAACACTATCGGAATGGTAGCAGAACATCAGTACATGAAGGGTGGTCCTGTGCGGTCTTAGCACTTTTAGTCACATGCTGCTCTTAGTAGGCGGTGAAGTTATGAACCTTCCTCCAGTTTCTCCCTGCCCCATTCCTTCCTCTCTTCTCTCCTCCCCCTCTTCCATAGCTTCTTCTATGCCCTTCCGTTTTCTTTTCATACGTACGTTTGCTGCTGTGCTCAGAGTTGAACCCAGGGCCTTGAGCATGCTAATCAAGGACTCTGCCACCCAGCCCACATCCTCAGCCCAAGGAATGTTTCTGGACTGAAATGAGTCTCCTCACTCCTGTCAGTTTATGGGTAAACAAGAAAGAAAACCACTGAGAAGACATGAAAGGATGGGTGACTGGGAGCCCCTCAGAAAGACACAATGTTCTCCGATCCACACCTTATGCAGGAGCTACACAGGATGCTGATGCTGCCTCGATGGACTTCACAGCAACTGGGGATATCGACTCCTGCCTACAATGATGCCACTAACTAACAGTTATTGAGCAACAGCTGAGGGCTGGGCTGCTGCTAACCTCTGGTCATAAATGTAGCCGCGGCATCCTCCCGCAGCCTCGCAAGGCGGTGTCATCAGCCACATCTTATCTTCTTCCGCAGAGCCACAGTGACATATCCCCTCAGTCCACAGCTAAGGGGGCTGTGGTCAAGACTCCAGGAAAACTTCAGAGCCTTGAATACTGGCCATGGCCCCAGAATCCTGTCCTTCGTTGTAGACATACCTGCACACAGACTAGTACCAGGTGTGTAGCTATTTTGTGTTTCCAGCTACTGACCAACAGTAGTGCTGTTTCGCATAGAGGCATGAACAAAATAGCTTACCGGCTACTGCTTACTAGTAGATAAGGAAACCAGTGTTCACCAAGATTAAGTAACTGCCTCACACAAGTAGAAAGTGCCCCACTGCGAATCTGCCTTGAAAGCTTTGATGCTGCTAGTGGCGTTGATTGACTGACTAACTTTCTGTGTGGAGAATGCCTGTAGTACGGGAGGCTTTTCCTAGTTACCTCTTACATTGGAGATTTAGACTTTCAGCTGAGTAGCCTAAATAACTGAAGGATCTTTGAATCACTTGATCTTTTCATATGATGTAAACTCCTGGCAGGAATCTTCTTTCTCTTCTTCCCTCTGCCTCTGGAGACGTGAACATAAGAGGTTACATTTATTTATTTTTTTTCTTGGGGAGGACAGTGTTGTAGTAGCCTCCTGCTCTTTGGTGGAAGTCTCCCTTAGTGACACCTTGACAGATGACAGAATGGATATCGGTGTAGCATTCATGGATCCATGGATCCTTACATGTTGGCATGTGCCCCCACGTGCAGGTATGACAGCACGTGGTTCCTACGGTTATTTAAGCACACTGAAGGCCACACATGGAGGAAGCCTTAGGGTAATCTTGAGGAGATACCCTGTTCTCCTCACTACCTGATTCCTTGGCTGTGTTTCTTAGCAGTCTGATCAGGCATGGGTGGTGACAAGAATTTGCAAAGCCTCTTTGTTCCTCACCACATAGAACCCTGCCAACACAAGGTCTCTCGGTGTTTTCAAGCGTAAGCTTCCGGGACAGGATGGTGACCAGCCACCAAATGTGCCCCCCAAACCCTGGAAGTATGTAGCCAGACCCCATCTGGAGATTTAATACCTACAAGATACACCTGGAAGAAAGGAAGAATATGAAGTAGCTCTTAATCATTTTAGCATTGGTTACATTCATGTTCAATGTCTAATCCTGATGTTTTTAAGACTTTTACTATTTTTAAAAATTAATGTTGAGGGTGTATGATGTTTGAGTGGGGGTGCACACACAGGCCTGCCCTTGTGTAAATGTCAGAGGACAACTTTATGGGGTCTCTTCTCTTGCCACCTTTATGTGGGGTCCAAAGAGTAAACTCAAGTTACTGGGCTTGTTGGGCAAGCACCTTATCCACTGAGGCATCTCAGCAGCCCTGCTCTTTTTTTTTTTTTTTTTTCTAACTGGGCCTACTGGACATTTCTAGATTGCATATGAGACTTGTGTCTGGAGTTCTTTGCCTGTGGAGCAGCATAGCTACATTATTTACTAGTTATATCTCTAGACATGCTGACTCTGGGTGGGGGCACAGATTTATTCTAAAAATAGCTAGGAGCTACGGTGAGGTCCACTGATGAGAACTCAGTCCTCAGACACTTGGGAGCACTTGGGGATTCAGCCTCGGACAGCACATGTGAGCTGAGACAGAAATAACCTGCCTTGGTCAGGACAGCCCTTTGTCCTTCCAAATCAGACTGCAAATGCAGCCAGCAGTCACACCATGGTTTAGAAAAACTTGATTTGCAAGGTATATCTTTACCAGCTTGGGCTGTGGGTGCCAGTAAAGCCTTGGCTCATCCGTCCCCCTGTCCACTGGAGATGGGAGAATGGCACTCCCTTGGTGTTCTAGGTGGCTTTGTGTCCTAAGTGCTACTCACTTTATCACCTACCTCATGAGGCCCTCCTGCTACAGGCTATAAGGAACACCATTTCTTAGATCAAAAGGTGAATTTCTGTCTCTGTCAGCCCGTAATAAATACATTTTCTATCTAGTAGAGATATGTTCTGCCTTAAGTAAAATTTATGTATAGATGTCAATTTTGTTGTTGTTTTAAAGATAGTTTCCCTGTGTGGTTCAAGCTACTCTTTAGCTTGCAAGCCTCCTACCTCAGTCTCACTAGTCTGGGATTACAGGCAGGTACCTCCATGACCAGGTAATGTGGTCTTATTTACTTATTATTATTTATTATTATTATTATTATTATTATTATTATACTTAGAGAGGATTTCTGATGTTTTATACTGAGACAGGATTTCTTTCCGATAATAATAATTATTATTATACTGAGACAGGGTTTCTGAGCCCAGACTGTTGTCAAACTTCTTTTGTGAATCCAAAGCTGACCCTGAACTACTGTCTTCCTGACTTGTCAAATGCTGGGATTACAGGCATGCTGCACAACACCTGCTTCTAAAGAAAGAAATACCATTGCATGAATGCACAATATTCTAAAAATACTGATGAGACGTCTGCCTCTTTAGGCATGGCAAGTTCTCTGCCTCCAAGGAAGCTTGTCAACTGCATAAGGCAAATAGAAAACCTCCTAGGTTGTTTGAAATTAAGACAGGAATAGTCCCGTGGTTGCTGGAAGTAGCTATATTATTTGTTTTATAAAAATATTCTTTGGAGGCAGGGGTGTGGCTTAGTGCACCTATCATGTATGGGACTCTGCATGGATTCCTAGCCAGCATCAGAAAAAAAACTTTTTTTAAATCTTAAATTTCTTATTGTGTTTGTGTGCACACTTGCCTGTGTGTGTGTGTGTGTGTGTGTGTGTGTGTGTGTGTGTGTTTGAAATGTAAATGTACACTCACAACTACAGCTTTTTAAGTATCATCCACCTTATTTTTAGAGGCAGGACCTCTCCTTGCTGGAACTCCTTAAGTTTGCTAGGCAACATGCTCATGTCTCTACCTCACCAGTGCTGAGATTACAGGCATGCAGCACCACACCCAGCATTTTCACATGAGTTCTGGTGGCTGAACTAGTCCTCATGCTGATTTTCTTAAAAGACTTCACAATCAATGTCCACAACCAAGGTTTGTTTTCCTCACATTCTGTTTGTGCAGATTATTTAGGGAGAACCTGATTATAGCAGAAACATTTCAGTGACCACCCAAACTGTGGTTAAGTAGACACACCGGAAAGCTCTCTCTGTCTCACAGTATCCATGCCAACCCGTGAAGTCCTAGGGGAAGTAAATCTGCAGTCTCATTTTTAAGGCTCCCTCTCCACATCAGAATAAAGGGAAGCCTTCACTGGAATGAACACATGGAAATTATAGCTGTCATGTCAGCCAGTAGAAGCAGACGTTTGAAGGGAATATTATCCCACTTTACTTTTGGGTCCTTTAAGGAGTCAAGGGACAGGGTATTAGATGCAAGATGGCCATTGGAAGATTGGGTCCTGACAAAGATCAGTCCCCGACATGAAATGTGCCCACTTGTTAAGTGCTTAAAGTTTCCAGCCCTCCCTCTGCTTTGGAGCTGCGCCGTCTTTAGTATCCATTGGTTTGCTGCATGTTTATATCTCTGGGACACTGGCTCCTGGTCCTGAAGTTGTCCATACAGTGCTTCCATTTTCACCCAGTGTACCCTATGTTGCCTGAGGTTGACTCTTTGAACCTTCACCAGGGAAGAATGTTAATGGCAGCCTTTATTCTGTGCACAACTTGCGACGAAATGCTCTGTGCTCGGCATCTCCCAGTCATGCCCCAAGCAAGTGATTTTTCTATCCAGAAGTAAAGTGTTCTTGGACAGCAAACTTGTTCTGGGCATTGGCAGCTTGGATGTCCCAGATTTTGCAGGGTAACAATCATCAGTGCCTATATGACTCCGGTGGGTTCTCAGTAGGAGACATTTAACATGTCCTACAAACAACAGGCTTTCAACATGTTTGCTTATGTGCTTTGCTACGTGATCTCCAGTGCAGGAAGGCTCCGTGTATCTTGAGACTTTAGAGTCAAAATGTATGAATGGGCTGTGATTTTTTTTTTTTTTTTTTTTTTTACTGTGTGGGGTCTGGATGTGTTTCTCACTGTCACCTGTTTGACAGCTACTCAGGTTGTTAACAGACATCTTTTGACTTTTAATTTATGGCTTCAGACCCCCTTTCTTGTCTTATATGTACACTGTACACATATGGAAGCTATTTCAGTGACTCGTCATGGGAAACATATTCTCTACCTCCATCTTTCAAAACCAATATGCAAGTAATAACACTTCTGAAATGTCTGGAAGGACACTTGCATCAGGAAAGGCTGGTCAAAATCCAAGACTAGTAGCAGCCTTATGATCCACAAATGGTCCTTTGTGATCTGGCCAGATGTTGGCGTGCACACCTGTATATTGGTGCTACATAGTCAGACCTATCTCAAAATGAAACTTAGTAAAATTAAATATCTTAACAAACAAATAAATGAAGCCCTAGAGGACATTAAAGTACTTTCTACCCCCAAATGGTCTCAAACGTCTGTGTCTTATAATGAAGTTTTATTTGGGTTAAAAGGAATGTTGATGTTGTCAAGGCCTTAAGGCCTCATGGTCATCCCACCTACATCAATGTGAGTGTTGTTAGCTGCTCTCCTCCAAGGATGGTTAGAAATCCCTGTTCTCTCTTTTCCTGTTCAGTAGCCCCAGGAATAAGAGAGTGTCACCTATCAGATTACTATGGTGCCACAACCTTTATTCAAATCTTGTATAAGCTGTGGCTCTCTGGAAGCTTGGACCCCTCTTGTTCATAGTTTTATATGACTCGAATCACAGACCTTTTCTTTTCTCTATTGAAACTTCCATTGTGTATTTTTTTTGAGAACTTGAATGAATAAGCTTCCTGCCTTAGAGATGACTTATCAGTTAATTTCAACTTTCATTTATTACCATGGAGATGGCACGGGACATCAATTGAGTGGTCTGTTAGAATGATAGCTAACAGATGGTTAAAATGGCTGTTACTATGTATCCCCTCTGCCAGTTCTCATAACAGACATTACTAATCAACCACAGTACTCTTCCTCAGCAAGCACATGAGTATGATCTGTGAATCTTTCCCTCAAATAGTACCAGGCACTGCTAATCGATAGTGCTTGCTTGAAATCTATGTGCTCTCCTTGCTGTTACTATGAATGACTTTGACAGATTGAATGCTTCTAATAATTAGCGATACATCCTTTGTCTTGACACTACCCACTTCCTTTCACATTATTTTGGTTTGTTAAATGACCTGCTCCATGGAGAGTCATCAGATTTCTACAAACTTGCTCTTTTCCACATATGACCTGGGAGTCAATGCTGGACAACTCCCAGGAATTCCCATCAGAGGTAGTTTTGAAATAGGCCAAGTACCACTTCCCCATGAGCCATGGAAGTCTTTGTTGGGTGCAGGATGCTTTCCTCATGCAGGAGGAGGATCTCCAAAGAAATGGATGGGGCCCTCAGACTGCAGAGAATGCTCCATTGTGAACTCTGGGCCCTTTGGCAAATTGCCTGTCCCTCTCTTGTGACTGTCTAGGATTCTAGGGCCTGACATTCCGCATTGTTTGATATCTCCTTTGCTTGTAATATAGTTGAATCTTCCATAGTTTATTTATGCACCAGGTTGAAAAGCAAATGGCTATTTAAAAAAAAATCCATGCTTCTTTATTATTTTAACTGCTTAACTTTTTTTTCTATAACTTTTCTCATTCTCGAGCCTGTATTTTAAGAAGTTTTTCCTGATATGTAATGCTTAAAGTCCACTTACTATTTTTTTTCTCTAATGAATAAAGAGAAGTTGGAAATGTCTACAAATTTCTTTCTTCAACAGCCACTAGATCTTGATTTCACTATCTCTACCACACTCTTGGGAAATTTGTAATAAATTATCCCTCTCTTGAATGATTACAAAAACATCACTTTTTGTTGTTGCTGTAGCTCAGTTGCAGGCCCTCTTTCATCTGTGTCAGGGAACGCTTGATTCATTGTATTTATCGGGTAAAGAAGAAAGTCCCTTCACCTTCAGTGGCATGTGACAGGGAGGAAGCAGGTTGGCAGGCAGGAACATGTCTAAACATTGCTGTAGTAGTGTTTAGTTATTTTTCAAAATTTAAAGCCCATGTCTCCATCTCACCTTGTCAAGATCAGCAGAAGTGATTCATGGTTCATTTAAGTAAAAAAGCTATGTTAAACTAAAATGTCCCTATTGTAAGAAAGTGTGACTTCTGCTGTCACCTGTGGAAACATGATTTTTCACCAAAACAATGTGTTACTGAGTAAAAAGCGGATCTGCAAGCCTGTTCCCATCTCTCCCACCTCAAAGAAAGAAGAGAAAAAGCGAAGTATCTGGAGAGGCAGAAACTCCCAGAACTCTTTTCGCCTTTCTCTGGCAAGCGTGCCATGCTCGTAGGTGTATCCCTAATGCAACAGAATGTGTGAAAACCATTTAAATGATTATTTGATAATTTAATAAAGGAAAATGCTTTAAGCCACCATACCCCTCCCACAGCTGATAAGCAGTGCCACCTGCCATGACAATATTTTACAAAACACTTTCTTGTGGAATCATCATCAAGCATCAGTTTTGAAATAAGACATGGATAGGCCTAGTTTTCTCTGGGATCTTCCCAGTTTTGAGAACATGGGGTCAGCTTATTGTCCTTGAGTTTATGGCAGAGTCATTACCTAATCTATAGGTTTGGCATTATTGGTTTAATTGATAGGAGTTTTTTTTTCCCCAGTATGCTTGTGTTTGTATGTGTGTGCACATGTATGTATATGTGGGTGTACATGCGTGTATGGGTGTGAAGGCTAACTGACTATGTAGGACCTCATTCATCATGTGTTGTGCTTCATGGTTTTTTGAGACAAGATCTCTCCCTGAGACCAGTACTATGGCTGGCGAGGCTCCTGTGAGTGGCCAGTGAGCCCCAGACAGAAGATGCCTGACTCTGCCTCCCAGCACTCGGGTAACAGGAGTGGGGCCACCATGCCCAGCTTTTTATGTGTGTTCTTGGAATTGAACTCACACCCCCATGCTCACAAGACTAGTGTTTTACCAACTCAGCTACTGCCCAGCCCTGTTTTATAGGCCCTTAACTCATGATTGACTCATTAAGATACTTTGCTTACTAAATGGGTAGCTGTGCTTGGCTTTGCCAAATACTGTCTGTTTATTGTCACAGGTCAATGAGATGCATCTTTTTTTTTTTTTTTTACCATCCTTGTTTGTTCTTTTGGGTGGAAGAGGATTCTAGAGACTTCAATCACTTTAATCATTCATGTGCCCTGAACACAGAGTGTGACCTGTGAGAGTAGTCTGCTGTGCCCATGGCATCCAGCTATGCAAGTAGAGGTTTGTCGGCACAAGAATGAAACAGAAACACTGCATGCCCTTGTAATTTCACCAGCCAACACTCTGCATTTGCTTGCTGGGAAACTGGTTCAAGGAGCAACTTTAAAAATTGCTCCATTTGAAAAGCTGCACAGAGTACTTGCCATCTCTGAGCCCTTACCTGCCACACAGTGGCAGCCCTGTGTGCCTGCAGCATCTGCAAGTTCCCTGTGTCTATTTTTTTTCCTTATCCTCCCCCCACCCCCACACACTCCCCAGCTGTGGCTTCTTGGACCCAATGTCTTCTCCTGCAGCTTGGCAGTTTGGCACACCTTCTAGAACCTGAGGCTGCCCGAGCTGCTCATTGTGAGCCGTGGAGGTTGCAACGCCTCAGGGGTGAACTGAGTTTGACACACATGGCACAATCATCCTGAAGTCCTTGATGAAGCAATGGCCCCTGAGGAGGGGACTCAAGTGGCTGCAGAGTTTCCAGAGCCGAAAAGAAGGATCCGTGTTGTCGGTGCAGATTATATCTGATCGCTACTGTTTACTGCACAGTGGATACCCCCCAACAAAATGATGGGAGAGCCCACTGTGGCCTTTCCAATTTCTGTGTCCTTTGGGGGCCGTTGAAGAGGAGTAGATTTCACAGCACTGTTGGTGACATTGACTAGAAATCCATCCATTGAAAGGAACATAGATGATTTGAATATTCTGCAAGGATATTGTAAAGCCCCCCCTCCCCCATATCTGAATAAATACAGGGGCTTTGAGAAGCTTCCACTTCTCCGGCCGTTTGCCGTTAAGTATGTACTCAGGCAGTAAAGACTCAGAAGCGGGCCTCTGCGTCCGTGAACACACACTCGAGGGTTACGTCTGGCGCACTAGGTGAAGCCAAGATTTTCTGAATTATGTTTCATTGGGGAATTTATACCTTTTCTTCCTGTTTATGACAGTCATTTCATCTGTGGCCATAATGAGGTCAGGAACAGGTGACTGTAAAATAGTACTTGTGAGCGGGTGGCCTCTGTGTTAACGATCAGGCTATTTTTTAAAGAAAAAAAAATTAAAAAGTTCTGGTGTGGGAAACATTCTCTGTTCTCGAAGCTCTCTTCCCAGTAATTAATCAGAATGAAAATTTTAATGCTCTCCCGATTATGTACAAGTAATTATGGCTACTTGTCTGCAAGAAGGCAAGAGAAATTGGCGTAATGGCTAGAATGGTGTGGGGAGGGACTGATATGCCTCCCCCCTTTTCCTTTTTACATTATCCGGTAAATATGATGTATTCATTCTTATATAATACAAGGATATACTTAACTCCTTCCCCTCAAAGGCTAACTTTTTCAACCCTTTAGAAAATACAGGTCTGCTTATTAAACCAATAACCTTTTGAGAGAGAGAGAGAGAGAAACCACAGTAAAAGCATTTTTCCAGGGAACCCTCTCAGAACACATTTCCAACATCTTTTGTGTTTCCACATAGCAAGCTACTTTATGGACTTTTTTTTTTTTTTTTTGCTGTGGCATTGCCCTTCAACGAGAAAGCTTTTTTCCATTTTGTACCATAAAGAATATTATTTTTCTGCCAGCCAATTTTCTCTGTTAGTCACTAATTGGCTACATAAATCTCGGGTGTTGAGAATGAGGAATGTCTCCATGTCATAGAGTGTAATCTTCACCCTTATTTACCAATTCATTAAGATTCATTGATGCAGGATCGGTGAGAGGAAATGACAACATAAATCAGACCTCCAACATAATGACCCTAATCAGTTGGGAATTGCTGGAAATGTCACGATGAACTATGTCCTTGTGTTAGTGCCACTGTACACTGTCAGAGTGCTGCTTTATGAGTGGGACGCATCTTCCTGACACTGACTGTATTTAACGAAAAAAGAGTTGTTAAAAAGCTGATTCCATTAAAGCTATGAGATCCATACAAGGTCCTGTGGTATTTAGCCCCGTGCCCTTTACCTTCATTGTAACTGCCTAATGGAGCTGCAGTTTAATGTGCATTCAGAACACACCTGAGTTAAAACTCCCCAGGAAAAAAAAAAGGTAGTTGATTTATAGCTTGTCATGTCTTTATTTAACCCAATAATTTCATCACGTATGGAGAATTGAAAACTGTAAGTTCTCCACTTAGGTACCAAATCTCTTGTCACGGAGCTGAACTAGATCTCAGTGGCCGAGAACTCTTTGAATAACCTCCCTCATTCAGGGCCACATTGGATTAGAATCTCCTTCTCCACAGGTTTGCTGATGCTAAGCACTGCTCATTCCTAGAATAATGTGTCAATTCAAGATTAGCGATAGACTCTGACAGGGTTTTCTGCGAAGAGGTTTCTGGCCCCTCTTCCCTTGGTATTGATTTCATTCCACCATGATCTTGGAATGGGTTCCCGGAAGATGAAGGTGGGGCTGTAGTTCACACATATTCTTCAATTGAATATAGGTTATTCATTGAGCCATATTGAATTAATCAGGTGACAGTTTGAGTCCCGCCTGGGAGGCAATCTTCTGTTCTTTTTACTCACTGCTTAGTAAAATCTTATTGGCAGCAAGCAAACATTTTTGAGGGCATGAAAATGGAAAATTGTCTCTATATACTCCTTTTAAAACACTTTTTTTCCCTTTGTGTATGATGGCAACCATTTTTTTTTATCTTAAAAAAATCTTTTAATCTATGGTACAAGGCTGAGAAAGACCTGTAAGAGAACAAGACAAGTTTACTTAATCTTGACAGCCCTGGGTGTAATCGCCCTGTGCTTGTGACAAGTCAGACTCTAAGATTTATAACTCCTTAATCAAATGTCTAGAATTCTCAGGAAATGTTATCACACGACTTCCTTTCACATGACTTACGAAGAACTCAATAGACCGTTAGATAAGCTGTAGACTGAGCTGGACCTTAGAATGATTTCATGATGACTGGCGTTTGGATGGTGCTGGGAAAGCTGTTTTCAGTTTGGTTCACAGGGTCGTATGTGTATAGCCCCATCCTGTCAAGGGCTTTCTTTCATCTTCTGGGGTGACACTGTTATTTTTCACGTTCAGTGGGCTTTGGGCAGACTTAGTTTGTGTTCTGCATCTTAAAGCCATGTGTGGGAAGGCTATCCAAGGAAATAGGAGTGTGGTCCAAGTAGCTGAAGTGTTTGTTGTCTGGCTTCTGATGCAGTACTGTGCCCATGTGTGCGTAAAAGCAGCTGTGAAGGAAGGATAGAATGATGTAAGGAGGGGACACCCTGGGTCCCTCAAGGGAGGATGACTCAGAGTGTGAGGAACTGTGTCTTGCCCAAATCCCCAGCCTTCTCATGTGGTCCAGAGGGCCAGCACCATCCACTACCACCAAGACCAAAGTGGCTCTCCCCACCCACGGCCAGATCAGGCACTTCCTATGAGTTCTGTCCCAGCTGCTGAGTGGCATCTTCCATGCTTCAGCTCTAAAGCTAACGTGACAAGTGCTTCTGGACATGGTCCCTTTTCCTGGCTAGTGCCAGGCACTTTCTAACTGCACGGGGAGTCTAAGAGTGTTCTACCTGGTGAGGGAAGAAAGGGAAATTCTGAAAGAGAATGAGAGGAGAAAAGAGACAGACACAGACAGAGAACTAAGGTAACAAGGTACAAAGGAAGATTCAAGAAAGATAAACAGAAAGAGGAAGAGAGTTGAAAAGGAGTGAGACAAAGTGAAAGAGATTCAGCTGCGCAGTGGGGGTGGGAACCCCAGGAAGAAAGAGGGACTTCAGGGTGGACCGTGATGTCATCTGTGCCTGCAAAGGCTCCTGCACTTAGAGAGAAGCATCTCTAAGAATGGCACTAGCCTGGAGTTGGCCAGCAAGGCTGCTGGAGTCACTGGTGAGCCACCTGTCAGATGTCAGCCTAACAAGGTGACTGTCCCATGTCAGCCTCTTTCATCTAGCTCGAGAATTGGAACCTGTACACTAGACGAATAATGGCTTTGCCAGTGAGAAAGATCCTAAGGTTGCTATTCCTTGAGACACCAGAGGATGCGTGTGAACACCCCCCCCCCCCCCCCCAGGTTCCAGGTAATGGGAAGAGTAAAGTCAGTACAAAATGGTAACTTTTCTCCAAAGGAGTCCAGGCTGCCAAGAGCTGCTCGAGCTCCTGATGCCTTAGATATGGAAGAAGAATAAATAAATAAAGAAAGATGTTAGGGCTTGTAAGTTTGTTCTCAACTCCTCCCTTCCTAGTGCCCTCTAAAACTTGGACAAGTAGACCCTATAAAGCCACTCTTTGTTTCTGAAGTCAAAATGTTTTTTTGTATCTTCCACATGAGTCACTTGGAGATTCTCAGTCCCCTTCTCTCCCCTATTCTTCACTGATAATTTCTCACATCCTGTTTCTGTTCTTTTCAATTGTTCCTTTCCTTCTCTCTCCCTATTTCTTCTTTGTTTTCTTTTTTAAAAATGGTCTCCCTGTATTGTATAGGCTAGCCTTGAAATTAATGTATAGCCCAGGGCTGCCTTCAACTTGATATCCTCCTGCCTCAGCTTCCTAGTACTAGAATTTGTGGTCTAAGCCACAACAGGCTTGTCTGTCTTTCCTTAGATATGATTGGGGTCTTATTCCTGTTTCCATCCTTCAAATTCTGTTCCCCAGCTGTATTTTAGGGAGAAATCCCCAGACCCAAGAAGGGGCAAGTAAGTAAACCAAGACTGCAAACACGAGACTAGGAAGGAAAAACAAAGTTCTTCCTGGCAAAGAAAAGTCTTTACAGTGAGAGGCGTTCATAACAGGCAGACAAAATACCTCCAAAATATGCAAATCTGTGTTTATCACAGAGAATCCTACAGGGAATAAATCTGAAGCATTAGCAATTATGACTTAGTTCAGGAGTCTTCCTTTGCTGTTCCACCCGTGATACTTATAAACATCAGCGTAGCTTAGAGCTCCATGCTAAAATGTTTTCCTCTTATTTCTCTCAAGTTGTTTAACATGCCTTTATTATCCGACATGATGTGATTGGGGAGATAGAATGAGTTCTCTTATCAGCTCTGCTTCCTTCCTGGTGTGTAGGGAGAAGTGAGCTGCATTAGTTCTTTCTGAAGTAAGAGGCCTTGAGGACAGGGCCTCTTGCTGCTCAGTCGGAGCTGCTCCTTAGCTGTGGCTGCCGAGCACAGGGCTGACAGTTTAGCTCATGTGTTGGGTAACTCAGCAGAGCAGGTCTGAGACCTCTTCACCCACCTACCTACCTTAATTCCTTCCTTCCTTCCTTCCTTCCTTCCTTCCTTCCTTCCTTCCTTCCTTCCTTCCTTCCTTCCTCCTTCCTTCCTTCCTTCCTCCCTCCCTCCCTCCCTCCCTCCCTCCCTCCCTCCCCGCTCCCTCCCCCCCACTCTCCCTCCCTCCCCTTCCTCCTGTCATCAAGTCTGGGTCAAGCAGATGCCCCACCTCTCCCCTGTACTGTGTAGTGTGACTTGGGTGAGGGCTGCCACCAGGCTTTTGTTTTGAAAGGTAGTTGGTGTGTGTTAAAGGCACCTGGGCAGTGTATATTCCCTCATTTGGAAAACACGAAATCTTGTGTGCTCTAAAACTTGAGATGCAGAGAACCACCATTACATCACAAGGGGGTGTATCCTACCCTGGACCTTATGTGATGCAGCTTATGGGGAAAATGCAACTGCAGGGTGTGCATGCTTCATGCCCTGATTTGAGCCCCCTTTCTAAGATACCTTACACATATATGCAGACAGAGAAGCTTAAATATTAAACACATCAGGTTTAAAACTTTTTTGATTTGGGGTAGCCTTGACCTCATTTTATTTTCACATTCATTCATTCATTTAACAAATATGTACCCACTGTTATTGCATGCCAGTTCCTGGCATATTTCAGTACATTTGTTGCCAAGTATTTCTAGTTCCCTTGAATGTGCTGCCTATACCATCCCATCTGAATAATATATAACCTTGTCAGGACAAGCAATCTGTCTGTCTGGGTGTGATGGAGTAGGAGTGTGAGGCAGGCCTGCTACTTAAGTTTGGCTGTTAAAGACTAGCCTGGGCAATATAAAGATACAGTGTCTCACAACAATAACAAAAGAGGCCTGTGGCACTCCTTGGCTTCAAGTATTAATGTGTGGTTGTTTTCTTATCAATTTTATCCAGTATGCTGGGTGGGGTGGCAATTCTGTTCCATTTATTTCCTGCTTTGTTTATTCAGCAAATACCACCAATTGCTTACTGAATGTCACCGTGCTGCCTGTGTTCTCTGAAGGATCTTAGCAATTTGTCTTCAGCCTCATTATTGTTTTTCTTTATAATTTTACTTTGATGCTAGCAACCGGATGTAGATTGGAGGACAGCCTCCTGTTTCCACCCCTTTCCTGTCACTTGTACTGATTGTAACCCCCTCCCTATGTCCCTCCCTCCTCATCCGGCACAGAGGCTGCATCCATACTTCTGTGGCGTGCTGACCTGCCTCCTCCTCTGCCTTGTCTAGCCGGAACTTTCTCTGCTCCACCTCTCTGTGTAACCAAGCTCTAGTTCCTCCTAAGCCAGTCAGCATTGCTGTCCCTCCTTCTGGAAGCACAGAGTGCAGAGTTTCACATCACAGGCTCCATTCAGCTGGAGTCATGGGTTCTTCACGTCCAGTGTGTGCGCCTGCAGGTCCCTCTCATTCACCACAACAGCTGTCCTTAAACTTGGCCACTAACTTCCATTGTGCCTTCTTCATTGGCTCTCAGCAGATAATTTAGTTTTTCTTGTTTTCTTTCTTTTTTTTTAAAAAAATGATCCCATAACTTCTCAAAATCCTGTTCTCTTCCCTTTTGTCTAAAATAATATTTTCAGCTTTTTCCTCCCCACTCCCTTTCCTGCTCCTCTTCTTCTTCTATCACCTCCTATGAGATGTTGGGAACAAGAGAATTACTTGACAAGTGACTTGGTTTTGAATATTAGCAGCATGCTGGTGGTAACTTGCACTTTGCAGAGAGATGGCGAGGGCGGCGGATGTGTGAGACAGACGACACTGAGTCCCTGTGTCTGATGATGTTTTCTGGATTGGCCATTGCTGCTGTTTCTAAAGTTCTTCTTGCCCTCTGTCCACGTTTGATCCCCTACTATGCTACATTGACAGACTGGCTCTCCAAAGATGACTTCACCCTTTGTTCATTATCCCTGCCAGTCTCTACCAGACTCTTTAAAAATCCAAAATGGAACTTAACTTTGGGCAAGAGGAACTTGAGAAACAGCAACGATGGTCCAAGCTGCTGCAGTGCTTCAAACAAGGCAGACAGGGATGTGAGGGGTCGGGGTGAGGGTTAAGAAGCTCCAGAGTGGGGGAATGTACCTGAGGACTTAGTTTCAGAGAGTACCATCAGTGTGAGGAGTGATGGGGAACAGTGTTTCTGCTTCCATGTGTGTTCTAAGTGGTCCATGCAGACTCCTTCCCCGGTGCTCTTGCCCAGGGATCTTAGGAAGAATTTGCTTTGCTGAGTAGGATCTGCAATCCTGAAGACTCGGCTCCGTAGTACAGACAAGTGTAAGCAGGAAAGGAATCAAGAGAAGGAGCTTTGAGAAAGCTTGAGTTAGTAGGAGGAAGGGTAGTAACTGGATGGGCAGAAGTGGATTCCAGAACTGCCTTTGAGGTGGAGCCATCCAGTGTGTTTCCACATAGGCTAGAATGAGGGGCCAGCAGAGAGAATGAGGATGGATGGAGGGCAGGCTTAGGATTACAGAAAGAAAAGATCCTTTTCTTTTCAGTGGGTAGGGCAGAAAAAAAATGAGAGAAGGATAGATATTTGATGTTGGGTGGGGATTCCCTTCGTCTCCTCAATCCTCCATTGCCTGCCACTTCTCTCTTGAAAATCTCTGTCCACTTCTGTTCTTCTCCAGAACTCCACCCCAATGCTACTGGATCGTAATGGACACATCGTATGGCTTTGAGGTTCGCATCGCTGTTTGCTGTGGTCATGTCTGTGTGATACTGTTCTTCTGATCTTAAGTTTCTACTTCTAAAACAATGATGGTTAATGTGTGACTTAGAAGGTAGTTATGAGGCCTGGAATTTACTCAGGACATGCCATGCTCGATGTTGCCTATGTATCCCTGCTCTCTGCCGTTTATCTTAAAGACCACCCCCCCCCCATTTCAGTCTCACCTGATGGGTCCTGTTGAACTGCCATCTCTGTAGTTGGGACTTCCTGTCAGGTTTTGTTGTCATTTCTGTTTCTTCTTGAGAATAATATCTTCCCCCTATGCCTGATGCCATAAAAGCATCTATCGTCCATTCTTCACTTGGGTCTGAAATGTAGGAAACATCACTAAAGCTGACTCGCTTCTGAAACCCAGACAGGCACAGATTCTTAATCCTTCCTGTACAGTATCTTCGTCCACCCATCCACCCACCCATCCATCCACCCATCCATTTTCCACCCATCCATCTGTCTGACATTGAACTAAATGATTAATCAAGCAGCCCAATATCCTTTGAGCTGCAAAACACAAACTGTAGCCTACTGTTGCCATTCAAGATAACACCCCCCCTCCCCCCGCCCCAGACAGGGTGTCTCTGTGTAGCCCTGGCTGTCCTGGAACTTGCTCTGGACCTAGGCAGCCTTGAACTCAGAGATCCACCTGTCTCTGCCTCCCAAGTGCTGGAATTAAAAGTGTGTGCCACCATGCCCAGATTTGAACTGCCATGTAGGTGCTGGGATTTGAACCCAGGTCCTTTGGAAGAGTAGTTAATGCTCTTAGCCGCTGAGCTATCTCTCCTGCCCCTATTGTTACCATTCAAAAAACTAAAACACAGCATAATGCAAAGAGTTCATTGCAAAACTTTCAAGTCGTCCCAAGCTTCTTGCAGGTGCAGCCGAGGAGGTATCCACAAAGGCTTCCTAACCTGAGCTGAGTGGCGAGATGTTTAATAGGGGAGGACCAGGAAACCTTGAGTGATCTATAGACAGAACTTAAAAGTTTCTAGTAGCCACATTAGAGAAAGTAAAAGGAATCAAATAGAAACTTGTACTTCATTTGATGTAACCAAAACATAATTATTTTGACATGTAGTAAGTAATAAAAATGCATGAAAATCATTTTTCTTTTTTTTTCCTTTCAGGGGAAGCCTTGGACAAATCCTCTCAATTCAGACATTATAATTTCATTGAAAATATTTGCTCTGATTTTAACTTTCATACAACCAGTAATTTTCCAAGAACTGAATTGAGCATCAGTTTTAAATTTTATATTTAAACTGATTTATGTTAAACTTATACATGTATGAAATTCATTTCTGCATGTGCTCTAGTCATACATACTTTGAGAGCTTTATAGCCACATATGGCCATTGGCTTTCGTGTTGTACAGAGCAGACTGAGGGCTTTGGGACTTCACAGAGGGAAAGAGTAGTAGGACTAATGGAGGTCATTGAAGTATTAGAAGCAAGTTAAGCATAGCATCAGATGTGAGATGAGCAGTTAGGATTAGTTGCTTCCAGACTCACAGAGTGGTGGAAACAAGGTCTGAAGCAAAAGGGGGTGAACAGGCAGGGTATATTGTTTCCTTCTTGGGGTGGCCAATATCTGATCAGATCAATACAAGGGAAGAAGGGCTTGTTTTAGAGGTTCATTGTTTGGAGGTTCAGTCTGTCATGGTAGGGGAAGGCCTGGGGTAGGAAGAACCTTAGGAAGGTGGGCATGTCTCACCCACCATCTGAAAGCAGAGTGAGACCAATGCTGGGACTCAGCTGTTTCTCGTTTTTTATTCAGTTCACTTTGGGATGGTGGTGCTCACAAGCAGGGTGGGTCTTCTCTCTTTAATTAGCTCAACCTGGATACTTCCCACAGGCATGCTTGGAGGTTTGTCTACAGTATGATTCCAGATCCTGTCCAGGTGACAGTATTAACACCACACAGACAGTGAAGTTGGTCATGTAGGACGAAGAAGAGAAGCAAGAGAGGGTAGTCATTATTATCCCTTCCCTGCACATCCGGGATTTGGAGCAGGCTGGGAGTCTGGATGGATGGAGAAGCAGAAGATCCAGCATGAGACCACGTTTGAGGTTCTTTGAGGTTTTTAACAACAACGTGAATATGCAGAGGACTGTAGGGACAAGAGCCTGTTGCTCTGCAAAGGGACATGAACAGTGAAAGGGGTCTGGGCCACACTAAGGTGATCAATCTTGGGAAGACATGGAAAGTTCGAGGTCACCAGTGCCTGACAGCCAGAGTTGGCAGGTAGCAGCCTTGTGACTGGAGTCCACACAGCTCTCTTGGTGAAGTTTTACTAGAGCATAGCTGTGCCTCTTGTGTTTTCCTGGTGTTTCTGCACCAGAGCTAAGTGATTGGGTGAGAAGTCAGATGGTCCACAACATAAGACATTGTTCTTCAGTCTTTTCTAAAGAGTTGCTGCTGCTGTTGCTGCTCTAGAGTTTGGGAATGACGCTTTCGGTAGGAGGAGACTCCTCAGAATGCATGGAGGATCCTGGAGGTATAGCTGAGTCTTACTTACAGTGGAGTTCTTGCTTCACAAGCATGTGAATCTGATTCTTGACACCCAGCATAGAAAGCCAGATGTGGTGGTATATGTCTGTAATCCCAGTGGTGGGATTACAGTCACTACAGCTTAACAGCTAGCCAGCCCAGCCAAGTGGTGAGCCTTCAGGCTTAAGGGAAATAATATGTCTCACAAAAATATGTTGGAGAGTGATTGGGAAAGATTCCTTACATCGACCAGACATACATACACCTAAGCACATGGGCATGTACACATGTGTTCACACACACAGAGAACAAAGAGGGAGACTTCTTTTCCAGAGAGATGATATGAATGACAGTCACATATTACCAAGAGTCAAGGAAGAGAAAGATCGAGAATCTCAATGGCAATTAGCTAAGCTCCTTTGAAGTGTTGGGGTGGGCATCTTCAGCAAAGCTAGTAAGCTTGCACGGGAGAGAGAAGTAGAGACACAAAGCATACTTCTTTCAGCACCAAGCAGTGCAAGGAAAGAGAGAGATGCTGAGCAGTGAGGAACATTCTTTCATTCCTGCCAAAAATGCTACAGGAAGAAGATCTGAGGGATAGAGGTGAGTGAGTGAGCTAGACGTAGAAGACACAGTGTGGGAAGACAGCAGGAAGGCTTCTCACCTTTTAGGACTGGAAGACATCTTCCTCATGGGTCTACCAGCCTCTTCGCTTCAGGCCTTTCTTGGGTTCTTTTATTAATTAAAACTTAGGGAAAATTTTTAAACAAACAAACAACAACAACAACAACAACAAACCCATAAAACAACCTTCTTCTCATCCTAGACTTACAGCAATCTGTGCATATGGAGACCCCAGCTCCAGCCTTTGCTCGTAAGCTTGGTCACGTTTGTGGGTGTATCAAATTTAGTCAACTCCCAGATCTAATGTGTTAAAAACAAACAAACAAAAAAACCTGACTGCATGTGCATTGACACGTGTTGCTCTTTCTGTATGTATCCCTACACAGTATGGCAGAGCAATCATGTATACCATGATAGGTACAGTAAGCAATCTGGAGGTAGATGGTACAGGAGGCTGTGCATAGGTCACATGCAGATCCCACAGCCGTGTAAAGAGCCTGGATGTGTGGAGGTGTGGGTGTGCCTGGGTAGGAGACAGGATGCTGGTGGATGGCTGTACCGCATCCACATGGATTGGATTACTTCTCCAGATCCATCAAAGGTGCTCAGAGCAGTAGCATTTATGAAGTAAAAACACAGCAAAACCACATAAAAATAAAACTTGAATTATTAAAGTTGTAAGGCATTTTATATGTTAGTGACCAAAAACCAGGACTTATGTTCTGATCCTATGGTAAAAGCAGAGAGAGAGAGAGAGAGAGAGAGAGAGAGAGAGAGC
This sequence comes from Lophiomys imhausi, assembly GCA_907164525.1. Classification (NCBI taxonomy): domain Eukaryota; kingdom Metazoa; phylum Chordata; class Mammalia; order Rodentia; family Muridae; genus Lophiomys; species Lophiomys imhausi. The sequence goes on from CAJQZJ010001896.1 coordinate 9,084,882, forward strand.
ATGCACATGTGTACAGGTGAATGTGTGTCCATGTTTGTGTAGAGCCCAGAATACAGCTGTCATTCTTTGAGTTCTCTCTACCTTGCTTTCTGAGAGAAACTCTCTCATTGGTCTGGAACTTCCCAAGTAGACGAGCCTGGCTACCTAGTGGGAGCCCCAGGGATCTTTCTGCCTGTCTCCATTTCCCCAGCTTTAGTATACTCTGATAGAACATATTTCTTTTTTTTTTTTTAAAGATTTATTTATTTTGTATACAGTATTCTGTCTGCAGGTATATCTGCAGGCCAGAAGAGGGCACCAGATTTCATTACGGATGGTTGTGAGCCACCATGTGGTTGCTGGGAATTGAACTCATGACCTCTGGAAGAGCAGCCAGTGCTCTTAACTGCTGAGCCATCTCTCCAGCCCATAGAACATATTTCTTGCTGCACCACTCCTGACATGGAGAGCCAGACAGTACTTGTTATATGGACTGTGCAATGCAATATGTGTTGTGCATTGTAGTTGAAGCCTGTAATACATCCCCACCCCTAGCTATGAGAGCCAAGCATGTCTTCGGATGTCATCAGATGTTCTGGGCATGTGGCAAAAGTCACCCTTTTTCATTCTCACTGCTATGGAAGGACACTTTGGTAGGCAGAATTATTTTCCTAATTCTTTCAATTATTCTTGGTGTATTGTTTCCTTTATTCTTCAAACTTTTAATAGTTGAGCCTAAGGGGAGGTTATCCCAAAGACATCTTGTTCCAGGCTGTGAAAATGAAAGTACCAATTTTGGACCACTTACCAAGCTGCTGGTGGGTCTGCCATATTCCATCTAACAATGCCAGACAGGTACCCAGTGTTGGGGATTGATGGTTGAGATCACTCAGCTACTGGGTTTTAAGATCTTGATATCTTAACATGAACCACACTGGCCTGAACACCCTTGTCCTTGGTATATACCTGCCTACTCAAAATGCAATTGTTTATGGCTCTAGAACTATCTACCAGAACTGTTCTGA